>OW240921.1:44434086-44645637 GCA_933207985.1 Pelobates cultripes
GTCTGGATCTGGGTCTCCGCTTCCCTGCTGAGCCTTCTCACTGGAGTGGAACAGATCTCGGTAGTCCTGCTCCAGCTCCATCTCTCAGGTCACCAGGTGGACCAGGTCTTGCTCAATTTCGTGAGTGTCGTCCCAGTCATACCTGCTCTCCCTCCACTCCAAGAGATCACTGAACTGGGCTTGTGTAGGGCTCCCAAACTCAGGCTCTGCAAAAGACTCCCATAACAAGCCAGGACCATCAAACTCCTCTCCCTCTGGCTTGTCATGCTCGGCTGTCCAGGGCAGGTACTGTGCCCCATACCACCAGAGCGCCTGGTAGGCATCTTCCAGCCAAATCTCCTGCCATACTCGGAGCTCCAATTCCTTCACCCATTCATCCAGGGGCTGCTCTCCCAGAAAGGGCATCCGCAGGGCTACTCGCTTCTGCAGTCGCTGGTCTTGCTTGAGGAGTCTCTCGCCCCGCTGGTACTCCACAATACCCAGTGCCTGGTACCAGATGCCTTTGCGCAGCGCATCTCGGTCATCTAGGGCACCCTCGTCATACTCCAATGCTGGTTCCATCTCGGTGCTGTCAGGGTCGCTGTACTGGGACATGCGTTGCCCTCAAATTGTAAAAATCCACGGAATGGTGTCGCCTGTAGCTGTCCTGTAGTCTGTGGGGACGATCCCACCGCTGCCACCAATTGTAACGGACCGTTTTGCAAGATCGGCCCCCTTTCCAGAGATGCAGGCACAGCTACTGCAGAACACCAAACACACGAACCGCCAATAAGTGAATGCTCCAAACTCCCGAACGGCATCCAATATAGCACTCCAAATACACGAACAGGAACCATACGAATTGCTGCTAGCAGATGAATAGGAAAAGCATCCAAGCAGCTTACACTCCTATCAGCATTCAGTAAATCCCCCCAAAGACGAGACAAGGTTCCGTGTTGAGGGTCAAGCAGTGGTCTGTTTAATGAGGGCTACCTGCCCAGTAATTATGCAGGTCTCCCACCTGGTGGACACTCCCCTAGGGGACCAAATGGGAGACTGTGACAAGGGACAGACAAGCAGACAAATAGGACACACAGTCACAATATATTCCCACAATGCATCCTGGCTTCCTCCCCTCTGCCCTGGGAGATAATTGAGAAGTAATTCAATTATCTCCCAAGACAAAGGCAAATCGCCATTATGCACGTGGGGATACTAAAACATGAATTACTATTAAAACTATTGTAAGACACATTACATTAAAACTATACATTTAACATATCCCCAGATAGCTCAGGTCTGAGCGCACATTATTAAGCGAATGGCGCTCAGACCACACGAATACAGTTCAATCGCCATGGAGCCAAAGTCTTTACACAGTCAGTTTCATACAAATGGGCTCCATGGGATTCCTATCTGGGGTATAGCATAGACAAGTAGAACTACCGAACACCAGCCGTTCGTGTGCTTCCACCGAACAAGAAGGGAGGTCGGCGGCTTCAGCGGTGTTTGCGCAAAACTGTGTCCGATTTTAGTTCCATGAATTAAGCCTCGAACACCGCTGTGCATTCATATGTTTAAAATGGCCGCGATCTCGTGTTCGGGATACGAATGGCGGCCACCCAGCATTCGGCAATTAAGCTGCGGTTAACCGCAGCTTCAGGGAGGTTAATTGCCGGCACATTCCAGCTCCCAGATGGTCTATTCATTCGTGCGGTTGTTCGGTAGATTGAATCTACCGAACAACCGGCAGAAAATCACGAATAAAGCTTTTCTGCAGGTGAAACAAAGTCTTTTAACATGGGGCCATAGTCCAAAGGCAGCAGGCGAGCAACCAAGCTTCTCCAATGCAATGTGGCGAGATTGGTCTCGTCACAAAAACGTTACCCAAACAAACAGATAGCGCAGTTAATTGAGGAGGGTTTTTTATTTCGTTTCAGAATTCCTGTTTGTAGTTCAGCTGTTCAGTTTGTTGAGAATCTTAGTTCGGTAAAGTTAAATAGTAGTTTAGTCAGAGTTAAAAGACAATAAGGAAATAGCTTTAGGTAGAGTTGAAGGTCCGTTTTCTGTTCCGCCTTTCCATTGTTTCAGGTTATCTCCGCTTGGTTTAGTCCCTAAAAAAGAAAAAGAGATGTCGCGAACCGTCCGCGAACTTATCGCGAACGGTTCGCCACGGTTCGCCACGAACCGTTCGCGGCGAACTCCGGTCAGCTGACACATCCCGGCCAATCTCCGGCAGACCCTCCCTCCCAGACCCTCCCACCTCCTGGACAGCATCCATGTTGAAGCTACCTTCAACATGGATGTTGTCCAGGAAGTATGAGGGTCTGGGAGGGAGGGTCTGCTGGAGATTGGCCGGGATGTGTCAGCTGACCGGAGTTCGCCACGAACAACGGCGAACCGTTCGCGAGAAGTTCGCGGACGGTTCGCGACATCTCTATTCATCACCTATCTTATCCGAAGGGTACATCATTAAATGATGAGGTGGATGCTTCAATTATTTCTGTTTCTTATAGCTCTTTTGATGATGCACTGCGGTGTGTCAGGGAGTGTGGACATAAGGCTCTTATGTCTAAGGTCGATATTGAAGCAGCGTTTAGGCTGCTCCCCATAAATCCAGACTGTTTTGGCTTGTTAGGTTTTCAGTTTGAGGGAAATTTTTATTTTGACAATTGTATGCCTATGGGTATAGCTCTGCCTCATGCTTTTACTTTGAAAATTTTTCAACTTTCCTGGAATGGGTCCTTAAACAGGTTTCTGGTTTACATTCAGTTATCAACTATTTAGATGATTTTCTCTTCATTGGTAAAGCGGATTCTAGGAAGTGCCTGCATTTGCTGCAGATTTTCATGGCTGTTGCGCAGCATTTTGGCATTCCTTTAGCAAAAGAGAAAACAGTCTGGCCTAGAACATGCTTACAGTTTTTGGGCATAATTATTGATTCAGAACAGATGGAGTTCCATTTGCCCGAAGACAAGGTTATTAGAATGAAGCGTGAAATTGCACATTTATTAGGGGTAAGCAAAACCTTGGCGGGTAAATTGCAGTCTGTATTGGGTCTATTAAATTTTGCCTCTTGGGTAATGCCCATGACCAGAGCTTTTTCTAGGCATATGTCAAAACCCACATATGTTAAAACCCACATCACCATGTTAGAATTTACAGGGAAATAAAAGAAGACTTACAGGTATGGAACAAATTTTTATGTGAATTTAATGGGTCCATAAATTGGCAAAGCGACTTTATATCTAGTTGGGATATAGATATTTTTACAGATGCGGCCGGGTCTCAGGGTTTTGGTATATATTTCCACTGTAAATGGGCAGCGGCCAAGTCATGGGAAAAACATGGCTGGACACGCATGATCACCCTTTTAGAATTATTTCCAATAGTTGTAGCCCTAGAGGTTTGGGACCCAGAATTGGCCAACAAAAGGATCAACTTTCATTGTGATAATTTGGGAGTAGTATGGATAATCAATTCCCTTAGGGCAAAATGTATCCCAGTAATAAACTTACTGAGACAATTTGCCTGGTTAATAACATCTGGGTAAAAGCAAAGCATGTGCAGGGTAAAAGCAATTGTATAGCTGATGCCTTGTCGCGTTTTGATTTTAAGTCTTTCAGATCTCTGGCACCCATAGCGGACGAAGTTGGAACGAGGTTGCCAGAAAGCATCTGGGAGCTAACTTCACCCAGATAAGTCATTTGTTGGGTCTATCATTGTCTGCAGCTACATGGGAGGCATATCTGAAGGCTTGGGATGATTGGCAGCAGTTTATGCTAAAGTTGGATAAGGATGCTACTGATCCCACTGTTTAAGATGGAATTAAATACGTTATCGCTGAGCTTCAGGCAGGCTTATCCAGATTTTATTTTAAAAGAGCCCTGTTAGGCATTTCATTTTTACTAAAAGTTCTTGGTAAGAAGCCGGTGTTGAAAGAGTTCATTATTCAGCAAATGGTATAAGGTTCGTGTGTAAAGAAACCTCCAGTTCAAGATAATAGGTCCCCTATCTCATTTCAGCTCCTGGGTGATTTAGTTAGAAATTTGAACTGTTTGTAAAGATGATTTTGAGACCCAACTTTTCTCAACGGCTTTTATATTGGCATTTTTTTGGAGCTTTCAGGGTTAGTGAGCTTGTTTCTGCTAATAAGTCCTGCCATTCGGGTATACAATTTGGAGATATTGTTTTACAGGAGGGAAAGTTAAGTATTCTATTGAGAAGATCGAAAACTGATCAGCTGGGAAAGCAGCGATAGGCGCATTTAAAGGCTATTTGCCATTGGTTATGCCCAGTTAAGGCTGCTAAGGCTTACCTGAAGATTTGCCCATTATTACAGGGCAGTTTGTTGCTATACCGGTCTGGAATGCCCCTTTCTAAATTTCAATTTCGTAAAGTTCTCCAACTCTGTTGTAGAAATTTGGGTATTATTGATAAGAGGATTACTTCTCATTATTTCGTATAGGTGCGGCAACGGAAGCTGCAGTAAGCGGTCTCTCGTAGGAAGTGGTCAAAAAAGTTGGTTGATGGTCCTCAATTAGATTTAAAGTTTATGTTAGACCGTGATGTTTCTAGTATACTAACTTGTTTCTTCTTGTTTCAGATTCGTGTCCTGTGATTGTGCGGATTGTAGGCCATTCTTTTGTCCACTGGGCACACAGAAGAGCGGTGGACAGGTCTTATGGCCAGAACTTACGTTTTGATTATGAATCTGTTATGTGATATTGGATTGGTGTAAGAGGGTTACTAAGAGAGGATATCTTCCAGTTATTACAAGTTTGGGCTGGCCGGATTCCGTGGCCACAAATTATTATTTTTTATTATGGCGGTAATGATGTAGGCCAAGTTAAATCAGTAATCTTGTTTCATCAATTTAAGGATGATTTGCTACACGTTCAACAAATGTTCCATGGATTATTGATTATTTGGTCTGAAATAATCCCAAGATTAGTTTGGTTGCGCAATGCGAAGCTTAAAGCACTTGAAAAAATTAGGCGTAAGCTAAACAAAGCCATGGAGAAATTTATGCCATCAATTGGTGGTTTTTCATTTTGCCATGTGGATATTGAGGGTCAGTGTGAAGGTATTTAAAAGATGGTATACATTTGTCTGACGTTGGGTTGGCTATTTTTAATAATGATGTGCAGTGTATGATCGATAAGGCAGTGGTCTGGTGGGGTGGGCTGCAGCATTAGTTGCATGCTGCAGCGTGTGGCGTTGAGTTCACCTGTCTAATTTAAAGGGGGCTGGACTAGCTGAGTTTATGATCATTTGGTTGAAGTTCTGGCTAATAGGGCGGAACTCTGGTGAGTTATGTTGTAATTCTCTGGGGGTTTAATGACCGGAGATGGTTTGGCTATAAAGTTATTAAGTATTTGTTGTATTAATTTCAAAACTAAATAAAAGACCATGGCCTTTTCTGCAACAGTTTTGAGACTGTTTTATTTATTATTATGTATCTATGTGACTGTTACGTTATTTACTATTATTGATGTCACTATGTATCAGTCTGATTTAACTCCTGCTGTGCACATGGATATGTTGTTCACCCAGATCGGGGCTATCAGGGGATGTGTTGTATTTTGGTGTACTTTCTGTTTTTTTTTTTTAAATGTATGTTTTTTCTGCTAAAGTTAATTGAGTTAGTCCATGCCTTTGTTAATTGTATCACAGGCAGAGGGGAGGGTTTGTGTACAGTAACTGGGAGTGTTCAAGTGTGGAACTCTGTTTTTATTGGATTGTGAATTTCATGTCCTGTGCCCCAAAGGGTCCACCTGGGTGGTAACCTTGTGGGGAAAAAAATGTATAAAAGAGCAGCTGTAACATTAAACCTTCAGTTCTACTTCACCCTCAATCTAGAGTCCTGTCTCTTATTGGGGGAAACAGCTACAAGGGATTGCTATGCTCTTCATACTCCCTTGAATAATCACTAAACTCATGTAAGAGCTTGTTCCTGTTCCTGCTTCAGTCTCTGGGGAAAGAGAGGTTCACCCACTGGAACCTGGAGCCTTGTCGTAGGTCCAGGGTGGGTAGAAGACGGCGAGACCCCGACCAAGCTGCAGCGGTTCGTGGGGTCTGCAGTGCTTATGGTGTCAAGTGGAGTGCTTGGAGCCCTTGGGAAGCACTAGGAGCATCCGTCAACGGAGGTAGCCAGTCGGAGTGCCAGGTGATCCGTTACAGTCCCCATTATAATGGGCTTGAAAGTTGTTGCTGCTGCATGGAAAACCATAATGGTTTAGAGCCCCAGGATCTTTGGGAGGAGTGTCCCCAGGGGCCATGTGATTGCTCTCATAGGTCTATGGAGATGCCTGCAAGGGGACTGCCTGGGCTGTCAGGCAGTCCCTCTGCTGTTCTAAAAGAAAATAAAAATTAGCAATTCACAACAAATATATATATATTTTATACTTTGTGTATTTGTATATGAATATATACATACATTCATATAAAAATACACTTGGAATGAAATTACACACACACACACACACACACACATATATATATATATATATATATATTATATATTTATATATCTAAACTAAAATGAATTAATACATTTAAAAATGAAAATACAAAAAAAAAGGATATATATGTAAATAAAAACAATTAAAATATATATAATTGCATAAATAATTGCATAAATACACATAAAGAATTTACATAGATATGTAATTAAGGCTTTTGCGGGGGGGGGGCATGATTTCCCTACTTAAAGGGACTCCTTATCTTGCTCCACACTGTTCTTAGTCTAGCGATTTGCATGTGACTACTTCTGGGTCACATGCAGGTCGCTATCTTGCAAACTTACCTGTCTCTCCACGTGGTTACCTGTACCTGCTGTCTTCCCCTGGTCGTGGCATTAGGCTTACATAATCATCCACACTTTGGCCCTCCAGGCTGCAGCTCCGAGGACGGAACCGGGAACACGCCCCCAAAAAATGTAAGATACTGACCTAACCTTCGCGCCAGTCACAGTCCTACTGCGTCATCACAGTTTAGGTCTATCTTATTGCTTGTACAGTTTCACATACTTCCTTTTCAAATACTATTTTATGTCAAACTCTCAAATGATTTCGTGTAAGTCTGGTCACAAACTTTTCAATTTCGGTATTTTGTTACAGGCATTCATACGAATGACTGTTCACATGGGTTCACATTAAATGTGTATGGTTCAGGGAAGCTTTCATTTTAATTTCAGTGAATGCTCCCCCATTTGTACAACAGTCAGCATGAAAGCCTACAGTCAGATAGAGTATTTCATGCAAAATTCGTATATTTAACTGCGCGGTTTTGCTAAGTCATCCGAAACTAGTCTGCCCAATGCTTTATGGTTACACAAATGGAATACTGACCTCTAGCAGTCATTCAGAATACAAGGTTAATTGCTGCATTAATTACAACATGTCACTTTTCTAAATAAATAGCTGGATATCATAATACTACGGATATACGTAACCCAACATGTATGTTTGTATATCTTGTGATACTCTATGTATGGTTTAATGAACAATTGTAATTTTGTATAGATTTAACTATCATATACCCATCTAAACACTCTTCTGGTGTAAGCCTATCCTGTAAATAAATGTTGGTTTCATAAATCACTTACACTCTCAATTCTGTACTACCGCACCTCTGGTTTTCAGCTTGAATGTCATGAAACATTGTTCCCTTATATGATGTGCATCTTCTCCAAGCTAAGAATTATCCTTCCCGTATTGGTCTCCTTCATTCGTTGGAGCCTTAATTTCACTATCCATTAACATGACTCATCAGTCTCCTTATATGGTTCACTTAAACAAAAGTGATTTCTGCATGAAGGTTTTCACTCATTTATGCCTCTAATGCTAACCTGGTGTATTCCTATACTCAAACTACTAAGTCTCAGTTCTTTAACCTAAATCACCTGCAGGTCAATTCTCATACCGTTTCACCGGGATCAACACAGTATATTCTATGCTCTCTGCACCTATCTTACTGCAATTCCATTTCTAATGTAGGAATACTGTTTCTTGTATCTGTTTCTATATGCAGTCCGGGTCTGGACACTTAACTAAGGATGAGTCAATATCACTAGTTCAGTATAGTACATTACCTAATTTCTGACTTGGTGTATAATCATAATTATTTACTAAGGTTAGACTCCTTTATCCTAAATCATCTGTGTGTGGCTTCCCTAACTGCTTACTGCAATGCTACTTAAGTGTATAGTATACTCTGCCTGTATTACCATTTATGCTCCTTAAATAGGACTACTGTTTTATCTTTAATCTGTTTTCTTCCCTCAAAGAGGTCCCAGGTCATTGGCCACATTGGGGCTCAGACAAAATTACTAATTGGTATAATATGTTACGGGGACCACGTGCATTCTCCTCGCATATTTCATCATACCATTAGATTCATCATTAGGACTACTGCTTTAATTTCCGTTTAAAATAGCCGTTTTTTCTTCAAAATAGGTCATAGGTTATAGGATAATTGTTTCAAATTACTCATACTATGTTTATTTACAGGTTACAGGGTGCTCAGGATTTAGGGCAACCCTACGCTAGTTAGGTAGGCTGTTATGGATTATTTCAATTGAGTCTACGAGCCGGCCCTTACAATTCACACATGTACGTTACATCATCGCATCTTTAGGGGCTAGGCATCTACTACTTACTGCAACCTCTTACTTGGTTGCAACTAACTACGCTACTTATCCTGCAACTATCTCGCTAACCCCTTTAGGTCTGCTCCTATCCATTTCTTATGTTAAACTGCATGACTGACTTACTTTTCGCAGGTATGTCAATTTACACATCCTTATACCATACACTTCTCCCCTTAGTTAGCTTCGTTACTGGCTGACAGGGCACCAATAGTTAATAATTTCACAGGCCCCTACGCCTTAGGTTAGTGGTCCCGAGGACCAACACCCATCCTCATACTCGGAGGTACTACGCCCATCAGCCCAACTCATAGTTAGTCGCCTTGCATGGTGGCATAGAGAGGGCCTCACCTATCACTCCCATTCTATCTTATGCTTTAAAAGTCACCGAGAGGCAGACACCCCACCACAACATTTGATGGCCATGAAATCACCTTGCGCCAACACATAGATACAGTCTCTCAAGCCGCTTGGCATCTAGCAGGGCCTCACCTGTCACCAACAAAGTTTTACTGTTTCACCTCTTGGCATTAGCCAGTAAGCCAGTACATTACAAGGATATAGACTAATTACTTTATTATTCAAACATGTCTCAACATCAAGTAGGTGGAAAGACCTGTCCCTGTCCAGCACTCCTGCTAGGTCCAATACACCTTCATGCAAAGAGGACATAGCTAGTCCTACTTCTATTAGATTTTGGACTATCTCTCGCATCACAGAAACATGGTTAAATGGCACATACGATACCAGCAGCTAGATAACCAAATTACCCAATAACAATATATATATATATATATATATATATATATATAACAAAAAATCCTGCACTCCATATAATTAGAATATACTTGCCCGGTGCTTGTCAAGCAAAATGTAAAAAGGAATCCAGATAGCACTCTCAGGACTGTTGAATCAAATAAAACTTAGTTTTTAATGAGCTTATAAAAAAGAATCAACATTTCAGTCTGTTAAACACAGACTTTCATCAGGAGTGATGAAAGTCTGTGTTTAACAGACTGAAACGTCGATTCTTTTTTATAAGCTATGTTTATCATGCCAGGTTAGTTCAGTCGACCAGGTATAATCCGGCCTTATCACTCCTAAGCACTTTAACCTACATGTTTTCCTCACTTATGCAACAATATGCATGGGCCAACAAGAGGCGTGACTCTTTATGTATGACCCATGTATACTTTCAACCGTTTTTTCTTCAACTACGATACATGCTCATTTACGGCCTTCCTGTTTACGTATTCTCTGGCCAAGTATTAGTACAGTATATTAACGACACATTTGGCATGTTTTTCTTACTACGGTTTGCTTTTGCCACCTTAAACTTAATTATCACAAAATGTATCAAATGTATCTCAGAACACTAATTAAGAAGACCAGGCCTTAACCCTTCCATTAGTCTGGTCACTCAAGCACTTTTATACCAGTACACATAATTAAACATTAGGTCACTGTAAGTCCTCAGCCTATTCACAGCACATTCTATAACCAGTATAGGAACTCTGTCAAGCATTATCATATAATAAAAAATAAAAAAATCTTGCCTATGAGTATATATGTTGATTGTTGATTGTATTAACGATTTTACCGTATTTCTCCTTTTTGTATTTTTTATTTTGTAGGTCTACCAGCATCGTTGGTTCTGGAACACCTCAACCAACTTTTTCGATTCTGTATTATGCTATTCCTATATTTCTCTCTATCACTCTATACGCCCTTTTGACCCCTTACACAAGTATTAAGGCTTTTGTTTGTAATTGTGGGAGGGGCATGATTTCCCTACTTAAAGGGACACCTTACCTTGCTCCACACCGTTCTTGGTCTAGCGATTTGCATGTCCCTCCCATCACTCCCACTACTCAATCATAACCTATTTGTCTTCTCCTTGTAACCCTTGGGTGGGTCCTCTTTATTTTACAGGCCTACCAGCATCGTCAGTTCCGGCACACCTCAACCAACGTTCTCTATCCCTCTATATGACTTTTTTGCCCGTAACACAAATATATATATATATATATATATATATATTTAAATTCTACATGTATATTTATGCAATCTTTATACTTAATTAAGTGATTTTATTGATTACAATTTGAGGGACCTGCCTGACAATCCAGGCAGAAAGTCCAGAGAATTTTATTTGGAAGTCCTATATTTAACCCTTTAAGATTCCAAAACACCATAAAACCTGTACATGGGGCTACTGTTTTACTCAGGAGATTTTGCTAAACACAAATATTAATGTTTCAAAACAGTAAACCATATCACAAGTATGATATTGTCAGTTAAAGTGCCATTTTTTGCATTTTTCACACACAAAACAGCACTTTTACTGAAGATACAATTGTGAAGTTTTACGGTTTTGAAACCCTAATAATTTGTTCAGCGAAGTCTACTGAGTATAATAGTACCCCCCATGTACAGGTTTATGATGTTTTCAAAAGTTACAGAGTCAAATATAAGGCTTGCATTTCAGTTTTTTTCACCTTGAAATTTGACAGATTGGTTATGTTGCCTTTGAGACTGTATGGTAGCCCAGGAATGAGAATTACGCCAATGATGGCATATCATTTGCAAAAGTAGACAACCCAACTTATTGCAAATGAGGTATATGTCCAGTATATTTTAGTAGCCACCCTATTTGTAATACCTTGGGTTGTCTATTTTTGCAAATGGTATGCTATCATGGGGGTAATTCTAATTTCTGGGCTACCATACCATCTCAAAGGCAACATAACCAGTCTGGCAAATTTCACTGTGAATAAACCTGTACATTGGGGGAACTGTTTTACTCATGAGACATTGCTGAATACAAATATGGGTACTTTATTGCAGTAACAGTAATATGACTCTCACAGCAAAATTCCATGCAGATATTAGAAAATAACAAAATGTCTTAATTTCTCCCATTTGTTTTACATTTTATTCATATTAAATTATGTTTCATAGATAAATATTTGATGTTAAATGAAAGCCCTGTTTTTCCTGAATAAAATTATATATAATAAGTGTGGGTGTACTTAAAATGAAAGTGGGTAATTACGGTTGAACAGACATATAGCGCAAATTTCAGCTTTTTCTTTATAAGAATGTATAATTTACAAGCCTTTCAGAAAGTACAGAAGCCTGTTTCACCAAGTTAAACAACAACAAGTTCTTTATCTCCAATATTTAACCCCGTAAGGACCGTGGACGTGCTAGGTACATCCGACATAAAATGGTCCTTAAGGACTGCGAATCTACCTACGTCCACGGCAATTATGAACACTGGAAGCAATCGTGATCAGTTCCAGCCGCTCTAAGGTTATTGCAGTGATGCCTCGATGACGACACATCCTGCAATACCTCTCCTGACTGCCGGGCAACCAAGTGATCCCCAGGAGCGATCACTTCCGGGTTGCTCCACATGGCGCCCAGCAGTGTAGCAGAGAATCGGAAAGCCATCGGGCAGACTTTCGATGCTCTACCTGTGTGCTGAGTGCCTCAACCCCTCAAGTGAAGACTTAAATAAAATAAAAAATAAAAAAGAATAAAATAAATGTATTAATCCCCTCCTCCCCAGCCACGTGGTTTCCAATATGGCACTTATGGGACTTCTGGTGAAGTGCAACATGGGACCTCTGGGGATGTCCCCTGCATGCCTCATTTATTATTACTTTGATCCCCATTTGTCTGATCAGGTCAATGTTAGTAAATATTGACTCTGATCAGTGTGGATCTCCCTCCCTCTTTTCATGTGTGTTTTAGTGAGAGAGAGATCTGTGCTTAGGTAGAGGTATTTAGGTAGTTTTAGGCAGGGATTTGTAAAATTGTGAGACCCAATGGCTCTTTTCAGAGTCATTAACCCCTATCCTGCCAGTGAACACTAAATAGATCACTGGCTCTTGCTCAGCAGCACTTTTTTTCCTGTCTGTGATTTTTTTTTGTGACACATAACTAAATAAAGTGATTGTGATCATGTCACAGAGGTCACAGAGGTGTTATAGCGCTGAGGTGTATGCCATCCTTGCATTAGAGTCTGACGCGTGTATGTCTGACTCCAACCCTGATTTTGACCCTGCCAGATGCTTAGATACATCACTAGATACAGTGTCTGCTGCTAGTGATGTATCTAGTGATGTATCTGTGGCTGCAAGGCCACATGGCAGAAGGAGATGTGCTTCTCCAACTGGCAGTGCTGCTGAGGATTGAGTAGCGCCGTAAATCCTGGCATCAATGTGGATGTCACAGGATTTAGCCCCCAACAGTTTATGGAGGTGTTTCTGGGTGATGATATATTGGGGAACACTGTTGCCCAAACTAATGTATAGGCCCATCAATTCCATGCTTTAAAGCATGGAATTGATGGGAAACTTCCATGCTTCAAAGCTTGACTCTTTTTTGGAAATGGGACCCCATCGATATGCCAGAATTTAAAACATTCTGGGCATTGCCTGTGCTGATGGGCATTATAAAGAAGCCCTCCATCTGCTCCTACTGGAGCAGTAGCCCCAATCTGCTCTACCCCAATTTACTCCCAGTGTATGTCAAGGAAGAGGTATGAAATGATTCTACATTTCATGCACTTCAGCGACAACAGCCTGTGTCCACCTATGGAGCATCATCAGTATAAAATCCACCCCCTGATTACCCACTTCGCTGCCAGATTTGCAGAGGCTTATAAACCTGGAAATAATATATGGGTGGATGAATCCCTGATGAAGTATAAGGGAAGGCTGGGATTCAAGCAGTATATTCCTTCCAAGGACTCCAGGTATGGTGTAAAGGTGTATGAGCTCTTTGAGAGCGAGACTGGGTACACTCAGACTTTCCAGGTGTACAACGGAAAGGAAAGCCACCTTGACCCTCCAGGTTGCCCAGAACATATGGGAACCAGTGGCAAGATTGTCTGGGACCTCATATTCCCCCTGATGAACAAAGGGTACCACTTGTATATAGACGATTTTTATACAAATGTCCCTTTGTTCAAGCTACTGTATTGTTTTGATACAGTAGCATGCGGTACAATCAGAACTTGCACGCACCCGGCTACGAAAGGGGCAGACCTCAGCTCTGCACCAAGAGGAGCTGTTGGCAGTTAAGTACAGAGACAAGAAGGATGTGTACCTTCTTACCACCAGCCACACTTAGAGGACTGTGGAGGTCTCTGTATGTAGCAGAGCTGAGAGCACAAGGAAGCCAGTGTGCATCAATGCCTATAACCAGCATATGGGTGGGATTGATCTGGCAGATCAGCTCCTGCAGCCCTACCTAATTATACGGAAGACAAGTACAACCCACAGTGCTTTTTTGTTGTTAAAAAAAGCAAACCCCGGAATGAAACTGACTTTTTTACAGTTTCAGCTCCAGATCATTTAGTGGATTTTGTACCAAGATGCACCTGCTCCCTGGGCAGTGATGGGAGAGAGCAGAGTTGGGGCTACCCATTTTATTTTTAAAATCCCCCCTACTGCGGCAAAGCAGAATCCTCAAAAAAATGCAGAGTCTGTTTCAAGAGGGAGCAGAGAAAGGACACCGTCTTTTACTGTCCTGATTGCCCTGGACAACCTAGACTCTGCATTGGGGACTGCTTCAAGTGATATCTCACACTGGTCCATTTTAATTTATTTTTTTACATTTGCAGTTCAGTTTTTTTTTTTTTTGGTTATGTTTACTGTTCCTGAGTTTGTTTGTTTTTACTTTTACTGTGCCAGACTATTTTTTATGATCACGTTCAACCTATGCATGGGGGCATGAGTGTACTTGATACTTGATAATATGCAGATATGTACTAGAAACAAGGCAAGGTTAGAATAGGCACCAAACAAGATAACAAGACAAGACTTGAAGACAAGACTTGAAGAACTCAGAACCTGAGCAGGACAGAAAGCAGAACCCAGCACATGTACACAAGACATGAGGGAAACAAGAACAGAGCAGGACAGGACTGTATATGAACTGGGAATACAAGATAAACATGGCAAAACAAGAGGAGAAATAAATAAGTACTATATATGTAATAAATATTGGAGATTTAGACATACATAAATAGCCAAGATGTATGCAGCCCCCCACTGCTCCAAAGTACTCCAATTACAGTGGGTCCTAACTGCCTAATTATGCATGACTAAAAGTACAATAATAAAACACACACAGTACTTACCTGCAAGGAAAGGAGCAGAGGAATGAGACCACTGCTAGCAGGAATACACTGAGACAAAAAGGATAAATGGCAAAGGGGTAGCAACAAAAAAAAAAAAAAATTATAGGAATCCAGGAGACTGGGTATTTCAGGAACAGAATAAAGGAATGAACCCAGAAAACCCAGCATAAAGAAAACCAGACATGGAACAGAGAACCAGAAAAACCAAGAAAAACTAAACAAGAATTGTAAAAAGAGTACTGGATATCAGAAGCCAAGACAGAAATAATCTGCAGAATGTAACAGGACGTGACACATACCTTGTATTGGGTACAGTAAATGAGTAAGAGGAAAATTACAGCTAAACACAAACACCGCAGAAATGTAAAAACAGCCCTGGTCCTTAATGGTAAGACAATTGAAAAACGGTCTGGTCACTAATGGGTTAAAGTCTTATCCGGATGATTAGAGTTTCTTCAGTTTGTGCTAACAGCTGGTCTTCATCATCATTATCGATATTTGGGAGATTTTTAACATCCCATACAGCACTAAGTCTTTTTACCTATATCATCAAGTACCATTTTAAATACTAGGCTTTAATTCAGCCTTCACATGAAAGAATTGAGCAACTCAGAGCTGAAATGTAGCTAAATCATGAACCACAGAAATCACGCAAGGGCCAAGTATGTTCATTTTGATTTGTGATTAAGAATTCTGCTTGTGATTCCAAAAAAAAATAAATGATTGATCGGGACAAAAGAGACTTAATGGCTAGGGACAGTTACTTAATGTTGCTTTGATTCACAGATCAAGTGTAAAGTGACTGGCAGAGTGGGAAAAAAGAAGGTGCAGTAAAAAAAAATAATTTTATTAAAGACACGGAGGCTCCTATTATGCTTCTCTTTCTTTAATTTTCCCTCAGCAGCGAAGAGAGAAATGAGTATAAAAGAGAAAAAATAGCATATCATTAACATATATACATATTCAACAGTGCTACACAAGGGAACCTCCCCCTTTCAGTATATAAGGTGCAACACTCTCTTCCTCTTCCTCTTTCTTCGCTGCTCCCTCAGACCAGCTAAGTACCTTTATTACCTTACTTGAGAATTATCTGTCATTGTATTTACTTTGATTATCCCTGTGTTGTCAGGGCTTGTTTATGTTGCTTTATACTTGACTTTCATTCCTCCTATGTTTTATTCCTTTACTGGGGTGGGTTCAGGACCCTCATTATTCCCTCTTGGGCCTACTGGCCCTGTACTCGGTTTGACCGGGTCCCTGGGTTAACCGGGCCCCCCCCCCCGCATTCCCCCCACCCCTCCTGGCCGTTTTTCAGCCCCCTCAATCCCCCACCGGTGGCACACCCCGGCGGGTATTTCCAACTCTGTTTCCGCCACGCGCACGCTCTGCGCATGCGCGGATCACGCGCAGTGCCCAGTTTGTTGGTTTCTTGTCGCCAGACGTGCCGGCGGCCATTTTAGATCACCTCACTCGGCGGTTTTTCGTTGTTCCGTGGAGGCTGCACGCTCTCTGCTCCTGCCATCCACTACCCGGTATTTCTCTCTCCTGCTCTGTCCTGTGCTTAGATTAAGCAATCCTGCACCTTACCTCTCTTGCTCTAAATATTTTCTATAGCCTTTTCGCTACCACCATGCAGTCTGCCAGTGGTGATTTAGCTGACCACCCAATTCCCCCTAGTGGCACCACAGGCTCTGATTCCCAGGCTGACCCCAGCCTCATAGGCTCTGAGGAGTTCCAAAGCCTCCTGGACGCCACTATGTCCAACTCCATTAGCAAGGCCATCTCCTCTGCCATGGGAGCTATGTCCTCCAGTATCTCTCAGTCCATCTCCCAGGCCCTTAGGCAGGCCCTCCCTGTCCAATCTGGGCCAGGACTGTCTCCCATTTCCCCTGAAGGGACTACCGCAGGACGTAAGGCGCTTAGCAAGCGCAAACATGCTACTGACCACCCCATGCCCAGGTAAAGCCTGGTTTGAATGACACGCCTCAGGCTGTCGATGATGGCGCGCAACAACCGCGCAATAGAGCTACTGGCCGGGCTACGGCGGCCAGAGAGTGGAAATGGGCACGGGCCCATGACTTATTGTCTGACTCAGACGAGGATGGGGAGGAAGGGTCAGATGACCAGTTCTCAGATCCCTACGGGGACGAGGCCTCAAGAGACGAGGATCTCCCGGGAACACAATTCCCTTCCAGACCGGCCCAAACCAAAGCACAGTCAGGGGCCCATGAGACAGAGCCAACCAGTGACACTAAGGATACCCTGGCATTTGACCCAGATAATCTTAGACACCCTCGCTCTGCTGAATGGGAGCCTGCTGAGCACATAGCTCAATACCTGGCCCTCAGAGTATATAAATCCCTCTCACAAGAGGGTCGTAACAAGCTAAGGGCGGAATGCCCCCGCCCTATCATACCCGATGCAGTGGCAAAAACCCCTGAAGTTGACCCTCAAATTGTGCAGTTCCTGGCCAAGACGGGTTGGAAACCCAAAAGGGCCTAGACTATTCGCTGTGCAATTGTCAGGACAAGTTCCTCGACACTCTGGTCCCAGTCACTAAGCTGTATGAATTGCTGGAAACAGCTCAATCGAGCGGGGCGCCCCTAGACTTCGAAGTGGCATTCGGATGGCTCCAACGCCTGGTATGCATGATCGGCAACACCAATACGGCTATGTCGACAGAGAGCACGAAGGCCATCCTGCTAAAGATTAAGCCCAAGCTCGCGAGCATGGCCCCCAATGAACCCGGTGCCTCTGCAAAAGGCCTACTATTTGGAGAGTCCTTCGTAAAGGACCTGGGGTCCTATGTCAAGATCTTTACGGCTTTGGACAAAGCCCAATCCTCCATCAAACGGGTATTCAACCCGAAGGTTTTTGGCGGGGCCGGTAGAGGTAGGAGCCGTCTACCCGGCCGCAACCCCCGGGGCTTTTCCAGACCGGGAAGAGGCTCCTTCAACCCTCAGAGGCCGAACCAGGAACGGTCCTTCACCCCGTTCTTCCCCTCACAAGGACGGCCTTGGCATACCCGCGGCAGTCGAAGAACACCCACGGGAAAACGCCCTTATGGTGAGTACCATTTTTCCCCATTCTTCCGATATATATGTGGGGGGAAGACTGGCCATGTTCTATCAGGCTTGGACTTTGATCACGTCCGACAGTTGGGTGTTACAGACGGTAGAGGGTTACCACCTAGAACTGACTGCTCTCCCCGTTCAAGACACTCCCCCAAGGGCAATTCATATGACTACATCACACCTCGACCTCATCTCTGCGGAGATCAGAGAATTATAGGCAAAGAAGGCCATAGAGGAGATCCCTCTAGACACCCCAGGTTTCGTGAGCAACCTGTTTTTAGTGCCAAAAAAGGGAGGCGGGGTCCGCCCGGTTATAAACCTGCGACCCCTAAATGCCTTCGTCCAATACCGGCACTTCAAAATGGAAGGCATTCATTGTCTCAGAGACCTGCTCCTGCCCGGAGACTGGATGGTCAAACTAGACTTGCAAGATGCATATCTGACGGTCCCGATAGCAGCAATACACAGGGACCTACTCCAGTTCTGCTGGGGAGACAAGAAGTGGCGGTTCACATGCCTCCCTTCCGGTCTGTCCTCCGCCCCCTGGTGTTTCACGAAGATACTCAAACCAGTGGTGGCCTTCCTCAGATTACACGGAGTCCGCCTCATCATCTACCTGGACGACATTCTCATACTCTCCGGGACACGGTCCCTGCTGCTAGAGCACTTAAGGTGGACCCTGCACCTCATACAGAACCTGGGCTTCCTTGTAAACTGGAAGAAATCGGTTCTAACCCCCTCACAACAAATGGAATTCCTTGGATTCCGAATCGACTCTGTCCTACAAATCCTTTGCCTCTCGGCGGAAAAGATGGCCAACATCAAAAAGGAAATAAGGAAACTTATGCACCGGCCAGACATATCCCTACGCCAACTGGCACGGGTCATTGGCCTGTTGGCAGCCTCTATCCAAGCGATTTTCCCAGGCCCGCTCCACTACAGAGCATTACAGCGCCTGAAAGGGACCTATCTACGAAGTGGCCACTCGTACGAATCTCACGTTACCCTGGACACGGAATCCAGGGAGGAACTGAACTGGTGTCTAACCCACATGGAGGCATGGAATGGCCAGGCGATCTTCGGGTCCACCCCGGACCTGGTGATAGAGTCGGACGCCAGCTTACATGGCTGGGGCGCGCGCTGTGGCTCTATATCCACAGGAGGCAGATGGTCCACGGAAGAGTCCTTCTTACACATAAACTCTCTGGAACTGCTGGTGGCCTCGTTCGCCATTCGCAGTCTCTCACCCAAAGGCATCTCATGTTCAATCCTACTCAAGCTGGACAATGTCTCGGCGGTACGATACATAAACCATCTAGGGGGGACCAGGTCCCGCATCCTAGCAGTTTTGGCCCGAGACTTCTGGAATTACTGTTTACAGAACAATGTGTCCGTTACCGCGGAACACATCCCAGGCCTAGACAATTATACTGCAGACTGGAACTCCCGCTACTTGAGGGACTCAGGAGATTGGAGACTTCAGCCGAGCGTGTTCCGCAAGATCTCATCCCTATGGCTACCTTTGAGCATGGACCTGTTTGCATCCAGACTAAACACGCAACTACCGAGGTTCTGCAGCTGGAGACCAGACCCGGAGGCCATAGCGACCTACGCTTTCCTCCAAGATTGGTCCAAGGGCAGGGCGTACGCCTTCCCGCCTTTCAATCTAATAGCCCGGTACCTAGCGCACCTCCGACGCTTCAAGAGCTTGTTGGTCCTGTTAACCCCATGCTGGAGATCCCAACCTTGGTTTCCACACCTATTGGGGATGGCGATAGACCACCCAAGGCTACTCCCGGACCATCCATCTCTGCTGACCAACCCGGATGGGGAGAGCCATCCACTAGTGGAACAAGGCCTTCTCCGCCTCATGGCTTGGCTCCTTTCCGGGGTCCCTGGGAAATCACAGAGGTTTCGAGCACAACTATGCAACTCCTGGCAAACGCATGGGCACCTGGAACACGGCACGCATACACTGCGGCATGGAGACAGTGGGCCAATTGGTGCTTGTACTCATACTTTCAGGAAGGGTTTTCCCGGCCCCACTTTTCCATGCTTTACGCTTGACCTAGTTGACACTATCTATAGGGCATTGTGACACTGTATTTTCAGATGTAGATGACAACAGTTTGTATTATGGTTATGCCTGTTATCTATCGAGTTTATGTCAGAATGCTATGACGTTTTGTTTTCTCTCAGACGCAGAGGACAATAGATGTACTGGAATATCTTACATCCAGTTATCAGTCGAGATTTTACCATATTTCTCCTCTCTTTTTAGCCTGATTCCACATGTCAAAGGGACTGAAAGGAGCTTCAAGGTCGACTCCACCTTTCCCCTAGGAAGAGATGTTCAACTTCCCAAGGTTACAGTTTCCAGTTCAGAGTTCTTGTTCGGTTTTGACTGGTCTTCGGATTGCTACAGAAAGAGGAAGAGAGTGCTGCACCTTATATACTGAAATGGGGAGGTTCCCTTGTGTAGCACTGTTGAATATGTATATATGTTAATGATATGCTATTTTTTCTCTTTTATACTCATTTCTCTCTTCGCTGCTGAGGGAAAATTAAAGAAAGAGAAGCATAATACTCGCCTCCGTGTCATTAATAAAATCATGACTTTACGTCATGTTAATAGTAAAATCTAGGAATTATATATTTCTTTATTATTTATTTAATATAATATAAACATAGATTTTTTACTGTTACTCCTCTTTTTCCTTCTGTTTATTACAGTGTACACCGACTTGCCCATTTTTATGCTCTTTTACATGATTTGTTTTTCCTTACTATTTAATATTAATTAAATTCATAGTTGAACCATCATTTTGCTGAAATTAAGCCGTCCCAAATATCTTTTTTTTTTTCAGATGAGGTGGTTAGGCTGAAACTATTTTTTTCACCATAGCACAAATGGGAAGCCAAAGCCTGGAGTTGTGGGAGTGGATGATCCGGCCTATATAAACTCAGACTTACCTCCATACCAGGCCGACGACGATTTGGTCACTTCCGCTTCTGGTTTTCCAGATTCAGACTTCCTCGTGGTTTTTTGGGCCTACCTGTGTTTCTTCCAGACTACCAGCGCTTCCTCGACCCCAGGAAATTACACACCCGTCGGCCGCATCTACTGGGATTCCCTTTTCGCTGCGTCCCCGGTACTCTTGCCGCGCTTTTGGGTCGGCCGTCAGGCACCCAGAAACAGTAAGTACAAACCACACAAATTACGTTCTTACTCTCGACATGTACGAATGCCTCTATACACAAACAGTTACTTCACATACGACTAGCTACACATACAGCTATCATATGAATGTTTAGTCACACGAACGGTTATTCATACGAACGGCTGCTCATACGAACGGCCACTCATATAAACGGCTATTCATACGAGCATCTATTCATGCGAACAGCTATTCATATGAATGGTCAATTACACGGACGGCTATTCATTCGGACAAACTCACACGAACGGTTAAAAAATAAACGTACGATCAAAGTCACTAATGCACATTGAGGATTCCGACTAACACATAACGCTCACAAAGGAGCACACAAAACAAACAAACGTACGAAACATGACTCATACACAGAGTCTCAAAGCTACACCGCCACCTACAGGCAGAAATCGTTCATGACAGCCACAAGGGTTGGGAATATTAAGCCTACAACAGGCACCAAAACGTTTATGCTGTCTGTTTTAGGCAATATATGTTGGGCTTAGCCACTTTAGCTGTGGTTAAATAAAAATGTTGTTACATTTCAGTATGGTAATTGAGGTTTGCCGTACACTTTGCAAATGTAGGTTTTTTTACAGGATGTGATCTTTTCCCTCCCTGACTATTTACAATAAATTATAATCTCAAATCCTATATATCATGCATTTACGTATATAGGAACTAAAGTACTCAGTAGGTCTTAAATTTAGACTGTTAAGACACCTCCAGTGTCTTTAGGCAAAACCGCCGTTTAGTAGACCTTCCCCGTCTGCAGTAACAGTAACTCCGTTCGCGTAATCTGTAGTATACGAACCAAATGCAGGGGAAGCGGCAATCTCCCGACCGAGATCCGTGAACGGCTCAAAACTCCCGAAAGGCAATACACGAACTGCTGCTAGCCGCCGAACAACAATATTCACCAAGCGGCTTTCGTTCCATCCAGCAGTCTCTAAACGTGAAGAAGAAATCCCCCCAATAACGAGACAGAAGCTCCGCATTGAGGGTCAAACAGGATCTGGCTTTACTGTGGGCTACCTGCCCGTATTTATGCAGGTCTCCCACTTGGTGGACACTCCCCTAGGGGACCAAATGGGAGACTTAAATGATAGACAGATATGGGGACATTCCAGACACACAGTTACAGATTTTACCCACAGTGCATTATGATTCCCTCCCCTCTGCCCTGGAGTTAATTACCAAGTAACTCAATTAACTCCAGGACAAAGCCAGTCGCCATCTTGAATATAAAATCCTAAAAGACATAAAAATATATAACTTCACAAAAACCGAACATTTCCCATTCGCATCACATATCCCCAGATAGCCTGGATCTGAGTGCATATTATTAGCGAATAGCGCTTAGATCCCACACACATAGTTCAATTGCCATGGAGTCAAAGTTCTTACAGTGTTTCGGTATACGAATGACTCCATGGGAAGGCTATCTGGGTTAAGTCTTTTCGTATGCTCCAAATCTCCCGAACGACCAGTGTTCGTATGCTTTCGTGGAGGCAGCCAGGCGTTCCGTTGTTTCAGCGGTGTTCGGCAGAAAAAGTGTCCATTTTTAGTTCCATAGAAATAGAGCCAAACACCGCTGGGCTTTCGCTTGGTTTAAAATGGCCGCTGCCTCGTGGTCGACATACGAACGACGACCACCCTGAATTCGGTTTAATTGAGAAGTGTCTGCGGTTAACCACAACGTTCTAATTGGGATCAATAGGTTAACCAGCAGCACACTTCTCTCCTGGGTGGCCGTTCGTTCGGCAGGTTTGTTCGGGAAAAAGAGTCATTCGAATGGCTGGGCTATAGAAACCAGCCATTCATACGAACGGGAGACAAACAGACGAATGCAACTAAAATACAAGCAGACAGATGGTTCTGTCACATGTCTTTTCAGTATGAACCGCTATCAACACAAAATACTATTACCACCCAGATGGGTACGCTAAACAATTGTACGCTCACGAATTCACAAACAAACCTGTAAGTTTCGATCTATATGTCACATAAATAATTAAACCATATGCGGGGATAAAACTCTCTTACAAAAGTCACGTCATAATTAATAAATGATGCCTACGCCTTATAAGGTCAAATTAAGTTAACTCTCACTTCAAATCCCTTAACTCGCTAGGTCAAAGACACAAAAAAACGCTTATTAACCCTCAAGCAGGAAAACCAATTATAAAGGTAGGTATAAAAAAACAAACAAAAAAAAACAAACTTGCAAGTGTCCCGTACAGTGTATAAAGTTAAGTTTATTTTAGGTCTCATAGACAACTGTGTTCATTCGCTCACGTACTACGTCACGGAATAAGACCCTCCGTTAGCTTACAGGCATTGGCAATACTCTAGCTGGGATCCAAACCACAATGTCAGCAATGCTGGCGTCTATCAATAACTTAGACCAGATAATGGAGAAACTGGAATCCTCAACCCCAGCTAACGTGAACTTCACAGATCTTGCAACCACCATACCCACCTCACTAATTGCAGCCACACAGGGTAATGCCACTTTCATGCCACCTGCACAGGGGTCAGACACGCACATAATCACCCCTGCACACATGGTTCCATTAGAGGGTAAGGATGTGAATCTTATGTTATTCCTGATAGCGTCCCAAGACATAATTGGCAAGACGTACAGCAATGGTGACGTGTCTGTGGTACTTAAGGCTAAAGACCACAGGTTGGACAAAAAACTGTCCATCCCGGACTTCGTGCTAGCCTTCGGTCTCTACAGAGATATTATCTGCTTTAATTTCCCACAACACAGAGAGGAGTTAGACCTCTACATGCACAAGTAGACCTGGGTAACAAGTACGGTGGCACTACATTTTACGACTATCACAAGTCCTTCTCGGCTAAAGCGGCGGCTACATTTGCTCAGTTTAATATAAGGATAAACTGGAGCCACATGGACACCGAGTTATTCTGCCACCACTTTGCCGGGCGAGTGCCACAGCTTGTGCTATCTGCTCGTCTAATTCACACACTACCAACTTGTACCCCATCGAACTAAGTTTACCCACTACTAGCTATAGTACACTGAGCACCACTAACTACAATACACCAAGCACCAGCACGTTTGAACAAAGAAGTTTAAGGGACAAACTGGGTAGACTAATAGTCTTTCTGGGGAAGGCACAGGTATGCAACAACTTCAACGTGGACTGTTGCAGTTTCAGTGCCTGCAGGTTGTTGCATGTCTGTGCCATCTGCTTTAGAGCCCACGCCAAAACAATGTGCCCTAATCGTCTATTCCCCAAAAAATGACTAACCAAGGTACAGGTTGATACACTAGCCTTTTACCTTGTCACTCACCCATCCCCGCACCTAGTCAATTTCCTTATCATAGGCTTCACCGAAGGGTTCCACACTGGGCTAATTGCACTCCCCATAGGTATGCTTGAGTGTAACAACCTACAGTTGGCAACTTTAGACCCCACCACAGTGGATACACTCCTTCACAACGAAGTCCAGAAAGTTTTCATGATCAGGCCATTCCACACGCCCCCGTTCACCTGCTAGGGGTACCAATCCTATAGGTATCGCCACATGGAAGTACAACAATAAAAAACACTTGATCATAGACCTATCGGCTCCACATTCTGTTGTCACACCTAGCCTCAACGCACTCATACCATCAGATGAATTATCCCTGAAGTATGCCACAGTAGACAACGCTATACCGGCGATATTGGAGGCAGGGAAAGCAGCCTGGCTAGGGAAAACAGAGATTTCCAATGCCTTCAAGCTGCTCCCAATACACCAGTCACTGTAGCAGCTACATGGAGTAAAATGGAAATACTTGTACTATTTTGCAGTTCGACTAACTTTTGGAGCAAAAAGCAGCCCAAAGTTATTCGATTTATTCGCTGAAACACTATGTTGGTTGTTGTTAAATAGAGGGGGTTATCCACTATCTAGATGACTTCCTGACAGTAGAAAAACAAAAGTCTGTCCCACTAAGCATTACAAAAACTGTGGCACTATTTGCAACACTTGGAGTACCGGTTGCCTTGGACAAAACAGTGGGGCCCGTCACTAGATTGTCATTTCTCGACATATGCCTAGACACGGTCACCATGCAGGCTAGTCTCCCCGCAGACAAGGTTCAGAGGATCAAGACAGAGATAGACTTGTTTCTCAACAGAGGTACTACCAACCGTTCTCTGAACTTTGCGATGAGAATTATTCCACAAGGACGGTCGTTCATATCTAGGCTACTCAGCCTGTTACCCAATTTACCCAATGACCTCAGCACAGTCACTCTTGACCAACATGTTAGGTCAGACTTGTCAATGTGGAGACAATTCTTGTCTCAATGTAATGATATAAATATGTTCATTCCACCATGGACAGAGTTTTCCCCAGTGTTGTGGACTGACGCAGCAGCCCACTCGGGGTACACAGCTATTTTTGGCGACAGGTGGTTTAGAAACAGCTTCATTACCCTTGTTTAATACCACTTCCGCCCGGTTTGAAGTATACCCTATAGTGGCTGCTGCTAAAGTCTGGGGACACCTATGGAAGGGTCAAACCATCAAATGCTACACTGACAACGCAGCCACATGTCGATATTATCAACAAAAGCAGATCTTTCACTTTGACCATAACGAGGTTAATTAGGAGACTAGTATGATTGGCAGCCACTCTACACTTTCACCTCACATGTGAGCACAGACCGGGCCACCACAACACAGCAGCTGATGCCCTGTCTCACTCTAACTTTCAGGTGTTCCGTCAAGAACATCCCACGGCTAAGATAAACCCATACATCCCTCCGCTGTTGCAGCACCTCATCCTGTACTAAATGCACTCATGGCGCACAGCAGAATGCTAGCGCAATTAGCACTCTCTGCAAACACCAGGCGTTCGTATAACCGAGCCCTTACCATTTTCAACAGGTTCATCACAGAGTACATAGTCAGTAACCCATGGTCGTTAAACACCATGGTGGCATTTACTTCTTTTGCCACCTACATCTAAAACTAGCAGATAATACCATAAAATTATACCTCACAGGTATTCAATATCACCGCACAAACACATATCCTAGTCACAGCACTTTCATGTCCACTAATCCAATTAGAAACATTTTAAAAGGCATCTTATGACTCGAAGCACAAAAACCCACTAAACGCCAACCAATAGACGCAAACAAGTTTCAGGCATTATCCGATACATTGGATACACTGCCGTTTGAAAACGAAACGAACAATACGTAAAAAATGGCTATTTATCTAGCCTTCTATGGGTTCTTAAGACCAAACAAGTTCACCACTATCAAAGCCTCTCATACCATCAACATGCTTACCATGGCAGACCTCAACAAAACTGAAGATCACTATGTTTTGCCACTACGACACTCCAAAACCAATCAAACAGGACCTCCTGACGAAATACCAATATACCTCACAGGTAACAAATGGTGCCCCGTACAATTATTTGACTATCTTTATCCACGCATAAAGATACAAGATAAGAACACCCCGCTACTAAATCTACACGGCAACCCACTAACCAAATCCAAATTCATGGTATACATAAGAACTCTGTTTTAAAAAATGGGGAATAACCTATCAGCATTCACCGGTCATTCGTTCCGAATAGGTGTGGCTACTGCAGCATCTAGTCAGAATGTCCCAGCACACATCATTAACAAATGGGGATGTTGGAAATCATCCGCTTTCAACCGATACATTTCTCAACCAGAGCGAGAAATGAGGAAAGCCTTTATCGATTTAACTAAGTGATACGTATGCTCATACTCGTATATGGAATTTTTCTGTTACGTATTAAAGTAGTTTTGCCCATAATTTTTGCCCTCTTTATTTACAGGCCTGCCCGTACATTCGGTTTCGGCACACCACAACCGAATTTAGCTAATAATACAATCCACGATTACTCGGCTAATTTTCCTGACCACAAATGGGAAGGCTGAGCCTGAAGTTGGGGAGTGTGGCGAAACCAACCTCGCCACTGGGCATTGGAGAAGCCTGTTTGCCCACCTCCTGCCTGCTGACTATGGCCCCTGGGAGATTTGGCCCTTTAAATAAAGTATTTGGGCATATTGTATTTTATTATGCTGCTGCTGGCCCTTTAAGAACCATCTGGGGACATACTGTGGAGTTACTGGGTGGCCACCATTTCATGTATCAGAGGCACATGGTGAGAACAATGGATGAAGCACATGGTGAGAACAATGGATGGCGGCCATTTTAACTCACAGACACTGTTTGGACTTTTCTACACGGTGCCATCTCACCAGTATATGGAGCACAAAGACATTGTTCAGTAGTTTTAAACTATACAACAGGGGACACATTATATAGTAATAATTTTTCATATAGCCTGTATATGTTCTGCGGAATCTGCATTAAACTGCATCTTCCAAACTACTGAACGGATCTGGGTGAAATTTGGATATGTGGTTTACCCATATCCCCCGGTGCAGAGGATATACTTTTTATTGGGTTATTGCATGTTTTGGGGTCCCTGTGATATGTTTTATAATACTGTATTTCTCTGCCCGTGATAATTAGATTAACCATTGTGTTCAGTAATCATAGGGGAGGATTTTGTGTGGGAGTGTCTGTGTGTATTGATTGGTTACGGATTGATTGGTTGTATTTCAAAACCCTGTGGGCAGTACTATGTTTGTGGGTTGTGAATAAAAGAGGCTGTATGTGCCAGTACAGTCAGTTCTGCTTGACCCTCAAAACGAAGTGTCGTCTCGTTATTGGGGGAATTGGATTGTATGCTGATTGCCAGGAGTGTAAGATGATTGTATGCTTTTCCTGTTCAGCTGCTTACAGCATTCATATGCTTGAGAGCATTCGAATGCTTCTCCGGTTCGGTGGTTGTGGTGTCTGCTGCAGTGTTTGGAGTCCTCAGGAAGTGCTAGGAGCATCCTTCAACGGAGGTACCCAGTCGGGGTGCCAGCTGATCCGTTACAGGGAGGGAATGATTTGGCCTATATAAACTCAGACTTACCTCCATACCAGGCTGATGACGATTTGGTCACCGCACCCACCACTCCACCCTTTCACATCTATACAATACTACCTTGGTGGGCCCTCTTTATTTACAGGCCTGCCCGTACATTCGGTTTTGGCACACCACAACCGAATTTAGCTAATAATACAATCAACGCTTACTCGGCTAATTTCCCTGACCACAAATCTAGAATGTACCATGGTTAGTTGTTATTGACTTTAATGTTGTCCCAGTAAGTAAGGAGAAAGGCTTGCCTGTAATGAACATATTTTGCATATCTGTGTGTTTTAGTTTTAGTATGCTGTAGGAAATTTCAAAATAAATGTTTAGTATGAAAGATGATATAACAACCTTAGTTGATATAGATATTCCAGGAACTAATCCACCTAAAATGGCTTTGGATGTTCTTGTGCCTGCTATATAAATCAAAATATATTAAAAGATGTGTAAGTATACACCTAAAATGTGGTGGTGTAGAAATTTACTCAGATAAACTCCAATACTTTCTAAAAGGGACTGGAAAAAAGTGCAACAGTAATGTGTGGTGTATACGCCTTTAAATCTGCTATAGGCAGAATGAATGGAATAAACACCAAATATTATACTTCACATATAACAACTAAAGGGAAATTGAGAAACAGTATATAGAACTGTTCTCTCTGAAAAGAAGAAACCCAGTGCTGGGAGTGTTTGAACACCCTGAGACCCGCTGAGCTACACCACTGAACATTTTCCTTCTAAACTTTATTTTATTATATCATTATTTAATTTCATTTTACATATGTCTTTGCTTGATGATTGGTGCACTCTATTAATATTTTCACACTGATAAATCCACAGGACACACCTCCTACAGGTTACATGCACATGTTTTGGCTCAAACAGGAACATGAGACCCAGTTAGGTGGGCTCATCACACAATCTAGCTCACTGTCTCACTTAGTATAGCTAATAATCTAGAAATGTAGTTCTCCCTCCCTCCCATAAGTCTAATAGAACACACAACTACTGGCGCTGCCAAGGAACTCCTTCTGAGGGGGAATAACCCACAGGGAGCGAGATAAACATCACGAGGATAAGCAAGCAGGAATAGAATCTCATAATTCTGTCCATCTCTTTTTGAAGAAAGCCTGGGGCACCTAAAGAGAAATAGTTGTACTAAAACAGGCCTTCTGGGATTAATAAAGTGTTTAATAAGCTTTACAAATGATTCAGTACTGCTAGAGAAGTATTTAAGTGATATAGTTATAAAAGTCACCATTGCGGTCTCTGTGATTTATTTTTTTTGGATAAATCATTTGGAAATTTGTCCATTCCTATTTAATCATTTGGAAAACCTATTAAATTAAGGTCTTAATGAAAGTAACCAACCCGTTGCCTCTAAACAGTAGTTATCAGTTAATCTGATTTATCAAGCCTCTTTAATAATTAACTTATTCTAGATATTGGTTTTACCACACTTTGACAACAACTTGCCACAGTCTTTAAAGACTATTTAAGACTGATGTATTCAATCCATGTCAATTATTCACTCAACCAGGAATTGTGGAGAATTACCATGGGCATTGCAAATTATACACCATAGTAGCTTAACTGGAAAAAAATTCCATACTCAACTCTATTTCCAGTTCAGGTATTTTGACCTTAAATTGCAAACTTCATGTCAATTCTCAATAACCCATGGTTTAGTCAATAACCCAGTGTGACTTTTCAATTAAATAAATCTCTTCTAAATTGTTCTAAACTTCCAAGTTCATGACCTTTCTCCAGGCTTCATGAATTTTATATAGTTTGACATTAATTAACAGTTCTCTTTTTCTAGCATGCCTAAAAACATTAGTTTTTTTTCCCACTGATCATGGATAAATCTCCTACAAAACTCCTGATATATTCCCTCTGGTCTGAAGGGATATTTACTTCTGAATCAGCAAAAGAATGTTCTTTCTGATTTGTAAAGCAACAAAAACGTCCTTATACTTCAAAGGTTTTAAGAAGTGTGATATATTTAACATTATTATTATTTTTATTTCTTTTTATATAGCGCCAACAGATTCCGTAGCGCTTTACAATATTGTGAGAGGGGGGATTTAACTAGGACAATTACAAAAAACGTACAGGAACAATAGGTTGAAGAGGACCCTGTTAATCGAGCTTACATTCTATAGAAGGTGGGGTATAAAACACACTAGGAAAGGAATTTGCAATCAAATAAGGTGGGAGTGAGGCAGAGCTGGAGGAAAGAGTAGAGTGCTGCCCTTTAGGAGAGAGCAAGAGACAGGTATGTAAGGTAGAGGTTACTCTGGCAGGCCATAAGCTTTCCTAAAGAGATGAGTTTTAAGGCAATTCTTAAAAGATGCAAGACTAGAGGAGAGTCTGATGGCGGTAGGCAGACTATTCCATAGGAAGGGAGCCGCCCGTGATAAGTCCTGCAAGCATGAGTTGGCCGTACATAATACACTTGTCATTTCTTTTAAATGGAACAATTTAAGTCTAAATAAACAAATTCTCCGCTATAGCTACTGGTCTCTTGGAACATTGTAAATTAAATGTTGCAGTTCCAGCTGTTTCTTTGACTTTCTCACAACAGGCTTGATGCTTCAAACAATACACTCACTCAAACTAGGTTGAGATGTAATTTGTTCGACCCAGTTTTTTTAAATTGGATTCAATCTTAATTCGGCCTTTTTTCATCTGTGTTTAAAAAAAAAAAAAATCTTTGCAACATACTCACAAACCTGTTAGAGGATGATATTGAAACGTCTGCACTCAAGGAAGCACTGAGGCCCTTGTTATACAGCCAGTGCACCTCTATGAGGTTAACTGCAATTCTCAAACATAGTAGAATAAAAGAAGGTAGAGGGAAACACAAGGCAGGTACAATAGTACAATTGTATTAATTGGCTTCTTGATAAATAACCATATAACTTCTTTTTTATACAGGTAGTCTTCACTTTACAAATTACCTGTATAAGGGTGGCTCAGACTTACAGTCAGCTCTCTAGAATGGGGATTCGAGGTATTCCCCATGTTAGAAAACTAGTCTATGTTCGGGGAAGTTTCCCAAACATAGAGGGATTCCCTGCTCTGGTGCGTTTGTCTATGTTTGGGAAAGTTTGGGGGAATTCCCCCAACCCTAAACCTGCTCTCAAGCGCATTCGAGACTCAGCATCCTCACTTACCGATCAATTCGTTTTATGATAGGGTCGGTAAGTGAGTACCACCTGTACAGGCAAATGTTACATTTTAATTTTATTGTGTCTGCTTATTTAACATAGAAGCAGCTGAATCAAATAAACAAGCAAAATAAAAAAGTATAACAAAATAAACAGTTTAGTAAAATGCTGAGAACAGACAAAACAGTCGCTAACCTTACAATTAAATCCACTCAGGTCTCAACCACATTTTAGCTCACTTGAACTTTACTGAGCAGGCTGGGTTTATCCACTTGGGTCATTCAGAACTGAATTTCTGCAAGTCTCCTCAATGCAAGAGATAACGTAACCCTAGGCAAGAGGTCCAATTTTGGATTATTCTTTACACTTAAGAGATGTGCAGATAAACTAATAACATAGTGTATGGAAACTCTGTGGAAAATCATTATAGGACACACCATTTGCTCATCATACTGACAAAAATGTGCATTCACTTTAAAAGCATCTTGTAGACAGCAAAAACATAACAACCATTTCCTTATTAACACACTTGTAACTCATTGCCTGATATACTGACTGATGCCACTGTAGATATGTGTGAATATATATTTATCTAGTATATTCTAGTATATAGTATATTTAGTAGTATATATCTTTAGTAGTATATCTAGTATATAGTATATTTAGTATAGTATATATAGTATATTTCTAAACAAAATATCAATCTACTCTGTAAAGTTGTAGTTATCAGATAGTGGTGAATGCGACAAAAATGTTTATAACCAATGCAGTAATACCTTAAGACTATTATGAAACATGTAGTCTTACTTATGCTGTTTTCTCCCCGCCACTATTTGTTCTAAGATCTAAGATCTAAGATCTTCTCTTCACATTTATTGAATTGCCTTGCAAACACCTTGAGATATCTGAAGGACCACTAGTGACTCAAAGACCACATATGAGAAATAATGGAAAAATTCTTAATTAAACTTACACTGTAAATCTGGATCTGGTTCACTGCACACTCATCAATGCTGAATTTCCACTCTCCAGTGGCTTCTTGGCAAGTTGAAATTTTGAGTCCTTTCTAATGATATATCAAAAGGAATAATTCAAATGTAGTCAGAGTATTCTGCTTTTTTTTAATATTGCACACAATATAATAGTGTAATAAAATAGCTATTGTTGTTGCATTATGTCAAACAAACCGCATGCATTTAGTCTTTCATATAATCCACAAAAATATGTATGATGTAGTATTGTGAACAACTTTGACATTGTTAATTATAGAGATTAACATTTCTATAGTTAACTAAGAAAGGGACTTCTCATGAAAGAAAAACTTGTAAAATAAGTATAATTCCTGAAGAACACTTGCAATTTCAGTTCAAACAAGTATATAGAATTTTAATTCATCCTCACCTTCCATTATTGCATAAATGATGACACAGCAGCATGAAATCATTAATGACAATCCTACAATCTTCTTAATTGATTATTATGCTAAATATGCAAATGTTCTTATTAAAGGTGATTTCAGGGTATGTTTGACAGTTTTGTGTCCGTGCGTGTCATGTAGAATAATCAAATTATGGTATAATTTATACCATGCAGCAGTTTTATTAATTATACCGTGCAGTGATATCATTCAGTCAGAGTGGAAGGACAAAGTTATGTTACACGACTGATTTATTATATACCCTCCGCATATCAAAATAGACAAATGCCTCTTACCAAGTATATCTGTACCAAGTATCAATAAATCGGTATTATCCTTTCCTCCTCCTGCTGCTCACTTTTTTTGATGAAGAAGAGTGAAAGGGGATGTATATTGATGTATCTAGATATGATATAGCAGGAGAATGGCACGTCAAGCAACACAGTCTTCACTCCTGGTCCTGTCAGCACACTATATATACACCACGGCATGACCACTCACCCTGGCACCCATTGTGAACATATGGCATGTTTTACTGACCAAATGTCATGTTCTTGATCAGGACACATAAGAGACTTATAACAAGGTTAACTTTAGGTTCCTTATTTGTAGACTGACATGGTTTGTCAAGAAAAATAATAAGTGTATCAGGACCTAAAGGGAAGTGAAAAGAATATAGACAAAGGGAGAGAGCAGAACCTACAAGCGAGATTATAGGTAAGAATTTGAGGGATATAAAAAAAAAAGAGTTTAGGCAATAAGCCCTAGACAGGTTGTTTGTTATCAGGAAAACCTACAAGTGAGATTATAGGCAAGTATAAAGAGAGATAACAAGAAAAGAGAGTTTAGGCAATATGCCCCAGGCAGGTTATACGGTAACAGGGAAACCTATAAGTGAAATTAAAGGTAAATAAAGAAAAGGAAAACCTATAAATGAACTTATCACTTGTGGTGGAAAACTGAAATTGCAGAAATAAAACAATAATTGAAACATAATTTTGGTGTCAGGAGAGGTCCTGAAAACAAAGTACTGCTCATCACATTGGAATCTTTGTATGTCAGGCCTCTAGCACTTTACTCTAAGCCTAGCATTCCGATATATCAGTAATCTTTCCTATGGGCCATCTGTGTCTCTTGGTCCTCCCTACTATATTCATGATATTCACTGTAGTGAAAATCGCCAAAAAACTCAAAGTGAATTTAAAATTTAAGGCCAAGATATTTAAACTGAAAATAGAATTGACTTGGATAATTTTATTTAATGCGACTTAGGTTTAAAATTTTAAAACCACTTAAAATTAATTTTGATAGTCGACTGGCACGCCAGCCCAAGCATTAAACAATGGATTAACATGGAACTATAGCAAGCACAGGGGAAGATCCCCGCCCTATTATGGCTAGGAGAAGCAACACAAGGGGACATGCACACAGGTAATCCAATGATAGATGCCACACTGAGGGTCTGGTGCAAAGTGCACAACACCAAGAAGCTCACGATGTCCCCCAACCCACTCACACCCATAACTAACAACCCGAAACTGACAGGAGGGCTTAGTCCCGCCGACCTAAAGAACTTCGGAGCAACGGACTGGGTACACATACGCCAATGGTGTAGTGGACCGAATCTAAAGACCTTGGCAGAACTGCTGCAAGACCGCAGACCAAACAGGCTGGACGTTACCATCAGATAAAAGCGTACGTCAACGCTGTGAAAGGCAAGGATCTCCTACATCGCCCATTGCTGCACCTAAAACACATCTGCACGGCCAAACAACACCTTGCACGTGGCGTATCGCTTCACGAAGCGATGGGAAAGAGAGATGGAGGTTGAACTTACAGACCTCAAGTGGGGAAAAATCTTCCAGCTGACGCACAAAGGGTCCATAAGCACTAAATTTCAAGAATGCAACTATAAAATACTGATACATTGGTACAGGACCCCGGACGTCCTACGGCACGTACACAAATCGATTCCAGGAGAGTGCTGGAGGTGTGGCACAGAAGAGGGCAGAGGACTACACATCTGGTGGACATGCTCTCACATCGTACCATAATGGCAAATGATACATCGAAAGATTAAAGCAATCACGGGTACGGAAATCCCCCTCCAGCCACTACCAATGCTGCTAAACCACACACACATACCTCTGAAGACATACAAAAAATGCCTCATCATACACCTGCTCACAGCAGCAAAAACGCTCATACCAACAATGTGGAAAAGCCTGACAATTCCCTCTTTTCAACAATGTGTCGACAGGGTGGAAACAATCTACAACATGGAAATGATGATGGCCTCACTGCAGGGACGCTTGGACAAATGTGCCCTGACATGGTTTCCATGGATGGACTACATATCTAAGAGAGCTACACAGGCTGGTGCGGGAGGAGGCGGGGACACTACTGCAGCAGCACAGAATCCCCGACAGGATAACGCACACACACAATAAACACCACAACTAACTGAACCACACACCTGGTCACAACTCCCCCCCAAGGGAACACAGACACACAACTGAGACGTACAACCGAAACAACTCACAACAACCCAAGCTAGACCATAACAGATCAGATACCTAAAGATAGAGATGAATGAAAGACAGACAGAGGAAGGCATGCATTAACTGTATAGAGTAGCTAGCCAACCTAGGACTCTCATAGACTCACACGAGACAGGGACGAAAGAGGAAAAATCAACCAAAGAGAAGACGTGACTCTACGCTTGGTACAGGGCTTCAAAACTAGCTCAGACACCTAACATACAGACTACCCCCCAATCTGCTTTAAACCAAACATGACGAAAACAAACCAAGAATGCCTAAAAGGATACACACCACCACACAAGGCTTGAAGGCACACTAACCCGATAGAGACCAAGAAGCTACTAACCAGGAGTAAACCTAACCTGACACCTTGAATGACCCTGGAGTACTAAAACGACAACATAACTGGACACTACCACATAAACAGCCTACACCCAAAACCTGACCCAACGCATGTAATGGAACTACGAATGATTACAATGATCACTCGAGCTCTTAGGGTGGAGGAAACAGAGCAGGCAAAACACCAAAATAGATATACACTGAAGCCTGGCAGCCTGGTTCGGAAACGAGCTAAATAGACGAGTTCCAGAATATGCTCACAACCAATTAAAAATAACATAAAAATAAAGCAAGGGGTCATGATGGAAAATGAAGACACAGACATCCAAACACAAACAGCACATACGACAGTACTAATTCCACCCGAGAATCCACCCTACCTGCTGTTACAAGAGTAAATGCAAAGGTATAAATACACCCAAAAACTCGCAAAAACGGACACTAATAATAGATAGCCAACACGGAAACATGTTCTTATACCATCAAAATAGAACTGACTGTATCTGATTCTGTTCATTACTAAAAGCTAAATGTTTAACTGTTCTACGAATGTTCATCATAAACGTTCAATGCTATAACACGATTTCTATGTTACCTGTCTGAAAAAGAAAAATAAAGAATGTCAAAAAAAAAAAAGAATTTTGAAATTTCTGGCAATGTTTATGACTAAATCTGCAAGTGTCAGACAAGCAGCAGTTATTATGATTCATAAATACAAGTTGACTACATTGCAACTTTTATGTCACTTCTAAACATTAACCTTGTTTGTTGCTCATTGGATCATTCTATGATCTATCATTCTATTTTGTATATTCTTTCAAATGTTTTTTATGGTTTTATATATTCTTATCTTATAGTAAAGTTAATCACTGTGACTTAGTATCACTTGTTGTGTGCAGTCAACTTAGAGGCTTAAATATATTATACCTTTAAACCTTAAAGAGATTTTAAAGAGGATGAGGGGGACGTACAGGAGGACAAAAAGATGAGCCTCGATGCAGCATTCAGCACAGACTGTTACAGGACAAGTTGGGAATGCACAAGACCATTGACAAGCAGATTGAACTAATCAAGGAGGGAGAAGGTAGTGGCAAGGACTATCGACAACCGATGTTAAATAGGGTCCGATGTGAGCAATGTTTTTGACAGGATTTGACAACTGACTGGACTGCGGGGTGAAGGAGAGGTTGGAATCAAAGAAAATATCTAGGCAGCAAACCTGAGAGGCTGGTAGTGCCATTGACTTGGAGGATGATATACACCAGTGTATGAGTGCTTGATGGAGGAAAGATGAGAAGTTCTGCTTTGGAGAGGCTGAGTTTAACAAAGTAAAGTGAGCAGCCATCCATTTAGAAATAGCAGAGGCATTCTGAAATACGAGTCAAGAGGGACAGTAAGAAACCATACAGATGTGTGTGTCATCTGTATAGAAGTGATATTGGAAGTAAAAGCAATTGATGAACTTACCAAGGCAGACATTATAGACTAAGAACAGCAGGGTAAACCCATATGTTTATGACAGCATGAACACTGCATGGCAGGAGATTCCAGCTGTCTTGAAGGTTTAGAAGAGGAGGCAGAGAGCAACATCCAGCAGACCCCAGGTAAGAAGTCAAACCATTAACAATGTGACTATTTACATTCATGAGGCACTAGGGCACTCCAGGCTTCATAATCACTACAGCATGCTGTAGTGGTTATGGTGCTTAGAGTGTTCCTTTAAGACATACTTTTTATCCAGTACAAAAGTGAGTACATTTTTCAGTAGTAGATTATCATCCAGGGGTTTGAAAAATATAAGGATGTGAAATCTACAGAAGTCAGCTTAACCACACAAAAATGGGACGGTAAAAGGATCGTAAAATACCAAAACCCTTACACTCTCAGCCAAAGGGTGCAGTCTTGCATGACCAGAAGCAGGAATGTGGTGGCAGGCTCCAAGAGGGACCCAGGTAAGTTGTCAAGTTGTTTTAAAACATTTGACACATTACACTTTGGGAGAGCTCCACTATATCCTTAGCAACATAACCACTACAACAAACTGAAGTGAATATGCTTTATGGAGTGCTATTTTAATAATAAACTTCAATTTTGATAGGTGCTCTTTATGAAGTGAAGCATAGCAAAATTCACTAGAGCATCCAAAATGGTGACGTAAATATCTTACCTCTTATAAAGCTTTTTGGATTGTTATATACTCTTCACTTGGTTTTGGAAAAAAATGACAAGCATAACAGGAAGGAGACCAACAAACAGACACATTGCCAATAACATTTCTTTAAATTTCGCTTTCCTGCGTTGCTTGTTTTGATTTGTGATTTAGTAGAGTTCCTAATTCCATAAAAAGGGGGGTGGAATGGAGAAGATGCTTTTTTGGTGGTATCAAATAGGCAACTTAGTTTATGATGGCCTGCATCTTTCTATCCTATCACGAGTTAGAAGATGGATAGGGTATAGCCACTAAATGTTACTTTTATTCACTGACCAAGTAACAACTGACTAATAGAGGGAGTAAGGGAGGTAAAGTAAAACAATCTGCACTTCCAAGCAAGATTATTCCAGACATTATGACAACAGATAGGGAGGGAGGTAGATCAGCACTGATACTGTAAGTTTAATCCTGTGCCTGTGTGGGAGTGGGAGACAGATGGGGTCATTGATTCTCGTGTGAGACTAGTGTACCAATATATAGTTTTTAAAATGTGTTTTTTATTTGTTAACTGTGTTAAAGCCGTAAATCTTTTTTGGAGGGGGAGTGTGTTGCATAGTAAGACAACTAGACTAAATTTGTCTTGCTTAGACACTTCCACATTGGAAATCACATAAACTTTGAGTGGTGTATAGACTGCGTCATTCATCCTCAAGTAACACTGTTGTTTGTGTCTAGTGTAGAATTGCATTGCTAGGCACTGCCATTAAACTCCAACTTGCAATTACTAGATTTGGAGATTTAAAAAAAAAAAGTAGCAATAAAGGTGAGACAACACATGAGACAAGGTGAGTCTGGATTGTCCTTTAAACTTAAGGAGAGAAAAACAAGTAGCAAGAGAGGTGAGAACGTACAGCAGCTCAATTAGCCTGCTCTTCTCACCTCTCTCAATTCGACACTTCGGCAACTTCGGCACTTCTGCACTTGAACACTTCGGCATTTCGGCACTTCGGAACTTCGCCACTTCGGAACTTCGGCAACTTCGGCACTTCGGATCTTTGACACTTTGCCGACTTCGGCAACTTCGGCAACTTTGGAACTTCGGCATTTTGGGACTTTTCTTGCAGCCGCTTGGTAGATAACTCTCTAATTTCCACGGTATTAGGGAGTTATCTACCAAAAGGCTGAAATACCTAAATTGGTCTTTCAGCCAAATTTACTAATACTAAGTAAAAATTGTTTAGTATTAGTAAATTGGGCCCCTACTCGCTATACCGCGAGTACGGGCATGTATAGTAAACAGTGAGCTGCTCACTGTTAAAAAAACAGTGACATTAGGTCCCCCCCCCCCTTATTCTTGTTAAGGGCCCCACACACCGCTCAGGGGTGGGGGCCAGGGGGGAGAACATTAGGTCCCCCCCCAATTTTTATTTAAGGCCCCAACCTGTGCGGCGGGTAGGGGCCCTAAAGTAAAAAAAGGGAGGAGGACCTATTGTCCTCCCCACCGGCCCCCACCCCTGAGCAGCAGGTTGGGGCCTTAAATAAAAATTGGGGGGGGACCTAATGTCCTCCCCCCTGGCCCCCACCCCTGAGCGGTGTGTGGGGCCCTTAACAATAATAAGGGGGGGGACCTAATGTCCTCCCCCTGGTCCCCACCCCTGAGCAGCGGGTGGGGGCCCTAAATACAAATTGGGGTGACTTATTGTCCTCCCCCCTGGCCCCCACCCCTAACCGGTGGGTGGGAGCCCTAAATACAAATTGTGGGGGACCTAATGTCCTCTCCGTGGCCCCCACCACTGAGTGGTGGGTGGGGGCCCTAAACAAGAATAAGGGGGGAACCTAATGTCCTCCCCCCTGACCCCCACCCCTGAGCGATGGGTGGGGGCCCTAAACAAGAATAAGGGGGGGAACCTAATGTCCTCCCCCTGGCCCCCAACCCTGAGCGGTGGGTGGGGGCCCTAAATGAAAATTTAACCCCCCTCCCCCCAGGTGACTAGGAATTCCCAAACCCCTAGTCACTCCCTCCCCCAAAAAATGAACTCCTACCTACCCCTTAACCCTAAAAATAATGAGGGGAGACCTTTAACTAAGTACCTGTAAAAATAAACATAAACTTACCATTTGATGTTTTCTTTCTTCTAAAATCTTCTTTTTTTCAGCCCCAGAAAAAGCCAAATAAAAATCCATAATAACCGACGCAATTTAAAAAAAAAAAAAAGTGAGCAAAACAAAATAATCCATCTTCACCCATGGAGAGCTCCGCACTCTGATTGATGGGTTTAGGCCATATCATCAGAGTGCTCTGACAGGTAAATTAAGAGACTGACAGGTAAGTCTCTACATTTACCTGTCACAGCACTCTCATTGGTTGGTTTGAAATCCACCAATCGGAGTTCTCTGTGTCATTTTAGACAGCGTGGGAAAGTCCTTTGGAATTTTCCCACGCTGTGTAATTTGACTCATAACACTCTGATTGGTTACTTAATAGACATGCCCCTACTCGCGGTATAGCGAGTAGGGGCATAATTTACTAATACTAAGTAATCTTTACTTAGTATTAGTAAATTTGGTTGAAAGAACAGTTTAGGTCTTTCAGCCTTTTAGTAGATAGCTCCCTAATACCGTGTGAATTAGGGAGTTATCTACTTATTAATTTCTGTCATTACATGACTGGCTAAGTAACTTACATTTTAAATGAATGTATGTTACTTGATTGTTGTAAGTGTTGCAAATGCTTACAGCTGAATCCTGTCTATATTTGTATACTTTTTATTTGAAATTGTATACAGTGTAACATTCTTATTCTTTCACTGGGTATGTATATTAGTACTTACGCAATACTGTGCTTCGGAACTTCGGCATTTTGACACCTTGGAACTTTGGCAACTTCGGAACTTCGGCACTTCAGCAATTCGGCACTTCGTCACTACTACACTTCGGAAATTCTGTAATTTCGGCACTTCGGGACTTCGGCAATTCAGCACTTCGGCAATTCAGCTATTTGGACCGAAACGAATTGCACATGTCTAAAGGGCAATCCAGACGTGGACCAATTGCTCACGGTGCATAGAGGGATATTGGCTATAACTCACTGATGATACCTTACAAGGTTGAAACGATCGACTCGGGTTGCTGTATCCCTCCTGCAGAGGGAACTTGCTGGCATTTCGTATCTGGACTGCCCATATGGTTAGGACCAGTCTGATATGCTTCAGATATGTTCTCTCTGTAATGGCACCAAGATGAGCTAAAACCAGCTTGAGATCTGAGCGGAGACCTAAAGGGCTAATTGATCTGTTGTCCGGTCTCACCTCTCTTGCTACTTGTTTTTCTCTTCTTAGATTTGAATATTTGTTTTGGTGCAAACTGCAATTGATCCACATTTATGTGATCAAGTAATCACGAATTCCAAGCTGAGTTATACCTGAATGACAAACCAGCCAAAATGCGCAATGGCCAAGCTTGTCTGTTTTGTGTTGTGATTCTGTATTCCATCCATGGCAATTCAATAAAAACAAAAGGCACATGATTAATATTTTTCTATGTTTATATTTTGCAGTACACGGAGTGGCCATTTTTGGACTCTTTTGATTTCTTTAATTCAGTTCCGAAACTGTGTTTTTGGTATGAAATTCCGTCGAACCAACATTTGTATGAAATTTGGGCATTCCGAACTATTTTTTTTTCTCTCAGAGAAAATGGTACAGCCGAACCAAATGTTCTTGCTGTGTCCAGTGGTGTACCCTGGTTTTGTGCTGCCCTAGGCAGGACAAAACTCAGGCGTCCACCCCCTCTGTGCCACCCCCACCCAACCCTTCCCCCCCTGCACCGCATTCTAAATACACACACATTTTCACTGACAGAAACACATACTCACTAAGAGACACACACACACACTCACTAACAGACTCACTCACTAACAGACAAACATACACACACTAACAGACACACACACACACTGACAGACACACACACACACTAACAGACACACACACACTAACAGACACACACACACACACACACTAACAAACACACAGTCAGACACACAGACAAACACACTCACTCACATTAACACTCACTTTTTTTTTATTTAACCCCCCCAGCCTCCTTACCTTTAGGAATGTGGGGGGGGGGGTTCTCCCTCTCCCTGGGTGCTGCTAGGCAGCGCTGGCGAGGGAGCAATTTCCCCTCAGCATTCTGCTCAGCTCAATCGGGAGCCGCCCGCAGAGTGAGGCTGGGAGGTGGAGCTGGAATATGACATCATATTCTGGCTCCCAGCCTCACTCTGCAGGCGGCGCGTGAGGGAGCTGAGCAGAGAGCTCAGGGGAAAGTGCTCCCTCGCCAGCGCTGCCCACCCAGCAGCCAGCCCATCAGCCCACCTAGCATGTCAGTTAGCCGCAAGGCTAACAAGACATTTGCCCGGCAAAAAAAGCCGTCCCCTGAAAAATGCCACCCAAGGCAAATGCCTTGTTTGCCTCGCGGCTAAAACGTCCCTGGCTGTGTCTAGTAATCCACAATTTAGAGTTATTAAAAATGTTTTTCTTTTGTCAAATTTTTTTTTTGCTTAAGGCCTTCTTATCTTCAAAGATGTGAGACAGCGATGGGGCTAAATTTATCCCCTTGTACTCCAACCTCTATATGAAGTGGTGGAAGAAGTCATGCATCTTTGAAGGTACTTTTGCTCATATTTTAGATCTAATTTTGTATAAATGCTACACTGGTGATCTGTTGATCATTTGGGGGTGAATCGGCTACTAATTTACATTGTTTCATTGATTATTGCAATGATAATGAATTTTACATTTAATTTCAGCCAAATTGAGGTTTTATTTTTGGATTTATCATTGAAATGTGATGATCACTCCATTCAGACTAGTTTGTTTCAAAAGTAGTACTCAGGCAACAATCTACTTTTGGCCTCTTCTTGTCAACAACGTCTTTTGACAAAGAATATTCCAGTTCAGCTATTCCTGCGACTTTGGCGCAATTGTTCTAATATAAAAGATTTTATGAATCAATCATTCCTCTTAAGGCAGAGATTTCCTGAGAGGGGCTACTCTAAATCAGTTCTTGATACAGCATTTTTTAGTATTCTTTAGAAACTTTTACAGGATTGGTCTTCCAGAACTAGGAACTTTTGCCTAAAAAACAGTGTTCATTACAGATTATAGTGTACAGTATAGAAAAATATGCAACATTGCTAAAACAAATATTTATTAATCTTGTTTAAGGACTATAGAAGTGAACTTATTGATTATTCTAGGACATGTACAGTTGCCAGAGGAACTCCTAGTTTGTCTCAACAGCTAGCTCCAAGTTTGGTAAATTCCTCTATTAAGAAACTTAGTTGACCTTGCTATGTGGTTATGTGCAAATGTGGAGTCTCAAGGTGTAAGACAAACATGGTATCGAATTCAGTTGCTCAGTAACCAAACACAAGTTTCAAATTCAATAGTATATTACCTGTAGGACCTCCTGTGCAGTTTACCTATTAACTGGTCAGTCCTGTATATATATATATATATATATATATATATATATATATATATATATATATATATATATATATATATATATATTTATTTCCTGGCCATATCCATGGCAGCACAACAATGGGTAGCTCCTCCCCTATCCCTAGTTAGACAGGAACTAATTAAAATAAGGGTACAAATACCCCCTCCTACCTCCTCCTCCCTCAGTCTTTTTGTTCCTGTCCTATCCCTATAGGACCAAATTAGTCTATTTTCAGGACTATAACCACTTTTCTTTTATGGCTTACCTGAGGGTTTTTACCTTCTGTCCTCAAGGAAGTTCAGCCTCTCTTCCTTGGGAAGCTTCAGTATCCGGCCCTGTGCAAAGGTGTCCCCCTGAAGATACCCCCTTAGTGACCGGGGGTTTTACTTGCAGTGACCCTAGGGGTAGCAAGAGAAAAAAATGCCAAATAACTCTGATTCCCTGCAGTGACCAAGAGGTAGCAGGAAGTGGCAAGAAGACTTTATCCTGGATGGATTTCTGCATTTTACAACAGCCCACATGTATGTATGTACAAATACTTTTTACAATATATACTGTATTTGTTAGATCATATGTGTGGGTTTTTTCCCCCCCCTGCCTATTATTTCTGTGTACTTTTTCTTTCACGCCTTCTCGGCGTCCTGTTTGTCCGGGTGCGCATGCGCGCCGTTTCGCGCGTGCACGTTTGTATCGCGTGCACGCTAGCTTCATTCGCGTGCACGCCGGGTCCGCGCGCACGCTATACACCGCGCATGCGTCTGGTCCCCATGAGGCAGTTACAGTGCCTCCTACTCCGGAGTAGCTTCCGGGTTTGTGCCGCGCATGCGCAGTTAACGAGCAATGAATTCGCTCGTTTTGAGCATGCGCGGATAGGCGGTGACGTCAGATATGACGTCACACGCCTATTTAAGCGCCAAAGTTGAATTAAATTATTACCTGATGTCCTCATTAGGTCTTTAGAGGACCTGTTTTCTTACAGTTCTCAATTTGAATTGCGTTTATATTTTACTGAAAATCTGAAGGTAAGCTTTACTTCTTAAAGGTATATACACATTTTTTTTTCTCATTTCTTTACTCCTTTCTTTCTATAACAATAAGAATTCCTTTTTTAGACTGTTCATAATCAACTCCAAAATGGAAAAAGACAAAAGGAGATCAATTTCTTCTGATTCGGACTCTTCTGGATATAAAAATAGGTCACACTCTAAGAGTTATAGGTAAGCCATATCACATCATTTTTTTCCCTTATCCGGAATATGATACATGAAATAAAAGAGTGCTAATGTGAGATATTTCCCTATCATGATAGTTCTACGGGAAAGAAAACAGTGAGATCATCCAAAGGAAAATCTCCAAAGAAAAATCAATGCGAAGCCTGTAATAATAAACCGCTGGAAGGCAAACGGTTATGCGCAGAATGTTTATCTGAAGCAGCTGGAACATCTAATCCTTCAATGGAATTTGTACAGTTCATAAAACAAGCGGTGGCTCAAGGTATCAAAGAAGCAGGGGCAAGTCACAAAAGACCCCGGTTACATGAACCTTCGGATTACCAACGTAATGATTCGTCAGATGAATCCATGGATATGGAATCATACCAGGGGAATTTCTTATCTTCAGACGAAGAAGAAACTCAGGCCCCTGCAGATTTTTTAGAACCTGCTCAGATAGACCACCTCATTTACAAAGTCCGTAAATCTTTGAGCTTGAAGGAGGCAGTTGCAGAGCAGTCAACCTCTTATCGTTATTTCTCAGATTTGAGAAAGAAAAGAGCTACCTTTCCAGTACATGATACTATTAAGGAATTAATTAAAGACGAGTGGTCTAACACAGATAAGAAGCTTTCAGCACAAGGCAGAATATCTCGCCTCTATCCTTTTGACAAGTCTGATTCATACCATTGGGATAATGCCCCTAAGGTAGATGCGGCAGTAGTTCGACTCGCAAAACACACCACATTACCAGTAGATGATGCAGGCTCATTTAGACACCCAATGGACAAAAAGATGGATCTGCATCTCTCAAAAGCTTATGTAGCAGCAGGGACTGGTTTTCACCCTGCAATAGCCCTTACTTCAGTATCCAGGGCCTTAAAAATCTGGATCGAAAACTTGGAAGAAGATATCAGAGATGGGAGAAACAGATCTTCTCTTCTGGAAAGATTAAATGATATTAAACTGGCCGTTGACTTTACCTCAGAATCCTCAGTGGACATGGTGAAAGCTTTAGCAAGAAACATGGCTCTTTCAATTTCAGCTAGAAGAGCTTTATGGCTGAGATCCTGGTCCGCAGATTCATCATCAAAGTCTAGTCTATGCGCCCTTCCTTTTCATGGTGAGATGTTGTTTGGTAAAAATCTAGACGAGTGCATCAAAAGAGCTGCAGAAGGTAAGAGAGCCTTTCTCCCACAAGACCGGAAAACCCGTGGATCCTTTCGAGCCAGAAGATACTCTGAATACCCCTCTTTTCGTGATACCAGATCTTATAAACCAGGAAGAGAATATGGAAGATCCATTCCATGGAGAGGAGGTCATTCATCCAACAGAGGAGGAAAGTCTAGAGGTTCCTCATTTCACAAGAAGCCTTTATGACAAATCCACCTACCATTCTGGAGGAGTAGGTGCCCGTCTACTTCTATTCCAGAATATTTGGAAACATTCAACTCAAGACAGATGGGTGCTGGATATCATACAGAGAGGAAGAGATGTAGAAAAAAGAGATTCCCTAAAAAAGTTTATCTCATCCCTTCAAGACGATGGAGTTATCGTTCAAGTTCCAAGAGCTCAACAAACACATGGGTTTTACTCCCATATCTTTCTCACCAGAAAATCCACAGGGGGATGGAGACCAATATTAGACCTAAGCAGACTAAACAAGTTCCTAAACATAAGGAAATTCAAGATGGAGTCTCTTCAATCCATTGTAAAAGCAGTTTTTCCAGATCAATGGCTCATGTCAATAGACCTGGCAGACGCATATTTCCATATTCCCATAGCACCCCAGCATCAAAAATTCCTCAGATTCGCTGTAGAAGAGGGTCATTTTCAGTTCCGGGCTCTCCCTTTTGGGCTAAGCACTGCTCCACGTACTTTCTCAAAAGTTCTGGTGGTTCTCATCGGAGAACTCAGGAAGAAAGGCATTGCAGTATATCATTACCTCGACGACATCTTGATTCTGGCAGAAAACAGAGATATATTAGAAGATCACGGCCTGATATGTATACAGTATCTTCAACAACACGGATGGAAGATCAATTTTGCCAAAAGCAACCTAAAGCCATCCCAGAGCATGATATATCTAGGAGCAGCATTCAACACTGCAGAAGGTTCCGTCCAACTGTCCCCAGAAAGGGGTATGAAAATTCGGAAAAAGGTCAAAGACATGTTAGCATCCAGTGTTTCCTCAGCAGAGACAACTATGAGCCTCCTGGGATCAATGTCCTCCACCATAGGACTTACGAGATGGGCCCAATGGAGAATGAGGCCTTTCCAAAGGAATTTCCTTTCTCAATTCAAGGGCAATCTGTCTCAACCTATAGTGATCCCTCCTCACGTACAAAAATCCCTGAAGTGGTGGACCCAGAAAGAATCTCTCTTCAGAGGTTATCCCTTAGGATACATTCCATGGATCATCATCACCACAGATGCCAGTCAATGGGGCTGGGGAGCCCACCTTCAAGACAACTATGTTCAGGGGAAATGGGCATTTTTCAACCTCCGACACCCCTTCAAATCTTCTAGAACTTCTGGCAGTTTTCAAGGCTCTAATACACTTCCAGCAACTTTTACTTCACAAATGGGTCAAGATCAGGACAGACAATGCCACAGTTGTGGCATATATAAATCACCAAGGAGGGACAAGAAGTTGCAGAATGATGAAACTTATGAAACCTTTGATGGCCTGGGCTCAAATGAATTTGGAGAATATCTCTGCAATACATCTCCCAGGAACTCAGAACTCTGTGGCAGACTTTCTCAGCAGGGTGAGATTAGACCCGGGAGAATGGAGTCTATCAGACGTCATATTTCTACAGATCGTAGAAAAATGGGGCCTTCCCCAGATAGATCTAATGGCTACAAGCAACAACAGAAAAGTCAAGAACTTCTTTTCGAGAATTCCAGATCCCCAGGCCATAGGAAGAGACGCATTGACATGCAGTTGGAACTTCAACCTGGCTTATGCCTTTCCTCCGAAACCCCTCATCTTCCCTCTGCTAAGGAGACTACGACAAGAGAAGACATCACTGATTCTAATAGCCCCTTTTTTGGCCTCGCAGACCTTGGTTTCCGCTCCTACTAAGTCTGTGCAAGAAGGATCCATGGCGCCTTCCAGTTGTCCCATTCCTGTTACATCAGGGTCCAATTCATCATCCAAACCCAGCATCCCTTCATCTGATGGCATGGTACTTGAAAGGGATGGGTTAAAGAACAAGGGATTTTCGAGATCAGTTATCGAGACACTTCTTCAAGCAAGGAAGAAGTCCACTTCATCCACTTACTACAGAATATGGGATGTATTTTCTTCATGGGCCAGTTCAAGGCCCTTTGATATGTTGAACCCTTCAACTACTGACATTCTTGATTTTTTACAATCAGGTCTAGAGAAGGGATTGAGTTATAACACTCTAAAAGTGCATGTTTCTGCCCTCTCTGCTTTAACTAATCATAGATGGGCACTGGATCCAGACATAGCTAGATTTTTGACTGCAGTCCTCAAGATCAAGCCACCCATTAAGTCTATTACTACGCCATGGGATCTCCCTCTGGTCCTGAAGGCTCTTAAAGCAGATCCTTTTGAACCTATGGCATCTATTTCCTGTCATCTTCTCACGATCAAGACAGTTCTACTAGTAGCCCTAGCCTCTGGTAGAAGGGTTTCTGATCTTCAGGCTCTTTCGGCTCGAGAACCTTTTACTATATTTCATAAGGACAGAGTCATCCTGAGAACGGTTCCAGAATTCCGCCCTAAGGTAACTTCAGAGTTCCATATGAATGAAGAAATAATCCTTCCAGCATTAAGTACAGAAGAATCTAATAACAGGGAAGACGCTGATGATGATGCTATCGACCTAGTAAGATGTCTTAAGATATATATACAAAGATCCTCAGAATGGCGTATTTCGGAAAGGCTTTTTGTTATTCCTAATGGCCCTAGGAAGGGTCTGCAAGCTTCGAAAGCCACTATCAGTAGATGGATAGTTTCGGCCATTATCCAATCTTATAGATCATCTAAAACTAGTGTTCCTGAAGGTTTGAAAGCTCATTCTACACGTTCCCTTTCTTCATCCTGGGCAGCTGCAGCAAAGGTTTCTACAGAACTGATTTGCAAAGCAGCCACTTGGTCATCTTCTAATACATTTATTAGACATTATCGTTTAGATGTAAGAGCTGGCCAATACGATGGATTTGGCAGATCAGTTCTTTCTGCCTCAAAGGATTAACTACTATTCTTTTTGTTCATCACATTGAATTGTTTGTGACAATACACTTGCATTATATAATAATGTGTCTGAGTTTTTCTTTCCCTCCCTTGGTTTTAGCTTGGGTATTACCCATTGTTGTGCTGCCATGGATATGGCCAGGAAAGAGATAAATTTACTCATACTTACCGTAATGTTCTTTTCCTGGTCATAGGCCATGGCAGCACAAAGGTCCCACCCAGGGATATTGCTGTTAACTAGACTGAGGGAGGAGGAGGTAGGAGGGGGTATTTGTACCCTTATTTTAATTAGTTCCTGTCTAACTAGGGATAGGGGAGGAGCTACCCATTGTTGTACTGCCATGGCCTATGACCAGGAAAAGAAAATTACGGTAAGTATGAGTAAATTTATCTCTATATAGTCTGCCAAAAAATAGCTGCTCACCGGTCTTTAAGAACTCCAATGCTTTATTTAGTTCAAGTTAAAATAAGAAACTTATGTTTCTTATTTTAACTTGAACTAAATAAAGCATTGGAGTTCTTAAAGACCGGTGAGCAGCTATTTTTTGGCAGACTGTACTATTAGAGTCCAGGCTATGGCACCCGGAAAATTGGAAATTTACTAAGCGTGAGTGCGGGGGATATTGGATTTTTATATATATATATATTAGAATAATTAAAAAAACACAAATGTATATATATATATATATATATATATATATATATATACATACACACACATTAGAAATAAATTAAAAAAAAAAAATATATATATATATATATATATATATATATATGTAATTTCCTTTCTAACGGGATTATGATATTAATATAGATATATTAATATCAAAATAAGCTTAGAATGAAATGTATGTATATATATATATATATATATATATATATATATATACCTACCTATCCTCCCTAATACACAAGTATGTCCCGTCGAGGCCCCTACGCTCTGCCAAAGACCTACGTATAACCTCTGTCTGTACTCCCACCTCTAACGCTCGCCTTCAAGACTTTTCCAGGGTTGCACCTCTTCTGTGGAACTCCCTGTCCTCCATAATAAGAATTTCACTCAGTCTCCACTCATTCAAAAAATCATTGAAAACTCACTTCTTCAAGAAAACATATCAATTAAACTGTTAGCAGGTTTTTATCCTCCACCCTCCATGACTCCTCTCCTGCAACTGTCAAATATTACCTACTAAGCCCTCAGCGTATATTTTTCTAACAACTTACTTCATACCCCTACTTTTACCCTTTGTGTCACTATACCCCACTCCCTCTAGCATGTAAGCTCACTGAGCAGGGCCCTCCACCTCTCTGTTCCTGTACGTCGAGTTGTCTGGTTACAATTAAATGTCTGTTCGTCCACCCATTGTAAAGCACTGCGGAATTTGACGGCGCTCTATAAATATCAGCATAATAAAAATAATAATGTAACCTTCACACCAGAGATCTCACCCACCCTTTGTACAGCGCTACGGAATCTGATGGCGCTATATAAATAATAATTATATATATATATATATATATATATATATATAAATTCTATGTGTATTTGTATCTTTTTACATAATTATATGATTTTATTAATTAAAATTTAAGTGACCTGACTGGCAGCCCAGGTTAAAAGTTCAGATAATTTATTGTCCAACCCTATATTTAACCATGAAACTTTCCAAAACACCATAAAAACTGTATATGGGAGGCACTGTTGTACTCGGGAGACTTCGCTGAACACAAAAATGTATGTGTTTAAAAAGTAAAATGTATAATGATGAGTATATCTTCAATAAAAGTGCAGTTGTTGTGTATCAAATGTAAAAAATCAAATATAAATTTTGGCCAGGGTTTGTGATCATTTTGCTCCTAAAAAGACTGAACCTTGGGTTATCTTCTTTTACAAATGGTATGCCATGATGGGGGCTTCTGGGCTGCCATACAGCATTAAAGGCAACATATCCAATCTGGCAAATTTAAATGTTTAGAAATAAAAATGTGTAAGCTCTTTATTTGATTCGGTAACTTTCCAAAACACCATAAAAGCTTGTAAAACTTCACTCACAACTATGAGCATTTAAATGTATAATGCTGACAATTTTCAACAGGGGCAGGTTGGACAGGGACAGTACAACTTCTCATTATCCAAGGGAATTATCCACCAACCCACTCCTTAACAAATTGTTGAATTTCATTCAAGGGCCACATCAAAACAGCATACTAACAAAATCACCTGATTGTTCAGATTTATGGAGTGTTCCACCTTGCTAGCATGCCTTCCTTTCCTTTATGGTGCACTGGTGACACCTCTACTGCAATTCATACTTGATTATTGCAGGAGGATTGCTGGGCATTTCCACAGTAATATGAGAGATAGTCAATTCCAGAGGCAGGAGCAATAGAAAAAAGGACTTCTACATGCCATCTACAGCAGGATGTCAACATGCAGTGGAATACCAATTTAGACAGGCTGGAAATTTTGTTTGAACAGCAGAGGACAAACCATAGTCTATCTACCTACGACTCTATTGGTGTTGACTGTCCACTAGGGTATTGTCAGGAATATGGGAACCTGAACACACAGACAGAATCACAAGCAAGAATATTTGTAATACCGGTCCTTAGAATGGCCGGGCTATACAAATAAACAGAGTCAGTATACAAGTCGAAGTCAGAGGATTACAGAGGTAAGGAATAATGATGAAACAAGCCGAGGTCAATAGATTAGAGAGAGCACAATAAACAAAAGACAAGAGCAAGTCAAGGTACCAAACAACTATACAGAAGGAATGCGCTATTGGACTACCAAGAAACCACAATAGGGCAACAAGGAATGGGAGAGGTGAGTATTAGACATGTGCAATTCGTTTCGGGCCGAATATGAATTTGGACGAATTTCGGGCAATTCGGACATTCGGGTACTTCAGAATGTCCGAATTGCCGAAGTGCCGAATTACCGAGGTCCCGAAGTTCCAAAATGACAGAATTTCCGAAGTGTCGAAGTGCCAAAGTTCCGAAGTGCTGAAGTTCCGAATTGAAGAAGTTCCGAAGCACAGTATTGCCTAAGTACTAATATACTTACCCAGTGGAAGAAGAAGAATGTTACACTGTATACTATTTTAAATAAAAAGTATACAAACATAGCCAGGATTCAGATGTTAGCGTTTGCAACACTTACAACAATCAAGTAACACACATTCATATAAAATGTGAGTTACTTGGCCAGTCAATGTAATGACAGGAATGAATAAGTAGATAACTCCCTAAATTCCCATGGTATTAGGGAGCTATCTACTAAAAGGCTGAAAGACCTAAATTGGTCTTTCAGCCAGATTTACTAATACTAAGTAAAGATTACTTAGTATTAGTAAATTATGCCCCTACTCGCTATACTTCTAATTATGCCCCTACTCGCCTGTGGCTGCTCACTGTAAAAAAAACAAAAACATGTCCCCCCTCCCCCTCCTAACCTGAAGGGGGGACCTATTGCCCCCCCGGCCCCCACCCCCGAACGGCGGGTGGGGGTCCTAAAGTAAAATATGGTTGGGACCTATTGTCCTCCCTCCGGCCCCCACCCATGCCTGTGGCTGGGTGGGGGCCAAAAAGTAAAGTAATGGGGGAACCTATTGTCCTCCCCCCTGGCCCCCGCCCACCACCTAAATAGCAATTGGGGGGGACATAATGTCCTCCCCCCTGGCCCCCACTCCTGAGCGGTGGGTGGGGGCCCTAAAATACTAATTGGGGGGGACCTAATGTCCTCCCCCTGGCTCGCACCCCTGTGCAGTTGGTGGGGGCCCTAAATACTAACTTGGGGGACCTAATGTCCTCCCTCCTGTCCCCCACCCCTGAGCAGTTGGTGGAGGCCCTAAATACTAATTAGGGAGGACCTATTGTCCTCCCCTCTGGACCCCATCCCTGAATGGCGGGTGGGGGCCAGGTGGGGCAATAGGTACCCCCATTCTAATTTAGGGCCCCCACCCACCACTCAGGGGTGGGGGCCAGGGGGGAGGACATTAGGTCCCCTCTAATTAATATTTTAGTGCCCCCACCACTCAGGGGTGGGGGCCAGGGGGGAGGACATTATGTCCCCCCCTAATTAGTATTTAGGGCCCCCACCCACCGCTCATTATTTTACTTTAGGGCCCCCACCCGTCACTCAGGCTGCCATAGGCTGCTCACTGTTTAATAGACATGCCCCTACTCGTGGTATAGCGAGTAGGGGCATAATTTACTAATACTAAGTAATCTTTTGGTAGATAACTCCCTAATACCGTGGGAATTAGGGAGTTATCTACCAAGTGGCTGCAAGAGAAGTTCTGAAATTCCGAAGTTCTGAAGTGTCGACGTGCCGAAGTGCCGAAGTTGCCGAAGTTCCGAAGTGTCGAAGTGCCAAAGTTCTGAAGCGTCGAAGTGCCGAAGTTACCGAAATTCCGAAGTTCCAAAGTGTTGAAGTGCCAAAGTGCCGAATATCCGAAGTGTCGAAGTGCCGAATTGCCAAAGTGCCGAATTGCCGAAGTCACGAATTTCGAAATGCCGAACCGAACTTTTTTCCCATGCACATGCCTAGTGAGTAAATATAGGCATAAATTATCTGTGTTGGATGAAAGTCGTTTGGAGTTTACCACTATTCGAGGGGGGTACCTGGTTCCCTTACATTGATCCTTGATGTCATTGTATGTGCCGAAACCCGTGGGTAATTCATACATAAACAATCCACACGCAAGCGTGCAGCGTCCATCAGAATGCCGGGGGAGATTGCGGCACTCAGAGCTGAGCCGGGTAAGCAGGCTGACAGCCTGACAGGTATGAGGACTGAAGAATTTGGGAATTTCCTTTGGTTTTTAGACCAATCCTATATCTTGTAAGTAGGTGGTCTTGTTAAGGAGTACGATTCCAGGTGTTTCATTGGCATATATGCATGCTAGTTTATATATTCATCTTTGTTATTATTAGTTATAGGCCTCTCCTTCCCCTCTCTACCTCCTTTAGTGGGAGGATATAATATTTTTTTCCCTCTCTTTTAGTTTTTCCCCTATTATTACCATATCCACGCTGCAACTTGTACCATTCAATTTAAATAGGTTTCAACTACTTTCTGACCTAACAAACACGAGAATAGACTTCAGGTACGTTTACCAAAGGCGACTCCTCAACATCCCAATTTTCTTTTAGGTTTTACTGGCTTCCAGCTTTCATCACCTCTGCCTTGTCCACAGTGGTCCCGCGAGGCCAACACCCATCCTCCACGCTAGAGATGAAATTCGCCCCTCAGGCCAAATCATAGTTAGCCACCTCGCACGGTTGCATAGGGTGTGCCTCCCATGTCACTCCACTACTATCTTTGGGCTTAATTGTCACCGAGAGGCCGACACCCCACCACAAGTGCAATGGTCACGAATACTTTCGCGCCAAATTATAGGTAGAGCCTCTCTAGCCACTTGGCATTTAGCAGGGCCTCATCTGTCCCCGAACTTAGTGAATTGTTTCACCGCCTGGCACTAGTAAGCCTGCCAGTAAAACACCTCATTTTCTAAATGGTGTTTAATATTTCTTTCAGTATATCTCAGATTCCTGATGAAGCGGACAAGATGTCAATTCCCAGTACTCCTGTCAGGTCAATTTCTCCTACGCAAAAAGGCGATATTTGTAGCCCTGCATCTATTAGGTCTTGGACCATTCCCTGCATCATGGTGGAACTTCGTAAACTCAACATCCCTTTCCTGACTACAGCCAGGAAAGCGAAACTGTTTTGGCTCATGCAGACACATACTGAAAATGCTGGGGCCAGAGAAGGAATGAGTGGCTCCATCAACTCGGAACTCCATGCCATGATTTCCTCACTCGTAACCTCCACGGGGAAGGTTTATGATAGACTGGATAGAATTGAGGCTCGTAGCCTTCCTTTGTCATCATCTGGTGCTTTTGTTCCAGGTTTTCACCACAGATACAATCGGGTAAAGTACCACTGGAGTAGGGTACTCATATCATCACCCCCGCCCATATGGTACCTGCGAATCTCAAAAAAGACACCCTGGAAGGCGAAGACTTTAATCTTGTCTCACTATTGATTGTCTCTCAGGATGTCGTGGAGAATCGCACGTACGCATATGGCGATATATATATGAGGACACCAGCTTGTGCAGTCTGCGCACATGCCACAGACTATTGTCCGATCTCCCCCGTCATCAATCCTACAATGGCTTTCCCAGGCGCCCGAGCCAAGTTTGACAAACTGGCAAAGGATAAGCTGGGTCATGCTATTGTATATTTAGGAAAATCTCAGGTGTGTAACAATTTCAATGAAGGTACCTGCGGTTATAGTGCTTGCCGATTGTTGCATGTATGTTCTCACTGCTTTAGGGCCCATGCTAAGTATATGTGCTCAAATAAAATGCATTCTAAACCTTATTTGACCTTGGTAAATGTTAGTTCTCTGGCTAGCTCTTTAACCACTCACCCTTCCAAATAGTTGGTCGATTTCTTAATACAGGGGTTCACGCATGGTTTTCATACTGGTATTATCCACATACCAGCAGGTATTGTGAAGTGCAATAACCTCCAATCAGCTATGGTCGATATGGACGCTGTTGATACACTGTTACACAAAGAACTAGGAGAATGTTTCTTATTAGGGCCATTTAAGGAACCTCCATTCTCCAACTAGAGGACTCACACCATAGGTGTGGTCACAGGGAAAACCTCAGGCAAACAAAGCTTGATCTCCACACCTCACTCTTCAGGTATTCCCAGCCTTAGCTCCTTAATTTCCTCAGAGGAGTTTTCGCTGTAGTATTCCACAATTGACGCAATCATTACAACAGGGATTGGGTCCTGGCTCAGTAAAACAGACATTGTTAACACCTTCAAACTGCTACGCATTCAACCAGCTCTATGGTATCTGCACGGTATAAAATTAAAGGGTGTATACTTTTTCACAAGACTCATCTTTGGGTCAAAAAGCAACCCTAAGATTCTTGACACCTTCGCTGAGACCTTGTGTTGGCTTCTATTGAACGCGTGTAGGTACCATACAGTAATCCTCTACCTGGATGACTTTCTGTTTAATGAGAACAATCCCCCCCCCCAGTCAACTTAAGCAAAGCCATTAAGCTATTTAATTCCTTAGGCGTAACAGTCTCTCCCAGCAAAGGAAGGTCCTGACACCATTGTTAGTTTCCTGGGTATTCACCTCGATTCCATGGCCATGGAAGTCAGCCTCCTGTTAGATAAAATAAGTCATATCATACACATCATCAACCAACACGTCCAAGTTGGTTCCTGTAATTGCAAGGCGTTACAATCACTGTTGGGTTCCCTGAATTTTGCCATACAAATCATCCCGCAGGGTAGAACCTTTATCTCCAGACTCCTTATCTGCCCAGTTTTTCCAACAACGATATCCCCCTCAATCCACATGCCATCGCTGAATGGGAAGAGCATGTTTCTTCCTCAGCTGTCGGTAGACTCCCCCGTCATTTGGATGGATGCTGCAGCTACTACTGGTTTTGCAGCCATATTTGGCAATCAGTGGCTCTGGGGTAGTTGGACAGTGGATGTGCAGGACATTGAGGGATTTTACCGCATTATTCAAAGTTTATCCTGTTGTAGATGCGGCAGTGGCATGGGGTCATGTTATGGTCTGGCTGCTCAGTACATTGGTTTTTCGATAACCTAATCACTTGCCATATCATCAATAAAGGGTGTTCATGCTCGCTGGCTATTATGAGTTTCATTAGGAGACTGACTTGGTTAGCAGCCTGTAATAATTTTTATTTGGTTTGTTGCTATGTTCCTGGAGTTTTTAATACCGCTGCTGACCAGTTGTCTCATTTTAAATTCCAGGCATTCCGAGAAACGCTACCCACTGCCTCATGTACAAGGGAGACTAAGAACAGGTCTATGCGGGAATGAGATTGATGAGGGTGTGAGAAGAAGTTGAGATCCAGGGTCGTTAGGTGTTGGGATCTCCATGCGTCTATTAGATGTGATCATGAGACAAATGTGGAGAATATTGTGTCTGCCTGGCTGTTGGGTGTTGGTGGCGTGTTTGGGGTTTAGCGTGGTGTCTGTCAAATGAAGGAGATAATGTGGCATTATAGTCTCCTCCTACCACCAAATGATGTGAGGGTAAAGTGGGCCCTTAACGTCTGCCAGAAGGAGCTGTAAGGGGTATTAGGTTCATATACTGACGTAAATGCATATTTGTGTGTGCCAATTCTGCCTGCGATCGTGAGGTATCGTCCTTGGAGATCTATTACCGTTCGATCAATGGATAGTGGGCACGACTTGCGAACTACAATGGCTACTCCATTCTGTTTTCCAGTGGGGAAACTGGCAAATATTTTTTTCAGAAGTGTTGGCTCGGGAGAGGGAAAGGTTTTTCTTGTAGTAGAATATCAGCTATTGATCTGTTTGCCCAATGCATGAGTTGATGTCTTTTGGATGGGTTATTGCATCCCTTGCAGTTTATAGATAGGCAGGTCAGAGAGGCCAGCATGCTGGAAAGTGGTGTGAGTCGTGTGGTGTAAATATGGTTGTATCGGTGTGGTGTGCTGGTTGGGGGTGGGGGAGTGAGTGAGCGGGATGGGGGTGGATATAGAAGAGGAGAGAAGATGAAGAGCCTTAAAAAAAAGAGGGGTAAAAGGAAGAGTGGGGCAGTGAAAGTGAGAGAAAGTAGCGTATAGAAGTGAAAAGAAATGGTGAGAGGGAAGTGCGCAGGCAGAGAGTGGTTAAATGGGGGCGTAGCTACGTAACCGTAGGTGGGAGATGGATCTGTCCCTACCTGTCAGTAGTGGGTAGGGTAAGGTGAAGACAGTCTGTGGATGGTCACAGAAGGAGGTCGGATGTCAGGTGGACCGGTCGTCCTCCCCCCGTGCTATCATCTGGTCGCATTTCACTAGCGTGTGGTTTTGGGAGGAGCTCCCTGTCTTGGAGGCCAGTCATGTTAAGAGGGGGTCACATCTAGCATGGGTTATACAGTTTTGCATATAGAGGTAAATGAACCTGTATATTTACACTCTCAGAGGTCACCCGCCCGACTGCCTGCCCAGACCACCAGAAAGCCAAGATACCTCTCCGCCACTCCAGGCAGAGCTATCGCAGGTTCCCATTAGGTTCCAACATTGTATTTTATCCTTATTACACTCATTACTTTTGCTTGTTTTCCCTATTAGTATGGTTTTATTCCCTTAGACGTTTACATACAACATGGTGTAATAGCCAGGTCTGCTCTTCCTCTTTATGTTTGCATACCACATAGATTTGTTATTCGTGTTAAGGCAACTGTTTGTCTATTCTGTCTTATTTTCCTTTCAAATTTCGTTTGGTTTTCCCTTTAAGCATGCGTACGTTGTTTTAGTAACGTGAGCACACACCAAACTAGCCGCCTTTGTATCCATTCGAATGCCGCATTCATACGAACGACCACGCTATTTTCCTTGGTCGCACAGGATGTACGTCATTGCGTTCCAGAGTGGAACGCACGCCAACCATCAGGTGAAATGGATCCACAAGTATTGCCAGCACTATAAGAAGTCCCCACTACGATGGATTCACATAGATCCCTGAGGTATTCCACTATTGATCGGACGAAACACGTTGGATTTTACTATATTATATGGACTTTTATGGATTTTGTTTTAAATATTTTTGCTTTGTTTGATTGTTTTTATTCTCCACTTTGCTGCTCTTGGTATCTCAAGATCATACCACGCTGCTGCTAAGTTCCACTTTAAGTGGACATATGCCTATGATTTACCCCTGTTTGTTAATGCAATCTAATAAATGTACTTTTGGTTTTCATGATACCTCACTATGTGTGGTCTTTTTCCTTTTCATTTATAAACCAAGAATCTTCATCACCTGAGATTTCCAACACTCCTGTCTTGTTTTAACCCCTGGTGGGGTAAGAATTATTTTATCATACATTTGTGAGTTTTCTACCAACACCATATATTTTCTTTGATATATTTGACTGTATTACGCTATGTCCTGTTTGTTATTATTAAAGATCTGGTTTTGATCCATTTAACCTGGTTCATATTTCCAGGTTGTTAAAAAAAATGTCATATCCGTATAATGGGTGCTTTTTCCCACTTTTCTTTGTTCTGGTTATAAGGCGACCCAGGACTGGGCTGTACTGCATTACATTTGGCAATACTCGTAGTGGGCGTAGGAGAGGATTCGTCCCTGTGTTTGGGATTGATTCGGCAGTCAGCATATCATACGTTGGTTGTAGTTTGCAACATGGTATATCTTATGCTGGTAGCATGATTTATAAATCAGCAGGGTGCATTCATACTCTGTACAGGTTTTCAAAATAAAGATTTTTCTAAATAAAGGCATTTTGAGTTCTTACTGACTCTAAGATCCTGTGGGCTGTTCTATGTGACCTTGTCCAGTCATGATAGCGTGTGTCTCAGGATGCAGTATTAGCTTGTCTGAGACCCCAACTTATTTTAAGTTTAGAAAAGAAGGCTTGAACCAAATGGCGTTGTCTAGGGGTTTTAACTAGATTTAGATGTGGCTATACCCTCATTATGGTCCAAGATCAGTAAACTGCAAATGAGGTTACATTCATAACGATCTAGAGCATTTTATCTGAAGAAAGTGGTTTAAAAATTTTAAAATAGGAAGCCTGTGAGTTGGCTACAGTGGTTGTAACCTATATTGCTAACATCCTTCTCTAAGTTAACATATATATTCATACTGGTCAAGGACCAACAAGGGTGAGAAAAAAACCTGATGAAGGTTTAAAGTAGAATGCCCATATGTGTTCAGTATGGGAAAGCTGCATACATGTCTTGTTTACAGCTGAGCCCCTCCCCTGATCCCTATGGAAACCTCAGAGTGGTCTGAGGTGAATCCATATGAGTCTGATGTGGGTATCTTTATGGGTCCTCTAGTGATGAAATATGATAGGTTCCCAGAGCCCTGGGGGTGAGTGGGGGTGACAAAGGTATTAACTGCTATAGGGGTGGTAATGTTTATTGGCCTTGGGGGTTATAGGGCAACCCTTGGACTGCGTTATACACTTGGTAACACTCATAGTGGGCGTGGGAGAGAAGAGTGTTCGTCCCTGTGTGTGGGATTCAGCAATTTGATGCTGGCAGCATGGTTTATAACTCAATGGGGTGCATCATTTATACTCTGTACAGGTTTTCAAAATACAGATTTTGCATAATAAAGGTATCTTGAGTTTTAAGGATGTATCAATATTTTGATAAAATATTTTTAATATTTTTTGTAGTTCCTGTCCTACCAAAACATTCACATTTTCTAACACATACATTATTTATTCCATATGTTTAATGTAGGAAAACAGAGACATACTTTAAAAAATAACTTCAGAACTGTTACTAATTACTTAAGAAATATGGTAATGCACTCTCTATATTGCTTTGAATATATTCATATCACACAGAATATCTACCTTCAACATTGAAAATCTAAAATTTTAAAAAAAGTTTTCATCATAACAAATTGTCCATTTTTAATATATCTCCTCAATAGATTTTACCCTAAAGCAGAATACAGAGAATTTGTTCAAATCATTCTTCACTATATACTGACAGCTTGATGTCAGGATCATCAAGTCTTTCAATATGAGTTGCCTCACAGGATTCCAAAACTCTGCTTAGCATGGGAGATAGAGACAGCTTACTCTTTAATTCTTCAACAAACAGTGCTTCAACGCAGTGACATTATTCTCAAGGAACCCAATGCAGGATAATGACCTAATTTGCACTCACTAACTACAGACTCAGATATAAGATACAACTCAAATGTATTATATTGGAATATGAGAAATAAGAGTTAAATCCTTAATTAATTGAACATTTCCAGAAATTTGTATATATTTAAAGTTGTGTTAAATTTTACCTGTGCTCCTAACTGAGCTATTGAGAAAGTACATGAAACAATTTAAACCAGACGTTAGATTAAATTTAAAAATGCTAAAGTATTTGAAACAAAAACCTACTTTAGTTAATTTAAAATAATGAAGCATTTCAAAATCAGAATTTGGATAAAGTATGCACATACTTTGATTTGAAACAGATAGTGTGAAATTTAAACGTGGCTTAGTTTGGATAAACACTTTAGATTAAACTCTGTAAAACCCGTACTGAATAATTATAGTTACACACACCTTGTATGTTTAAGAAATAACTTTGTAAAGCACAAGTTAGTGCTCTCTTCTATTGTAGCTAACTTTGTTCAAAGAAACACTCCAATGTTAAAAATATATATATTGTTTTAAGGTTCGGAGTGTTCCTCTAACTCTGTTGATGTCAGGCTAAATCCCCCCCACCCCCATAAAATTATAAAAACAAAAAATACAAATTATACACATATATATATATATATATATGAAATGGTGATATTACGATTTAAAAAAGGAACTGTTGGGAGAATGTCTGGACCATCACCTGAGCAGGATGAGCCTAATCCAATTTATATCAGGTCCATACTGCATTTCTTTGACCCATCTAGCCCTCAGCAGGCTTCTCCTCTCCACCTTGACCATTTTGACACCTTGATTTCACCCTTTGTTTCAATTCCTTATGTGTTTATTTATTTTTTTAATTTTATTTTTCAAATGTAAGTCCTCCTCCTACACTGCTAGCCCCACTCTGCTCCAGGGCAATTCTCAGTGGTGTCAGTTTCCCCTTCCAAATCAGAAAAAAATAGCACCTTTATTACAATTACTGCAAATGTGCCAATTAAATGAGGTGAGTTCAGCGATCTTCCAATAGAATGCTTCCCATAGGGGAACATTAAAAAATGCTTCCCTATGGAAGTTTTCACTTCTGCTTGAATGATTGTTCAAGTGAAGTGAAACAGGAAGCCCTCCTGGCTGTCACCTTGACTGTCAGAGTGGTGTTACCAATAGTTCCTAATAAATTCATAGAAGTGACACTGTCTCGTGAATAGAATGAGGGAAATTCTCAGAGTTAATCCTTGTATTGTCTATTGAAGCATAGTACTCAGTCCACTTCCTTATGCTGTCCCAGTCACTGTTTGGTCATATGATAGCTACACATATCAACCTAGGTGCCCAGGAGAAAAGTAAAGCAGTATAGATCTCTACAATTCTAAAAATTCCCCACACTGCTTCTATTTACTAAACTGGAATTATGGAATATCCGTAGTAAGTGTTTTATTTCTTTTAATCGATTATAGAAGAATTTGTATGTTTATTTTTTTATGAGACTATAATATATAAATTAGGAAACAAACATCTAATTATATGGAGAAAAGTGATGTAAGTAATACTAAAAAAATCAATGTTTTAAAAATTGATTTTTACAATTAAATAATTAGAATTTTGGATGTGAATATAACTTTTGATATCATCCGTGTTATTGGCTTTAAAAACGGAACCCATGCAACAATCTTAAGAGCTGTTAAAAGAAATGTAAGAAATATTACATAATATGTTTACATGAAAAATTATTTTATACATTAACCAGCAAACTCTAGTTTAATTTTCTTTAGAAAATGTGATATCCTGTAATGTACTTTTAATCCTTAAAAAGAAATCTCAAATTCTTTTATTATTGTCTGTAGACGACCAGGAAACACCCATCATATTACTCTGCAATAGTACAGAAAGCCAAGAAGCTTTGTATGTAAGCATGAAAAGAGACAAGGTGGAGGTGCTTCCATTCTTTAACCCAAGCAATTCTCATTCTTGGCCTCGGTTCAAAGGAAGTTGACTGAGTTAAGTTGAAAGATAACAAGCAGGTGGAAACAGTTCCTGTAAAGCATTCTACTTTTACTTGGAAGTGGTGAAAAAAGCAAGCAATACGGGAGTACCAATATTGTAGTCAAGAGATATAATGAAAAAGGCATGCTTTTTTTACTGGCAAAGAAGAGACTATATACTGCAGCAAAATGAAAGTCACATTCTCAAATATTGTTTCAACACAAATTAAGTGTTCAATGCCATATTTTTTTTTTAATTTTTAATTTTATTTTAAGTCAAATGCTACAATGTTTCATTGTACATTTTAAAAAACATGTATGCAAATAATATGTAGTAGTTTTCTTTTCTATAAGTGGTGGCATTATAAATACATATATTTTTAAATGTGTAATTATGTTTAAATGTAATTATTTATCTCAATATGAAATGGTGATATTACAATTTAAAAAAGGAACTGTTGGAAGAATGTCTGGACCATCACCTGAGCAGGATGAGCCTAATCCAATATATATCAGGTCCATACTGCATTTCTTTGACCCATCTAGCCCTCAGCAAGCTTCTCCTCTCCACCTTGACCATTTTGACACCTTGATTTCACCCTTTGTTTCAATTCCTTATGTGTTTTTAGGTTAAGGCCTACTTTGCCTCCAAAGCCACCTCCTCAATTTTTCCACTGCCTAGAGGGAGCTACAGATCACAGCGAGCAACACCGATCATGCCCCAGGCCTCACAGATGCCTCTCAGGGTTGTTAGCAGCTTACTGAGCCTAGATTTTGTCAGATTTCCTGGCCTAACCGCTATCTCGTGAGTACTATATTGGGGCCTCCTGCTTTTAAACTCTCTCGTTAACACTATTTCCCTGTACTGGGTTGTTGCACTTGATCTGTGAATGCCATATTGACCCTTCAGTTAATGTACAATGGTCCCTTTATTCCTCTGCTGCAGGTGACCTTACCCATTGTGTTCTACATCAAACTATGTGCAGTCGCTAATTAGATAGTGGTTAATGCTATCCAAGCCCTCCTATTGTCTGTGCTTTTGCCCATCTGTCCCTATAACATGATGCTGCAAGACAGGGCTACCTCTGTCACAATCTACGCATGTATTGCCATGCCCCTCTGGCTCAAAGGATGATATTATCACTACCCCTGCAGACCTGTAAGACTTGAGATCCAGGTGGCATCAGCCTCACCAGCCCCTATGGGAGGTTCCTCAGAGATGTCTTGAGCTCCTTCCTAGGCAGGAGCTATGTATGATCAACTCCTAGAAGAGTTGAGATCTATCACTTCTACATTGATCACCAAATCTGATCTGGTTGCTGAGATATAAGATACTAACTGTTAAGAAATTGCTGGCCTCAGGATATACCTTGCAGCATCGGGAGGATGAGTTGAATACCCCATACTCAACACACCCGGCAGCATACAGCTGTTGAATTGGCTACTTCCCATCAGGTTTCCCTTCTTTTTGATAACAGGGACAGAAGATGTAACCTTCACACCAGAGATCTCACTGAGTCTGACAGACCAGGGAACTTAAGGGACACCCTTCTTGAAATATTCCACCATAGCCAGAACAATGCAAACCACTCCCTGGTGTCTTGGTGCTCATGACATAATTGAGTTAGAACAAGATAATTTAATTAACTGCCAGACACCAAGACACATTGCACAATACAATTTACACCATAAACTTATTTTATACAACAACTACATATTAACTTTACATATCCCCACACGCCATATATAATTTTAAAGTTTGTGACAAATCCCATAGTCTGGAGGCTAGCCATTATGTCCTTTTCCAGCAGGCTTCTATGATGGTGCATAGTTACATAGCTGAAAAGAGGCACACATCCAACACGTTTAGCCTTCCCACAGCTGTTTATGCTGTTGATTCAATAAAAGGAAATAAAACAATTTGAAGCACTTTTCAATTGGCAGTCAGATCTTTCCTTGGATCAAGAAGCTGTTACCACACTAATTAAAAAGGATATCCATGAATATTATGCTTTTGCAAGTACACATCCAATTTATGTTTAAATATCTGTGTAGACTATGATAAAACCAACGTTTAATGCAGAGAATTCCACATCCGTATTTTCCTTACTCAAAAAAACCCTTTCTTTGCCATAGCCTAAATCTAATTTCTTCCAGTCTAAATGCATGGCCTTGTGTAAGTATAGTCCTGTTTATTAATAGATTTCCAGGCAATGGTTTTGGGTGGTGGAGTGTGGGAGTTTGGTTGGGGAATTGTGCCTCTGGACACTCTACATATGGGTCTGCTATACATTTGCTGGGGATTGACTTGCCTCTGACTCCTTCTCTCATTGGGCTCTCAGGAAGTGCCATTGCTCATACAGTGGAATCTACAGGGGCTTCAAAAATAATTATAGTAATAATAATTTTAATGTAATAGCTGACATTTTTGGACACAGAGGAGAATTATAAAAGTGAAAAACTAAGTTCCATTCCATGCAGCATAAAAGGTAAAACAGCATAACTCCCCTCTGATGATTTTTGCACATACATTAAAAGCAATACAATTAAATATCCAAATTGAATATCCAAGATTTGAGTTGAGTCACTATTGGGAAAAAAAATCATTATAAAAAAAATAGAATGACAAAAAATAAGGGACAAATAAAAGAACAACATAAAAATGGTACTAAAAAGTTTTGTTGTTCAAAAATAAAAAGTGTATGCCATTTCAAATGAAATAAGGGGTAAAAAGCATACATTAATGAGAAAGGAAAATCACAATCAAAACAGTACAACAAGGTTGATTCATAAAAGGAAATATAATTCATAATGCCATATTAAACGACATAAGGAGTAAAAAATACAATTTCATTAAAAACAACATATGCTGTAGCCAATCAGTTGGTACTAACATACTATATTGCATGCCAAAACATAAAATACACAAGAAATCACCAAAATTTGTTAATACTAATAAAAAAGGTATTCTAAAAACATATTAGGATAAAAACAGTGAATCCCACAAAGAAAGCATGGAGAAAGAAAAATAAATGAAAAAAATAATTAAGAAGGAAGGAACAGGGTTACTGTTCCAGAAGGGTTAAATCAAATGGCAAATGATTTAGGTAAACTAGAAAAATGGTCAGAGCTGTGGCAACTGACATTTAATGTGGGTCAGTGCAAGATAATGCATCTTCGGCGTAAAAACCCAAGGGCAGAGTGTACAGTATTTCATACAGTCCTAACCTCAACATCTGAGGAAAGGGATTTAGGGAAGATTATTACTGATGACTTAAAGGTAGGCAGACAATGTAAGAGAGCAGCAGTAGTTGCTAGCAGAATGATTGTATAGGGAGAGGTATCAGCAGTAGAAAGAGGGACGTGCTCATGCCATTGTACAGAACACTGGTGAGACCTCACTTGGAGTATTGTATGCAGTACTGGAGACTGTATCTACAGAAGGAGATTGATACTTTGGAAATAGTTCAGAGAAGGGCTACTAAACTGGTTCATGGATTGCAGGATACAACTTACCAAGAAAGGTTAAAGAATCTTAACATGTATAGTTTGGAGGAATATGATTGAAACATTGAAATACATAACGGGAATCAACACAGTAAAGGGAGACGCTATATTTAAAAGAAGAAAAACTACCACAACAAGAGGTCATAGTCTTAAATTAGAGGGGCAAAAGTTTAAATATAATTTAAGAAAGTATTACTTTACAGAGAGGGTAGTGGACACATGGAACAGCCAGCTGAAGTGGTAGAGGTTAACACAGTAAGGGGGGTTTTAAGCATGCGTGGGATAGGCATAGACTTAAGATAGTCCAGGGACTAATAAAAGTATTTTGAAAGTTGAAGAAGGTTTGTGTTTTGACTTGTTTGTTTGCCACATATATTTTCAGATCCAATAATTCTAATAATTGGTCACTATAAGTAGTGTTTAAGTACATTCCACAGGTATTCTGAATCAGAGAATAGAGGAATTGGCCAAAATTATATTTTTTGCCTTCTCAGATGAACAAAAAATGCAATCTATGTAGCGTTTGTAATGATGGATGTTCTCACTCCATGCATGTTGATAAATTGGCAAAGCTCAGAGCGAATTTTGTCCCAATCTTTTTTTTTTTTTTGTCTGTTGAATCAAAAGTAATTGCTCTTCAAAATGAAAAAAACCCTCAATAATGAACTGGATTTGTCTGTCTTCTAGCCCTGTGTATAAACAGTTATTGTGTAGAAGGAGGTCACATCTGCTGATACCTAATGGTAGTTGTCTGGACATTCCACAGAAGCCAAGTGATGAATCATATTTATGGTGTACTTCATATGTGACTTTGGTCAAGTCACATAGGGTTGCAGGAATAAATCTATATATTGAGACAGGTTAGAAGTGATGGAATCTATGCCCAAGATAACCAGTCTTCCTGGTGTTTTTTCTAAAATAGAGGGTCAGGGTTTGGATGTAGAATGTTCAAATAATTGAATTTTGTCTGCATTGAAATCCCTGTTTCTTTTGCCTTTGTTAGTAGTGTTTTTTTTTTTTTAAATTCTTTATTTTTTGGTGCAAATGATTTACAGGCGGGCCCGTGGAGCCATGACAGCAGGCACAGGCAGGTTCATGCAGATATGGTCATGACATTACACAATTGCACATTTTTGTTTTTAAACATGAAAATAACAGGCTAATAAAACATTGCTTATATAGTGTAACATGCTGGAATAATTAAGCATAGTAATAGTGAAACATAAGCTTAACAATCATATTGTGTAGGAGACAAGAGTTATTCAAGTTGCTGTGGTCGGGTAACGTGTAATGTAGGTGAAGTGGGTTACTTTGTTGTGGCGAAGCGGTGTTATGTGTCTTTGGTGAGTAAGGCGGGAAAGTAAGGTTTTTCCTGAGAGTAACAGCTCCTGACTGGAGAATGCTGCATTTTTGGGTTGGGAAAAGGAACCTACTTATAATCATGATCACGAATTTGATAGGAAGGGGTAAAACTAGAGGCTGCAAATATGTACGCAAGCACTGTTATGTATGACCATGACATCTCGGTATTTCAGGGCTACAGTGGCTACTGTCGCATTCTAAAAAAAAAAAAAAGTGAGCAGAGTTACATCACACGTTTGCAGAAACAACTGGAAGCTGCCAGATACTTAGGCATTGCTCGTAGATTCGCTTTACCGAGTAGCCAACCTAAGGTTAACAGTCAGGTTAAGGCATTGCATGGAACATCTGTTTTTTTCACTCCTATCTTCACGTCTGATTGCACCGTGTTATGTGTTTAATATGTTGGGTCTGATCTGTGCCGTTTAGTTAATCTGACATTTAGCTAATCTGTTTATATTTTTACATCAGTTTGTACATTTAACCCCTTAAGGACCAAACTTTTTGAATAAAAGGGAATCATGACATGCATACATGTGTCCTTAAGGGGTTAAACTGAAAGTCGATTTTTAAAGTGGGGGTTTCCATGGAACCCATATATAAACTCTCATTTACCGATTCTTATACACAGTATTTTGTAAAGTAAAGAAGCTAATTACATTGAATATACTGTTAAAGGTCTTGTTCAAAAGATGGAATTTAGTTTTCAAGCAAAAGTGTTATCACCCAAAAACACACCCTAACCACGTTAACTCTATACAAATCATGATATATATAAAAAACACAAATAGTTAGTGTGGTGAGTGTAGAGGATTTCAAAATAAAATTAATAGAAGTAGAGATAAATAGTAATATCTTAGAATATTTTCAATGTAGGTAGCTTGTATTTCACATTAGTTATGATACATGTGTAGTTCTATATTTCCAATCTTTAATACCCTAAAAGAATAGAAAAACATAGCACATCAAAGTGTAAAACCATACATAAATGTTCCATATAAAATGTATATAGTGCAATCACAACGCCACAGGTGTGGCTAAAAAGTCATGTAATCAGGTCTAAAAGACCTCCAATGGATAGTCTTTTTGTGAGTCAGATACTTAGTCCAGTAATCGTTTGTAATCTCCTGATGGTAGAAAACCTGGGTCCTGATGTGGATATAGAAACAGACTGGAGATATGTTAAAAGTCTCCCAATGCTCATGTATACTGACCGTTTTCATCCTCTTGACTTTCTCATGGTAGAGCTCTAATATATGTCTAAATCAATCCTAGATCTCTATCTATATAAATAACTAGAACATATGATATAGATAACATAGACTTCTATCTCCATCAATTGGCATTACATTATAATATTGAACCACAAGTATAACTCTAAGTAGCATATGCTTTCTACACACACATAATAAAATTAGTCAAAAAGAGACAGAATACAGAAAAGTGGCATCAAAATTTTAGGTGCATCATGTGATAAAACGTGTGCAGTGACACACAAGCTCCCAGTAGACTTGATCACTTGAACTCAAATAAGTAAATAACAAAAAGAAACACCATCGTAACAGATTCACACCATAGGCTCCACAGGAGGTACAACAATCAAACGCACAGCATACAGTCACCACAAATACAAAATTATGAAAATACAGTCCCATAATGTTAGATGGTTGAATACCCCACACAAGCATAAAGTTCTCCTAGAAAATGCAAAAAAAGGAGAAAATAGACATTCTATGCATACAAGAAACTCATTTTGTGCATGGTAAAGTTCCCTCTTTCGGAACACACAACTACACCACTCAATATGATGCTACATACTCATCTAAAATCAGAGGAGTATCCTTTCTTTTTCACAATTCCTTGTCATTTGAATTACTACAAATGAAAAAAGACGCCCAAGGACGATACCTTATCCTGCACTGCAACATAAACAACACACTGTATACACTAGACCTCTCATAATTTGCGGAGACATAAACCACGTCCTACACCCAACTATGGATACAACAGTACCTGGAAATGAGCCAAGATTCAAAACCCTACCACCACAATGTAAAGCTATCACTAAATCAATATACGATTACAACCTCTATGACATATGACAAACACAACATCCTAACACCAAAAGTTACTCTTTTTATTCCTCAGTTCACATAACACTATTCTAGAATAGACATTATCCTAGTATCACAAGACTTGGTACCAGCGGTGACAAACAGTCAACTTGGAAACGTTGTGTGGTCAGACCATGCCCCAACGGGCATAACAATCCAAGACAAATATAAACTTTGGGGAAAAAATCTTTGGTGCTTGAATGACACCCTTTTAAGTGAGAGGGAATTTAAGATCACATTAGAGAAAGACATACATAACTATTTCCAGACGAACACTGGCGTTGAGATATCACCCACCACCATCTGGCAAGCCCATAAAGCAGTCATTAGGGGTTTGCTTATAAGCGGAGCATCTTATATTAAACGCAAAGTGCAAAAGACATACCTAACACTGCTGATAAAAGTATGTGACCTTACCACTGCACATTTACTCAACCCAGACACAACACCACAATCAGAGATACAAAAAGTAGCAACACAACTCAATGAGCTGATGTTCCATAAGACGGCATACAACCTTCAAAAACTAAAACAAAGACACTACACTCAAGGTAACAGAGCTAGTAAGACCCTGGCATAATTACTAAGACAAAAACAAGCCCAATTGAAAGTCCCTTACTCAACGGTACTGGAGGGAAGACCTATAACCCTCAAGAAATAAACGGAGCAATTGCAAAGTTTTATAACAAATTGTACAATCTAAAAGACGATACACAAATGCATCAACCTTCCCTAACCGAAACTCAAAACTTCACTATGGACGAACTGTCAAAGATCCTCTCACTACCACAGGGGAAGTCACCAGGACCTGACGGATTTACTAATACCTATTATAAATCATTCCTTAATGTACTGAGACTGCATCTCATCCACACACTAATCCACATAGTATCATCAAAAAGTATGCCCCCAGAAATGCTGCTAGCGCATATCGTCACCCTACCAAAACCAGAGAAACAGCCCAACCAACCCCAAAACCTGTGACCAATATCACTTCTAAACACTGACACGAAAATCTTAGCAAAGCTATATGTCACCAGAGCAGCTGCACTAATCCCTTCCCTCATACAGCCCGACCAAGTGTGATTTGTTTCAGGGACAAGGGTCAGATGGCACAAGGAAACTATATAGCCTACTATATGGGAAGGGGCCACTGGCGCAACCCAACATATTTGTGTCTCTGGACGCAGAGAAAGCTTTTGATAGGCTGCACTGGAGCTTCCTCAATGAGGTCCTGCAGAAATTCAGCTTTCCCTCAGAATCCCTAAACTTAATATCAGCCCTCTACTCCCATCCCTCGGCCCAAATAACAAACAGTGGATTTGTATCCCACACCTTCAGCATCACAAATGGCATACATCAAGTATGCCCACTATCCCCTATCCTATACATACTGGCCCTAGAACCATTAGCACTGGCGGTGAGAAACAACCCGCTGATTAAAGGTATAAAAATGAAAAACAAAGAGTATAAGCTGACTATGTTCGCGGATGATGTCATGCTATCCCTTACCGACCCGATAAAATCATTGGCAGCCTTACATGACCTCCTAAAAAAGTATAACAACTGTTCATATTACAAATTAAACAGCACAAAGACACAAGCGATGTGCCTCCACACAACACAACAATTATTTAAAAAACTGCAACAGACGCATAACTATGCCTGGCGACATGACAACCTCACCTTTCAGGGCATAAAATTCACAAAACAGGCACACAACTTAAGAAAAGAAAACTATACAAGAACACTTAACACCATAAAACAACAGCTGCTTAGCTGGAAGGGGAAATATATAACATGGATGGGTAAAATGCTAATACTACCAAAACTCCAATACTTATTTCGTACCCTACAGATAACCCTTCCAAAAAAATTTTTTACAGGAAGCCCAGCAGCTTCTTAATACATTCATTTGGGCATCCAAAAAACCAAGAATAGCGGCGAGTACTATGTACCTACCCTACAAACAAGGAGGCATGGGCCTACCAAATCTCCTAAACTACTACAGATTGCCCATCATCAGCCCACTAATTACAGCTCTACACCAACACAACACACGACCACCATGGACGGTTATAGAAGCAGACCAAGCCGAAGCCCACAACATCACATCCATGGCTTGGATCCTACCCCAATACAGAAAACAACAAAAAAACAGGTCACACATCACAGCCATGACGCTAAAAGAGTGGCACAGACATCTTAACACATATAACCCAGACAAGACACTTTCCCCAGCACTACAACTACATTCCTTTACGACACTAATACCCTCTCTGAATATGGGATCCTGGTGGACACAAGGGTTGACACACCTTTACCAAATACTCGACCATGGGACACTAATCCTATTCAATGACCTACAAAGTAGTTACAATCTCCACAAGTCTACAGAGTTTGCATATGGACAAATTTGCTCGTGGTTGGGAAAAAATAAACACATCCTTCCTACAAGTAAAAGAGGGGAAAACCTGTCAGAACTAGAAAAAATATGCATCCAAAAAACTAAACCAAGAAAATCATTATCAATTATATATAACCAACACTACCCTCCACTAGACCCACACAATCTCACATGTGTGCAAGCCTGGGAAAAAGATTTAGGCAAACCACTATCAAATGACCAATGGGCACAAATTATATATAGAAATAGGAAATACACACTAAGCACATCACATTTGGAAACAGCGAGGAAGATACTGTATCGCTGGTATCTGGTCCCCACACGGCTGAAACACATAAAACCAGCAACATCTGGGACATGCTGGAGATGTGACGAATCCTTAGACACCATGATCCAGATGTGGTGGACCTGTCCCAAACTAAAAACCCTATGGGTTTCAATCACTGATACAAACAATCACAGGGAAGACCCTGACACGCAACCCTGAACATTATCTCCTACAATATATTCCACCACAATTCACAAAAAGGGAGAAATACCTAATATATCACATCACTTCTGCAGTGCATGCCACCATAAGCATAACATGGTTGCAAAAAACACCACCAACCATAAGTTCTTGCATAGCACAAATAAACAGCACAAAAAGTTATGAAACTATAGCCATATCTAGCAGACTCTCAACCAGATTCTGGAGACAGGCATTGGATAGATGGGAGGAGCATCAAAACAAACAACACAAAACCTAAACAAGGGTGCAGGATAGGACATCCAGAAAACACTGAATTACCAGCACGAAAGACAAGCAGCCTGATGATCAGGCTCAATATAGATAGAATAATACAGTTACAACACGACAAAGACAAAGAAAAGCAAATCAAAGAACCAAACCGGGACAGCCCTACCCTCTTCCCCCCACCCCTTTCCTCACCCTAGTTCAATCCAGTTATAACCCTGTTGTAGTTCACAATCCAGCCAAAGTATACAAACACCCTCTGCCCCCAAGATCCACAGATGAGAAATGACAGAATGGGATAATATACTAAAGATACTAAAGAGTCTCTGTATATAAAGAATGTTATACGGCAAATGTATTAATGAATAAACTGAAATACTTGTATCGGATAAAACTTCCATGTTAGCATTGTAACAACCAAAGCCAACAAAATGCAAATGATGACTGTTAAACATGTAAACTCATTGCATGATGGCAATATTGAAATTGTACTTTTCTGTATGCTTTGAAAAAGACAAAAAATTGCAAAAATAAAATAAAAAGTATGCAGTGAAAAAGTAATAGGCACAGAGCCCAACGCATATTTCATTGTCAATAATGCATCTTTGTCAGAGTATAACCTGTATATGAGAAGCCATGGCATATTTTAAGCGGTTCCTTTTCCACCCTCTATGTTTTAGCAAATTCGGACTACCCACTGGGCGTTACTTATCATAGTGAGGATATGCATACAATCAGGGTTGTACTTCAAGACGAGACTCTGCTTAACTTTATCTCATTTTGCATATATGGACCACAGTGGTATTTCTATATGAAGCACCCCTAAGAACTTGTGGGTGAATACCATTTGGCCCTGGGGCATTGTTTAAATTAACTTTATTTAACTGCTGTAGCACTTTACCTTGTGTTAAACAAATTAATTATATGCTGCAAATCTTTTGTAAAAAAGATTTCCAAATCTGCAGCCATATACTTTTCTTTGCTACATGCTGATTAATGCACCCATATCAGATTCCAATGAACCAACACTTTTACTCTAAACCTTTTTTAGGATTCAAGGATTTAAAAAATGCTTAAATTTGTTATAGGATGCTATTGACCAATCTAATTTAAATTTTTTGAATGCCCTTTTCTTCTTATTTATTCCTTCTTATTTATTACTGATTATTTTATTAAGTCACTTTGGTTTTAATTTGCTTCTTTTCTACTTTTTTCACAATGGTATATATTAAGAAAAGTGCTTCTGTAGTATTTGTTTTAAAACCGTCAGTTTATTTTCTGTGTTTTTGCCAGTGGTTTATTACTGCTAATCTATTGGTTGTAAATTTCCCTTATCCTATTGAAATTAGTTTTTTTTTAAATTAAGCATTTTTATAAAGCCTATATACATTTGTATTTTTAAAGTGATCTCAAATTATACCATATTATGGTCACTATTACTTTAATCATCCCTAGCTAGAAAGTTTAAAAATAGGACAAAAAATATTAGTAATTACAAGATCCAGACAAGCATTCTAGTTGGTGTTACCACTAATTGAAATGCAAAAGTGTCCTTTATCAGGTTTAACATGTTTTCTTTCTGTACTAATAGTCCCTGTGGCCCAGTCCGGATAATTATTAACCTCCAGTGGTTAGTTAATTATCTAGATATGTAACCTTGTTAATTTAAAATAGCAATTGTTCTTCCCCATCAATATTAAGGTTTAGTGGTTTATAACATATTGCTACTATCAATGAATTCCCCCTTTTCCCTCCAATGCACATTGTTACCCACTAGGCTTCCACAGCCTCACCTGTCTCATCACAAATCTTTAAAATTGTCTTCATTTCAAGTTTCATAATATAACACTCCCCTCCCCCTCTTGTATTTTGTCAACCATTACTAAATAATGCATATCCATTAAAATTAACAGCCCAATCAAGTGTTTCATCCCACCAAGACTCTAATTATGCATGATTAAAGTGCAAGCCAAAATGTTGATGTTTTAAGTTGATGTTTTAATAAATGTCTGCTTACAATCTAAGGTGGCTGAGCCTCCTGCAGGATTTATCTTTGATTAATACAAATTATGCCATGCTATTCCTCGTATGCAATTATCTTAGCGTCCCCATTTTGTAAATTACACTTCTTAACATTTAAAGTTACCATTTTCTTATACTTTATTTGAAATTAACGTATTTAATAACTGTAGCGGAGGCCTGGTATTCCCCAGGTTAACTCCACTAGAGATCCCAGTGAGGCTCAGGAACAAGTGGTAAAAATAACATGAAGTAATAATTCCAGCAAGCAAGGTAATCCACGAATATCCCCATACAGATCCCAATGACTGGACGACACACAGCATCAGGAGCAGAACTGAACTTTTAATCACTTCACCTTCTTTTAAAGCATTCTCCCATGCAAGGGAGGGATTTACAATAATTACTACAGTAGCCAATCATACATGATTTGCCATGAGTTGCCGCCCACACATTCCCTCCCCTTAGCCTGACTCATAATCTCATTGTGCAGGACACAAATTCCATGGGTTTCTGGATGTACCCCTAAACATAGGGGTACCCCTTTAAATATTACATCCCCTGGTAGCCCTGATCTGGGTGAGGGACATATCCAAAAATCACCCAGATCAGACCAGGGGTTCAGGAGATTTGTGGAAGTAGTAACCGACCAAACCGCACTGAAGGTAACAGCCGAAATTGGTTCCATGCATTTTGGCTCTGCGGTCGGTCACAAAAAAAAGGGAATAAACTGCATGAATGACTTGGGCTATGGAGACTGGAGAGGATTCGAATGAATCCCCTTGTTCGTGTGTTTCTGCCTACCGAACGGGTAGCCATTCGGTAGTTTCTACACAAATTTACGGGCAGTGTGGAGGTCTCAGTGGTGTTTGCCTAGCCGAGTGTCCGATTTGGGTTCCAGACACTCAACGGCAAAACACCGCTGTTCGGGAGTTTTAAAATGGCCGCCGCCACGTGTTCATTTCCCGGATGGCGGCCACCCAGAGGACAAAACACACATTACACAAATCACCAATTACCCGTTTGCAACATTGTTGCGAACGGTAATTGGAGGCACACTTCTTCCTGGGGTGGTCTGATTGTTCGGTAGTTTCATTCGCATAAGAACTGGAGTGATTTTACCGAACAATCAGCCGAATGCTACATACACTTCACATATTACAAGTTAAAATTCAACCGAATACATAGACATAAATGCAATTTTTAGGACAGCCCAATGCCATCCGCTACAATAACTTTTTACTTTGTCTGTTAATCTTATCACTCTCCTCAACTTCACTCTTTTGGGTTTCAGCTGACTTCCATCTTCTTTTTATACTATCTAGCATTTTTATCCATTGATACACCCAACACCCCCCAACCATTGCTAGTTTAAACATTTCTCAAACCTTATAGCCATCATCTCACCCAACATAGCAAACCATTCAATCTATCATGTCTATAAAGCTTGTACCCAAGTGTAAAATTGTCCCAGTGCTCTTCAAATCTGAAACTCTCCTTTCTATACCAGGGCACATAAAAGTGTTTAACCCATTAAGAACCAATGACATGAATTGAAAGCAAAGCTTAGACTCAGAAAATCTATAGAACTTATGTAAACCGTACTAAATATATTAGTATATATTTAAATATATTATAGGATCACAATATTATGACAGCATGGATCACCAGTTGTCTTGATAGGCCATTGTACAGGGCTACGGAATTTGCTGGCTCTATATAAATATTGAAATAATAATAATAATAAATTAGTTATATTTGTAATGCTATATTAAGTTTACACGTAAACAGATATAATATATAAGTTTAATTATAGCTAATATCAAACACAACCCTTAGGTCACATTACTTTTTTTTGTATCTTTTTTTTGTACCTTTTTTTTTTTTATAAATTCTTTATTTTAGTTGTGCATAGATATAATAAAAAGACTTGCCATGCCACAACAGCTAGGGCAAGCATGTAAGGGCATAGAAAGACAGTGGTATAGCATTTGATAATGCTGCAATTTTGTATGAAATAAAATGTTGTAGGACAAGAGAAATAGGCTAAGCCTACATTTGGTAGACTGAGTGGTGTATCTGCAGGGTACGCAGGCATATCCCAACATTAGACATAACTAACCACAACTTATGAACATAGCGTAAGTGTAGGTATAAGAGTAATACACAAGAGCATGTATATGCAAGGTGTCATTCATGTCTAGGCTATAAGCAGAAGTTAATATATTCACAGAGTGTATCCAGACATGTACTGATTGAGCATTAATATCATAAGCAAAAGAAAGGAAAAGGAAAAACAAAAAATGAACAAACCACTGGGACAAAAACCCTTAGAACCTGACTGCACTAAGCCCTGCGTGGTGGGAAACGTGGTGGGAGAGCTTGCTAGACATGTTAAGCAATGAAATGTATCGTGTATATAATGTAGCAAGCGCTTCTTCAATAGAGACATACAATATAATTAAGTGTTCTTGCATAGCAAGACCACTTAATGTTATCTCACATATATATTATTCTTATTCTTGCCAAATTTGCCACCCTAACTCCTCCCACAGTTTTTACACTACATAGACAAAAATTTACCAAAAAATGCAGATTGTTCCTGATCGGATTGCTATTACTTTGTGGAACGTTTCGCCGAATGGTTCACGGAATATCGTCGTTCTTGTGGCGAAATTTGTCCCATAGGAATGAATGGCAAAGCTAGAGTGGGAGCTGGCAAAAGCTGAAAAATCAGGACATGATTTCTAAACTGCCACCACTCCCTTATTTTCAGGCCCATCTACACAAATCTTATATCAAAACGTTCAGCTATCCCTGCTGCCACTAAACATGTCAACGGCTAAGCCATAGTCCTGATAGTTTTCACAACATAATAATTTGTTTGCAACTAACGCCGTCCATTGACATTCATTGAAACTTCACTCTACAAAGCTCAAATTTGAAGTGCAATTTCTAAACTGCGACTGTGCCTTCATTTTTAATACTTCAGAGACATACTATGCATCACAATGTAGGTCTGGGTCTTGTGATTCTCACAATATAAAGTTCTTCGCTGTAGGATTTATAGTTTTAAAAATACGACTGTTTGAAGATGGCAACCGCCAAAATACTCTGACCTGTGCCAGGCTGCAGCAGCAAGTGATGTCATAGACGGGGCCTTTTGAACACCTGCTAATGTTTTTATAAATGTATGGTTTAATGTAACTGTGCAACAATGTTGCAATTAAATGTGCTATATAAATGATAACAGTTACTCCACCCAGTCCAGTTGTAGACTACTGGTGGAGGCAAGAACACTTCACATAATTTCCCCAGAAATTTTTGCTTTTCTAGTTAAACTTGTTATGTGGACATGTATGAGGACCTGGGCCTGAGAGCTAGCCAATGATCTGACATGGCACTCGCCTTCCATGCCTGCAGAGTCCACCGAGGTGTGGGGGTGGGGTATGCCCCGTACCCCAGGCCTGCTTCAGAGCCTGTTTCAGGTTGCAACCGACTTGAGATCTCTCTGCCTTCAAGAGGAGATGGTGGATGGCTTTACAAGGCTTGTGACAAAGTCGGCGTCTTGTGCTCCTCTGCTTGTGTGGTCGGTGCTCAGGTGGTGAGCTCTGGGCAGCCCTAGGCCTATGTATACAGGTGCCAGGCCGGGTTGTTGCTTGTGAGGTCAGTTTGCACATATGTTTCTTATGAGGCCTCCTCCCGCTATGCTTTCTCACCAGTGGCAACCCAAAACCAATCAAAAATCGCCTCTATTCAAGCTTCAGTGAGGCCTTCGAGATTTTGCTCCAATGCAGGGTGTTGTTGTTTTGTGGCCCAGTGGGGACCAGGATAACCCCCACCAGTCCGGGGGGATGGACCACAAGGGGCCTTTGGTTGGGGCTGTGTCACATGGGCTAGGAGAGCGTCTGCCTCCCCTGCTCAACATCGTCACTAGGGCTTGCCCGGAACTTCATGCAGAACAAACCAACGGTGTTTCATGGGGCCATCCAAGGCAACCGGCTTGTTCCAGGAAACAGGTAGGTCAGTTAGAGTGCTGGATGAGAGTTCTATAAGTTGCGTATCACTTAGGGTTCAGGCAGTAGCTGAGGAGCATTCTTTGGATGTGTCCAGGTGCCATGATGCCTTTGCCACGCCACAATGTCACGTTACTTTTGTGATCATTCGTCTTGGCGTTTCATTTGGGCTAAATTGTAGTTCTGCCAAATTTGTGTCAATCTAAGGATTAGCCAACTTCTAAAACTCAAGATAAAATTTACCCAAATTATCAACCTACCAAACTGTGTTATACCTAGACCTGAATGTTAAGCATGCAGGCCCAGATTTTAAGCATTCGGGCTGAATTTCAGCCATCCAGTGGCATTTGGTCTTGGTGAAATCTGGACCTAATTCAAAAGTATAACTTAAATAGAGGTAACTACTATTCCAGATAATGGGGTAGTGAAGAAAATACCATTAAAATACAACTTAACTTAAAAAGATTACAACTTTGTAAATTCAGAAAAATCCCAGCTCTGTGAACTAGGTAAAGATCAAGTGAATCACACAAAATAAAGTATAAACAAGCTCTAATAGAAAACTCAATCTAAAAAAATAACTGTTAGGGGTGGATAAATGTTATCCCTATCTGTTAAATAGCACATGCAGCACACTACACATGATTTATCAATAGTGTTGAATGATCCAAGCAACAAGTAAGAAAATAGGATACACAGTGTCTAAGATTTATCTTAATAATTTCTATTATTGCACCATATTCAATGCTGCATAGTGAACTTGGACTTGCCGATCCTAAAGCTGCCCAGGGAGACATTTAGTAGAAAGTATTGAAACAAAAGAAAAAAAAAGAAAAAAAGAAAACACAGAGGTTTACACTCAAACAAAAACTGGGCAGATTGTCTAAACTGTCACAATAGGAAACGGCTAAAAAAAGAGCCTAAACAGAGATTTAACTGAGGTAAAGCAGTGAGCTGCAGTAGACTAAGTCAAGCATGCCAAACTTGTGGCCCACAAAGAATATATTTGAGGCCTGCCTGCCCTAATGGCTGCTTTGTGCTGTGGCTGCAAACAGCCGCAAGACAGGAAAGATATTTCCTGCCTGATTCTTGTTTTGATTTTATTCTCTCCCACTGCTGATTGCATGCTCCAGTGGTTGCAAGAGCGCAGAATGACTGGCTGTCTGCAGAGCAGGCCAGCCACTCCCCCTTCCCTACTGCTCGCAGTGCCAGAGGAATGTCTGGCCTGCTTGAGCAGAGAAGAGCAGGGCAGGAAGTGGAGGACGGGTGGCTTATCTTAAGGTAGAGAAAGAGGGGTTTGGGGGACCTTCCTGTGTAGTGTGTTAAATTGGCAAAGGGGGGGAAGTGTATTGATTTGAGGGAGGGAGTGAGCAGTGTATTAATTTGAGCGAGGGAGGGTGCCAGTGTATTAAATTGGGGGGGGGGGTGTAACTGTGTATTAGAGTGTTGGGAGGGGGAGGCAGTGTATTAGAGCGGTGGAAGGGGACAGTGTGTTAAAATTTGGGGAGAGGGATATGTATTAATTTGGGGGAGGGAGGAGGCAGTGTATTAGTGTGGTAGTAGGCAGGGCCGGACTGGGGATACAAAGCAGCCCTGGAAAAAAAATTTGTGCCAGCCCCATAAGTCACTCCGCCATATATTGTCGCGCGTAATATGTAAGGCTATGTCTTGCCAGGACAGATGATTGAGTAATATATATATATATAGCTTTTTCTAATATAAAATATTGGTCCTTTCAGGGTAAAACGTTTAATTATACAGTAAGCATACGCGCATGCAGACACAGGCAATTTCACTGACATTTCATTGACACACACAAGCTCATTGATACACAGCCTCATAGACAAACAATCTTACTGATATACAACAGCTCATTGACATAAAAACACAAGCTCACTCACTAGCAGGCACACGCATGCAAGCAAGCTCACTCACTAGCAGACGCACACACACAGCTTAATGTGGTGGTACTGGTGTCTATAGCATGTCCCTACAGGCTTTTCAACGTAAACACTGACTTTTCAGACAAAAGGCAGTGTTTACATTGCTTCAAAGTGACACTGCTAGTGACAGTCACTCAGGACGGTCACTAGAGGTGCTTCCTGTGTTAGTGCCCTCCCGCCCTCGCGCGCTGCTGAATGAGACTGGCGCCGGAATATGACGTCATATTCCGGCGCCGGTCTCATTCAGCTGCGTGCTGGGGAGCAGAGCCAGCGCAGCTCACGCAGCTCCCTCCTGCAAGGATTTTTGCCGCCCTAGACAAAATAAAAATTTGCTGCCCCCACATGTCACAATGCCCCCACCCATATGATCTGCCATATGAACTAACGCCAGTGCTGCACACAGTGTGTGTTTACATTAAAAAGCCTGCAGGGACCAGCTATAGACACCAGAACCACTTCATTAAGCTATAGTGTCCCTTTAATGTGAGGTACATTATAGATTAGTGTCACTAATAATATATTAGATTGCCTACTTACAAACAGATGAGGATGATGATGGGCTGCAGTTTGGCTCCACTGGTCTGGTGTAGAACAGGATCTCTGGAGGCTGTTTGCAGCTGTGGTCACAAAATTCAATGTTCTGGGAGAATTGGAAGCAGCTCAATTTTTTTGGGGCCCCTTACACAGCTCAAGGTCTGGGCCCCAGGGCCTGACGGTGAGTATGCCCATAAGGCCCAATCATAAGTTCCACCCACCCATGAGTTCGCTCACAGGGAGTGGAGTGTGTAGGGGATGTGTTATGTGTTATTGTAGAGGATCTAATATGTGTGCTTATGGTATGTAGTGTTTAGGGTTACCAGTTTGTGCGGGTGATGCAGTGTGTTTGTGTGTAGTGGAAGCAGTGTGTATTTGTGTATAAGGGATGTATTATGTGTTTCTGGTTGTGTGTAAGGGATGCATTGTGTGAATCTGTGTTTGTATGCATAAGGGATGCAAGGTGTGTGTCTGTATGTGTGTGCATTGAGTGTAAGAGATGCATTGTGTTTCTGTGTGTATGTAAGAAAAGAAGTGTGTGTGTTTGCATTGTCTGTTTCTGTGTATGTGTGCAAAGGACGCATTGTCTTTGTGTGTAAGGGTTGCATTGTGTGTGTGTAATGGATGCATTGTGTGTTTCTCTGTGTGTAAGGGAAGCATGTTGTGTTTCTGTGTATGTTTAGGGATGCATTGTGTGTGTGTGCGCGCGTAGTGTGAAAGAGCTCCCTGTCTTGGCCCCTGTCCTATAGAGCTGCCCCTTCTTCTTATTCCCCCCCTCCCCTCTTCTTATTCCCCTCCCTCCCCTCTTCTTATTCCCCTCCCTCCCCTCTTCTTATTCCCCCCATCTTATTCCCCCCTCCCCTCATCTTATTCCCCTCCTCTCTATTCCTCGCTCCCCTCATCTTATTCCTCCCTCCTCTTCCCTCCCTCCTCTTTTTTTTTCCCCTCTTTTATTCCCTCTCCTCTTCTTATTCCCCTCCCTCCCCTCTTTTATTCCCCTCCCTCCCCTCTTCATTCCCCTCCCCCCCCTTCCCCCTCTCTTCTTACCCCCTCCCCTGTAGCGTGGCCGAGCTGCACTCCGGTCCGCGGTGGCCGGCCGGAGTGATAGGAAGGTGCACACTGAGTGTGCACTTCCTGTCAGTCCGGCCGGTTACAGGAAACAGAAACTCCGCGCGGAACAGGAGTTTCTGTTTCCTGTCACCGGCCGGACTGACAGGAAGTGCACACTCAGTGTGCACCTTCCTATCACTCCGGCCGGCCACCGCGGACCGGAGTGCAGCTCGGCCACGCTACAGGGGAGAAGCTGCAGCCGCCTGACCGCTCTTCACAGAGCGCTCAGGCGGCTGCAGTATTTAAAGGGCCGGCCCCAGGTACCGACGGCCCACCGGGAAATTTCCCGGTATCCCGGTGGGCCAGTCCGGCCCTGGTAGTAGGGGGGCAGTGTATTGAAGTGGTGGAAGGTGGGGCAGTATGTTACATTGGGGAGGGCAATGTATTCATTTGGGAGAGGGAGGGTGGCAGTGTATTAGAGTGGTGGGAGGGGGGAAATGTATTAAAGTGGTGGCAGGGGGGAATGTGTTAAATTTGGGGGAGGGCAGTGTATTAATTTGGGGAGGGAGGGGGCAGTGTAATAAATTGGGGGAAGGAAGGGTAGTGTATTAGAAGGTGGAAGGGGGCAGTATATTAGATTGGTGGAAGGGGGAGCAGTGTTTTAAATGGGGGAGGGAGGAGGGCAGTGCATTAAATTACAGTGGTGGGAGTGGGGGCATTGTATTCAATTAGAGTGGAGGGAGAGGGGCATTGTATAAGATTAAGGGGCAGTGTATTGGATTTGGGGGCAATGTATTGGATTTGTGGGCAATGTAATAGAATGGAGGAGGGGCAGTGTATTAGATTAGGTCTGCATGGAGGCGCTGAATGCTCTCCATGGAGATGCTGAGTGGCCGCAATCTTTGTTGTTTTGGCCTGACGTTTTTAAACCTTGTTTATTTGGCCTGTGTTAGCCTTTGAGTTTGACATGCTTGATCCCTCAATGGATTTGAAAAGGGGTGAAACTGTAGAGGCATGGTCAGACCAGGAGATCAACTGCATTGTGTTCAAGAAAGCCACATCTAGCCAATACTGTTAAGTGAAAAAACAATTGACACAGAAATAAGAACTATGGAGGTCAGAGTAATCCTGATTATCTATGTGTACTGTGAGATCAAGATGCCATTTTGCAAAATCCTACTTGGTATACCTTAGGTGGTGAGTAACTTGAAGTGGAGATCACTGATTAATACAATGGGAAGTTAAAGTATTTACAACTGTGGCAGAGCCTGATCCGACCACCTAACAACTGGTGCAGGTATGTTTCATGACATTTAGTAATGTAACATGAATTGCAACCAGGTATACCCAAACCTCATAAACAACTTAAAGTAAAGATACCAGCTTAGAAGTTCAATGCATCTTGCGTTCTCTCAGAGAAGCTGGATGATACTGGCCAATGCCTTCTAGGAATCAAAGGCTTTACAGCAACGACTTGAATGGTACACGTTCCTGTTCTTGGAGGTATTTTCTTTATATTAGAGATCAAGAGAGATCATTAGAGATCAAGAGAGATCAAACTATGACATACATTTTATTTTTATATAACAACATGCTGTCCGGCGTAACACAATACTGGCTTTGCTTAAGTTTGGACCTCTTGTAATGATTTATTTCCTGCAGCTACTTATATAATTTATGTATTAACTATTTAAACTGATTGATTCTGGAATTAAAAGTAATTTTTGATTGAACAACGTCTTTTTCCCCCCTCTGTATCAACTCCTTTTCCTCTCTTTTCTGTTTTTATACCGATCTAATTACTGCATATTTTTTTGCTTACATATTTCTTTATATATTATTACTTTCCTAGATAGTGCTTCATTTTTTTTCTTTTCATGGGTTGCTTTATATAAAATGTGTCAAAATCTTCAATAACACTTTGATTGCAAACTCACTACCTCCTCCATTTTTTACGGTTTAATGCATTTATTGTTTGCTAAAGTTGACTTCGCCGTATTTATGTCATATTTTAAATGATTTACTTCAAAAATATGCAAATTCTCATAAGGCCTATTAATTGATAAGCTGCTAATGTATGCAGTGTATAATGAACATGAATGATGGTTCCAATCATGCTTACTTATAAGTGATTAATCAGTGACATGTATCGTATATTTTTTCAGGCATCTAGAAAATGCATACAAAAAATGTAGGAAAAGTTCCACTGATTAAATATTTCTAATAATATCTGCCTCGCTGTATTTAAAAACAATGTGCAACTATATATAAATGCAAATGTTCAATTGTAATTTCTTTTTTTTTTTCTGTGTGTGTACAAAGATGTTTCAGATGTCCCCAAGGCATTCTTGAAAATGTTTACCCGGTAAACATAAAAATAAAAAACTCGAATAAATTATATTTATTTTCCATATTTCATTAGGCTTTTACCAAAGACGCCTAAAGGGTTATCAGACATCTGTGTTGTTTTGTAAGCTTATAGGTAGATCATGTAAATTACAATTTTTCATTACCAGTGTTCCAGGTAGTTACAAAAACCAAATGTTATTAAGTTTGACTTTTCATTAGCTCAACCTCTAGGACAGGAAGAGCACAAACTTGAGGATGGTCCATGAATCTAGACTCTATGTTAATGTCCATTTAGGACTTTGCTTTATAAATAACCTGACTTAGAGATCAAATAGTCTACAAAATGCCAAAATAAATTTAATATAAATGTTTTATTACTAAAAACCTCATTATATCATGGACTTTAATCTACTCTGATGGTATATTTGTTCTCTGTTATATATGATTGTTATTTATGTTGCTGTCAATCTGGAATGAACAACTGAAAAAATCAACTAGAAAGGAGAGAATATTAAAAAAAAAAATCTGAATTCTTAATTCCAAAACAGGCAAAATCAGGATGAAGCACACAGGATACATTTATAATACCTTTTTAATGATTCCTACATGTTTATAATCTTGGACAGTACTTTTTGAAATTCAGCTGAAAAACACACAAATTTACAGAACTGCTAATTACATGCACACATAAAATATGCTAAACATCAAAATAATAATCCCATAATTGTTACATTGATACGTTAGTTAGGGTAAAATTACATAATAACATAGTGGTCTAGGTTAAAACAAAGACTACAGTCCATCAAGTTCAACCCTGAAACCCATTATTTTATATTATTGATCCAAAAAAGGCAAAAAAAGCATTTTCCAGTTATGCCACAAAAAGGGACACAATATTTTTTTACCTTTACTTACTTTATTTACGAGTGCATTTATAATAGATTTTGCCAGGAAGGATACTATGTGATTTCTTTAACATTCAAATATGTTATGGAGAACAAATTGATTGTTATGCATACAGTATAATAGGACAGTTAAAATAAGCATATAGGTACAAAGTTATACATACATCAGGGAAACCAAAATAATACATTACATATATTACAAAATAATGCATTACAAAATATCCTAGAGAATGGACTTTGTTAAGTTCCACATACAGCTACAACATATAAAATATAGTTAGATTTAAACTTGCATCACCTATTCACAAAGATATTATTACATAAATTTCATAAACAAGTTAAATCTTCAGGTATATGAGAGTTCAGACACTGGCAGTTAGAAGATATTACAAATTATCACATTATATAAAACTTAGAAAATCTTGCATTAAATGGTCTAATGTAATAGATTAAGAAATACGAAAACTTAAAACACCAGGATCAACATAATGAAATATTGCAAAAAAAACTAAAAAACAAAAAACTGTATTTTTTTCTAATCACGCAGAGTAGAAACTACAAAATATAGGTGACATTGTAAATGTGATCTTGTGCAAAGAGCATGCAAGCAATATACCATTTAGATAGTAGTTGAGTAACAGCAGACATTATGTAAAATACTATCATTATTATCATTAGATATTGTGTATCAGTTTCTTACTCAGATAACATTCAAATAGTTATAAAACAAGTGTGAAATAAATTGTGGTAAACTATAGACACCAATAAAGTTTCTATGCATTATGCATTTGTAATACGCTATATTAGAGATACTGTGTTGTAGGATAACAATATAATAATATAAACAAATGTATGACATCTATCGATTATAAACTATTTATCTACCAGCGCTTGTGTTCATTTATATTAACTCCTTAAGGACGGCAGGCGTGCTATGCTATTATTAGGTGTGCCTAAATTATATTCATACACAATTTCATTCTAAGTGTATTTTAATATTTATATATATAATACTTATTGTACTACAACAAATAAAGTCTGTTATTTGAGCCATTTTTTTAACTTGTGAAAATAAAGGAATAAAATAAGCAAATCAACGATTCTAAAAAAGGTCAGTGTTAAATGCGAGAAAGAAAACCATTAGCACTGGAAAGAATAAGGTAACTTTAAATGATAACATCACAAAATGTGTTCCACTAAAATAATACTAAGAAAAGGTCATTTTGCTTATTCTATTCCAGTTTTAGGAATGCCGCCCTTAAGGAGGCAGTCCTAAACGCATTCCCACACTGGCGATTATGCTGGGCAGACTTGTCTGACATTCCAGGACTTGCCTAACATTCCCCCTCTGGCAAGTAGGGCCCTCCCGAGCCATGTGATTGCGATGACATTGCAATGACATGGCCGGAATAGCATGATATTAAGATCAGGAGACTGTGATGGCCACTCCAGAACCTTCACCTTTTTCTGCTGTAACCACTGGAGGGTCAACTTGGCCTTGTGCTTATGGTTATTGTCATGGTGGAAAGTGCAAGAGCCTTCATGAAGAGGAATTCAAATTGTCTGCCAGTATTTTCTGATAACATGCTGCATTCATCTTGCTATCAGTTTTCAACCATGCCTTTGGAGGTCACACCTCCCAAAACATCAGTGAGCCACCACCATACTTAACAGTGGGATGTATTCTTCTCACTATAGGCCTTGTTGACCCCTCTCCAAACATAGCGCTTATGGTTGTGACCAGAAAGCTCTATTTTGGTCTCGTCACTCCAAATTACAGTGTATCAAAAGCTGTCAAGGTGTTGTCGGGCATAATGTAACTGGGCGTTTTTTGTACAATTTAATACCACTGGTTGTAACTTTACTACTCTATTTGGGCTTCATTTACTTCCCCTAGGACTGGATATTAATCTCCTATAGAGGTGGGTTGCCTTAACAGACCTGACGTGAGCCACACCGGAGATGGGTTTTATAGCTCCTCGTTGCTGAGTGTCTAGTACATATTTATTTTTATTCCTACTTCTGCTATATATGGTCTACACTATGTTGTATTTTTTATACTTCTAGAAATTGGGAATCTGATAATTGGAAACTCCATAAATATCCACAAAGCGGATAAGTATTTTGACATTTCATAATCTTTTAATTTAGCACTACACTTCTTTTTGTTGTTACTTTGTAATTTCGGGTGTATCTTGGAGGGTTACACTTTTAAGTGCTATAGCTGCTACAGTTGAAATGTGCAGATACTATTTATCTAAAAGTCTGTATTTTAAAGCGTCAGTACTTGCCTTTACATTTTTTGTTTTTTTTTGCATCTGTTTGACGTGGCAGGTGGGCTAAAGTCTCTCATGGCCATTGGAGAAACTAAATAACCTCTATTTGTTTAAATATGCATAGGGATTCAGGAAGAGTGCAGGTAATTTTTTTCTTTGGTTGTTACTGTAAGCCCATCTGCTGGAGCGTGGAGGTTAGGTAAAGCCATTCCACCTGGTCAAACACTTTCTCTGCATCAGTGGACAGCAGCACCACCTCACTTTTTAGATGACCGTGCAGCATGGATGATGTTAAGGCCTCTAATGGTGTTATCACGACCCTGTCTGCCCGGGATAAAGCTCACCTAGTCAGAGTGCAGCAGACGGTGAGGAACCTTGAGAGACGCAGGGCCATCATAATAATTTGAGGTCTGCATTTAAGAGCGATATAGGTCGGTAACTAGCGCAGTTGCTTGGGTCTTTGCCGTCTTTCGGAATGACTGTCACTATGGCGGCCAATGAGTCTGTCGGGAATTGTCCGTCTGTATGGATGGAGTTTATTCCTTTCAAGAGCTGAGGGAGGAGGATGTTTCGAAACATGCGTAAGTATACCAGGGGGAGGCCATCCAGCCCCGAGGCCTGGTGGGTTTTCAGTTCTTCTATGGTCAGTGGCTGGTCTAATTCATCTGCCTCCTCAATTGACAGTCTCTTTGAGACGTTCTGGTCCAGGAAGATAGAGATCATGCACAGTCGCCGATGGGAGGCCTCTCCCTCGTGGGACTGGGCTAGGTTGTACAATTCAGTGTAGTATGCTTGGAATGCTTGCAAGATACCTTTGGGTAATCTAGTCTCACCTTTCCCCTTGGGTCTGATTTTGAGGATATGGCACAGTCATAGTTTGTCTCGTAACTGTTGGGCTAATAGTCTCCAAGTATTCTTAGAATGTGTCTCAGTCAGTCGGAGGTATATGTCATCTGCCAGAGTCTGTTTATGTGCATCTTCGAGAACAGTAATTTTGCGTATCAAAGAGGACATGCGTCTGGCCTGGTCCTCCCCACGGTGTGTGCAGGTTTGATGTAGTGCCCCCTGATAACACATTTGTGTGCTTCCCATACTGTGTGGGGGTTCTCCTCTTGTTTTGCCTTGTATCTCTTGTCTTGTTTTATTTTGTCTTGTATTTCCAGTTCATGTATATTTCTGTCCTGCCTTGTCTATGTCCCGTTCTTATTTCCCTCATGTCTTGCATACATGTTCCGGGTTCTGCTTTTTTTCCTGCTCCGGTTCTGGGTTCTTCTAGTCTTGTCTTGTTATCTTGTTTGGTGCCTATTCTAGTCTTGCCTTTTTTCTACTACTGGATATAAATCTGCATATTATCAAGCTCCTGGGATCCGCAGTAGGTGCTTCAGGGCCCTGGTATGTGGCGCAAAAACTCTGGTGCTCAACACCAGGGGACGTGTGGTCATCCTGCACCAGACCTTAATTGTTTGTTTCCACACTGTAACTCCTACCATCTTCAGGCATACCTGGTCCCAGTCTCTGGACCGTCATCCCTGACACAAACATCTAAATAGATCTTTGGTCCGTTTTCTGATGCTGGATTTCCTTGTGCTCTGCATGAAGACCTCCAGTGTCAGATTTTCCCCATAGCAAAGCATTAAATAATGCTTTCCTATGGGGAAATCCTAATGCAAGCGCGGTCAATGCATATAGTGCCAGGAAAATGGGTTTGTTTTCCTGGCACAATAGAATCCTTTTAATTATTAAAAGCACATTAATAATTTATTAATACAAAAATCATTTTTTTATTGCATGAAAATATTTGCAATATACAGCTGAAAATTCTTAATCAATGTCAAAAATGGTTAAACATATGGTCCTGAATCATTAATTTGGTAGTTTCAAATAATAAACACTTGCTTTAAGGTTAAAAATACAAGGATAAATACAAGGGAGTTTGTTTTATTTTTGGGCTGTACAATATGCATCATTTTAGCTTTTGGCACATATAATATAATCCAGATTAAGGAACAGGGCACACATAAAAATACAGTTTTTTTAAATTTAAAATCACCTATCTCAGCAAACAAATATGTCTGAATCTCCATTTCCTGATCAATCATGGCAGCATTTACTCATCGATTAGCTCCTCCCTTCACAGCAGAAAGGACAGGAAATAGAACTCTGAAATAAGTATAAATAGATCCACCCCCTTCCCATCAGGCAGTCGTTTTTCCTGCCCTTCACAGCAGTTTGGAAGGAGTCTGCTTATGCAGGCCTAGATTTTTCTTTTATGCTCACCAGGCATTATTTTTGTATTCTGATTTTAGCTAAATTCTCTGGAATTGGTTTAAAATATTCTTCAGAACTGAGTAAAGTTCCTTAAAGTATAATCTTTATAAGTCGCTTTTATGCTCACCAGGCAATAATTTGTATTCCGATTTTAGCTCAATTCTCTGGAATTGGTTTAAAATATTCTTCAGAACTGAATAAATGTCCTTAAAGCATAATCTTTATAAGTTGGATAATGTGCTATTTTTTATATTCAGTATTCTGCTATTTCATCCCTTGGGGACTCGGAGTTTGGCAATCCCTTTAATATGTGTCAGGGGTGGCATGCTTTTGGTTTTTAAGGTGGTAAAGATCAGAATTTCCCACAGATTCCCCTGTTGTGAAGGAGACTATTATAATTTCCTTTCTGCAATAAAAGGTATTCTTTAGGCTCACATGCTCCATGTAACTTTGATTCTGGGTATTGCAAGTATTTTAATTGACTTTGAAAGGTCTTTCCAGTCCCCAGACCATTCTACCAGGTTTACTATTTCAGGTAAAATTCACCTGCTACCAGAACAATAAAGGAAATCCCTGAACATGAAATTCTATTACGGTCCTCTGTTCTGATATTCATGGGGATTCTTCCAGGTGTCCTTACATCTGGAATCTGCAACCACTGTATGGCTTTAAGCTGTTGAGTCATCCTGAATAATATAATAGTGTAGCTTCTTGATGACAAACATTTGGCTGATATGTTTTACATGGTATCTGTACCTAGATCAGTGCAAGTGATGGTCACTCCTAACATTGCAATGATTTAATACTTGGGGATTATATGCTTGGATTGGTGTTGATATTTTTACAGATAAAACAAACTGCAGAAGGATCTTATCACCATAGGCTCTGCCATAAGTACTTCATTAGAAGATAAGGTCAGAGTAAGTATGCGGTTGTTTGTTCTCATAAGGATAACTAAATATCTTCTACTATCCTGCTTATTTTGGCACAATGGATCATGTGCCTCTGGTTACCACCTTCTCATCAGTATCCTGCCTATTACATATCTTCTTCTTATATTGCACAACAGTCTCTAATCATATTGATTCTGTTTGGCATAATCTGTACTATTTACAATATGTTTATCTTTGAATGTAGGTACTGACGCGGTTGGCCTACATTGCCTACTTATAATTTAGTAGTTGCCACAAATTATACGGTTCATACCGATTATTTTTTTTAACTAATATGTATGATATGATTCTTCTTGCCTTTGACTAGTAATAACTATTTGTATTATTGTTTTCTACCTCTCCTGTAACTGATCATTACTGTATCAATTAATTTACAGTGTGAGGTATGGTTGTGAGTCTGACTTTTGCAATGTATAGCAATTGTTGCAGTGTTTTAATAACAGACTCTCGTATTTCTCTACTAGGCTCTGCCTCTTTCTGACAGGCAGATATTGATTTGTTCCTGTATCTACAGGTAAGTAGTTCACTAGGCAAGATGAAGCAGTGTGAATTGTCTTTAACCCCTTTAGACCGGAGGACGTACAATTACGCCCTATTTTAGGCGGCTGTAAACGCCGCCGGGCGTAATTGTACGCCCTCCGGTTTTTGTTCACTTACCCGGTCGCCGGCGGTCCCGCGGAGCCCCCCCCCCGCGGCAGATCCTTCTCCTCCGGTGACCCCCGGCCATGTGAGAGTGGGGTCCTAGCTGCCTGTAATGACAGGTGGTCCCCCTGCTGGCTGAAAATAAAATTAAAATAAAATGTATTAGTGTAAAAAAAAAATATATATATATATACTTAGATCTAAGTATATATATACACATATACATACACACACATACACTGTCTAGGTGTATTTTACTATTAATATATATATAATTATATATATATATATATATATATATATATATTAATATCAAATTACACGTAGACTGATACTGGTTAAATATATATATAATTAAAAAATAATTTAAAAAAATTCATTAAAAAATATATAGATGTGTGTTATTTCATTCTAACTGTATTGTGATAATGGCTACTAAAAAAGACTGGACATACCCCATTTGCAATACCTTGGGTTGTCTACTATTGCAAATGGTATGCCATTATGGGTGTAAATTTCATTCCTGGCTACTATAAAGTCCTAAAGGCAACGTAACCTATCTGGCGAATTTCAATTTCAAATGTAACGTGCTATATTTGACCCTGTAACTTCCCAAAACGCCATAAAACCTGTACATAGGGGGTACTGTTTTACACGTGAGACTTTGCTGAATAAAAATATGTGTATTTTATTGCAGTAAAAGCAAACAGTATTATGACGTTGACAGTTAAAATGTCATGTAGAACTAAAAAAATAAAAAAGAATCTTATTTTCTCCCATTTTTTTCATATTAAATTATGTTTCACATCTAAATATTTGATATTAAATGAAAGCCCTGTTTCCCCTGAATAAAATGATATATAATAAGGGTGGGTGCATTTACTATGAAATTGGTGAATTACGGTTGGACAGACATGTAGCGCAAATGCCAGGTTTTGTGTACATTTGGCTCCGTCCTTAAGGGGTTAATAAATACATCCAAAAAATAGTAGGATTCTCAGTGTAATTCTCCCCCTGTTTAATAGCATGGTGTGACTGTTCTCATCCAACAGTATCTGTTTGTTCCAGTATGATCTCTGGAAGTTATGCTTTTGTCATGGTTCTGATTTGATTATGCCATCCATTTGTTTTTTAATTTATATCAGAAAAGGACATTATCTTCTATTGTTGACATAACGGATCTATAATTTCTAGACCCTGTCTGGGTTTTATGGAGGTTCGTTCGGTTGTCTGGATCGTCGTAAGCCATGGTTTCAGCATTTTGAGGGGTAACATACGGAATATATAACTCTATTTAGGCATTAAATAGAATTTTACAACATTTATCCTGCCCATCCATGATATCTTTGTGGTTCTTAAATCTTAAAGTTGTGTATTTGTTTCATCAGAGGAAGGATGTTAGTCTTCATGATCTTATTTGGATTTCTTGAATTTTTTATACCTAGGTATTGCATATATTTTTTTGCCCAAGCAAAGTTATATTTAGTCCTAATCTTCGCTTTCTCTCCTTACTTAGATTTTTTGCTAGTATGATTGTTTTATCTACATTCAATTTAAGATTTGAATACTGTCCAAATTCAGTTATAACCTTCAACAATTCTTCCAGTGATGTTTCGGGATCTTAAATGGTGATTAGGACATCGTCCGCATAAAGTGATATTTTATATTCTTCTTGACCTATTCTAACTCTTTTAATCTTTAGGTTCTCCCTAAATTCACAGGCCAGGGGTTCACTATATAGCAAGTACAGCAACGGCGAGAGGGGACACCCCTGTCTTGTACCGTTGCCTATTTTGAACCAGTCGGGCATTATACCTCTCCCTAGGGTTCTGGCCATTGGGTGAGCATATAAGGCCATAACGGCATCCATTACCCATCCTTCAAACCCAAAAGCTTTCATAGATGCTTTCAGGAAATCCCATCTTACCCTGTCGAAGGCCTTCTCTGCGTCCAACGTCAGGGCCACAAATGAGACCCCCGAATCATGTACGCTATCTAAAATATTAAATATTGTTCTCACGCTATTACTAGAGTATCTACCATTAATAAACCCGACCTGGTCTTTATGGATCAGGTACGGTGAACGTTTGCATCCTATTTGCTAAGATGCTTGTGTGTATCTTTATATCGGAGTTTAGCAATGAGATGGGACGATAACTCTTTACATGATAGGTTTATCTGGCTTATGTATAGGGATGATACTTGCGTATAACATCTCTTCAGGGATGACCTTTTCCTCAACGATATTATTAAACAGATTTTTAAGATGAACCACCAAATCATCCTTGAACTGTTTATAGAATAAATTGGGGTAGCCATCCGGGCCTGGGTTTTTTTGTTTTTTTTTACATATCTATTGCCTTCTTGATCTCCATTTTGGAGAAGGGTTTATTGATAAAGTTTACTTGTTCTATCAATAGTTGTTTCATCTTTTTATTTTTAAAGTTTGCTTCTGGATTGTCTAGTTTATTAGGCAAATTATATAGCTCTTGGTAAAAAGAATTGAATGTTTTGGCGATTTTTTATTCTACGGTTAACTAAAGGCCTTCTTCAATAATAATTTTCTGTACCTCTGTTACCAATCTGTTACCCTTAACTTTATTTGTAAGCATTTTATTTGCCCGATTGCCTCTATAATACCATCTTATTCTTAAACATTCTAGTTTTTTAGAGGTTTGCTGCAGTAATATTTCATTAATTCTATCCTTTATTCTTGCTATTTTCTCATTTATTTGTATGGAGGGGTTATTCTATTAGATCTTGTTATATCATACAGAGAAATGTGTAAATCTGTCAAGGAGGAGCCTCTTTTCTTATTTCTGATTGAACCCATTTTAATAAGATGCCCCTTAAGACTGCCTTATAGGTATACCATACTACTACATCTGATGTACTTTTGTTTTTATTATCTTCAAAGAAGCATTTTGTTAATTCTTTTATATGCTCTATTTCTTGAGATTTTTAGTAGAAGATCATTTAACCTCCAACTTTTTCTCACTTTGTTATCTGGGCTTATAGTAAGGTCCAAAATAACCGGGTTATGGTCTGACCAAGTAACCTCCTAAATCAGAACCTTCTTTATCCTATATGATATCTCTACTGTACCAAAAAAAGTCTAACCTGGAATATGTATAATGTACTTTAGAAAAGCAAGTGAAATACTTTTCTTGGGGAATGATAAATCCTCCATAAGTCTAGTAAGCCATATTTATGTACTAAAAGTTTGAATTGATTTGACATATTTTTGCTTTTTTTTTTTATCTTGAAGGATCCCTCCCAATGAATTTCTATCCAGCATTCCATCCATAATGCAACTAAAGTCTCCCCCTATGAGGACCTTAACTTTTTTTATGTTATCTATTTTATTTAGTATCCTTTGTATAAAACAAATGGGATTAACATTAGGTGCATATAGGTTAGCTATCATAAACTCTTTATTTTGTATTTTACATATTACTATAATATATCTTCCATGTATGTCTATGTCCTGGTATGTGATCTGTATATCTAAATCATTAGTTACAAGAAGGGCAACCCCACATTTCTTTTTATCTTCTAATGAAGAGCATATTTTAATATTATTACTATTTGGAATAAAGTGCTTTATGTCTTTCTTTATCCAGTCTCTTGCAGCAATATAATTTTTGCTCCCTCTCTTTTAATATAGTCAAATGCCATAGATCTTTTATGTGGGTTATTTATCCCCTGTACATTAAGCGTCAGGACCTAAACCATTGGGTAACAACATATAGATAAAAAGTTTTCTCGGCACAATCAACAAAAAAACAGACATAAACTATACACCAATTAAAAACATGTAACCTCATGTACAAAACCCACGAGACACCCCGTCTCCAACCTCCTTTGTTGGGGACTGAGTTCCACATCCTATTCCCTCTGATGTGGAAACCAAACTTCATCTAATGTGGAGTTACTTAAGGATTAAGCCCTGCCTCAGATCAGCAAGCTACAATTTGACAAGATCCGGGAGAGGATATTACCAGGGAGAGTGGAGAAGGGGAAAAGAAAAAAAGAGAGAAAAGAAAGCAACCAAAAATAAATAAAAATAACCTATGGTAATAAAATAAAATAAAATATTTACAATAGCCGAACCTCAAGAAACCCTTATATTTTCTTAATATTAAATTATCTAAGTATGTATCATTATTTTTTTTTCTTTCTCCCCTTTATCCACCTTTATCTACTTTGCAAAGTGAGTATATATTAAATTATCTAAGTATGTAATATTGTTATCTACCTTTTTTCTTCTTTTTAAAGTGAATTATTTTACAAGTATTTTATCTTCTCCTTCTTAGTGTCTGTTATTGTGTTAGGCTTTTTTTACTTCCCGTTCTCTTGTGTATGTATCTTTTCCTATTTTAGTGTACAATATTTCCCATCCTACACAGGAGTTTATAAACAATCTTACTGTGCAAAAAACAACAAAAAAACAAACAGTGTAATCTTAACTGTCAAACTATCTTGGTATACAATTTTCCCTTATTCTCCGGGGTTTTTTTTCTCCGGTATTCTCCAGTTTTCCTCTCCAGCTCATTCTTTTTTACAAGTGAATTATCTATTATAATTATATCCTCTCATTTTAATCAATTTACTATTGGTGTGTAATACTTGTACTTTTTATATTTATATGTGATCCCCACTCCCCTATCTCACTCCCCTATCTCGTATATATCATTTTTTTTATTTTATTGTCAAATGTTTGCAGAAAAAAATACAAAAGTTTAAAATAAATTACTTTACTGCTCTTTAAATATATCTTTCCTACTTTCTACCCTTTCCCCTCTCCGCCCCATCTATTAATCAGTTTATTTACCTCTCCTCTCTTGATTGCTATTTCTTATTTTAAAGCCCTCTCTTGTATCCAGATATTTGCAGATCCTACAATTTCAAAAAATACAGTTTTTGCTTCATATACCATTATCAATCTCGATGGAAAGCCATAGTAATATTTAACGTTATTTTTCCTTAATATCTTAGTCACTGATGCAAAGGAACATTTTTTTTCCTAGTTTCATATAATAAATCTGGGAACACCTTATTATTTGTAAATTATTCTTTCTTGCTACGTTGCCTTGATGCTTTTCCTATTTCCTCCTTGAAAAAAAATGGAGTTGCAACACACCATTACATCTCTTGGAATTTCCATAGACAAATTGCTTGGCTTCGGGATTCTGTGATGTCTTTCCAGGAATTTGGATTTCTCATTCATCTGGATCGCCAGCTCCTAAAAATAAGATTTAAAAAAAGAAGGGTGGGTCAGAGAATATCTCATATAGGGTTTACAGTCGTTTGCAGCACTGCTCTGTCTTTTTCCCATCAACGGACGTACGTTGGGTGCCTACGCCATCCCCTCCCTGGGCCTCCGATCTGTCTATTACTTGAAGTCTCACCCTCTTTCCGGACACCTGAGAGAGGTGATTTGAACCCCTTCCCTACCTCGAACGTACCAGGTCCGCCCGACAAAAAAACCACGGTTAATGACCGCGGACGTACCTGGTACGTTCAATAGTGGATGCCCTGCTGGCGATCATGATCCTGGGATCTGCCTGGGAGCTTAGGCTAATCCCCTCTGCCCGATCTGGCCCTCATGTGCCATGTGATCGCGGGGTCATCACGATCACATGGCCTGAGGAGCCGGCTTGTGTAGTGCCTGCAGGGGGCCTGCCTGAGCTCTCAGGCTGTCCCCCTCATGCCTGCACAAAAGTTTAATAACATTAATACAAGTCCTTAGAATATATATATATTTTATAGAATATATATATTCGAAGTACTTTATATACACATACGTAAATCAGTATTTTTTTAAAACAGTCTGTGTTTATTGAGTTTTCAAAGTCAAAATGTAGCTTTACAGATAGGAAACTGGTGTTAGACAAAACATTGATAACATTCCACTGGATCTGTTGTTTGTCAAGTACACAGTTTATTGTCAGGTTATCATGAACATATAGTAGATTGGTGTGTTTAGTTGGCTTGCTTGACATGTTTGGTAGTTTGTGTATGAGGTTTCCATCTTATGGCAAGATTGTTTGCCTGTTTTGTTGTTTTGGGGTTATTGTCATTCAATACAGTTCATGTAGGCAACGCATAATGAAACTAAATTATATCAATATATACATATATACACATCAACAATTGTAACCATTGGTCTCGGGGGTTCGACTGCACTTTCTGGGGGTTGCAGTTTGGCATATCAGTTGTGTGTGTGGGCATGGTGTGGGTCTGCCTTTTGAGGGTCGCAGGCGTGGGCCGGAAAGAGGTCTTATGCGTTGGGTTTCCGTTTGAGTTGCCAGTCCAGGCTCCTTTGTGGGCCTATGGCTGTGACCTGGACCGGGGACTGCAAAATTTTTGCCTACGCCGGAGTCCCCCCCCGTGGTACGTGGATGTGGGGCCCGAGCTTGCCCAAGTGCTTAGAGGGCTATTGTGCTATATGAGTTGGTTACGATGGGGAGGGTTCATTTAACCACGGTTCCCATATCTTGTAAAAATGTTTTGATGTTTTGTGGACCTTGGCTGAAATCCTATCCATCTCCATTGCGTCTTTGGTTTTGTGAATGAACGTGGAGAGTGTGGGTATGTTTGGGGTACCCTAGAGTTCTGCTATTGTCCTTCTCATAGCCAGGGCCATTCTATTTGTGAGTTTATTTTGTGCTCTGGTTAAGGGGTCCCAGGGTTTCAAGAGAAGCCAGATGTGAAATCTTTAGGGTTTATGCCTGGGGTAAAGGCTTTGTTGGGCAGTATGGGGGTCAGTGGCATTGGGTCGTTAATGATAGGGAATTTTCTGGTGACTTTGTCCCATATGGTTATGGAGTTGGATAGTGGTGGAGGTGTGGGTGGTGGTGTGGGATGGAATTTTCAGGGTACCCACAGGTAGAGGAAGGGGAAGTCAAAGCCAAAGAGGTTGTGTTCTAGTTCTACCCAGCGTTTTGACCCCTAGGTGGGGAGTGTAGATTTTGCATGTAGGTGAGTTGTGGTAGTAATGCTGGAAGTGGGGTAGGCCTAGACCCCCTGTTCTGTTAGGGATATACATTGTTGTTTGCTTCACTCTAGGTCATTTGTTTGACCATATGAATTTGTCTATTTGTGTTTGTAGATATTTGAGGTCCGAGGTAGGTATTGGAATGGGGAGGGTTTGAAACAGGTAGAGAAAGTGTGGCAGTAGGTTCATCTTTACCAGGCCTAGGCATCCCAGCCAAGACAAAGACAAGTCCCTCCAACTATGAAGGTCTTCTGTAGCTTTTTGTAGCATCAGGGTGAAGTTTAAGGCGTATGTGTGGTGTAGTTCTGCTGGTAGTGTAATTCCGAGATATGATATGTGGGAGGCTTTATATCTGAAGGCATATGTATTGTGTAGTATGTTTTTATGTCCTGCCTCTATGTTGAGCATCATTGCTTCAGTTTTGTCTAGGTTTAGCCGATATCCCGAGACCTCAGAGTATTTGTCTAGTAGCTTCAAGAGCGGTGGGAGGGTGTGTAGCAGGTTTGTGAGCGTCAGTAGGTGGTCATCGGCATATGCCGCTGCTTTGTATGTTTGTGTGCATATCGTGATGCTTATGATCGACTGTATGGTGCGAATGAGGTGCATCAAGGGTTCAAGAGATAGGATGAAGAGGATGGGCATCCTTGCCTCGTTCCATTTTATATAGAGAAGGTAGGTGGGTTCGTGTTAGGTATGAGGAGGTTGGTAGTGGGGTTGAGGTATTTTGTTTGTAGTGCGTCTATAAAAGGTTTGGGGAATCTGAGCTTCTCCAGGGTGATGGCCAAAACAGTCCGTCAAATGCCTTTGCGGCATCAAGGGATAGGAGTAGAGTCATGATAGAGCGTCGGTTGGCCACCCAGATCAGGTCCAGCATCCTTCTGGTGTTGTTGCTGGGTTGGCGAGAGGGAATAAAGCCTACCTGGTTCAGGTGGAACAGTTTGGTGAGGTATAGTAGGAGTCGGTTACTGAGTATCTTGGTGAATAGTTTCACGTCAACGTTCAGTAAGGATATTGGTCTATAGTGGCCTGGGTCTGAAAGTGGTTTGTTGGGTTGGGGTAGGAGGCATATGTTGGCCTTAGCATTTCTTTGGGGAGTGGGTCACATCATAGTAGGGAGTTGTATAAACGTCCTAGGTAGGGTAGGAAGATGTCTTGGAATGTTTTGTAGTATATCACCGAGGATTCACCTGGGCCTAAGTTTTTGTTGGGTTTGGTAGCTCCTATTGCGGCTGCTACCTCCTGTTCAGAGAGTTCTGTGGAAAGTTGTGTAATTGCACAGTCGGGTAGAGTGGGTAGTTGTGTTTTGTCTAGGAAAGTGTGGATGCGGTCTTGTAGTTTGGTGGTTCGTTGTCTGTGTTGAGGGAATGGTCATATAAGTCAGAAGTATTTTTGAAATGTCTTCATGATTTTCGTGGTTATGTCTGTGGTGTGTCCCAACGGGGTGGGGATGTTGGTAATGTGTTTGGCCTGGGTGTGCTTATGAAGCCTGCATGTCAGCTTTGTTGGATTTTTTCATAGAACATTTATTTTGTCTATTGTAAGGCTTTAGTTGCGTTGGCTACCATTGTGTTCCTTAGGGCCTGTCTTTGGTGTTGGAGTTGTGTTGTCAGGTCAGGAGTGGGGGTGTGTTTGTGTTTGGATTCAAGGTTCCTAAAGGTTGTGAGAATGTGTTCTATAGGTTTGAGGCGTCTTTTTTTGTGTGCAGTAGCTATGCTGTTGAGGGAACCCCTAATTACTGTTTTGTGGGCTACCCATAGGACAGCCTGGGATTGGACTGAGTCCTTATTTGTGGTGAAGTAGTTTGTGAATTCAGTCTTGAGTTGTTGTATTGTTTGCGGGTCATGGAGTAAGATAGGATTGAGTCTCCAGGACCATGGTCTGGAAATTTGTGGTGGTTGGAATGTCATTGAAATTTTGGCTTGGTCAGACCATGTTGCCGAGTGAGGTTGTAAGCGGGAGGAGAGATGGGGAGACAAGGAAGTAGTCTATGCGGGAATAGGTGCGTGTGGATATGAGTAAAATGTATAGTCCTGGGTTGCTGGGTGGTGTATTCTCCATATGTCTATCGACTATCGTCTATCTGGGAGATGAAGTCTGCCATGAGTTTGTCCAATATGGAGGGTTGGGTATGTGCTTTCGTCCGGGGTGGTTTTCTTAGTCTGTCTATTATTAGGGCAACTGTGGCATTGAAGTCCCCTCCGATGATTTTGTGGCAGTTTGGGTGTAGGCTGAGATGAGCTTGTAGAGTGATCCAGTATTCTGGGGCTGGGGTTGTAGGGGCATAAATGGATGCAATCACATATTTGGATGGGCCTCTTGTTCCTGCTACCGTGAGGAGATGTCCGTGGGGGCCTCTGTGTGTGGAGGTGACCCGGAGGGGACATGATTTCCTTAAGAGGATTGCTACTCCATTGTGTTTACCTGAGTTTGAGTTGGCTAGGTGGACGGGCCTTTAAGTGTCGGCTCAGGAGAGAACAGGGGCGTGTGTCCGAGTAATGATTTTCCTGTAGAAGGATTATGTCCGCTTTGGTGCGGTTGGCCCATCGCATAAGTTGATGTCGTTTCAAGGGGTTATTTAGCCCATACATAAATCATTATTAAAAGTGTATTTTAATATTAATATATATTAAAAATAATCAATAAATAAAAAATACAAAAATCCATTTCAATGAAGCTAATAATTGTTAAAATTCGGTCATCAAAATTCCGACCGAATAGAATATTTTACCATTCAAATTCAAGTCGCATTCAGCCAATATTCATATTTTTAAGAACTAGATTACTTTTGAGTTTTCAGTTGCCTATTTTAAGAGTTCAGCAATTTGAAGTTACTGAATTGAACTAGTCTGCTGATCAGCCAAAATTCAGCCAAATTGCAATTCTTTTGAAACTGAATGCACAAGTCTGCTAATAAACACTTCACTTATATAGAATACTACTATCCTTTGTTACTCCCAGCAGCTCTATCATGTTAACCCTTTGCCAAAGCAATTTGATTGTATACTTCTATTTAGTTAACACATATACAATAATGCTATTGCAATTTTTTTTTATTGCAGTTACATAAAAAAGTAATGCTTACTACCAAATTCTATTTGCTTTTTTATTGTAGTTTTACAATATAGGGTGCCATGAACATTATTATTGGTATTGGTATTTATTTAGCCCCAACTTATTCCACAGCACTTTACAATATTATAAAATGAGGAAATAAATTAGACAATTACAATTTTTTACAGGAACAATAGGTAGACGAGGATCCTGCTCAGAAGAGCTTACAGTCTGTTACTTCTTAGTAAAAAACTTGGTAATAACAATAAAATAATCTGACATCTCTAGAGGTGACAATTTAAACTGAATATGAATGAACAAATATGTATGTTTGGATTTTACTCAAAGTCCTTGTAGTGGCAAAATAATATGCATGTTGATCACAACAGCATTGCATATATACACAAAGGGGCTATTTGTCTGTGTAACTTGCCTGGCAGAATGCATTTATCATCTTTCACCCACCTTAACCTTATTGTGCCTGATAACTAATATACTTATTTGTATTCAGGCTTCAAGATGGTCTCTGTTGAGAAAGATATTTTGAGGCAGATTCCTTTGTTCTCCGGGTTAGTATAATCTAGAGGTGAGAAAGTCAGCTGCGGTGTTGGTAGTGCAGTCTATCATAATCCAACCCATGGTTTGCTTGTTGTGACAGTCTCTACAGTTTCGTATAGGGCTGCTCTGATTGTTCTTTTTAATAAGCTATAAATAACAATTTTAGCTAAACTTAAAAACAAGGGTTAAAATATAAAAAAAAATGCATCCAATGTAAGCAAATATATTAGAAACAAATAATACAAAGATTTGACTTAACGCCCTATTCACCTAAAAATGGCTCAGGATGACCCAATAATAGATATTTCAAATTTGGACCAAGAACAGGACATGTTTTATTTTTTTTTCAAGTTAGTTGATTTTGTTCTGAAATGCAATTTGTCTGAACTGAAGCCAATTGGGTGATCAGCTAAAATTCCAATTTCTGAATCACCACATACCAGAATCTCAGAAAAAAATTACTCCTAAACATGCTCATTTTAAATCTTGATATTTTGGTCTTTACAGCAGCACCACTGCAGAGGAATGCATGTTCCAGGTGTGTACCGAATTCACTATTTTCTGTTTTTATTTGGAATCTATATGAGATTTATTTTGGGTGAGCACCCGCCTCGCCATTATAGGTGTTCCTTTGGAGGTAACAACAGGTGGGCATACATTTGAGGAGAGTCTCTGGAAGCAGTTTAAGCAGTGAATATTGCAGTTATCATGTTTAGCTCCCATGTTAATATTAAAAAAGGACCCTCTAATATTGCGCTACTGTGACATAGTGGTAGAATAACACAGTATGACCATATACTGTAACTGACTCCCCAGCTGTTTGTAAAGTGTTTATGGTACTACTTTTCCCCTTCTCCAACTCCTATCTTCAAACTGACTGGCCATAGGCAATGAATGATGTTGGTGATGGTGGACCAACTGACACTTTCAACCTTTCATGGGCCACCCATCTTGAGTAAATGCATGCACATTTTTAACTTTTTCTCATGATTGGTAGCCAGCTCTCATGCTTCCACTTCCACCTCTTCACTGTTCAAGCTAAAGGCTGCTCTTTACACACTATTTGTGGAATAGTCCTTCATTGCATATTATGCCCTCTAATGACTTTAATCCAAATTCTAATGCAATTGATTGGGGAATTGTATGTATGTGTACTCCTAGGGGATCAATTGGACTCATCGACTTTCATTTTGCTTTCTGGATTCTTGTGAAAGAGGTCTGACACTTACACACCTTTCCTTGTTTCTTTTCAGTTATTTATTAGTCAGTACCTGAATGTAATTTGGAGCTCCGTAGTGACCATGGGGTTCCTGTTAAGAAGATGCTTAAGGGACCAAACTCTGAGTCAGGTGGACCTTTGTCTAACAGCGTGTAGCAAGTGCATGTTTTAATGTTCTATGAAGTAAATATGTTTATTAAATTAATTTTTTTTAAAAAGCTTGGACCAAGTTCAACCCCACTAGCTCAGTGTCCACATCCACTTACTGTGATGAGATATCTTAAAGGATGAGTCTATGGTTGTTACGCCCTTGCGCAGTCCTGCTTCTGCATTAGCCAGAGAAGCAAATGCAAAAATGCAGATAGGTGCCTGGGGACATTACTTCAGTGTTAATCTGTTAAAACACTGTTTAACACTACAAGGTAATGTAGTACAATTGAGAGGAAGTTGCTAGGGTGTCTTTACTTTTTTGGTTGCGTAGCAACTAAACTTCAAAGAAATGTGGAACCTGATAAAAGAAAAAATTACTTTTGTAAAGATGTGTGCTTTTTTTTGTAAGTTCAGTGTAGATTTTTTTTGGGGGGGGTGGGGTGATTTAGACTTTTTTATTTTTAACACATTCTTTTTGCATAACTGCTAAAGAACATATGATTGCCTTATGGGATTTACTATATTTCTGGAATGGCTAGTAATTATATTTTCATTTTACACTTCAAAAACTATTTCCTCTTTGCATGTAAACAGGTGCAGTCTTTTCTGAATTTTTGCTAAACTTCTGAATTCAGTGCTTATTTGTATTGATTATATGTATTCAACTGGGATTAAATTGTAAGACGTAAACCAGTAAATACAGATAAATAGCATTAAATTAAATACAGATTAAAGGAATGTGGGCTTCTAAATGAGAAGTGGAAAATAAGGAAAGTTATTTATTTCCATTGCAGTTAAAAGCCAAAAATATAGCCTTGACACTTTTGTAATCATTACTGCAACACCTTGCTATTGCAGTTAAGGCTACTACAATATAAGATTGCATTTTATAATTCTTTGGCAAAATCATATTCCAGCAAACCTATTTTTCCATCCACGGTAGAATCGGAAGACTTAGAAAAACTTGATTTGGACTGAACACTATTTCAGTTTATCAATGGTACAGTTAAATGGTACTGCTTCTCAATATTAGGAAATATATTCTGGCAACATATATATCTATATACACACAGCAGAAGGAGGGGGTATCAGCACTCCAGGATTTTCAGTTCAACATCTGAACTTTCTTCAGGACAAATACAAAATGAAATGACTATCCACCACCTTCATATAGAAAACCAATCAATTATTCACCAACCCTCTGTGTGTAAAACTGACGTCCATCAGTGCTTGTAATGTGTATCATCTGATGGTGATTAATTTACGATCAGCAAATAGGTCTGTGGGTGTATCTATGTACAGCGAGCTATCGTGTGTTGCCTTGGGAACCTGGATGCATTTAGAAAATGATCAGCTAACTTAACATGTATTAAGTGTTCTCTGATCACATTATCTGTCTCCATAGAAACAAATTGGGCGTGCGCTTCACACACCAATTCCAAATGTAAGCCTATCTGGACCTCAGAGTGGATCACCAAAAGGTTCAACTTAATTTTCAAAAATAGGCAAAGTATGCTAAAGAATAGAAGAGAGGAAGAGTCTGCGCTAACTCAATTGAGCAGCAACCCTAAAAGGGAATCCCTCATGAAACCCTTTTTGAAACAAGGAGGTACAAAACAAGGAGTGAAGGGCTGCACTTTGACTAAAATGAGTAAAAGGGATAAAAATAATTAAAGTTCATCCGAATAAATAAAAAATATAAATTAAAACAGTCTCACTGGTGTGCAGTAATATAAGACCTCAAGTGTCGCTCCGTCCTTATGGTAGGTAGTCCATATATGTGAAGACAAAAATAAGAGAACAAAGCTTCCAATGGTGAAACATTGTATGTCCAAAATGTGGTATATATTCAAAGGAAAGGTATTTCACTCACATTTGTTGGAGCTCTAACCAGCTCTAGGAGAAGAGGCACTTAGTGGTTTAATCCCCACTATCGGATATACTTAAACGGTTGGTCCGTCCGTCCGGCTTGAGGTTTCTTTGGTGTAGGCTAGGACCTACTCAGATGTGCGTATTCGTTATGCTGGGGAGATAGGTCCACCTTTCCGGTATTGGATAGTAGATGTCCACGAGATATATAAAACAGCAGATAGTGCTCTCAGTATGAACAACACAGTAATATGTTAAAATAAGTTATACTTACAAAAATAGAGCAGACAGGTACTGCTCTATTGCCACAGCACTGGTGGAATTATCCCCACCTCAGGATTTCTTTGGACGGGATACACTTCAGTAGTAAAAAATAGAATAGTAAAAGTATAATATAAAATAAAATAAAAATATATATATTTTTTTTAAATATAAAAATGCCAGGAGTAAAAATAAATAAATAAAAAGTGTATAAAGTACAATAAAAATAAGTATAAAGTTGGTCCTATAATGAAGGGTAACCAAAAATAACTTTTATTGACTAAAATACACTTATTACAACCATTTACACGTTTAACCTTTAGGGTTTTTTCAAAATGTTTATTTTTTTACCATTTTGAAAAAACCCTAAAGGTCTTTTTATTTATTTATTTTTACTCCTGGCATTTTTATATTTAAAAAAAATATATATATTTTTATTTTATTTTATATTATACTTTTACTATTCTATTTTTTACTACTGAAGTGTATCCCGTCCAAAGAAATCCTGAGGTGGGGATAATTCCACCAGCGCTGTGGCAATAGAGCAGTACTTGTCTGCTCTATTTTTGTAAGTATAACTTATTTTAACATATTACTGTGTTGTTCATACTGAGAGCACTATCTGCTGTTTTATATATCTCGTGGACATCTACTATCCAATACCGGAAAGGCGGACCTATCTCCCCAGCATAACGAATACGCACATCTGAGTAGGTCCTAGCCTACACCAAAGAAACCTCAAGCCGGACGGACGGACCAACCGTTTAAGTATATCCGATAGTGGGGATTAAACCACTAAGTGCCTCTTCTCCTAGAGCTGGTTAGAGCTCCAACAAATGTGAGTGAAATACCTTTCCTTTGAATATATACCACATTTTGGACATACAATATTTCACCATTGGAAGCTTTGTTCTCTTATTTTTGTCTTCACATATATGGACTACCTACCATAAGGACGGAGCGACACTTGAGGACTTACATTATATCACTGCACACCAGTGAGACTGTTTTAATTTATATTTTTTATTTATTCGGATGAACTTTAAAGTATACTAAAGTGTTACTGCTGTGCATACCAATGTGCAAATATATCTAGTACTAAGATATGTACCATCAGCTGCCTGTAGTAAATATGGGCAGGAGGAAGTTCTATTTGATAAAAAGTGCTATGAATTATAATGTGCCTGATCTATTAATTGTGTGCTAAAGTGCCTGTACTGGTGCAGAAATGAAAAGTGCTGAATGTGTTTTAAAGTGCTTGCAGTGGAAAATGTGCTGAAAAAGGTGCAAAAGACAATGTTATTACAACCAGGTTTAAAAATAAATTAATCAAAGTGTCAAGTGGACATAATTAATTGATACGTGTAACATGCTTAATGTGAAATAGGTATTTGCCATATATGCTGTGTAAATAAAAGGAACCCTTGTTGCCAACTACATTGTTGCCTTCAGCTGTCTTAGGGGAGTAACCAGATTTGGAAATGTGCACATACATATAAAATAACAGACCATTAAAAACCACAATGATGTTAAAAACGGAAGACCATAATTAATAAACTCTATATCCTAATTTCATAGATCACATAAGTCTCTTGCTTTGAGCTGTTAGATTTCTCACAATTCTATACTGCCAATAACTCAATACTTGTATGCCAGGCAACTACTAAATCTGTGGATTATTCTCACTTAAATTAATGTTATAAATGACAATTTCTCATTAAGTCCCTGTGGGGCAAGTTTGCCCAACTTTTTTTATCCACCAGGTCCCTCTGCAAGATTAATTCAGGTCTATTTTGTCCTCTTCTCGGGTTGGGAACATGGTCACTTGCTTTGCATCTAAGTGATGACAAGGGATGATTCTTCTCCAAAAAATGTTGAGACACTGGTTTATCTGATTTCTTGTCCCTGTACGCTAGGTAAATACTGGATCGGTGACCCCTGATGCTCTCACACACTGCTGTTTCTGTCTTGCCTATATAACTAAGGTAAGGTCGCATGGACAAGACAATTTATATATCACAATATCTATTCGAAAGCTGATCCAGTGCTTGATATTGACCAGTTTTCTAGTGTGGAGATGGCTAAAACATTTTGAGGGAATAACATCTCCACATGTTACACACCCCAAGCATCTTACACAACCCCAGTTTGCATAATTCTTTGTTTCCGGCATATAACTTTAGACCGGATCTGTGTGGACCAACAGGTCATGCAAATTTTTATTTCTTTTATAGCAAACCATGGGTCTGTTTTGAAGTGTAGTTGGAAGTGATTTGTGACTCTCAATGATGTTCCAATTCCTATTTACTGTTTTGATTAATTCGTTACTGGCCATATTATGTCATAGGAAATACTACTCTTGTAGACTTTTCCTCCTGAGGCATTTTTTTCAAGAGTGTGGATCTTCTCCTTTGCTTTATATAAAGTCTTATCCAGCACCCTTCTGGTATATCCTCGATTGAGGAATTTCTTATACATCTCCTGTAACTGGAGCTCCTGTAACTGGAGCTCTTGAGTTATTTCTCAAAAGTCTCAAGAAATTGAGAGTAAGGTAACGAGTCCTTAAGGTTTTTTGGGTGTGCACTTTCATAGTGTAATAAGGTGTTACGGTCTATGGGTTATTTATTTAGTTGATACTCTATTTTACCATGCTCCAACAAAATTTCCAGATCCAGAAATTGCACTTGTACTTACTTGTGACATTACTTTAATCGGGGTTTGAAGTTCATTTATGTACTTCACAAAGTGTTATGCTTCTTCTATCTTACCTTTCCAAATTATTAAAATATCATCAATGTATCTAAAATACTTTAAAATTCAGTTGGAATATAGTTGAAAAATATATTTCTTCTCAAAATAATACATGTATGCATTTGTATATATGGGGGCCATAGCTACCCCCATCGATGTACCCGCTTTTTGTAAATACCAATTGGTTTCAAAATGGAAATAATTATTTTGCAATGCCAAGGACAGGAATTCCACCGTGTATTCAATATATGGTCCCTGATAGCACATAGATTCTAAGAGAAGTGTATGCAAATAATGTTTTTTTTTATATAGTTGTTACTCTCTTTTACCATGCTCGAACAAAATCTCCAGATCCAGAACTAATATTTGTTGCATTTGTATTTATCTGTGATGTACTTTAATCAGGGTTTGAAGTTTGCTTATGTACTTCACAAAGTGCTGTGCTTCTTCTGTCTTGCCTTTCCAAGCATCCGAATAGCATGAAATTTGTACGAATGTACATTCGGAATGAAACGAATTGCACATGTCTAATCTTAGAACAGGTTTCTTGGATTTAATAAATTGGCTTGGTTAACTGACATTTATCTTTCTTTTTATGTGTCTCGATTAAGGTCTCTCATTCTCTACACCAAAGACTAATGTGTTGCTTGTTATTAAACACCTCTCTTGGAATTGAAAATAACCTATTTTTTCTCCCTAAATCATCCTGGGAACAAAGAGATAAAAATAAAAATCTGATTCAGAGATACATCTCATAGCAAGTGTAATTATCTATTTTTTTTTTTTTTTGCAGTTTGACATACTAATACAAAACCTGACAAAATTAACAGTGCCCCGTCAACTGATAATGCCTTATCATGGATTTAACCCAACTGAATCAAACATTTTAATCTCTAGAACACAGAGTTGATTTATTGACATAATTAATTCATGAACTACATGTTAGACGATCAGATTTACAGAAACGTTTATATTTATTAACACTTGCATCTGCTGATTCTTATGTAGATCACGCACTCTCCTTACCATGTAAATATTCAGGTGATAGAACCTCATTTAGGTCTCTTATACGTGAATGCAAACTTCTATTTGCTATTAAAAGAAGAACTTATTCAAATGATCATGTAAAAGTTAAAATAATTACTTTCCTTCTCACTGGTTAACTTGATAAATGGGCATATCATTTAATTGAATCTAAAAACCTATATTTATCTAATCTGGAAAATTTCCTGAAAGAAATGTTTATTATATGATGATTCTATTATATCTGATTTAGCTGAATCTTATCTTCATTCCCTTATCTAAGGAAAAAAATATGTGGAGTAATTCATAACCCAGTTTAGATGATGGGCCAGAGGTGCCTTCTGGAATGAGGCTGCCCTCAAATACCAATAGAGAATATGTTTATCTGTGGGCTTCAGGAATAAATTAGCCTGCAGTGGGATATTAGAGACTTTAAATGATTTATTTGATCTTAATATTCAACTGGACAGAAAGTTACAAGAAAGAACTGAAAAATATGCTATAAAGCTGTTAAAAGAAACATCCCTTATTTGTGTCCTAAATATGTTTCTCCAGATCCTCAGCAAAATTAACTTATGGGAATTGGCTGCATCATTGATCCTATCATGGATGAAGAATGACAAAGACGAAGGATATTTAAACTTTGAATGTATTGTGTTTCCTCGACAAATGTATTCCCATTGTGTCTTCTTTCTACAAGAAATTGAAATGGTAAGGATTTTCATATAACAAATGCATTTTCTTCCTCTGCTGCTACTCTCCCCCTTAAAATATGTGATACGACTTACAATGTTATCATGGTAGTTGATCCTAGAGCAAGTGGCTGTTTCATTAATTAAAATATTATCAAGGTTTTAATTATACCTTTTGTACCAAAAGATAATCCAAATAAAGTAATTCTTTTTGATAGTTTTCTTTATAAGTCTGGACATATAATTAAGCAAACAGTACCTATGTCCATGTCCTTTCAATCTTTATACCGTATGTATAGTGTTCAATGTTATTACTCATTCAATATATGATTACAGCCTTAGACTACCAAGGTTGGGACAACACAAGTCTACCATTGAATGGAAAGATAACCTTCTCTCTTTCCATTCCTCTTTCTGTAAAAATACTTGTCTTCCAAACGGTACCATAGGAACTACCTCTGATCCAGTCCACTTGCAATATCACCAATATCTAGATATCTGTAGTGAACAAGAAGCCTTTCACCTACCTCTAAATAGACTGTATGATTGACCAATTGATCTAATAGAATGAGCAAAAACCTCTTATCGTCATATATTCCCTTTATCTTAAACTCAATACCTTGACGGAATACTTGGACTTTTACTTAAAAAGGGGATTTAACCGCCCATTCTGTTCACCTGCTGGTGCCAGTATCTTTTTTGTTACAAACTACTACAGCACCATGAGACCCATAGTAGACAAAATACCACTCAATAAAATCACTATTAAAACAGGTATCCTCTACCATTAATACCTATAATTATGGAAAGAATCAAAGATGCCTCAGTTTTTATGAAACTGGATCTAAGAGGTGCTACAATCTACTTAGAATCCATACTGGGGATGAATGGGAAACAGGCTTTCATACCCTATATGGCCACAACAAGTACCTAGTAATGCCATTCAAACATTGCAATACTCCAGCTAACTTTCAAAATTTCACCCATGATGTTTTCCGTGACTTCTTTTTTAAACAATCAGTTTAAGTGAGGTATCTCAAAAATAAATGCTTTCAATAACCTGAAAACACAGTTCTACTCAGCTTCTATACTCAGTCAACCTAATCCATCACTTCAATACATTGTTGAAGTAGATGTCTCTGATCACGCTGTCAGTGTGATCCTTTCATAAAGAGGATCTCCATGTTACTCTTTACATCCCATCACCTTTCTCTCCAAAAAGTTATCCCCAACTGAATGTAACTACAGCATAGGAGCTGATGTTCCAGGAGGGATAAGCCAAATGATAAATGATTTAGATAAACTAGAAAAATGGTCAGAGCTGTGGCAACTGACATTTAATGTTGATACATGCAAGATAATGCATCTTAGGCGTAAAACCCAAGAGCAGAGTATAGAATGTTTGATACAGTCCTAACATCAACATCTGAGGAAAGGGATTTATGAGTAATTATTTCAGACAGACAGTGTAATAGGCCAGCAGGAAATGCAGGCAGGATGCTTGGTTGTATAAGGAGAGTCATAAGCAGTTGAAAGAGGGAATTGCTAGTGCCATTGAACAGAGCACTGGTGATACCACAGTTGGACTATTGTACACAGTACTGGAGACCGTATCTCCAGAAGGATATTGATACTTTGGAGAGAGTTCAGAGAAGGGCTACAAAACTGGTTTGTGGATTGCAGGGTAAATATTACTAGGAAAGGTTAAAGGTTCTTGACATTAACAGCTTGAAAGAAAGACGAGACGGGGGGAAATGATAGAAACATTTAAATACATAAAAGGGAATCAACACAGTAAAGGAGGAGAGTATATAAAAAAGAATAAAAAATACCACAACAAGAGGACATAGTCTTAAATAAGAGGGGCAAATGTTTAAAAATATCAGGAAGTATTACTTTACTGAGAGTGCAGCGGATGCTTGGAATACCCTTCCAGCTGAAAGTTGGGCAGACTAGCTGGGCCGAATGGTTCTTATCTGCCGTCACAGTCTATGTTTCAATCAATAAAAAAATATCGGAAGAAATTAAATACACACTAGAAGGGTGCCTTATTCCTCTCCTTATTTTCACAAATCATAAGAACTTGGAATACCTTAAAACTACAAAGACCTAATTCCAAACTAGCCAGATGGGCCATTTTCTCTAAACATTTTATTATTACCTATAGACCACATCACAAAAAAGTACAGCTGATGTATATCCAGCTGTTTTGAGTCTGAACCAATCCAACCAGATTGATTTGTATTTTTTTTCTCTTTAGTTTATTGGTCTAACCACATTTTATTTATTCAACATAGTCTCTTCTTACACTGATAACAATCCACCTGTTTAATTAAATCTCATGGGGGTGTGGACTGGATGGCGGGCAAGCAGGACATGCTGTACACAAGGCCCACAATACTGGCCAGTATGCAGCAGCTTTAGCAGCAAATATGCTAGCATACAAAGGACCAGAACCATAGGACTAGCTCCTTGAACACCCACATGTGAACTCATGACCCACAACATCAATGAGTTTCTAGAAATTCTATTCATGCAGGCCAGCACCACATCGCCCAACTAGATGGTGCCATCCTTCACAGAATCTGAGGCCTGGGCGGAGCAAGCATATCACAAAGGGACCTCCCTGCCTCAGAGATGTCACTTCTTGAGATGCTGAGGGCTGATCTTGAACTGATCTCTCAATTTATGTTCTCCAAAATGGATTCTCAGGCAATGGTGCAAGATATCAAAGACACTTGCAAGCAAGGAATGGCAGAAATCAGGGCTGCCATCAAAGGGCTTGTCTCAAGAATATCAAGCCTGGGAGAGAGTACTCACAGTGGTGGCCAGCCAGCCAATTTTAGAGCTTCAAAGACATTTTAAAGGACTCTAAAATAGAGGTAGGTGATGCAATATACATATAAGGGGTCTGGTTGAGGTAGATCAAAGGGAGCCACTACCAGAGATATTACATGATCTTTATAACATGGACCCGCAAAATGCAGTTCCAGAGAACTTCCACCTAAAGCCCTGCACCAGGCAAGGCCAGGGGCCTCTCACAAGACCTTATTTGTTTCCTGAGTGGATTCCCTGTAAAGGAGTGAACTATGAAGGCAGCCCAGCTACAGCAGCAATGGCGGTTAAGGGGATCAGAAGTCACCTTTTTATAAAGACCTGTCAACAATGACTCTAAATGAGACCTTGCCACAGGCCCATAAGGTTAACCTAAGATGGCTTGATGACACACAAGGCTTTCTGAAAGCCCTCTCACTCCACCATATGGACATTATGAAATGAATATTACATCCCTTTTGGGCAGAGAATGCACCACAACCAGCCAGGTTCAGGAGACCTAGAGGCTAACTGCCTTTGCAAACAGTTTACCCAGCTATATCTGAAGAGTAGGTCCACCATGTACTTGGTCTCGTGCCACGGATGACAACCTAGCAGCAGTCTGTCAGACTCATGCTTACTTGCCTACACTCTACACTCTCCTTACTGTGTAAGAATTCAGTTTATTTTACTCCTTGGCCTGGTTGCCCTGCTTCAATGGGTATGAAACGCAGACTGACCCATATTATAAATGTTTTATTTTTTCCAAAGATTGATTCAGGGTCATTGTTTTGGTAGCACTTACATTTTATAATGAAAAAGTTATATTTATAGTTTACTATAGTATAACTTACTTTTTATATGTTTGTTTGCGATTTCTTTGCTTTTATGAAGTTAGTAAAAACAGGGAGAATGATAACACAAACTTCCATGTATATAATAAAATCACGAATTTCCATCATGAATGTAAAAAAACAAAACAAATTAGCATACAGCATTCATTTCACAGGGCATTAGTTTTAAACTCCATAACCTCCATGCCATTACCAAAACACTTGTCTTTGAAGAATAACAATGATTGAAGGTCCCCTCACAAACTGTTCACTTTCCATCTTCACAACTCATGAATATTATTCCCTTACATTCACCTAACTGTCAGACAGAAAGGGCCATAGTCTTTGGTGATCTGTAGATGCATTCATTGGACTCACTATATTTCTCCTACAGGCCTCACAGTTACCCTGTAGTGAACATACGTTCATTAAGCCTGAACTTGCAGGGTTATTCACTAATTTGAGATTAATGGTGAATTTAACGCCAAAGTAGCATAAAGCATAATTGACTGAATTTTTTCAGCTCAGCTATTTTTACCTTGAAATTGTAAATCACTTTTGATTGACTATAAATTGTCATTTTAACAAATAACCTAAACAAAAGTCATTATAATTCATATTTACAGCACAAAATGCTTAATCCATCCAGAATCAAACTAGTTAACTAATTTAGACTGAAACTTGTCATTTTGTTTCTTCCTTACTTCCTGCCAAGTAACATGTGTGATGTTCATCTAACTTATTTGTCAACAAAACAATTGGGATATCAATAGTTCCCTAGATGTTAAGTGGGTAAATTGCATAATCCGACAACTGCTTTGGCAAAAGATGTAAATCTCAAGCCTTTTTTATAGTTCTTTAAAAAAAAAAAAACTAGGTGATGAAAACCAAAAAACAATCTGTAGAATGCCGCTTTTAAAATTGTTTAATTAGCTTATTTATTTTTTTGCAGCATCTAAAGGATAATTGAGAAGAAGAAAGGCCATTATTGTTAAGTTTATAGCAAAGTGCTTTTATTGTGGTAGAATACACACAGCTTTGCTTTCACATTATAATGTTAACATTATAGCCAAGGAAGGGTGTCATGATCTTGTGCAGGTCAGGGATGAGACTTAAACTGAGGTTAATTGCAGGGTCTTTATTTGATATCTTAGGCATACTAGTAATCACAGGCTATCCTATAATTGTAGATATTGAAAGTATAACAGAAGATAAACCTATAAGAGAGATGATAGGTTCTATAAACAGGAGAAATAGGAAAACAGGATTTAGGAAATATGCCCTAAGTTGCAATAAGGTAAACCTATAAAAGAAGTCATAGGCAGTATAATAGATAAAAACCTATAAGAGAGATTATAGGTTCTATATATAGGGGAAATAGGAAAAGAGGATATACGCAATATGCACCAGAATAGGATAAGAAAACAAGTAAACAGAACTAGTCGGAAATAAATACTTAAATAGGTTTGCAGTTGTTCAATCTCTTTAGGTAAGGGTTATATAGTAGAAGTAAGTCCTTTGTGCTGGATGCAAAGTAGAATGGAATATAAGTAAATCCGAGGAAATAGTAAACAGATATCCACAAAATAAATTAAAGTCCAGTGTTGATTTTACATAAGTTGGATGTTCAGAAGGGAGATATGAAGTCCAGGTAGGTTTGCTGCAGGGTTATAGACAAGACAGGATTGAAGAGTTGTACAGGTAAGTTTGGAGCAGGTTGGTGAGGATTGCAGGATAGGTCGCCAATAAGGAAATTCCACAGGTAAACTCAGGAGCCAGGACATTAAGTATTTTCAGGTAATCATCAAACTTCAAGGTTAACGCCACTTGCTTTGTCGGGTGTGGCCTTTTATAGCAGAACTTGATTTCTTGTTCTACAGGTGAGAGTTGGAGGTGACTAGTGGCTAGGGAGGCTAGTGGCTAGGTATTAAATGGAAAAAGTCTTGCTAGTCATGATAGAAACCTGACAAAGGGTATCTAGCAGAACTGATTTGTGAGGCAGCCAATGGTTTAATAAATCCTGAAAAATAAATCATAGCCAATGCTATTATAGTTTGCAACGATGCTTCATGATGAGGTAGACAAATGATTATTAAATGGTTTAACTCGAACAGTATATCTTTGTGAATGCATATGTGCAATGAGAGTTTTTTTGGGTAAACATGTATGTGATGTGAGATATGTGTGTGTGTGCATGCATGTACATGTGTATAGTTGTTCGTGTGTTCCCTTAAGAGCTTTTCACTCAGACCCTAAAACCTCATTTAAGGAAGTATTCGTACTTATGTTTTATTATTTTAAATATTCTGGTGCACATACTTGGTAGAGGCTCAAATAAAAAAACTCTGGTACGCATGCTTTTCCTTTCTCTTGTACGTGCATATAAAAAGCCATTCAGGCTTCTGTTTTTTTTTATTTTTATTATTATCTACAGAATCTGACAAGACAAGCTCTTTGGGCAGAGAATTCCACTTCTACACTTGCAATGTCATAATCACTAACAGCAGAAACTGCATCTTCTAGATTGTTAAACAATATTGTGCTTATCTGGTACAAAGCTTTAATATCCTTCAAACGCAGTCTAGTTAAAAACTATTGTATTGGAACTTTTAACAGTTGTTGAATAGGTAAGTGATTTCACTTTTTTTTTTGTAAAAGGTGAAATATTACTTTTAATTTCCATATTCATGTTGTTATGCGTGATATGGGATAGATATGGGATAGACATTTCCATGCAGTGCAAAAGATATTCTCAGTCATTCTTAAAAAAAGTAGCATATTGCAAAAGCAGCTTAAAGCAAGGATGTTTTCACTCATGGAATATTAATAAAATGTTTGTTTTCTTCTCCAGGCAAATGTGCATATGATAGAAATTGGATGCTTTGCTCTTGCGACCTTGCAAATGACCTATGATTTACCCATAATTAGACAGATCTTGAAACTTAACCAAGTTTAGTTTCTGGGCAGTTATTGTGACGATACTAGATTTGACATTCACCAATAGACATTTTACAATTAACCAGTGGGCTAGCTATGACGTAAACTAGGAAAACATTAAAATACTTTTCAGTAAGTGGACATTTGCGAACTAAATTGTAGAACAATATAATAAATGTATTATAAGACATCTCAGCTTCACTTTCCTGGATGAAAGCCCAAAACCATAATAAATAAAGGTATCATTCCACCATGTGTCTCATTTGTTTTTATGACAGTTTTCCTTCTACAGGGCAATTCAACACCACCATATGCCTGCCTAGATGATGTGCTGCTGAATAGATTGCACAGCTACTACAATAACACTGGAGAAAAAATCATATAAAGCCATGAGCAGCAATTCTACTGCCTCTGCACTCCTAAAAATGGTTGCGATTGCAGCCTTAACTGCTTTGTAGATGACTTGGATGACAGCTCTAATTCAAATATACTTTATTGCAGTAGACACACAATTGCATTTGGCATCATCATTTTCCAAGGGACATCATATGAGGATATCCTTATAGGGTTGGATTAGGATTCAGTCTCTTAAAGTCCATTGTTACAGAAGACAGCTTTGTTAATGTTGCTTTGGAAAGGCTATTATAGGATGCATTGCATAGTCATTGGTTATAGCAGGTCAGTAGTCATCTCTATTTTATACTGAAACAGATTTACAGTACTGGAATATTACAAGTTAAAAAATACATAGAGAATTATCTAATATTTGAAAGAAGCAGTTGATAATTGCAATAAATGTAAAAAGGAAACTTATGATCCAGCAGAAATAAATTAAATGAACAATATAAAAAATGAATGCTATAAAAATGTGTAATGATTCATTGAACTGTTGAATGTTAAGTACCTAACTTCAGTCTCTGCCACTCAAATGTAAAACTGATTATGGCCTTGATTTAGTATTGTTGGATAAGCTTTCCAAATTATTGAATATTTTTGGATAAACTTTTAAAATGATTTTTTTCAAAATATTAAAATATCAAATAAAATACCATATATTAAAACATATCAACATATTACAATTATCTAAATATAATTTCCAAAATTAAAATAGTTAAAATATTAAATAATTTTAAAGTTTATCCAAAAATATAACATTGAGGCCAATGTTATATACGTGAGGTAAATTGGGTTTGGAAAAAATATCTGCTTCCACTGTTCTTTGTGACTCATTTTGACCCTTTCACCTCCAAAAACAATTGAATCTTCACCTGTGTGTCTATTAACCCACTCTTAAATGTATACTGTGTTTCTTATTACCTCTTTTGAATGTCTTACCCTTTTTAGTGTATCCTATCTCCCCCTGTGTCTTACAACAACCTTTAGTGAATCATATACCCAATTTTTCTCCTTTGTTTGTCTAACACCACCTTGTGTCTCTCACAACCCCTTGTGTGTGTATCTAACTTTTTCTCTGCCCCTTTGTGTGTCCCTTACTTGATCAGCCTCATTGTGTGTCTTACTTACTTTTGTACCACTTCGTATGTTTTTTTCATCTACCCCCCCACCTGGGTACCATGTGAAGGGGGGCCCTGCTGGCAGAAAGAATCTCCAGCTCTGATCGGGCCCCCCTTCCTCAAGCCAGCAGAGATATAAATGGATCTCCCTGCCCCTGCCAGCATTTACAAATGGTCTCCCTAGTGGTCCAGTGTGTTGCTAGGCTGCGATCTGATGTCATCACAGAGCACGGGGACCACACGGGAGTGCAGCAGCCCCAGCAACACACTGGACCATCAGGGAGACCAACAGCAGCACACTGGACCACCAGGGAGTGGGTGAGCTGCCCACCTGAACCACCATGGAAGGAATTAGTGTCCGCCTGTCTGCACAGAAGGTAAGCAGGAGGGGGCAAAGAACTATATAGTAAATGTTTTACTGTTATTCTCCCTTTGTCACACTTCTGACACAGTCACTTACTGTACCTCTCCCTGCCACACACCCTACCACATTCCCCTTACTCTGTCACACAACCCAGTCACTAACACTCCTTAACCCTGTCACACTACACCTGAACTCCCTAGCACTGTCCCATGAACCCCCCTAAGACAGTCACACTAACCTCACTAACGCTGTCACACTAACCCCCTAGCACTGTCACACTAACCCCGCTAACACTGTCACACTAAAACTGTTATACTAATCCCCCTAATCCTGTCACACTCACAACCCTCCCACAATCACTTACTGTGGCGAAAGCATTCATTACACTTACAATCCCTCATTCTGTCACACACAGCACTCTTCCACAATCACTTACGACTCCTCACCCGTCACACTCACCCCCCTAACTCTGTCACGCTTACTCCTTGTAAACATGTCATGCATGTTTACCCACCCTCACACCTACTCCCCAAACCCTATCATAATTACCAAATGGATGTCTGTGTGCTTATGCGTGAGTGTCTGTGTATGTGTGTATCTGTGGGTGGCAGTGTATACACTACACACAAATGTACGTCTGCATTTAAAAGCCAACATTCACACACACATACTCCAAAGCACTAGCAAAGCATTGTGGACTTGTATGACAGATGGGGATCTACATTTTGGCCACCATTGTGCTAGAAGGGGGTCCAAAAATAATTCTTGCCCCTTCAGGCCCTCGACAATTTGTAGAATAAAGAGGTGGCCTGGCACATGCAATATTTATCTTCCAGATGCTCTATCCAACTCTCGCAAGTCCCCAGCCATCAGAGTGTTGCTGCGGGTTACCATGGCAACGCTCCACGCAACACTGAGACTGGAGAGTTGGAGAAAGGAGCTGCCGGAATATGAAGATTATGTTGGCTGGGCCACCTCTCTAGTATACAGCACCTGACAGCCTGCACTATGCAACCAGACCACCAGTGAGTGTAATGTTCCCCCTTCCTGGCCACATAAAATGCCAGTAATAAATAAGAGGTACGGAGGGGGGAAACAATAATACATTAATGATAAGCAAAATACATTTCCACATAATGCAGCCCCTATCCTACCCACATATATACTCTCACACTCTACATCCACTTCACACATGCAGACCTTAAAGGCGGACTTGGGGCTGTGGGGTTCCCAGACCTTGAGCTGTGTTAGAGGCTGCAAAATTTCTGATGGGAGCCCTGCGTACAGTAAATGTGAATACAAATCAAATATGTGGCACCCCCCACCAAATTCCAGCTGTGTGCCAGTACTCTGCATCCCTCCATCATCTTTGAGCTTCCTCCATCCTCTTGCATTGATGGACGGTGCATTATGATGTCAGAAGTCACACTGTTCTGTTGCTAGGAAACAAGCGTACACAAGCAAGTTTAGACAAATACAGACGAATAGTGTTACATACAGGGTATCTGTACATCTTCCATAATAATATAATACTGCAGAAATGAAAAATAATCATTTATAAATGAAAACAAAATGCATAAATGCCTGCTGAAAGGTATATATAGAAAACAGAGGGAACATGTTTGATGGGCACACAGCCCAGGAAAAAAATGAATAAAGTGTAAATAGAAACCATACCCTTATATGGCAATAAATAGAAAAAAATCTATACAAAAATGTACATATATACAAAATAAAACAATATAAACATTTAATTTTAATACAGAAAAAAGTCAATCCAAACTAGATGTAATGTTTATGTATAAAGAGTGCACAATCCTTTACAGAAAGATAGAGGGGACAGTAAAATAGGGTACAAAAGAGAGCACATAGGGAAAAATAAAAAGCAATTTAAGTACATACCCAAATCCAGGAATCACCATCCAGTGGGTACTGGCCGAAACCAGTGCCACGTAATCTTCTTGTTGAGACCATGTGGGGACACTGTGTCCAAAAGGTACATTCAGTGGACTTCCTTCTGTAAAATAATTCTCTCCCTATTGCCTCCCAGGGTAAGTGGAGGTACTTTTTCTAAAACCAGATAACGTAGCTGCAACACATTGTGTCTTTTCTCTCTGAAGTGCCGTGCAACTGGTGCTTTGGAGTTAGCATTCTGAATAGTATTTTATTTATTTATTTAAATTTGTTTGTGTTTATTGACACAATGATACAGGGGTCATAAGTCAAATCTTACGAACAAAGAGCGAACGAACAACTAACAAGACAGTTACCAAATGAAGAAAAAAATATAAATAAAGACTCAGGATCTCTGTTACCCACATGGAAACTCACAAAAATGTGTCTTGAGGGGATGCAAAGTAGCTTCAAACTAAATCTCAAAGTTTTGGCCAAAACAGCTCTAATAGAAACATATGTAACTATGTTTTTTTAATTTATTTATTTTTTTGCATAAAGCCATGGTACAGATATCACTGTTTTGTATACATAGAATATTGAGAAGTAACAATTATCTGTATGCGTCAAATACATAGAAAACAAGGATTTATTGATAACAATTGTCTGTATGGTTTGTGAAACAAGATGTGTTTAAGTAACTACAAAAACAAAGAACAAAGATAACCCTGATAGAATGGTATGGAGTGTATGTTGGAAGTTTTCACCTTCGGTTAGCTTGCCCATGCTATTACGTCTTGCCCAAGGATGCGTGTGGGATTCCCCCTCATGGGGAATGCTGAAGGTACGTGCATCACCAGGATCAGATAGATGTGTAAGAGCGGTATCTGTCTGAGAGGGAGTAGCAAATTTCCTCCATATTCCTAGTGGTTTCCACTCTTTGGATCCAATCTCTTATGGGCGGCGGGTTTGATTTTTTTCCAGTATTTAAGGATCAATTGGTTTGCCGCTGTTATCAAATGTAGGAGTAGTTGATTTTTTTTGGGGGGGAAAGTTTGGTGGTGGGAGAAGAAAGATGAAAGAATCTGGGGTTGGGGTCAGTTTTTCCCCCCGGTATCGTCTGTATGAGGCTAGAAATGCGCCTCCAGTAGGTTTGTAGATCTGGGTAGGACCACCAGATGTGTGATGCTGTGCCTGAGGGGTGATGGCATCTCCAACATTGATCAGAGGATTAGGGGAATAAGGCTCTTAGTCTCACAGGTGTATAATACCATCTAACTATTCTTTTATAGTTACTCTCTTGGGTCTCTGTGTTTCTAGATGTTTTGTGAATATTTCTAAAGATTTTGAGCCACCTATCAGGTGGTATGGTGATATTGAGCTCCGATTCCCATGCAGAAGTGAAGGCCTGAGGGTGTTTGGGCTGTATGGAGAGAAGGAGAGTGTACATGACAGAGATAAGCTTCTTTTTTAATATGTGCCCCTTGCAATACTTTTCAAAGGGTGTTAGTTCTCAGAGTGCCCTCTGAGCCAAGTGTCCTTTCTTTAAAAAGTGTACCGTTTGAATGTATGAAAACATTTGCATTGCTGTGATATCAGTCTCCGGTAACAATTTGTGTAAAGGTTTGATTTCATTCCCTTCAATTACTGCCTCCACTGACAAGTATTGTGAGTTATGATATTGCTTATATATTTTCCCATCTGCTCCAGGAGGGAACAAGGAGTTGTGCGTGATTGGATACAGAGGTGAGGAATAGGGGGATATGTCCTGATGTGAGTGTATGTGCGCCCATAGTCTGAGCATGGGGGTGATGGTAGGATGTGTGCCATGGTGTAGTACGAAAGATCCTACCTTGTGCCACGGAATTGTGTAGATCAGGGTTCTGAAATAGGCGGCTTCCAGTTTCACCCATTACTTATCTGAGTGTGGGTTGCACCATTCGTATACTCTTGTGAGCAGAGTTGCTTTGTGGTATAATTCCACATCCAGGAGGCCCAGCCCCTCTCATCTTTTGGTCGTTTAAGAAGTGAAAAGGATAATCAGGGTTTCTTATTGGCCCATATGTAGGTGGTGAATAACTTGTGGAGGGTATTGAAAAAATGTTTGGGCAGGTAGATGGGTAGGACTTGCAGTAAATAAAGGATGCAGGGTAGCACATTCATTTTTAGAATGTTTATTCAGCAAAACCATCTGAAATGGGGCATGTTCCAAGACTTAAGGTCTGTAGTTATTGTTTGGATCAGTTTGGGGAAGTTGAGATCGTATAGCCGAGAGATGGCATTTGGTATGTGTACCCCTAGTAGTTTTATGTTTTGACACACGGTCTTTCCAAGCATGTATAGTCTTTTGGACTGGGAATACTTTGGACTATAGCAAATTACTAAGATCATGTATGTATACTTTTTGATGTATGTATATACACATATCTGAGGAGTACAGGTTTACATATATTTTCTCTTTTTATTGGCCGTCGTTCTCATAAGATTTTATTTAAATTTTTCTTTTAAAATTTGTAGTGCGCTAAATCACTTTATAATTGTTGATTCTCGATATATACTATCCAGAGGAGGATTGGAGGATAGCAGCACAGCTATTTAGTAACAATTTTTACATACCCATTTAAATACATACCGTATATACTCGAGTATAAGCCGAGTTTTTCAGCACACTTTTTGTGCTGAAAAACCCCAACTCGGCTTATACTCGAGTCAGTCTGTATTATGGCAATTTACATTAATTTATATTGCTATAATACAGACTGGGGGCTGGCAGAGCTGTTACTTACCTCTCCTGCAGCTCCTGTCGGCTCTCTCCTCCTCCGCGCCGGTCCGGTCAGCACCTCGGTCAGCTCCCAGTGTAAGTCTCGCGAGAGCCGCGGGGTCATAGTGCGGCTCTCGCGAGACTTACAGTGTGAGCTGAGAGAATAGCTGCACGGACCGACGCGGAGGAGGAGGGAGCTGGCAGGAGCTGCAGGAGAGGTAAGTAACAGCTCTGCCAGCCCCTCTCCTCCCCCCACTGAACTGCCAATGCCACTGGACCACCAGGGAATAAGAGCCCCCCTCCCTGCCATGTATCAAGCAGGGAGGGGGGACAACAAAATAAATAAATTAATAATAAATAATAAAAAATAATAATAAAAATAATAATAAACAATATAATATAACTAAAAAATGAACTAAAAACTAAATAAAATAATACATAAATAATAATAAAAAAATTATTAAAAAAATAATAATATAACAAAAAAAAATGTAAATAATAATATATTTTTTTTTTTTATAAAAATGCCCACCCCCCACCAAGGCTCTGCAACACAAACACACACTGCATCACACACACTGCACTCATACACACACACTGCACTCATACACACATACACTGCATTCATACACACATACACTGCACTCATACACACTGCATTTATACACACACACTGCATTCATCATATACACACACTGTAAATAAATATTCAATTAATATAATTTTTTTAGGATCTAATTTTATTTAGAAATTTACCAGTAGCTGCTGCATTTCCCACCCTAGTCTTATACTCGAGTCAATAAGTTTTCCCAGTTTTTTGGGGTAAAATTAGGGGCCTCGGCTTATATTCGGGTCGGCTTATACTCGAGTATATACGGTATTACAATATTTTGTCTTAAACGAATAGCGCCTCAGATTTAAACCTCATGTATTGTCTTTCCCACATAACCCAGACCGCATGGACACTTCAGGAGATAGACAACATAGTCAGTCTGGTACGTGGAAAAACCTTGCAACGTAATTTGTTGACCAGTCCAACAATAAGCGTAACATCCCCATTGATAATCCTGCTGCTATGGTTGCAGCTCAGACAGGGGTAAGTACCATGTACTGGTTTGGATAAGAATTTTTGTTTGTTACACTATCAAATACAATGTCATACTGTCAGCCCTTACTACCATGTTGAGTATAGACTGTCCACCTTTGTTAACAACAAGTGAGGGTTCTTTAAACAAATGTCCAATGTGTTTGTCTAGTTGTAGTATAATCCAATTTTTATGAATAATGTTTTAGACCAAACCAAGTGTTTGCTTGAATATCTGACCTTATTCAGATTTCAAAGTATAAGTAGTACAGTACAATATACACACTACTAAAGATAATAACTGTAGTGAAATGTATACAGATACTTAACTTAATTATTACAGCCTCCCAAGATCGTTACCCAAAGAAGACGACCTTTTAATATAGACAACCACAAGCTACACAAAACTTCGGGATACGGCTGGAAATTAATCTAAAAGGAACATGAAAAATATATACAAAATAGTGAAGTACAATTAACTCATTTTTTTACGCTGAATACAAATGCACTCACAGAATGAAGTAGAATATATCGCTCATAGGCTGCCTCCCCTAGTTGAAATGGGGGGTTGGTAATCCCTTGGCTCCTTGTAGGCTTCCTTAATAATACTCAGGACTCCAAGCAGGTAATGGTAGAAAAAGATGTATTTATTGATAAAAGGTGAATAATCACCATCAATATAGAATATGATAAAAAGAAGAACGGTATGGTCCTACGCGTTTCGTTCTGCAAAGAACTTCATCAGGGACCGTATATAAGAAATAAAATCAATATACAATTACAATGTATAAAAAAACATCCTATTCCCCCCATCCCTGAGTCCTCTTTAAATAGGGCTAATCCCCATATTCATTGGTGGTTCCGTGGGTGGTATCCAGTATCCATTGCTTGATTGGTCCTGAGAGGAAGCTATTCAGCTGTTTCCCATCCTCCTTGTATTGCTGTAATCAATTTCGGCGCGTATATGGGGGATTAGCCCTATTTAAAGAGGACTCAGGGATGGGGGGAATAGGATGTTTTTTTATACATTGTAATTGTATATTGATTTTATTTCTTATATACGGTCCCTGATGAAGTTCTTTGCAGAACGAAACATGTAGGACCATACCGTTCTTCTTTTTATCATATTCTATATTGATGGTGATTATTCACCTTTTATCAATAAATACATCTTTTTCTACCATTACCTGCTTGGAGTCCTGAGTATTATTAAGGAAGCCTACAAGGAGCCAAGGGATTACCAACCCCCCATTTCAACTAGGGGAGGCACATTATGAGCTATATATTCTACTTCATTCTGTGAGTGCATTTGTATTCAGCATAAAAAAATGAGTTAATTGTACTTCACTATTTTGTATATATTTTTCATGTTTCTTTTAGATTAATTTCCAGCCGTATCCCGAAGTTTTGTGTTGCTTGTGGTTTTCAAAGTATAAGTGCATGACGCCAAAGAAATCACACTGACAAGAGTATCAGTTAAATGAAAGCTTCTAGGAATGCTTATTTAGGGGGCGGCAAGCACCTTATAAAGGCAGAAATACATCATATGCAAAATATGGGAGGGCATTAAATGTACATTTTAATTGGGATTTGTTTAAGTGTTTTATCTTGATAGACTTCCTACAGGGTGTGAGGTCATCGGCATCCTGGGTGCAGCTCCGGATGGAGACGTAATCGTGTTAAATGAAATTCCTTAGTCGATGGGAAGGGGTGCTCTAGTGGCCATTTTGAGTAGTTAACAAGAAAACAGATGCACATAGTAAAGAGACATTTTACTAACATTAATTTCTATCCATCACAATAACACCCGGTATTTGTGATGAGAGAGATGAAAAGGTACTTACAAAAGGTAATCTATTCTGTCTGGGTTTCTGTGTAGTAGAGAGGAGCGCCTCACATCTAACTTCTTTTTATTTTTTCGATAAGTCTGTTAGACAGGTATCAGTTAGATTGTCATTGCTAACAATTCTATGAACTCACAGAAATTGACTGTATGGAATGGAATCAATTTGTTTAGGAGAGTGAAAACTATTAACGTGCAATAAACTATTAATTATTTACTCTGTAGGGTTTTTATACAAATCATTACATAGACAACCATCAGCCTTACCCACTAGAGCGTCCAGAAAGTTAACAGCTTTGTGCTAATGGTAGTGGTGAATCTAATGTCCACATGACACGGATTCAAATATTCAAAACAATTCTTAGATTTTCTTTTAAATAATCTCCAACTATTTAACACATTTTTCCATTCGTAAGGACACTAGATAGTGTCCCTTTTGACAAGGAATAGATGTATACAATTTGGACACATCCAATGTTACCAATAGGTCTGTGGGTTCAATTTACAGATTTATGATCTTGACCAGCAAGTCCTTTGTATCTTGGATGTATGAATTACCTGTAGAAACTAAAGGTTGTAAAACTGGTCAACAAAGATAGCCAGGGGCTGAAAGATGGAACCCATGAGGTGATCATTTTTAAGCACTCTAGCGTTATTTCAATCCAGGAGTTGCTTCATGACTTCCTCATGATAATCCTTTTTTTATCCTGTATCTTAATGAAGCCACCTTTATCAGCTGGCTTGACAGTGATATCAGGATTTTGTGATATTTTATTTATTTTTTCTCCATTTGTGTCAGGTTGTGTTTAATTTGTTGCTCCTGCCAGGGTATTTGCTTTACTTGAGTACTCACAACATTAGAGAATGCCTGTATAGAATTATTGGGGAATATAGGAAAAAAATGTATCTCTTCCCCAGCACCCTGTCTCTTTCTCCCCCAGCCCCTCTCCCCCCTACCCTAGCACATTTGTGTGTTACTTCCTTCACTCAGTCCCTCTGTGTGTTTCTTCCCCAGCACTTAGTTTCTTACTATTCCCAGACCCTCTGTGTGTCTCTCCCTCCCTGCCCTTGTGTGTCTCTTTTTTTCCCCTTCCTCAGCCCCTCCATTTGTCTACCCCTCACCTCCTGGGGTTCTCTGTGTGTCTCGCTCTCGCTCCCATTTCCTTTGTGGTTTCTTCCCCCACTTCCCTCCTGCTTACCTCCCTTTTGTAGCATGGATAAGCAGACCACATCAGAGGATGTTCTTTATCCTATACATTGTGTGACAGGAAGGTGTTTGTTGCACTCAGTGAGCAGCTATTTGTCTCACCAGGTAGATGATAAAGAAGATCCTCTACTGTGGTCTGCATGACCATGCTAAATGGAGTGACATGCAGGAGGGTCAGCACTTTGCACTACTCTCCTGCTAGTCAGCTTGACATTGTGCCCCCCAGGCTGGTGTGCCCTACGGCATCAACCTGTGCTGACTTGCGGTTGCACTGCCCTTGCCCTTACATTAGCATAAGGGAGATTTAATATCTTCATGTTAGGGATGGGTATATATACTAAACAGAGAGCAGCCAGTGTGGGCTATTGATATAGCAATAAGGAGGATATGCTGTTGCCTCCCTCCCACCAAACCCCATGAAAGCAAGTTATTTAAAAAAAAAATAAAGAAGGGGTGGATATGCTTTTGTCAACTATTCCTCCCTACCTATAATCTTTTGGTGGGTATCAATAACATAAGAAGGTAGACCCTATAGTATGATCTGAAGGTGCATATAAATTCATAAATTCACCAATGTAAACCACAAATCAATAATACAATGTTTTTTTCAATTATACCCTGGCTCTCTATTCCAGTCCAACACCTAGAATTAAAGGCCTATCCTCGAATTCAGATTTTTTTTATAGAACATTTTTATATAAAAAATTGTACAAGACAAGGTTAACTATTAGCCCCGTTGCTCTATGCTTTGTCCATAGATCCATTGGCAGCTTATATTCAAAACTCAGAGGAAGTCCTTGGCATACAGATTGACCAAAAAGAACATCTGATCACTCTGTATGACGACTATGTTCTCCTAACCTTGGTTTCTAGTGTTTTAAATATAATTGAAAACGTACGTTCAAATCATAAACTAAATCTGTTAAAAACCCAAATTATTTCCTTCTATCTAACTGATACACAATCTCAATTTCTTGAAAGCTCTATTCAAGTGGACTGGTCAAACAAGAGAAAGACTACTTAGGAATTAAAATTTGCCCTACCTTTGCCAAAATTATTTCAGTAAATTATAATCAATTACTAGACCAGTGATTTATTTAATCACTGGAAATAAGTTGCAATAGCATGGATGGGTCGTATTAATCTTCTGAAGGCCTATATAGTCCCCAAAATAATATACTTATTTAGAATTATCCCTTTACTTGTTCTGTAAAATATAATAAATCAGTTTGAAATTCTATCTTCAAAATTTGTATGGAACAACAAATAGCAAAGGATACCAGTATCAATGTTTAAAAGATTACACTTTCTCACTTGGGGTATAAAAGCTAAAATGAACATGGTACATGGTACAGTATTAAGAGATATAGATGCAGAGGAACAAATATTTTTTTTCTCAATTGGTCCTCTCCCAAACAATTTATTAATCTAAATATCAATGATAAAACAATAAAAGACATCGCATATATTCTACATAAAATTAATAAAAGAAAAAAGTGGAAATGTTATCTCGTATACATCTTCTATCGAAATTGTATTATTATATATAAAGAATTTCTCTTTATCTTCTTGGACGCTTTATGGAATTAATTCAATATTAGATTTATATATGAGGGGAAAACTGTTTACCTTTTTTTTATATTTATACTCTTTATTGAATACAGTAAATAAACATAGAACAGTGTTTAAGATTTGACTAACAGAAAATCTATCAATTCATTAGTAATTCTTATCGGAATTAACATAATAGCTCTAAACCCGACTTCTTCCCTCATATCTATCCACTTATGATCTGTAGACTCGTCTCAAACATACCATAAGACATAAACAGACGTTAAACACTCATGGTCATATTGCAATTTACAACTAGAAAAGCTACAATTTCTGGGGAAATTGTGTGAAGTGTTCTTGCCTCCACCAGTAGTCTACAACTGGAGTGGGCTGAGTAACTGTTATCATTTATATAGCACATTTAATTGCAACGTGGTTGCACAGTTACATTAAACCATACATTTATAAAAACATTAGCAGGTGTTCAAAAGGCCCTGTCTATGACATCACTTGCTGCTGCAGCCTGGAACAGGTCAGAGTATTTTGGCGGTTGCCATCTTCAAACGGTCGTATTTTAAAAACTATAAATCCTACAGCGAAGAGCTTTATATTGTGGGAATCACAAGACCCAGACCTACATTTTGATGCATAGTATATCTCTGAAGTATTAAAAATGAAGGCACAGTCGCAGTTTAGAAATTGCACTTCAAATTTGAGCTTTGTAGAGTGAAGTTTCAATGAATGCCAATGGACGGCGTTAGTTGCAAACAAATGCTTATATTGTGAAAACTATCAGGACTATGGCTTAGCCGTTGACATGTTTAGTGGCAGCAGGGATAGCTGAACGTTTTGATATAAGATTTGTGTAGGTGGGCCTGAAAATAAGGGAGTGGTGGCAGTTTAGAAATCATGTCCTGATTTTTCAGCTTTTGCCAGCTCCCACTCTAGCTTTGCCATTCATTCCTATGGGACAAATTGCGCCACAAGAACGACGATATTCCGTGAACCATTCGGCGAAACGTTCCACAAAGTAATAGCAATCCGATCGGGAACAATCTGCACGTTTTGGTAAATTTTTGTCTATGTAGTGTAAAAACTGTGGGAGGAGTTAGGGTGGCAAATTTTGCTATAATAAGAATAATAATAATATATATGTGAGATAACATTAAGTGGTCTTGCTATGCAAGAACACTTAATAAAAAGCAAAACAAAAACCCGCTGGAGCTCTGGAGGAGTTGGTCATATAACATTGAAAAAATATCACATTTACTCAACTGCTGCAATATCCTAACTTAGAGAGCCATAAATTGTAACTATCCTGTTGCCCTCTAATTAAGGCATGTTCCATTTTTAATTGAAATTTCACTTGTTCCTTAACTATCGGCCATGTTGGTACTAAAGTTGTTTTCCAGTCATTTTTGCAGCAATCAATATATGAACTATCAAGGGGACTACTGTGTTGGCTGCTTGCCGGATGTCTAGTTGTAGTAGACATGTCTGTGGTGAAAAGGTTAGGTCAACCAAAGTTAAAGCTTTTATCTTAAGTAAAATCATTTCCCAAAACAATTGGATAGGCCCACAGTCCCACCACACATGTAACTAATTCCCACATTCTAAGTTGCATCTCCAGCAGTTAGAATCGTAGGAATTAGAAAATTTACTAAGTCTACTGGGTACCATGTACCATCTGTTTACAATTTCAAACTGACACTCTGCTAGGTTGAGACAGTGTATATTTTTATAAACTAAATTTAAAGCATCTATCCATTGTTTGTAACTAATCTGAATGTCAAGATCCCTCTGCCATGTTTTAATTATAGCTTCCAGAGGTTTGTCTGGGTCCCTCGATAAAAGTCTTTTACCCATAGTTAATAGTTTATTTGGTGAGTCTTTCCTAAGTGTATTTTCTAACCAGATTATTTGATTGGATCTTTCTCTAACGAAATGCTGCTGGCAGAAACCTTTTAACCTTAAATAGGTAAAAACCTCCTTATTCTCTATATTGTATCTCCGTTTTAAGGCTTGAAAATCCATCCAAGAATTTTTATCTAATAAATCTTGTATTCTAAATACCCCCTTTTCTGACCAACTTTGCAAATTAACATTAGACATATAATATGATAGATTCGCTAATGGTAATGAGGAATTTAACTTGTTGTATAGACCTATTAGGTATCTGATTTTCTCCCAATCTTTTAAAGTGCCATTCAAAACAGCACTGTGAGAGATAAACTTGGGTGGATCATCGTCTTTTGACTTAACCGTCCAAAAAAGTGGACTCAAATCTGGGAGCGGACCTTCAATATGGGTTAGGGCTTGTTCTAATTTATACCACATCTCATTTTTAGCTTAGTTTAGTTGAGTAATAAAGGCATGTGAGAAACTTGAGGCTTTTTGATAGTCTCTTAAAATAGGAACCCCCAGTCCCCCTAATTTCACTTTTAAAGATAACCGATTCAAGCTTATTTTTGGGGATTTACCTAGCCATATATATTTATTTATAAAAGATTGTGCTAATGTCACTCAACTATCTGGACAAGGTAGAGGGACCATTCTAAATAGGTAAACCCATTTTGGTATAATATAAGACCTAATTACATTAATACGGCCCCACCACGAAGTTTCAAGATTTTTCCATTCTTTTAATTTCTTTGCTGTATATTTAAGGAGTGGTACAAAATTAAGTTCCATTATTCTGTTCACTTCATTTGCAATTTCAATCCCCAAATAGTTAATTGATAGCTCTGCCCACCCAAATTCAAATCGATTTTTAAGAATACCTATGCAAACCGGGGCAGAGCAGTTGAATTGTTGACATTTAATTTATACCCTGAATGCAATGAGTATTCATCCATACACTAAATAAAGCAGTAGAGGAGTTCTGAGGATCTGTTAGGGTCAATATAATGTCATCCGTATACATTGTCAGTTTAATACAATCATTTTTGACATTAAGACCCTTTATTGCCTTGTCCCTCTTTATTGCAGCTGCAAGGGGCTCAATAACCATTAAATAGGGAAGCGGGGACAGGGGACAGCCCTGTCTTGTCCCATTCCTCAATAAAAAGTAGTCTGAACTAAAACCGGCACCCAAAACTCTTGCTGAAGGAGTCGAATATAGAGCCATTTTTGCTCTCCCTGTATTATCCGTTAATCCAAAGACTTTTAAGACCGCATCGAGGAAGTCCCACCTGACCCTGTCAAACGCTTTCTCTGTGTCAAGTGACAGGATCAGGAGGGGAAACTTCCTCGATTGAGCCCAATCCACCACATCCACCAACCGTCTAACATTATATACTGAAGACCGTTTTGAAATGAAACCAACTTGGTCCCTATGAATTCTATTTGTCATAATCCTACTTAATCTGTCCGCAATTATTGAAGAGTAAAGTTTTACATCTTCATTTATTAGCGATATAGGTCTATAATTAGTTATTGATTCTGGTGATTTTTGTTGTTTAAGAATTGGAACTATATGCGCCTTTAGCATCTTTTCAGGTATATTGCCTTTTGTCATAAAATCGTTAAAGATATCAGTCAATTTTCCAGCCAGATTTGCTTTTAAAGAGTTATAAAAGATGTTACTAAAACCAGGACCTGGGGATTTATGCAATTTTAATTTATCAATGGTTCGAATAACTTCCCCCAATGCTATGGGCTCATTCAGGTTCTGAAGTTGAAGATTTGATATTTTAAGTAAGTTTAAATGCTCTAAATATTTATTTAGATCCACAGGAATTTGTCTGTATTATATAATTTACTGTAGGACGATTGAAAAGCTTGACCTATTTTAGTTGGATCTAAAAGAGTAACATCATCTTAGTTACCCTCATCTTGATTAATTATTTTTTTAATCTGTTTGAAAGTAGTCTATCCGCCCTATTGCCTTTATAATGCCATGTCCTTCGTAGTTTTTCTAGGGAGAAGTTCGCTTTCTGAATCAGAAGATCGTTTATTTTATCCTTAATGAGCATCAGTTTTTGAGTGAGTTCTATACTGGGTTTATTTTTATTGGCACATTCCAGTTCATCTAGTTCTATATATAATTGTGATACATTTTTTGAAATTTTCTGCTTCTCCTGGGACCCCAATTTAATTAAGTGTCCCTGAATTGTGCATTTGTAAGCGCACCATATGAGTGGTAAAAGCAAATCGTCCTTACTATTTTCATCAAAAAAAAAAAATGAGATGTCTTAATTTGATTAAGATATAAAGTATTATTTAAGAGGCGTTCATTCAATCTCCAATTAGAAATAATTAGATCATTCCATCTTCAATAACCATTATCACTACATTATGATCTGACCAAGGTATGTTCTTAATAAAAAAAAATTATATACCTGATGTTCATATGAAAAACAAGTGAAATCATATTCTGTAGGGTGGAAGATACGCCAGAGGTTTTTTAAAATATCGCTAAATGTTTTTGCAGAATTTCTTAAATATTTGTTACAGTGATCTCTAATTAGGCTCTTTGTATCCAGATCCGGATTAAGGATACAGTTGAAGTCCCCTAAATAGATTACTTTCCCTTGTCTTATTCTATCAACTCTATCAAGTATTTCCCGAATACATTTTATTGGAGCTTGATTTGGTGCATAGATATTAGCAATCATATAAACCTGGTTATTGATTTCACAAATTAATATGTGAAACCTGCCTTCTAAATTTTTTACCTGATGAATAAATGTAAAGGCCACTCTTGTTGATATAAGTGTGGCAACTCCTCTTTTTTTATTACACATAGATGAGGAGAAAATATAATAATTTTTAGATTTTAATCGCTGCTTACCCGTCCGCTCCCAGTGTGTCTCCTGGACTCCACATATCGAGATTGCCTCCTCTTTTAAAAAACTAAGGAGGATATTTCACTTCTGTGGTGAATTTAAGCCCCTCACATTTAATGATGCTAATTTTACCATTGATATTCCGGATCTACTTTTAAGCAGCCTCCCCAAGATGTTCAAAACAAAATATGACCATTACACATAAAACAAGACAATAAAAGCATGTACAAGCAACAATAATCCCCCCTAGTCTCCCTTTCCCCAAGGGAGCCAAACCCTCCCCATTATTGACCATTACCTTAAAAAGGTGTAGGTCACTTATAATCAACCACTTTGGCGGTTGGAGGGAAACATAAAAAAAACCCATAAAACTAAATAACTTCAGTCCCCATACCTTATATTATAAACTCTCTATTGTAAGAGCAGCTAAATATCTTTATGGCAATTAAATTAACCCTTATGTTTTAAAACTAAAGCTGTATTATTGCCTTGTACAGGTTAAGCCTTCCGAAGCGGGAAAGAGAAAGAGGGAGAGAGAGGAGAAAAAAAAAAAAGTAAAAATATTAATCTTATAAGCATATCTTTGTTTAGCTAAGCATTGTGTTACTCCACTTACTTACATAGAAGCTTATTTAACCACCTAATTTATTATACATGGCTCCAATATATATAATGCTGTATGCTTAGAAGTCTTCCCATCCCACACTCCCATATATCCTCATATATACAATAAACGGAAAAAAAACTAAGTGGGGGATAGGGATCTCCCATAATACATAAAAGTAGGAGTATGTAACACCATCCTAATTCACCTTACATTAATTATCAATTCTCCGTGAAACTTTAATATATATCACTCATCTACTATCTAGTATTGCACATAAATCACCCAGCATTTATTATCAATTGTTCAAGAAACTTCTCTATATCTCTATCCACTATTATCCTATGTTACACTCATGTGAATAATCCTTAAACTATGTTCGACCTCTTTATTAAGTTTTCCCCGAGTAATCGTGTATAAAGTAATGTAATCCCTACACTTCCCCCCTTATATACGTGTGTACATACTTCAAATGCGATTATTAAGTGTAATTAAATCCTGTGAATACAATAACATATTTCTAAGTGCTTTCTCATTTAACATCATATTTGTGACCAATAGCAACTATAACTAATTTAATGAGTCACACTAGAGTGTCCTATTGTGTACGCGTACAAAATAACCGTGTATCAAATTACTAATAATCACTCTTCGTTTCATTTCTCCTTTTTTCCTCCCTTTCTTTCCCCTCCCACCTCCATTTTTAAAAAAATAAAGAAAAAGGCAGACATTACTAATCTGCACTCCCCTCTCTATCTTCCCCTTTCCGTTTAAGCCAGTTTGTTCATTAATAACCATTGTTGTAGCTTGTCAGTATCTTTAAACAGTTCCATTTTTTCCTTATAATGAATCTTTAATCCTATTGGAAATGCCCATGAATAGCCTATATTGTGTTCTTTTAACTTCGCCATGTAGCTTGAGTATTTCTTTCTTGCGTTTCTCGTGGCCAGGGATACATCATTAAAAACTTTTAGATCTTCAAACTTTGAATCCTTTAAGGATTTCATCCTCAGTGCAGCATTAAGTTTAACTTTTAAAGAGAGGGAGTGCAGACCTGCAATGACCTCTCTAGGAACATGAACTGGTAAACGTTTTGATTTTGGTAGCCTATGGACATTCTCAAAGACGAATGGGATATTCTCCAAGTATATATCTAGAAAATTACAAAATTCTAGCAAGTACCCAGTTAGCTGTTGATAGGAGATATTCTCAGAGATTCCCATAATCCTGATATTCATTTTCCGGGACCTATCTTCCCAATCCGCTAATTTCATTTCTAGGAGGTCTAATCTCTGCCCCAAAGAAATTATTTTATCCTCCAGCAGATTATTTTGCACCATCGAATATTCCAGTTTTTCTTCCATAGACGTGATCTTTATATTCAATTTCGTTATTTTGTCCCTAAATGTTATAGTGATAGCCTGGATTTCACTTTTAATCTTTTCCATTTGAGTATTAAAACAGCTATTCAGAGTAACTCCATCGATGTTTATCTAATCACTTCGTGAAGGGATACAGTTTTGATTCACTCCTCTTACATCAGCCTGGCTTGGACTCGCCATCTCCTCTCCACCAGACTTAGTAAATTCCGGTTGGCTCAGTTGCCTTTCCTTATCTTGAGATAGAAAGTAATTAGACAGGCGTTTGTCTGACTTTAATTCTGCTTTTGTTTCAACTTTTTTTTCTCTGTCTTTTCTAGCATTAGATTTAGTGTCACTTTTTTTTTATGCCATCGTATAAATGTCCCTCTGTGTTCAGATCTCAGTACTGGCAGCTTGACAGTTTAGAATTGTATAATTTCTAATTGCTAATTAGCCTTGTCTGTCGTTTAAGACCGTACTAGCTGATGTGATGTTCTCAATATGGTGGACACTGTTTTAATTAACTCTGTGACACTATAAATATACAATGCACGTGCCCTTATTTAAGGAAGATGAGAGAGATAAAGAAAGGCAAAAAACTAAAATAATCTTGAGGGAGCGTGGAAGAAAGCGCCAAAAAGAGGAGAGAGGGAAAAAATAAAAGCGTCCAATAAACACCATATAGGAAGGACACCTTAAAACTTTTGCATCTCTTTTCTGAGTGTAACATTAGGTGTATATATCTTCCTTAAACCTTCAACAGAGTCTTTAAACATAAATAGTCAATACTTACCAAGGCCAGGAGAGCACACAGTTTCATCACAATTAATCTTTGCTCACCACTGTTGATCGCAGCCCGACCTGGCGTTGCTATTTCTCTCCGCTCCTCTCTCTCTCTCCTATCTTTCCTTATGCCCCCCTCCTTTCACCACAGTGCGGTAAAGTCCTCGATATGAAGATATACTCGTGCTTGCGGCTAAGCAGAGTGAGCGCCAATGGAGGTCTAACTTTCGGTGCGAGTTACCGGCGGTACAATTTTTGCCATATTGTGTTCCTTTCCTCCCGTTCACATCACTCTCTCCTCGCTCTCCTCAGTCTCCCGCTGCTCAGTCTCCTGCCGCTCATCACTTGGGGTTAGAAGAGCGCTTCCTTATTCCTGCTTCCCTTATGCGCGCAGCATGACCACGTGCACGTCACGTCATCGCTCCATCCCCCTTTCCCATAGCGGGAAAACTGTATACCTTTATGGACTTACAGATAAAATATAATCTCCAGTTGAATTATTCAACTATTTAAGAGTAAAACATTTCCTAAATACTTTACCCCCTTTAGCAATGGATGTGTGGGATAAATTTATACTCCCATATACTCCGGTTAAATTATTTACGAAAATTACCAATATTTACTCTCAGGAAACTAACATTGCTAAATCAAAGTATATTCACAAATGGGAGCTAGAAGGAATAAGTCAAAAGCCTATACAGATCTGGTTTAAAGTCTGGCAAAATACAAGGAATGCAACCCACTGTATTAGTCTTCAAAAACAATATTATAAGTTAACTCATTGCTGGTACTTAGTACCAATGCAGTTAAACAAATTTGACAAAACATATACAAATCTATGTTGGCGTTGTAAAAATAAATTAGGGACCCATTATCATATCTGGTGGGAATGTGATTCCCTGAAGTATCTTAAACTAAAATTAACAGAGATTTAAAAATCTTGGTAAATGATTCTTATGTACTATTGTCCCAAACATTTCTCTTTTAGATGGATCTTCCTTCGCAAGATATATTTTACAGATATCTTTGTCACTCTTATATATATATATATAAGTCACTTTGGGGGTATATAAACTGCCAATTAGTTTTTTTTTTTTTTTGTCCTCAAATTAAAATGGATCGACACTTCTTTGAGAACACACTCCAGCTTTTATACAGTGAGGGGAAAAAGATATTTGATCCCCTGTTGATTTTGAACATTTGCCCACTGACAAAGAAATTATTTGTCTATTAATTTAATGGTAGTACAAATATTTTTCCCCTCACTGTAGCTGGTACGAACAACACCAATGTCATCGGGTTCATGAAACAGCGCTATTGTCACAGGTGGCGGTACGGAAACCGGGACCCCTGAGTGCCTGATGAAAAGTTGGGAGTTTCCAGCATGGAAGTGGATTATCAGGGCCTGGTGCAGGGTAACCACATGCCCTCTGGTGTTGAGCACCAGCGTTTGTGCGGCCACATACCAGGTCCCTGATACAGCTACTGCGGATCCCAAGAGCTAGGAGTTAGATGATATGCAGACCTCCCAGGAACTAGATAGGGAGGCCCTGCAGCAGGAATGTATCCAGTACAGAAACAATGCAAGGCTAAGATAGTCACCAAACATGAAAACAAGATAAAACTAGTAGAACCCAGAACCAGAGAAGGATAGGAAGCTAAACCCAGAACATGTACACAATACATAAGGGAAACATTGACATAACATGGACAGGACTGGACAGGACTGTACATGGACTGGGAATACAAACTAAAACAAGACAAGATAGGATTGGCAAAACAAGAGGAGAAATAACTAAGTACTATATATGAAAATCATGGGGATTTAGTCACATTATATGATCATGCATTGCATAAGCCTGCCAACAACGCCAATGTACCCCATATCTGGCAGGTCCTACTCTGCCTAATGCAAGCTAAACCAACCAAAGAAAACACACATAGTACGTACCTGCAAGAAAGGGCAGAAGACTTGAGCAGCTGCCTGCAGTAACAATGAAACAACAGGAATGATGGAAAACAAACGGGTGTGGAAACATAAAACAAACATTTAAATGAATCCAAGAGACTGGGAATTCCCGGGACGGAATACAGGAATGAACCCAGAAAAACCCAGCATAAAGAAAACCAGACATAGAATAGAAAACCAAAAAAACAGAAAAACTAAACAAGAATTGTAAAAAGAGTACTGGATACCAGAAGCCATCACCAGACTTCTCTGCAGAACATGGCATGATGTGACAGCTATTTACTTAATCTAGACTGCGAAAACTGTCATCAACCTCTGCGTTGGATAACTTGTCGCAAATGTTCTCTTGGATTTTCCTGGAAATGTATTAACAAGAATTGTGCATCATCGTGGTTAACCTTCAGAAAGGGCTCTTTCTTTGGAAAATAAAAAAATCACACATCTCACTGAAAATGTGCCTGCACATTATTTACCTCTGGTGCTTGGAATCCTCTGAAAAACAAGCTTAATTCGTTTTGGCATCAAATTCAACATTTCATTTCCACTGCACACAGGCTACTGATACACCAAGAATTTTATATTTTAAATATTTTGCTAGAATATATTTCTAAATGGGATAGAATGGAAACATTGCACATTTTAATGGCAGCTAAAAGCTAAAAGCACCATAAGCACCATATTGAAGTCATCATTTCCACCAAGCATGGCGCAAGTCCGAGAAAGATTGGCACAATCAAAAATTTACAAGGAAATGGCTATCAGGCTGTTGAAGCAGTGGGAATTCGAGAAGATTTGGTCTCATTGGAATTTTGGCTCTAAAAACTAGTACTAGTGAATGTTAAGGGTACAATGTATTTTCATGTTCTAAATAGTTTGGGTTACCATAGGTATTATTAAGATATCAGCTATGATTACACTATGCATATACAGATAGGTCTATATTTGTTTACTATGCACTTGTATGTTTACTTAGATTGTGTCTCCTGCTTCTTTTGGGTTGTTTATAAATATCTTATGGATAACTATACTAGAAAAAAAATTGTAGCTGTATTAGTTTAGGGGTTTCTATTATTTTCTTCCTTTTTTCTTTTTTATCTTCTTCTTGTATTTTTCTTTGATTGTATGTAACACAATTCTATTTTCTCTTAATGCTAATTTAAATATGAAAAAATAAATAAAATAATAAAAGCAATTTTAAAAAAAATCAAGTAATTCCTGTGCTCCAAGCAGCTTGAGCTTTCAAGGCAGAAAAAACTTAGGTAAATGCCTTTCTACGCTTAGAAATTCAGGCAAACCACTCTGACTAGTTGGACAAACAAAGTATTTTCCTATGTACTAGGGTTTGTGTGTACCAGCCCAGTTTATACTGAGTGCAAAAAGTGTCTGAGCAGTTGTTTAGTAAGACTCTTCTCACAATACACCTGGTATAAAATGTGACAAGTGAGCTCTGTGTGCCTACTTTTCTGGAAAATAGTGTAAATAGTCTGACACTTATTTCCTTTTCCTGAATTCGGTGTATCTGATATAACCCAGAATGGTTGTTTCATAATGTTTCTGAAAATCATTTGTCTGTTCTCACACCAGCTTCATGAGAGATCTGAGTTCAGCAATGCAAAAGCAAAATAAGCTCTTCTTATGTCTTGAAAAAAATGATATAAGTGTAATCTTGCTTTGCTTAGGGCTACTTCTGAACATAAACACATGCTGCACTAAAAATATTCCTGGTTTACAGAGTTTGTGTTGTGTATGTTATAGTTAAGGACCATTAAGCAACAAAAAAATAGCCACAAGACAAAAAATACTTAAAAGATAGTAATATTAAATTTATTTTGTTTTCCTAACATTAAAAAATCAAAGTAAAGCATATGTGAACCTGGGTGTGTTATACATTATAGATTAATTTTTATGGTCTAAACCACATAAAATATACCATGCACACACATGTTAATAGAAATAGACATAACGCTATTGTGAAGCTACATGTAGGCCCCACATATGGTTTAGACATTAGTAATGGACATCAAGATTTGCTTCCAAATTACTGATGGCATCATAGATTTACTGAATGAAGAACAAAAAGAAGGATTTTATCAATTGGTGGTTTACATGGTTATTTACCAAAGTAAGAAACTAAAGTGAATTCATTTTAAATTACAAATATTTAAGGCCATTTTAGTGAATAAAACCTGCTTGAATGAAAGGATGAAACACTATTATAATATATAGAATATGTAAATATGGGATGTAAGGCACACAAGGAGACCAAAGTCTGGGGGATGGAAGCAAACAATTCTAGTTTGTCTGTAAAGAGGAAAACATGTTTAGGATTGATGAAAGAAACATCTTGTGATGGCTCTGAAACAGACTACTGGGAAATATGAAAAGCAATTTGAGTGAAGAAGAGGGTAAAAAGCTTAAAGAGCAAATATTTGGAAGAGTAAGATCTGATATAGGGGATGAGGGAAAAAAGGAAAACGGAAAGAGTGGAAAAACAAACATTTTTAAGGACAGGCTTGGAGAAATATGGATAACACTGAAAAATAGATAAATATATTTGGATATAAAGATTCACTTTTTAAATTAAATGTCACGGAACATGCAAGTCTGCATATGTAACGTGTAGAAGCAGAAGATCGTTCAGATGTTATCACAATGCTTTTATCCTTTGCAATGAAACTCTTCCAATACATACAATACCAACGTAGTTTGTCACATTCGATTATCTGCAAATATATATCCTTGTATGCATATCTGTATTGTTCCATTTTGCAGTTGGTAGCTTTTCTAATATTGTAATCTTATACTAGACACAGTTTCTGAAATTTCAAAGGGCCTTTTGTAGAGGTTTGCATTAAGCAAATATATTATCTCTCACCATTTGGCTTACAATACAGCTCCAGTCAGTGTGTCTCACAGTCTGAGGCATGAGATAGTTGCTATAGGTCATTCAACTCCTTTTGGATCCTGAAGATACGAGAGAGGAGTGATCACATTGCTTTACTGCTATCACAACATGTATATATTCAAATACAACATTTTCTGAAGATACATGGTGTTTGATGCTCTGTGCAGAATTAGTCAGTACTAAATAGGAACTGCACTTGTAATGACCTAGCACAAACATTGCAAATGAGGAGAAGAGGGGACAATGGTCAGAAAAAGATTCAACTACTATCCATTTTAAAAATATTGCAAGGAAGAAGAATGCAAGCAAGAATGCTTGTTTGTTTTTACATACACTGCTAGTTTTGCATTAAATTTTCAGAGATTGTCATGGTAGTGTGTACTGGTGACAATGAATTGCACCTTGAAATCAATTCTTATTGCTTGGAATTTAATTGTTATTTAGTTTCTATATATCATATTTTATTATATCAATTCAAATGAAGAGAAAATATAAAAACATACAAGTAACATTTTATATTATGGCCTCAATTTAATATTTTTGGATAAGCTTTCAAATGATTTAACTTAAGGACTGAGCCAAATGTACATGTTTTGATCAAAATAAAACATAAACAAAACTTGGAATTTGACTATGTCTGTTCAACCGTAATTCACCTCTTTCATGTTAAGTGCACCCACACTTATTATATATCATTTTATTCAGGAGAAACAGGGCTTTCATTTAACATCAAATATTTAGCTATGAAACATAATTTAATATAAATACACTATAAAAAAATATGAGAAATTAAGAAATTTTGCTATTTATTTAGTTCTGCATGACATTTTAACTGTGAATGTCATAATACTATTTGCTTTTACTGCAATAAAATACACATATTTGTATTCAGCAATGTCCTACGTGTAAAACAGTACCCCCTATGTACAGGTTTTATGGTGTTTTAGGAAGTTACAGGGTCAAATATAGCATGTTACATATTTCATTTTTTTTCACATGGAATTGGTTACATTGACTTTGAGACCGTATGGTAGCCCAGGATTGAGAATTACCCCCATCATGGCATACCATTTGCAATAGTAGACAACCCAAGGTATTGCAAATAGGGTATGTCCAGTCTTTTTTAGTAGCCACTTAGTCACATTATAAATAATAATAAAAAATAAATAAAAATAAAAAATATATATATATATATATATATATGCACACATATATATATATATATATATATATATGTATAAATATATATATATATAATTTTTTTAAATGATTTGCATTTATATATAGGTGCATTCTAACTGTATTTTGATATCTATATATATATATAGATATATATCTATATATATATATATATAGATAGATATCAAAATACAGTTAGAAGGCAATATATATATATATATATATATATATATATATATATATATATATATATATATATTCTTTAATTATTTATTTTTTTTATTTTTATTTTTAATTTTTAACATATTTATATACTTTTTATTATATATATATATATATATGTGTGTACCAGTAGCACTCAGGAGCACTCAGGAGTCTTTCAAGGTAAATTTCATCTGTTGCTTTATTGAGCAATTACAAATTCACACAACTTTCCAGTCGATGTTTCAGTCTGTAAAATATATATATGATCTAAGTATATATTTTATTTTTTACTGTTTTAAAACTTTATTTCATTTTATTTCTGTGCCGCCTGCTGGCATTTAGAACCAGGTCCCCAAGGATGGCATAGCTCGCCCGCCGTCCTTAACGGGTTAAATTTTTTAGATAAACCTTTAAAGTGATTTTATATTTTGATTTTTTTATTGATATTTTTTATATAGGATATATTTTTTGATATTTAATGTATTGAACAAATAATAATTTAAATAGTTTATCCAAAAATAATACATAATTTGAAAAGTGTTTCAATCAAGATTAAATTGAGATTATATGTTAGTAATAAATACTGGGGATTAATACTGGTAAGTAGGATGGTTTATGTAAAAAAAATACACTGAAAATAAAAGTTACAATGAATTTAAATATAATATGCAAACAATTAGGACTATTAAAATAATAATTAGGATATGAACAAGATACAATGAGGCTCAAGTAAATATTGTTATCTCTAGCCTTTTTGTTCTCAAGAAGGAGTTCTCAAATCTACACACTTTCAGGAATACTCTATGTACACATAACATTACTAGACAAACACATTCACAATTTAGTACATAAATAAGGGTGAGCTATTTGTTACATTGATTATTTCATAATCATTTATTCATAACCTCTACATTTTAAATATTTCTTAAACATATGTAAAATCTAGTTATTCAGGTTCCGTTAATTGCACTGATGTCATGTAGAAAAAAAAAATAAGAATACATAGAAATATATAATGCAATATATATGGCAGATATAAAATATTTAAGAAAATAAAATCACTAATTTGTCTACTATAGGAGCCCAAGCAATAATTACAGAGGGGTAAAATAAGAGCAGTTACAGCTATATTGCCTCAGGATTTTTGCTTTTGTGGACATGTCAATGTACTTGTTGCCGATACTGCCAATCATTCCTCCGAGAATAGAAAAATCAGTCTTGGTCTCCAGCTTCAAGATCTCTCCTTTAGATAGGAAGCCATTGAGAACAGTTTTCAATTCAGTCAGGTTTGCCTCATCCAACAGCGATGCAGTTGTGACTGAGCATAGCACTTCCCCTCGGTGTGCACTCAACATCTTTGCGAATGCAGAAATTATGTCTGGGGTTTAATGTAAGCGACCATTCTCAGAAAACAACTTAATAAAGTTTGACGTGATTAGGGATAGCTTCTCCCTTTGCCAAAATTTCACAGAGTGTCTTCTGTTTCAGGGCATCTTTGATGTGCGGATTTATGATAATGCCAGAAACCTTGGGCTCTTTAATAACTGCCAATATCCGGGTCAGCACTTTCTCCACTTGGTTTAGTTTCTTCTCCTTTGAAGCAGCTAAATACAGGGCAGTGGCATACCTGCCCTCTGGACCAAAGATCTGAATTGGAGGCTTGACTAAAGTCAGCCCGACTGCGCTGATACTGAATGTGAGGACCTTCACTTAGAGCCTTTCTTCTGCTGACATGTTCTCCTCTGGCCGCTGCTCTAGGTCAAACCTATACCGCCCACCGTCCGGGTCACTATGTGTATAATTTAAAAATTCACTAAGATTATTTTCTAGGGTCTTACCATATAAACAAGGAAAACATATTGCTGCCTTCCTTTCAGGGTACTACTTACCCCTTAGTCTTTTCCATGACCTATTCCTGGTTTTAGTGATGACTGACAGGTACATGTTTGCAGGAGACATTGGAATCAATGTAATGCAATTATCTAGGGCCTAAATAGAATACAGGGTATTCTGGAATGTAGATATGACTTTAAAGAGGTAGACCCATCAGTAGGAGATTATGTTGTCTCTTAGAGTTAAGATAATTTATTTAAAAGATCTACCCTGGGGGCGTGGCCAGACTGGCAATGGAGTAAGGCACACTCTCCAGCAGTTCCGAAGCCCCAGCTCACAAAAGCACTTAAAAATCACTTACTAAAAGCTGATATGGGGAAATCAAGAAGAGTACTTACCCCAGGACCCTCCAACACTGTTTCCCCTAGGCATACCGGTCTCACGGACGAATTCCTGGCCACACCACACGGCTTGCGCTGCACCTGTGATCCGGAAAAAGATGGCGTCGGCCTTGAAGGGTTCAGAGAGCATGGCAGGTTCCGCACAAGGCCTAGCTGGTGGGGAGACACTTACACAAATCTCGGCTGAGCTGGCCTTCATCTCCACCAACATGTTTACCCATACGGATAAGGCTGAATTGCTGACTGAATTGCGGACGGCTATCAGAAAGGAGATAATGGCGTAATAACTGGCATGCTCACTCCTTGAAGAAGCAGTGGGTGGACATGGAGATTCAACAAGCCAAAGGCAAAATCCCACACTATGGCTGGGTAACCTGACATTGAGTGCCCTACACACAAATAACCCCATGATAGATGCCACACTTGGCATCTGGTGCACACTCCGCTTTCAATGACAACTGACGACGTCACCCAACCCCTATCACGAATAACCCAGACCTTGCCAGTGGACTGAACGCTAGAGAACTGGCCGGTCTCAACGCTATATTGGTGCACCTCCACCCAGCTTAAGACCATCAATGCATTAGTACAGGACAGACAATCAACCCCACTAAAGCTCCCACCAAGTAAAAAGGTACTACGGGTCCATGCCGGACCAAGGGCAGGTACACAGACCCCTGAAGCAATATGAGTTTCTATGCACCAGGAGGGCACATGTCTTAAGGGGCATCTCTACCATGTATTTGCTGCTCCTGTCAAATTGAGGTGACATTTCCCTTGGGTACACAAGTAGGTGGGAGAGAGAAACGGGAGTCACTCTCACAGACCAAGAATGGGACAAAATCTTTACACTCACACACAAAAGCTTGATAAGCTCTAAGTTCCCGAGTTAAGCTACAAACTGCTAACATTCTGGTGCCAGACGTCCTGCACCAAACGACTGCGGAAAACCCCTGGGAATGCTGGCTTTGCGGGAGGGGAGAGGGGATCGGGCTCTACATATGGTGGCCCTGTCCTGAAATCGTTTCCTTACCCCCTCCAGCAAAAGGTAGCTAAAGTCAAAAAGATCTACACCATTGAATCTTGGGGATGCTTGGAGAAATATGTACAAGCCTGGGCCCCCTGGCTCACCTACATCTCGAGTGCCCATGCAGGAACATGAGTTCAATCGGGTGCTATTATTACCAGATCATGACACCTAGTGGAATAATTATGTGGACAGCGTGGAGGGGCGGAGAGGAGAGAACTTGGATTCTTTTTTTTTCCTCTTCTTTCTTTACTCTCCCCCTCTTATTTGCTCTCTCCCCTTCCCCCTCCCTCCTCTCTTCTATTTTTCTTCCCCCAGAGCCCTTTCTCATACCTTTCCACCACTACTGCTCTGATACACAACACTGGCCTCATGAATGATGGGGTTAGATAATTTCTATTTGGACAAAAAAGCCGCTTTGAACACAGCCAAAATAATGGGCGGACGACCCATTATCTTCCCACCGCTCCCCATTGCGAATAGAATAGTTGGACCTAACACATTCAAAGCCCACAAACACTAAAGAGGATAACTGCAGCTAGTTACGCATTCATGACATAGACAAGACTCACGGAATCATGCAAAGATCTCAAATGCCATACCGGCGGACAAACTTGTAGACTGTTAATGGCATGCATTTGTATTATGTACTATCAAAACACAATGTCAAAGCTGTTATATCTTTACTTCTGTTCTACTTTGTGATTGAAAACTGAATACTGCAAAGCAAAAATGCAAAATAAAGATTGTCAAAAAAATATCTATTCTTGAATAGAGTTATTGGGGAGAAGCCTAGTAATACTATCCTTCCAAATGGACTGCACTAGACAACATTCACTCAGAATGAATTGACCAGACTATGGTGTTATTGGCATTGTTGAAATATGGTATAAAGAATCACATGAGCTTGGTCCTAAACAAAGACTTCAACTGGCTCTCATGGGAGCAATTGCTTGATTAATTGAAAGACTGCAGCAGGATCTCTGAAGTATTTTATGATTCACTCAAAAGAACTTTGTTCATAGCTGGTCCTCTAAACCTCCATTTTGAATTTACAGTCTGGCAATATTGATCTTCTGGTCTATGCATACTTCAGACTGTAATGGTTTATAGTCTTGGTGATGCAGTCCAGTTTATATTTTGAAATGCTCTGTGTGTAGGTCTTTTTTCCTTGCAGATATCTGTACAGACTTTTTTATGAACTTGAATATGCTTAATCAGGTTATATTGTTCTCCTAACAGTGGGAACTCTGAAAAGGGTTCTCATCCTGATCTGAAGAAGTTCAGTCATTGGAGTTTGGCAACAAGTTTGTGCATATGTGTAAGTCACTGAGGCAAAAAATAAATATAAAAAATAAAGAAACATCTAAGCTTCCCTTGTCCATTCACTGGTTCTGGTGTTTGCTAATGCATGTTTAGATATAGTAATTATATGACAAAGAGAAATGGTGAAAATAAGAGGAACACAAATACAAAAGAAAACTAAAGTATTTCTTAGCTCACAGTAATACCTGGAGTGGGTATCAAGATTGCAACCTAAGGGAAGCTGTGAAATTTTACACCTGTTGAGAGCAGGTGCGCATGCTGAGGTTACCAGGTGTCATGAATATTGAATCCCACTAAACAGAACGTAGGTCAAAATCAGAGAATACAATATAGGATGCATCATTGGTCCTTAGTGTTGCTGGGTTTCCACAAGAATATAGAAACAAAATTGTAAATGGAAGCAAAACAAGGTCAGGTTTATGACAATATAGAAAAATAAGAAAACTAGCCAAGGCCAGGGTGATCGAGTCAATGAAACAAGTCAAGTTTAACAAGAGAAGTCATAAATAAATAAAATGGATTATTGGGCATCACAATTGAAACCACAACAGGGCAACACCACTTAAATGGTTCACCACTTTGGTGGTTTAGACCACTTTACTTTGTCTACGTCACCCCTGCAACCCCAAACATTATGATAATGAGATCACAGTTATGATGTGATCCAGTTACGTCTGGGAGTGGTGCAATGCACCTGATTGTCAACAAAAGGTATGCACCACAAGTAGGCAGCATTCATATTGCTAACAGACTGGGAGCAATACGCTCCAGCCTCCCAATCGAAATGGACAGTTGGCACAAGAACAGCATCAATTGGGTTGGATATTTGACACAAGGGAAGTCTCACAGCATTCCTCCAAGCAGGTACTAGGCTCCCCAGTTAGCTAGGACAAGTTCCCCTTATGTGACAGAGTTATCCATCTGATATGTGACTAGGAGAAGCCTCGAGATAGCATTTGCAATCATAAGGGGAAGTCTGAGCTTCATACTGATGTGTACCACTGATGCAGAGAATAGAATATGGTTTTTATGATATATACTACCTACACTTAAGTTGAAGGCCATAGACCACATTCCTCCATTGAGAAGAGGATATGATCACAAAAAACTATTATTACAATGAGAACATTATTGGATAAGGACTCTCCATAAAGTACATCCAAAAGGCTTGAAAGAAAAATATTCTTTATCTGTGTTTGTGACGATACCTTACCTGTGTCCGCCGATCCCGCGCAGCACGGCGGTTCCCCCGGCTGCTTCCGGGAGGCGGCGCAGCCTGTCAGACGCTGCCCGTTCGCGGCAAAATCAGTTTTATGACGCGGCGCATGCGCGCCGACGTCATGATAGTTTTGCCGCGAAAATTCAAACGCGGTCACGCTTCCGGACCTTTTGGGGGCGTGGCTTTAAAGTGACACACACATCAGTATAAAAGGGCATCCCTGTCCACCCCTCAGTGCCCTAGTGTGGTTCTTGATTGTTCCTCTGGTGCTCTTATACATAGTTATCTGTTTTTCTGGTATTTTGACTTCCGTACTGACGATTCTCCTATCTGGCTCCCCGACTTTTGGCTTGGCTTTCTCGTTTATCCCGATTTCCGTACTCCCTTGATCCTTGACTTTTCTTTTGACTATTCTCTGACGTTAAGTCCGGCCACCCTAAGGTCCGGTATACGTCCATTTCTGGGTTACCATCTGTGTGAAGGGGTCACTGTCGTGACATTACACTAGGGCCATGGACCCTGCAGGTGCTAATCCTCATGGCCCGGTTCCTGATAATCGGTTTGAGGAACTGGACCATCGTATGGACCAGTTTGCTGTAGCTGTTCAGACCCTGTTAGCTCGGACTGCACGTCTACAGCCAGAGGACCATATCCCGGGTCATAGACCTCAGGAACCTCATATGGAGATGGCGGCAGGGGGAGCTTCTGCCCATGCTACATCCCCTCTCCCTATATGGGCGTATCCTACCGATAGATCAAAGATTGGTTATATTATAACATTGTTAGTCGATAGAGCACTAGTTTGGGCCAATCCATTGTGGGAAAACGACAATCCCATAGTTTTTAACTATGCAGAGTTTGTTGCAGCCTTTAGGAGAACATTTGATCCCCCTGGAAGACGTACTAATGCTGCTAAAACCCTCTTACGAATGAGACAAGGGTCTCGTTCCCTGGTTGACTATGCCCTGGAATTCCGCACTCATGCTGCAGAGGTCAGATGGAATGAGCAGGCCTTTGTAGCTGTGTTCATGAATGGACTTTCTGACAAGCTTTTAGACGAGGTAGCTACCCGAGACCTCCCTAATGTGTTAGAGGAATTGATTACATATCTAGCACATATAGACGAACGTCTCCGACATAGACAAAACACCAGGGATAGACCTAGGCGTGTGCCGGAACGCCTGGCATTGACGTTCCCTTCGTCTGAGGAAACCACTGTCGCTCCAGCAGAACCCATGCCATTGGGAGCCACACAGTTGCCTGAACCTGAGAGACAATATAGACGAAGGGAGGGACTTTGTATGTATTGTGGGAAAAGAGGACATACCTGCCTACACTGCCCAAGCAGGCCGGAAAACTCCAACGCCTAAGCCCTCAAGGAGGACAGGACTTGGGTGTAACGTGTATGTCCTCCTTCCAAGACAGGAAAGAACTCAGGCTTCTTCTACCGATAACCATAGAACGGGAGGGAAAGATAATAACTACCTCTGCGCTGATAGATTCTGGGGCAGCTGAGAACTTTATCGACCGTACTTTCGGCCAGCATCACAACCTCCCATTTCGAGAAAGATCAACACCCTTGGCCGTTGAGGCCATAGATGGTAGACCACTATCCATTCCTTTTATTACTCAAGAATCCAAACCCTTAGTCTTGACTGTAGGTTTGTTGCATAAAGAAACCATAACCCTACAGCAAATACCTTCTCCCACCTTTCCGATTATACTTGGGTTTCCTTGGCTTACCAAGCATAATCCTCTAATTGACTGGGAGAGAAAAGAGATTGTGAAATGGGGTGACTCTTGTTGTAAGGAGTGTATCAGTCGAGTTAAACCTATAGGACTCCTCAACGTTCCTACCATGGAACCATTAACCACTCGAGTACCCGAACCATATCGGGATCTCAAGGCAGTCTTTGAACCAAGGGAAGCAAACAAATTACCACCCCATCGTTCTTACGACTGCGCTATTAATTTGTTACCCTGGTACTATGCCCCCTAGGGGTACCGTGTATCCCCTCTCTGTGACAGAAAACAAAGTACTTGAAGAGTACATCACAGAGAATTTGAAGAAGGGTTTTATTACCAAGTCATCCTCCCCAGCTGGTGCAGGGTTTTTCTTTGTTTCCAAAAAGGAAGGTGACTTGAGACCCTGCATCGACTATCGGGGATTAAATAAAATAACAGTACGAAACGCATATCCAATTCCGCTCAATACTGAGCTTTTTGATAGGTTGAAGGGAGCAGCCGTATTCACTAAATTAGATTTACGGGGAGCTTATAATCTAGTTTGAATTAAGAAGGGACATGAGTGGAAAACGGCTTTCAATACTCGCTATGGCCATTATCAATATAGGGTTATGCCCTTCGGCTTATGCAATGCCCCGGCAGTCTTTCAAGATTTCATAAACGATGTATTAAGGGACTATCTACAAACGTTTGTTGTTGTCTTTTTAGATGACATACTCATCTACTCTAAGAATATCAAGGAGCACCATAGACACGTTAGGATAGTTCTATCTAAATTATTGAAAAACGGACTCTACTGTAAACTAGAAAAATGTTTGTTTGATGTGGAGAAGGTTAATTTCTTGGGTTACATAATTTCAGGTTCAGGCTTTCAAATGGAACCTAAAAAACTGGAAGCAATTTTAAATTGGCCCATACCCATTGGACTTAAAGCCATCCAACGTTTCCTGGGGTTCGATAATTACTATAGAAAGTTTATCAGAGGATTTTCCTCTATTACCGCTCCTATTACCGCTATGACAAAGAAGAATAGAAGTCATACGGTGTGGAATACTGAAGCTAAGGAAGCCTTTGAAAAATTGAAGCTAGCCTTTTCTTCAGCCCCGGTGTTAAGTCACTCTAATCCTTCGCGTCCTTTTTTGTTAGAAGTGGATGCTTCAGAGACAGGGATAGGGGCTGTACTCTCTCAGAGATCCTCGAATGATCAACCCCTGCATCCCTGTGGCTATTTCTCTAAAAAACTGACGGAAACAGAACGAAGATATGATATAGGAGATAGGGAATTGTTGGCTATCATTTCAGTGCTCAAAGAATGGCAGCATCTATTAGAGGGGTCATCTGAACCGATCATCATCCTCACTGATCACAAGAATCTTTCCTATTTTGGAGAGGCAAAAAGAATGTCTGACAGGCAGATTCCTTGGTCTTTGTTCCTAACACGTTTTAACTACATAGTGACGTACAGGCCCGGTTCTAAGAATACGAAAGCAGATGCCTTATCTCGACAACATGAGCACCTATCTCCTCCAGTAACCCATTTATCTTCCATAATCCCTACTTCACAAATAGTCGCCACAGTCCATACTCAAATCTCTTCTAGCTTAATGGAAGTATTGTCCAAATGCCAAGACCACAACTCCTTAACTATCCCTCAGGGGAAATTATACGTACCTTTAAATTATAGGAGACGAATCCTATCCTTGGTACACGACTCTAAGATTGCCGGTCATCCCGGTATTCATAAGACAGAAGCACTACTCGAAAAGCAATTCTTGTGGCCCTCTTACAAGAAGGACGTCCGAGAATATGTCCTAGCCTGTAACATCTGTTCCTCTAATAAATCTCCTAAAAGTCGCCCTTTAGGCCTCCTCATGCCGTTGCCTATTCCCAAAATGCCATGGTCGAGTATTGCCATGGATTTCGTAGTAGACCTGCCACCTTCAAAAAATCACCGGGTAATCCTAACTATCATCGATAGATTTTCCAAAATGACCCACCTAGTCCCTTTAATTAAACTTCCTTCATCCTCCGAACTGGCCACGATATTTAGAAGGGAGGTGGTTCGTTTACACGGTATCCCTACAGATATAGTCTCTGACAGAGGCTCACAGTTTATTTCCAGGTTTTGGAAAGCGTTTTGTGATCAGTTGGGTATCAAACTTAATCACTCCTCTTCATACCATCCCCAATCCAACGGAGTTACAGAGAGAATTAATCAATCACTAGAACAGTACATTCGCTGCTTCACCTCCGATCACCAAGATGATTGGATGGAGTTACTCCCTTGGGCTGAATTCGCCCACAATAACTGGGTTCACGAGTCGACACAACATAGCCCCTTTTTTATAAATTATGGCTTTGACCCTATTACTCTTCCGAGTTCCTTTTCATCCTCGGCAGTGCCAAGCGTTGACTACACTGTAAAGAATATGAAAGAAACTTGGATAGGGGTCAAGCGTATCCTGACTCAAAAGGCCGATGCTCAAAAAAATAAAGCGGACACTCGGCGCAAAAATGCTCCGAATTTTATAGTAGGGGATAGAGTGTGGTTGAGTACACGCAATATTAAATTACGAGTTCCCTCTATGAAATTCGCACCGCGATTCATTGGTCCTTTTAGGATCCTCCAACGGATTAATCCAGTCTGTTATCGCCTGGATTTACCGGCTAATATGAGGATACCCAATTCCTTTCATGTTTCTCTTCTGAAACCTTTGATTTGTAATCGCTTTACTCGGAAACCCAGGACTCCTCTTTCTACACTCATTGATGGCCAAGACGAGTACGAGGTTAAATCTATTTTAGACTCTCGTGTCTCTAGAGGCCGGCTCCAGTATCTATTGGATTGGAAGGGATACGGCCCCGAGGAAAGGTCATGGGTGGATGCCTCGGACGTGCACGCGCCTCGCCTAGTCCGTTCCTTTGCTAGGCGTCGTTCTCGCGGGCCCTGTCCTCCCCGCCCTCGGGGCGGTCCTCGAGGGGGGGTACTGTGACGATACCTTACCTGTGTCCGCCGATCCCGCGCAGCACGGCGGTTCCCCCGGCTGCTTCCGGGAGGCGGCGCAGCCTGTCAGACGCTGCCCGCTCGCGGCGAAATCAGTTTTATGACGCGGCGCATGCGCGCCGACGTCATGATAGTTTTGCCGCGAAAATTCAAATGGCTTTAAAGTGGCTTTAAAGTGACACACACATCAGTATAAAAGGGCATCCCTGTCCACCCCTCAGTGCCCTAGTGTGGTTCTTGATTGTTCCTCTGGTGCTCTTATACTTAGTTATCTGTTTTTCTGGTATTTTGACCCTTGGCTTCCGTACTGACGATTCTCCTATCTGGCTCCCCGACTTTTGGCTTGGCTTTCTCGTTTATCCCGATTTCCGTACTCCCTTGATCCTTGACTTTTCTTTTGACTATTCTCTGACGTTAAGTCCGGCCACCCTAAGGTCCGGTATACGTCCATTTCTGGGTTACCATCTGTGTAAAGGGGTCACTGTCGTGACAGTGTTTTTATAAGTGCATGGTTTGTTTCCCTCTGGACGGGAGATACCACAAAGGGTAGTTGAGAATGACAGGGCTGAGATCCAGACAGAGAAGCAAGTACTGGCCAAATAACCTGACATCATAGTGATTGACAAGGAATGGAAGACTGCAGTGGTGGTGGATGTCACACCCAGTGACTAGTACATCAGGGAAAAGTAACATGAGAAGATGGACAAGTACCAATAACTGAAAGAAGAGCTAGAAAGGAGGTGTAAAGTTAAGGCAGTAGTAGTCCCAGTTGTAAGATGAGCATTCAGCTGTGACTCCCAGTTGGGGACTGACTTCAACAGATTCCAGGTGGGAAATCTGAGTTTTCTGTCCAGAAGAGTGTAGGTCTAGGAACAGATAATATACCACGCAGAACCCTCAGACTCCAATGACTATGATAGAGGACACGAGAAGGAGGAATAAATATACCACCCAGGAGAGGTGAGGAAAATTAATTAGCCAATATTCCCCCACTATTTTTCCCTATCCCCACATTACCACTACTGTCCACCTACGGCAAAGCCACCACACTATAGCCCCTTTCTCCTCACCACAAAAAAAAAAGCAGGGGCAGAGAGAGGATGTCAGGCTGGAAGAACCAGTGAGACTTATCCTCTAAATGAACACACAAAGCAAACTAATAAAAGAGAAAATGAATGTAACAAAAGAAGCGGCCAATTGATATATAAAACGTAACTTTTTAATATACCTAGTAAAAATGTCGATAAGGCCTTGCAAGATATTGCCGGGGATTTACTCCAAAAGGTGAGAACTGGCCAACTTCCCATGCACCATTTATGACATGATGTCAGCTCACTGTGGATATCCACTTTAGACATGTTGAAAATAATGTTTGAACAGCAGAGGTCAATCCATAGTCTATCTTTACAACACTGAAGCAAAAGGATTGGACAATTATAGGGCAGCTAGTGTCAATTTAAATTTCACAGATACTTTGAGTCATACCTTATAAAAAATAAGTATAATAAGCATTAATTACTCATCCTGCTGCTCCATCTTTTTTAAAATGCCTCTCAATGCAGTGGTTTTACCCTACCTGGCTGAGTCTTGCATTGCCTGTCACTTCTGCAGACTTATTTGCGGGAAGTTGAAAGGGCACTGTTTTTTTTTTCTACACTGAAGGGGGGTCATTGATGTCATAAAATGTTGTTTCTGCCAGGGAGGAAAGTCTGAATGGGTGGTTAATTACCCACTGACTTTTAACTTTCATTTTTTTTTTTTCAAAAATCCCCTTTTTCAACTTATAATGACTCATGCTCCCCATTTTTTATTAATACAAAATAGCAAAAGGAAAAAATTTACAATTAAGCATTATAAAACTTTATATATTATACAACTATATACATTATTTCACTTACTGGTTTTTTTAATCTAGATACATATCTAATTTTGCCAACATATCTAATTTTGCTATTTTGTATTAATTGGCATTGTATTTTGTATTAATTGGCATTGCAAAAACGCCTGATAATGTATAGCAATTAGCTAGGCATTTAGGCAATATTGTACCTGTATTTGAATGTCAGCACAAACTTTTTTTGGCTGTAATGCCTTTTTCAGAATTTGTTATTCAGTAACAAAATTTGATGCGCCGAACTGTGGAATAGACTAAATTCGGTCACCCCCGATTTATTTATTTATGTATTTATTCCTGGACATAATGGTTTGGGTGAAACAATTTATTCTGTTGACTACAAGCTACCAATCTTATGAAGCTACATTTTTGTTTTTCTTGCAATATTTTTACATCCTATTATTTATATTTATACACATATTTTCAATGTCTGTTGTTTTCATTTTTTATCATTTATTATCTATTAAGTATTATTGTACATTTGTATTCAACATTTTACATGCATTAACTGTTGTTTAGTTTGCGAGTAGGCTACAATGTAATATGAGGTCATATTCCATGCACTTTATTTTGCAATGATTAAGTTACATATTAATTCTTTATAAAATTAGTTTCAATCATTTGGTCATTCATTTCAATCATTTGAGTCTAAACAAGGGACTAACTAGAAATTACTTGTTCCCAGTGAAAGAATGAAAAAAACCCCCTCTCTATTTTAGGGAATCATCAATGCACTAACCATTGAATTTTGTCAAGTTGTATTAAAAAATACAGATCGGCAGCATTTAATAAATAACCATTGGGATTATGTTCACCATTCTTGTATTTGAACAAACTGTTGCTTAGTGAACATGTCTTTTTTAGATTAGAGCCTTTTTAAAAACTTCAACATACCTTAACCTCTGTATAACAGAGGGTAATTGTTATACTAATCAAGCAATGGTGCATTTTTTTCACCAAAAAACTATATTGAAGGCTGAAAAATACATCATAGCTCTTAAAGCAGAACTGTTACTTCATGATAAGTGACAATTCTATTCAACTTTCCAGAGTAAAAATGATTTCAGATTTCACTGGAGTGAGTTATGCACAGGGCTCGAGTCCTGCAGGAACGCGTGGGAATGGCATTCCTGCACTGTTTCCACAGCAGGAACGCCGTTCCCGTTAGTGGTCCTGCTGCTCTTGCAGGACTTGTTTGCCTCGCGGGCAGGCGGGCGGTGAGGGAGTGCTATATGAAGGCACTAGGTACCGTTTAATACATATGCTACAAAATAGATTGTTGTTAAAAACCCTTAACTTGCTGCAGGTTCTCTGACATGCAAAGCAAAGAGCAAGACTGTATAGCATAGGGGCAGTAAGAATGTACATATGACTATGATTTTATGGCTTGCCATATTTGCTGGCATGCCAAGGTTGCACAGTGTAGAGCAGTGAGAATAACATGTGGCTATGATGTATAAGCCATGGCACACTAGTTGGGGACAATGATATAAAAAATGGACACTCTGGCCAAAGCAATCCTTGACTATTCCTGTAGGAGATTGTGTTAAGCTTTGCTCAACTTTTGCATGCATTTTGCTACCAGGACAGCTCTGTGGAGGGTATCTGTGTTGTTGTTTTTTGTGAACAATTAGTTTTACTTGTGTGAGAGAGCTATTAGTAAAGCTGTGAGGAAAGTATATAGAAGAAACCATTGTTGCTTTGTTTGTTAATATTAAGCAGTAATGAAAAACTGTGTGATTCCTAATACTATTTGACGCACAAAATGCACATACTCAATTTGTGTGCGATATGCAAATTTTGCTGCTAAATCTATATAGAGTTGGTAGTACATGCATCACATGGTAAAATCAGCTCACTGACACATTTGTCATGTATATATATTGCCACATGCCTACTTTTAATTATTTTGAGGAACAATCCTGGCACTATAACCACTAAACTTTAATATAATCATTGTGGAGCCAGTTCCTTTTTTTTAATAATAATTTTCAACATGACTGACAAAACCTAGCACCCACGACAGCTTGGGACATCATCATGTGTCAAAATATTTTTACCAGTAAGCAGGATTTTGACACACTAAATAATAATACTATTATTGGGTATACTATTAAACTGTGACTATAATCTGTTTGCAATGGTAATGTAGTTTGAATTTAAAATCGATAGTGTGTGGTGATATAGGGAAGTGAGGCAGATGTCTCCTATGGATAATAAATCATTTCTTTCGCTGGTGACACTCAGACTAGCTCAATGGTTACACACCATTGGGTGGTCTAGTCAGTGCAGATGTAGTTGTGGTTGATGGGTAGTAGAATGCCAGTGCCCATGATGCCACAAGTCATTAATTAATGTTCTCTAATGTGCAAGTTATAGCAGCAGAGTTTACATAAAGTAGTCGACAGACTTTTGATCTTGTACAGTCTCTCTGACATCACTAGGTATAAAGCATGGTCACATGGAAGGGACTGCACCCATATGACCGCAGATGTCATATTCCGGCTCCCGGCATCACTCTGCTGCGTGCAAGGGAGCTGAGCAGGTAGAGCTCACAGATCAGCGCTCCCTCGCTACCCGCCTGGACCTTCACTGCACAGCCCCACTGGACCCCAGGTACAGATTATCCACCCAGCTCTCCCAAATTTAGGGAGTCTGGGTGGGTTTTACAAAAATTGTGTGTGTGTGTGTGTCCATGTGTCCGCCCCCCTACCCACTTCACTACTCTCTTACCCACCTCAAAGTCCCCCTACCCACCTCACAGCCCCCTACCCACCTCACAGTCCCCCTACCGACCTCACAGTCCCCCTACCTACCTTACAGCCCCCCTACCAACACACAACCCCCTACCCACCTTACAACCCCCCTAGCCACCTTACAACCACCCTACAACCCTCCACCCCTTTCAGAACCCCCTACCCACTTACAGACCTCCCTACCCACCTCCACAGTCCCTTTACCCACCTCACAGACCCCCTGCCCACCATACAGACCCCCAGCCCACCATAAAGACCCCCTACCCTCTCACAGCCCCTACCTTCTCACTGCCCATCTACCTTCTCACAGCCCCTCACCCTCTCACAAACCCCCTCACCCTCTCACAGACCCCCTCACCCTCGCACAGTCCCCCTCACCCTCTCACAGCCCCTCTCATAGCCCCCCTACCCTCACAGCCTTCCTACCCACACATTTTCACAGCCATCCCCACCCTGTCTACCCACACACCTTCACAGCCCCTCCCACAAACCCTGTCACAGCCCCCTCACACACCCTGTCACCTCTACACGCACACACCCTTTCACTCCCCCACACACACATACTCTATCATCCCCATACACACACTGACACCCCCTCCATACCATATTACGATCCCCCTGTCACCCCTTCACCCAGATATATATTTAGGGAGTGGGGTGGATCTTGGGTGAGTTCCCACGCTTTTTTCCCCAGGACTTGACACCTGGTTATGCAACAGAGGTATAAAAAAAACAACAACAAATTTCTATGTAGGAGTGATGTTAATGTCCCATAATGCACCATTAGACATTTAATGGTGAAATGCTGTGTAAGCATATATGAGCAAGACATTTTATTCAGCAGTAAATGCTATTTCAGCATTTAATGGGGTTACTAATGCAGTAGAGATTCACATTTTACTTGCTACCACTGGGGGACTTCATTAGGCAAAATAGCAAGATTGTTACACTGATGACACACAACTCTACTTCTTCTTTGCTCCAGATACCACAGACCCAACATGCCGCATCAACAGTTGCTTAGCAGACCTCATAGAATGGATGAATGCTAGTTGGCTTAAAGTGAACCCAGACAAAACAGAGTTACTTTTGGTGAGGGGACCCTGGTCAACATAAATGTCCCATGATCACCCAACTGGCCTGGAGTTTGAAAGCTCTGAACTTATCAGTTCATCAAAGGTACAAAACCTTGGAGTGCTGATTGACTCTGGACTATCATTTAAACAGCAGATTTCCTCTGTAATAAAATCTGCCTACTTTCATCTGAAAAATTTAGCCACGATACAACACTTAATTCCACAGGAAGATATGCCAACATTAATCAATGCATTTGTATCCTCTCTGCTAGATTACTGCAATGTACTTTACTTGGGCCTTCCAGAAAAAGAACTCCTGAGCCTTCAGACTGTACAAAATACAGCAACCAGACTACTGACCAATCAAACTCGCTCCTGCCACATAACACCTGTTCTACACTCCCTGCATTGGCTTCCAATTAAATGGCGAACATATTTTAAAATTGGCCTGCTAACCTTCAAACCCTTAAACAATCAAGACCCACAGTACCTGAAAGAGCTCCTGACACCCTACATTCCATCCCATTTACATTGGTCAGCCAGCAAATCCTTCCTGTCAGTGCCAAGAATAAAGACAGACTCAGGTTCCAGGGAATTCAGCCACGCTGCCCCTACCTTCTGGAACTCTTTACCGTACGCAATCAGAGAGGCAATGTCCTTATGGACTTTAAAAAAAAAGCTAAAGACCCACCTCTTCCATCAGGCATTCAGTCCACTCAGCTGACATTTAGAAACTCATAACTTTTATGTTTGTATACTTGTAAAGTGCTTTGAGTCTCACAGGAAGAAAAGCGCTATAAAAATCTAAAATTATTATTATTATTATTAGAGATAAGTGAATGCACTTACTTGTCCCCCTGCATTTCCATGTTGCAGTGATGTTGCTACAATATGATGCCTTGGGCATAGACATGTATGTTCTGGCACCTAACAAAGAAGAAATGCTGTACGTGAACATTTGAACTTGTCATTCTCTCCAGCAGTGCCATAGGCATGCATGCACCATGAGTACACCACATCAATTGTAATTTACATACGTTCTCAGGCTGTGCTTTTAGCTAGCTCTATTACAATTAGTTAGCTGTTAGGCTGTGATTTAAGGACCACTAAAGGCCATCAGAACCCCTCATGTCAAATAAATGGTCTGCACAGTGGCCATTTTGTTTTAACTCTGCAATGTAAAACACTGTAGTTTTGTTGTAACTGCAATGTTTCCATTGGTGGGCTAAACACACTTCTAGTAGTCATCTTAATGATATAAAAATATAACACGTAGCAGATTTAAGATGCTGTCCTTAAAACTAATATAGTCATTATCCCAGCAAAATCATATCTAGCAATACAAACACTGCTGCAGAGGGCATTGTAGTTCATAAAAAAGAGTGACACAATGTAATTGTACTATTTCACAGCAATACTGCTAATTCCTCTATTGCAACCCACTATTTTACTTTTATACAGAATAAAGCATTAAGAAACAATGTGTCTGGAAAAATATAATGAGGTCACATAATGGAATTGGTTGTCATGAGAGTAATTTATATATGAATTCACAAGAAAAACAGACTAAACACAGTAACCCAAGTTATTCATTATATCATCAGCAGTTGTCAAAAGATTTTTCTAATGTAGGTCAATTTTTGTACTTGAGCATTATTTCATGCATTATGCTTATTATATATAAATATGGATAAGCGCTGAAAAGTATTTAAACCGATTAACCAAAGGCTGTACACACTGTATACTGTATAAGGACTCCTCTATGACAAACAAAAAGAAATAGCTTAAACAAATGTAGGAAAACAGGTTGCATCTAGATAAAACCGCAAAGTATAAGGAACAGATATAAAAGTAAAAGATAAACCAGAATAAAAAAATAAAAGCATATAAACCAGGAAAAATATCAAATACATAGTCCAAATGTTCTTCTGATGATTTCAAATCCTATGTGATGGAATCCATTCTCATAAGGTGCGTAGAGTAATAGAAAGTCGACAGAAGAAGCAAGTGATCAAATCAATGACTTTACAAAAGACTGGCAGATTTGTTTCAAACTGTAATGAAGAAAATCCAGTTGTTGAGCTGCCACATGTCAGAATCTCATGGGAACCAACTCGCTCGAGCAGGAACATGTTTGGTACTTGATTCTGAGTGTTGTTCCTCACACCATAAAAAAGGTGGATGCAATGGAGAAGAGGCTGTTTTCTTTTATGAGTGGAGGCTAATACGGAGCTTAGTTTCTCATGATAGACAAAAGATCTGCCCAATTATGAGAGCTGGATTTCCCGAGGTATCAATAAAGATGATTGATGGTTATGAGACAGCTATTAAATGTATACCTGTATACTCTATACTTCCAAACAGGATTCTTCTAGCCACACAATTATCACATGACTGACAGAGACAAACCAGCATTGATGTTTACCCTTGTTGTGCTTGTATTAGAGTAGGAGTTAGTCTGGTTCATTGATACTAGGTTTAGCTTTAAGTCATATCTAGCTAGTAACTACTGATATGAGCACTTGAACTAATTTTCAGTGGGAGATAACAGATTGGCAGGCATTTTGTCATTGATCCTAGTGTGAAACTAGGTTGACAAAATAAATGTGTTACATTTATTTTTTCTTTTATTAACTGTTTGAAGGAAATATAATCCTTCATTGGGGGAATGTTATGTTGAAGAAAAAAATCATTTTCCTAGCCTGGGTTATTAATTCTAGTGTGAGACTAGGTTTTACAATTTCTGCTGTATCTAGCTAGTAGCTGCTGCCAGAGGCATTTAACACAGTCTTGAGTGTAAGATAGGAGATTGGCAGACATTTTGTTATTGATCCTTGTAAAGCACAATAATGCTACAGTAGTAAACCCACCAGGAACCAACTAATTTTGCAACATAAAGACCTATGTTTGCTGAATAAAGTTGTATTGGTTTACATAATACACAACCATTCATAACACAAATATAATAGGATGAAAAACATGGTCTCTGACAGTCGGAACACCTATTTTTAAACTATGAGGACTTCTGACATATCTTCCACCAGTGCCTTGGCTACCACTGGTACCACTATTAATAGTATTCAGGCTCAAAATAGCTTGGTTAGCAACATGTCTGATTCACCACCCAGGGTGCAATTGGATGTTTCTCAACGTTTTCACGCTGCAATTACTTCTGCTACAGCTCCTTTTAGTACAGCTGGTTCAAGCATTGCATCTTCAGTGTTTTAAAGGGAATTAACCAGTAAAGCACTGAAATGTGTTGCCATTGCTTCTTTTAAATCTTATTTCTTGTAGCCCCCCAAGAAGCAACGGAGGGAGATCTTAGAAAAGATTTGTCAGTGCCATCAGTGTTACTATTTACTGAAGCAGTAAAGCAAGTAGTGACCCTAATAACCAATGATTACTAGAATCAATGTTTTGGTCATGGTGGTTTTGAGAAATCTAGTGATTATGCTATATTGCTCTTTTTCCTCACCACTACTTACATTTGTTTAAGTCTATCCCAGGGGGAAATCGACTGTAAGAGGAGGAATTAGAAGAGGAGAACCTTGGGAACAAAGGCAGCAGTCCACTATTATTTGAACCTGCTGTGCACTCACCACTATCTTTAAGTCCATCTCGATCTGCAGTAAAATTGCTTCATTTAAAGGGACACTGTAGGCACCCAGACCACTTCAGCTAATTGAAGTGGTCTGGGTGCAGTGTCCTTTTTGCACCTAGTGCTTCAATGTTAAACATTTATTCAATGCTTTCCTATAGGGAGATTTAATGCTCGTATGGCATTTGCCGTGCATGTGCATTTGCACCCGCTCGTCACAGGACATCAGAGTGGGAGGAGGGACATCTCCAAAGGACATCAGTGCTGGGATAAGGTAAGTAAATAAAGGATTTAAAGTCCCTTATTTACCTGGATGGGGGACACGGGGGAGGGCGAAGTCAGGGAGAGTGCCAGGAATACAGCTTTATATAATATCCCTTTAATGAAATAAGATAAAGCAACGTCTCCTTTACTTTTCTCAGGGAGGGGTGAATGGGTGGCCATTTGACCTTTGTCATTTTCTTTTCATTTGTGCATAAATCACCTTTTTTCAAATTTATAATGATCCCTGCTTCCCATTTTTCATTAATACAAGATGACAAACAGAAAAAGTTTACTATCATTTATTATAAAACAAAGTTCTTTCACATCCTATTTTTTTAAAATCCAGATGTATAATAATCTAATTTTGGCAACTCAGAATTTGCATTGCAAACATGCCTGATATTGTGTAGCCATTAGACCAGACAATATTGTATCAAGCCAGTACAGTCGTAGCATTTGTATACTGTTCTGGCTGTCTGTCTGGCCTTCACAAATTTGTTTTAGGTACGCAATTCAGCCAAGCAGCACAGCAACATGAACTACATTATGCTGATCCAAACTTATTTTTTAATAAATTGTTTTAGAACTATTTTTACCTTGTAGTGTACATAATTCTATATTTTCCTAAATTAGTGTTTATAAAGTTATTGTTGAAGAATTCTGAACAATGATCTTTAAAAAAAAAAAAAAAAACATTTTAATTCAGGTGTGTCCTAAAGGCAATGTCCCATACGCTGAGGAACTACAATATCCACGATACCCATATCCATGATATCCAGGACATACTTGAAAACAAGAGAAATCTCAAAGTAGTGAATGTGAATGAGGGGAAACAGGCAAAATGCACTGTTAAGGTTATGCATTAATCTCAGAATTTTATCGAACTAAAATATGAATTGCAAAACTGTGCCTAAAATAGCCAAGCTCTGAAAAATGTGTACAAAAATGAAGTATCTGAAGTACCTTATCTATATGAAAACACTTGAGTCAGGTGGTCAATAGAGATTAAACCTGATATCCCATTTTCTTTGTGAGCAACACATATTTAGGGGCCATGCCATCACTATCTGTTTTATGAATAGCTATAACAAAGGCACCTCAAAGAGACTGAAGAATTCTCCTCAAGAAAGACACCAGGAAAAAAGAGAGAATTCCCTTTAGAAGAACAGTTTTCACTGCTTCAAACAGTATCAAAGACACTGTACTTAATACTAGCCTGTCTTGATAAAGACTAAATGTTCATTTTTTAATAAAGATAAAAAAATAAAACTTTCATGACATGGCTCTCAAAGAGACCTAAAAATGAACAAAAAACAGATTTTCATCTTCAAACAGTGAATGGAACTTTTCCTTTTCTCTCTTGTAATAATTGTAATGCATACTCCTCCACCTTAGAGCTATACATATTAAAGGCATATTTTGATTTATCTTCTCAAATGTCCCTTCTCAAATATGTTATGTGGATAACCTTTAATATGTAATCATCTGTCTCTGTCTGACAAACCAACGATAGAAGGGTTCTGAGAAACACAACATAACATGTTCCAATTGAGGTGCCATATTTTGGACTAAAATTGTGTCTGTTGTAAGCTGAGTCATTCTGATATTGTATCCTGGATTTGGAACATTTGGATAATGGTTAGGCAATTTGATGTAGATATATATTGTATATACCTATTTGTTTGTACTGCTACCATGGCAACCTATGTTGTCTAGTTACATAGTTGCTCTCAGGATATCTCCTGAACACCTTTGATGTTATGAGTCTCAAAAAATGATGAAGAAGAATGTCTAAATTACCTCCTGAACCCATATTTGTTCAATTGGACTTTAGTAAGTGTTACGCCTCTGTATAGTCAATTTTTTAGGGTAAATAAGGATTGTGAATGTCGACATTTGTAAAGAAGTAAGGGCTTAGACCCCATAATGTGTCCCTCACATAGGTTGTGCAAAAAAATGGTATGGTGTAACATCTGAGATAGCCAGGCCTGATGGCTCACCTTGTGTGTGTACGCGTGTATGTGGGCTGCTGATTCTACAATGAACACTGAACAAAAGTTAAAGGGACACTATAGTCACCAAATAACTTTAGCTTAAAGGACCACTATAGGCACCCAGACCACTTCAGCTTAATGAAGTGGGTACCAGGTCCAGCTAGGATTAACCCTTTTTTCTATAAACATAGCAGTTTTAGAGAAACTACTATGTTTATAATAGGGTTAATCCAGCCTCTAGTGGCTGTCTCTTTGAGAGCCGCTAGAGGCGCATCCGTGCTTCTCATTGTGATTTTCACAGTAAGAAGACGCCAGCGTTCATAGGAAAGCATTGTGAATGCTTTCCTATGAGACTGGCTGAATGCGCGCGCGGCTCTTGCCTTGCATGCACATTCAGCCGAGGAGGAGGAGAGGAGGAGGAGAGGAGGAGGAGAGTCCCCTGTCCGGCGCTGGAGAAAGAGGTAAGTGTAACCCCTTCCTCCCCCTAGAGCCCGGCAGGAGTGGGACCCAGAGGGTGGGGGCACCCTCAGGGCACTATAGTGCCAGGAAAACAAGTATGTTTTCCTGGCACTATAGTGGTCCTTTAATGAGGCAGATTTGGTGTACATATCATGCCCATGCAGTATCACTGCTTAATTCTTTGCCACTTAGGAGTTAAATAATGTTGTTTATGCAGCAATAGTCAAACCTCTCCTGAATATGACATGCAAGGCCTCCTAGACACGTCATGTAAAGAGATCTACTGTTTAAACTTCCTTTATTGCACAGTCTGTTTAATTTAGAATTTATCCTGCTCTGTTAATATCCTGCTAGAGCCTGCAAGAGCCTTATGTGTGTGATTAAAGTTAAATTTACAGTACATGAGATAAAACCGTCTAAAGTAAGTTTAACTCCTTAAGGACCAAGGCTATTTGGTGATGTAACAAGTTTGTGACCAAATTATTTTTGGCACTTTCATTATGCATTCATTCTACCACAATTTCTCCCTCTATGTATTCATTGTTCAAGGAGAAATATAGCTTTAATTTGATACCCTTTCTGTATACATAACATTATATTAAATGTGAATAAAATATATCCACATTCATAAACAATATATTTTCTACATTAGACACTTAATATTTACACAACCAGTGCAACTACAGAAAGGTAAATTGATCCATTAATAAATCCTGATTTTTTAAATGCCTGATATGTCTAGTATTTTAATTAATGTTTAGAAGTTATAAAATAAATATTGCAAGAAGTGAATTACGGTTTTAAACCTAAAATTTTGCAAAATTTGTCATGTTGAGATTGCACCTTTTATAGTAGTCACATAATCTAAAACTGCTACACAAAAGTATATATTTGTAGAAAGCATTTTGACACCTTTCAATTTACCACTTTATCACAAAGCTCATTTAAAATATAACTTTTTTTTGGTGTGTTTTATTTTGGGGACATTCACAGATCGTGCATCTACCACTACTGTATACGCCTCATATTTGTATTCTGCTACTGTTCTCAAGTACAATGATACTCCACATGTATACCTTTTCCCCTACTCTTGTCCCTAATACAACTTTTAATCAGACCCCTTATCAGACCCCCAATCCAACTCTTAATCCACTCCTTAATCCTTCCCATAATCCAATCTACAATCCTACCCCTAACCCAACCCCTAATACTACTCATAATTTTACCTATAATCCAAGTCCTACACCCACCCTCTTTTTCTACTTCTGATTTATTCTCTGTGCTGATTTCGGTACTGACCTCAGCAGAAGGATTTCCTAGCTCACATAGTACAGAGAGCTCTGTGCATGATCTATACACTAAAACAGCTTCATAATTCTAATGTTTTGGCGCCTATAGTAAGTAAAAACAATCCTTTCATCTTTTTCAATTATAAACAATTCTTTATTTGCATTTTAGAACCCACTTTTTATTTAAATGTATACAGCAGTTTCACTAACTTTTCGATTTCTATATTTTTAATATAAGCAATTTTTGTTGTTGTAACACATGCAATGGTGAGGTTTCTAGTGCTTGTTAGATTTGGGCATGACAGGTGGTACTTCCCAAACCAGAGTCTCTTCTCTCTGGCCATGACAAGGTGCAGGTCAGGAAACGGTATAAGGATGCATCACCTTCTGGGTGTCCTCAAATTCATATGGTGGTGAGTCAATATGTAAAATATGAAGACAGAAAACAGAATATAGTGTAGTATATTCTATAGGTGGCAAAGTGAAATAAAAGAAATGCCAATTTTCTGGAGCTCATGCTCAACTTGGTTCCTTGTAGATGGTAGGTCAGGGCCAAGGGCCAGTTGAGGTGTCCAGCATTCATGGGTATTTCCCTTCAAATTGCAGTGTTACAGATATCCACCAATTACATAAAATGAGAATAAAAACAGAAGATAGTGCTCTCTGTTTTGTTGATGTAACAACCAGGTAAGGTAAGAAACTAGTTTTATTTAGAACAAGGATAATAAAACTAATGACATAAAAACACTAACACATTTTGCCCAAAGTGTTACAGTACACGAGGAACTGTCCTGTTTAAATAGCCTACACTATTAAGAATGAGAGGGTCAGTTGGTGTCACAGGTCATGTGATTAAAGGTAATCAGCTACAAATAATTTTAAAATACATGGAACTATAAAGCAGTGAAAGAGATTGTCTTTGCAAAATGTTAAATTTTTAAGTAAAATACATTAAAAAAAGAATAGGAAAACAAGGGGTAGTGTGTTTATAAAAGGACACCAAGATGGCTGCTGAAGCAGGACCATAGAGTACACCAATATGGCCACTGCTAGTGAGCTAAGGTGAAAAACGCATTTGTATTGCTATGGTTCGAGGATAAATGACAAGCACGATGATCACAATATCAACAGTAGGAGCCATCAAGACTCTGTTAAGAGATGGTGATTTGTACATCATGCACAACATTTTCTTTTTAAGTAAAAATATTAAAAGAAGAGAGACCAAATTAAGGAAACACATGCATTAATAATGTAACAACAAAACAAATCTAAACAAAACCTGTTCTCTTTTACAGCATGCTCAGAATAGTCGTAGTAAGCACGACATTTGGCTTCAATGAGATAAGTGGTCAAAGCAACATGCAGGTGCGGACAAGAACGGGACAGCTCAGAGAACTTTTTTAATTACCACCCCACCCATTCAGTGAGGTCGACCCACTATCACCCTAGTAAGGTACCAATCGATGAATTCAAATGTAGATTTACATTTGGATTAGAGAGATCTATCCAATAAATTAATGTATAGCTGCCAAGCTTTGAAAACGTTTTTTTTTTTTTTGTCAAATTGCTTTTGTTTAATGAGGCTTCAATTCAACTCATTTTAATTAAAAGGGATATTTTGGTATAAAGCAGCAATAACAGAGGAGGGGAGAATCCAATGATGTTAATTTGCAAGCAGCAGGCAGAATTGTATGGGCTAATTCGGGAATGTGACTAGATTCTTCGGTTTGCACCTCCAATGTTGCTACTAAATAATTAATTAATTAATATGGAATGATATACCAAGTAACAGAGTTAGATACATTTTTATATGCTTAGTTTGTTTTTGTAATAAAAAAAAAATATATATATATATATATATATATTTATAAAAATTCTAAAAAACTATTTATTTTACTCCATACAATGATCCCCTTAAAACACAAGCAGTATATCATCTGTGAACTCAAGTAACTACCTAAGTGAAGTTTTTACTCTTCTTTGAATTGATGTGACTATAGTTGACTTGATATACTTTATCAGCTACATTGGCCTATACTTTGACATTTGGATTTTTATTCACATACATTAAGAGTATGCCATATAACCCTGTAATATATGTTGTTATAGCACAATATAGTTTTATTGTAGATAATATGAAATCTCTGCTATCTTCATTTGTAACATTGACATTGTTATTTACTAAAGCAAGAATTCAAAGTAAATTCAAAATTCATTTCAAACTTAAGGTCAAAATTGCAGTTCAGCTACTCTGCGCTTAAATTTAAAATTAGTTTGAATTCACTTTTAATTCTCAATTAATTGAATAACCCTGTTGGAAAATCTTTTTAATTTTTCAAAAATTGAAAAAATTTAAAGGCACCAGTAATTTGCATACATTTTCATTAACTAAATGATGAGTTGTGGTTATTTGAAAACAATTTATCTCTAAAGTAGTAAATGTCGTATTAAGGGAAATATTGGTCAGAAATTGATAAAACTAGGCTTGTTGCTAAAAGATGAATTGTTGGGAATGTACAATTCAAAAACAGGCAAATCTGAACATTTCTCTAAACTCTATTTTGGACATTTTAAATGCATAGTTTAGTCAATGACCTCAAATGAATTACAATATAACTGCGGACTGAAAATAAAATTTGCAAAAGGTTAGTCAAAGTTAGGCATATAGTTGAGCTGAACATTAATTTATTTGTATTTTTTTTTGTAAATAACACTTTTATATCTTCACAATTTACTTTTATGAAAAGCAGGTTCCTGGATAGTGAAGAAAAAAAAATAAAAATAAACCCCTATTGCTTTATTTACTAAAACATTGCATTGGGGTAAAATGAAAATTACATTTCAACATCATCTCTGCTAATTTGTCCACAATTTCGAATTCACTCCTTAGTTAAAAGCCAGTTTCTACTGAATAGTCTGTTTTCAAATGTGGTTCTCTAGCAAACAAGAAAATCTGTCTATTGTTAGCAGAGAAGTATTTGCTAGTCAATTATAACAATTGTATTCTACAAAAAGAACTCAGTGAAAAGCAGAGGGAACATCAAAGCAGGGTAATGTACAAAACCCCTATTTATTATACAGTAAATGCTGCAGATGCATTAGCAACCAATGATGGTAAAAGGCCCACAGGATCTTCAAGTGTTTTGTTTTTCTTATGATTTTATTGAAACAGACAACTATTGGGACTTGGGAAATTAAAAGTACACTTGTAATGCTCTGAAACAGCAAAAACAAGTTATATAAATCCCATTAAACTATTTTTCTCTCTCTCAATATAATAACCTAGAATTAAAAAAAGTCTAAAGATTATCAAGTTTAACCTTTAAAAAACATCAGAATATATTTTCTTTTTGATCATTCGATGTGATTGATGATTTGTGAAAGAGTACTTGCCCTGGAAGACAATACAATTATTATTACATAGCCAGTATACAAAAGCACTGTACCTATAGATTATTTTCTCCAAGCACAATCACTACTACACTGTAGTAGTTACGGTGCCAAGAGCGCCTTGGGTTGCTGTTCCACAGTAAGCAGTAAAACCAGTGGGCTATTGTAATTATAGTGCTTGGTGATTTCCTTTAATTCAAAATTATGTATGTCAATTGGAATATATAAATAAGGGATAAAGGCTGTGACCTAGAAACAGAGCACTGGTCGGTTGAGGTGTGTCAAAATTGTCATAAAAGTAAGCCAGAAATAAAAGAGGGCAAAAAGCCATGAAAGTGACTTTGAATTATATGGAAAAAAATGTCTGTTATTTGAAATTCTGAAGCAAAATTCCTGAAAATGTGGAATGTTCTATCATAGGACAACTTGGACAATGCCATCTGTGCCAAATTCCTACTGTGTGTATTAAACTAATTAGTCCATGATTAGGTCCTGAAAACATTTAGTGAGATGAAACATAACCTGCCAATTTTGGACTCCTGAATATTCCTTGTGATAGTGAGAGAAGGGGAACATCCTTTATTTATGAGAGGACAAGAAGCCTGATTGTCAGACAAACATCTAACAGTATGACTGGACCACAACTGGCCCCAGGCTTGAGCTGAGGTCACAATACGGTAGACCTCAAAAAGTGTTAATGTACTTTGAAAGGCTACCACATCCTTGGTTTCAGGAGGCCAGTAATTCCATAGCCACTTATCACTGCAAATGGCCATAAAACCATTTATGGCTGCAGTGTTTGTCCAGGTAACTCTGTTTGAGAGTGCTGGAAGACATGTTGACTTCCCATTCCATTGAACTAGGAACCTCTGTCACATGAACAAATTTGCCTTTACATGGGTGTCTAAAGAGACTTGACTTTCATCATTAGTTCTGGTAAAAGACAATAAAGTCTTGAAATGATCGAATATCCCTGACATAGGACTTGAAAATTCTAGCCCTGGATTTATTTATTATATGGGATTTTTAAAATATTATTTCAGTAGAAAAACAGTTTACTAAACATTAATTATGGAAATTAGCATGGAAAACTGTTTGCTTATGTGCTGTTATTTGTTAAACGTTCATGTCATGGATTCGGGCTGATCATTTATGTCATTGCAGGCAGGGCTGGACTGGGAAAAAAAATTCCCACTGAAAAGGGAGCAGGGCCAGATAGGCTGTGTTTTGTCATCCCCAATGACAAGCATGCCCCATCTCAAAGTGAGCATGTTGGTTCAATGCTCTTCCAGGGCAGACCATGTGCAAGCTCTGCTGAAGAGCTCTAGCATAAGAAAAAGGCCATGTATTTGTTCTGCACAGTACAAGCAAAATTAATAACATGCTTGTGTTGTGTTTGCTTGAAATTTGTCTCAGGGGTTTCCATAAATGGGATACTCACTGTATCCCATTTATGGAGACACTATCTGTTTGCTTACAAGGAATCTAGTGTGTGCATAGGGTATCCAGAGTGTGTGTGTCAGAAAGGTAGTGTGTGTGTAGGTGGTGCAGTGTGTGTGTGTAGGGGATCTAGTGTGTGTTTGAAGGGCCCAGAGTTTGTATAGGAGATCTAGTGAGGGTGTGTGTAGAGCATTCAGAGTATATATAGAGATCTAGTGTGTGTATATCTGTAGATGATCCAGAGTTGGGTAAGGGATCTAGTGTTTGTCTGGAATATAATGTGTTTAGGGGGGCAGAATGTGTGTGAGGGGTTCTGTAGTATATATATATATATGTTTGGAAGTATTGTGTGTGTGTGTGTGTGTGTGTGAGTGGTGCAGCATGTTTGGGGGCTGCTGTGTGTATGTGTGAGGTGTGCAGTGTGTGTGTGAAGGGTGTAGTGTGTATGTGTGAGGGGTGTAGTGCGCATTTCTGAGGAGTATAGTGTGTGTGTGTGTGAGGGTGCTGTGTCAGGGTGCTGTGTGTGAGGGTGCTGTGTGTGTGTGGGTGGGTGCAGTATGTGTGAGGGTGCTGTGTGTGGGAGGTGTGCAGGTGTGCAGTGTGTGTGTGAGGGTGTTGTGTTTGTGTGTGTGCTGTGTGTGTGTGTGAGTGAGGGTGATGTGTGTGTGTGAGGGTGATGTGTGTGTTTGGAGGGATTGTGTGTTGGCGGAGGCAGGTTAATGCCAAGATTTATGTATTTATTTAATTTTTATAATAAAAAAAACAGGCATTATAACCTCTCTCTTCTTACCTGTAGCCTGGGAGGGAGGACCCTGCTGCCATCAATCCCTGGTGGTCCTAGTGGCAACGCTCCAGATCTCGCGAGAGGAACCCGGCGGAGCTGCAAGATAGAGCTCTTATGGGTCCTCTCCAACCTCTCTCCCCCGCTGGAGGCCGCAATACACTGCATGTGGGCTGGCCCATCATGGAACACAGTGGGGCCAGCGCTCTAATAGCATTTGCCCAATGGCCAGTCCGGGCCTAATTGCAGGGATAAGCAAGGACCACTCTGATTTAAAAAGCACAAACAGATTTCTTCTATTGATTTAGATTCAGGGCCCTCTAGCATAATTAAAAAAAAAAAAAAGAGATCCATTTTACTAGACTCTGTCTCTTTGCGTTCTTGTCTAATCCAATGTCTCATAGAGATGCATGAAGGACGAGAAGCACATGCCTGGCAAGCCCAGAGATTGTCCGATCAAATGCTTCACATTGGGAAGCATTGCATCCAATGCTTGCCCATGAGAAGCATTTGATTGTTATGTTGAAAATCACATGATCGAGTCAAACTGAGTTTTTGCCAGGGAAGACAATTACCAGAGGTGCTTTTAGCCCAGCAATGTAAACATTTCTATATCTACAAAGCACCAATTATTTTACAATGCAACACTAAAAAGTCAGGACCATTGTGTAAGATGAAGTGGTTTGGGAGTCTATAGTGGTCCTTTATGTCTGCAATGCAATGATGAACAGTTGCATGGTAGAGATAAACCCCTTTTTTTTCCACTCAGACACCTGTGTTGCTTCTGGAACTTACATATATTATATTATTATTATTATTATTATTGCATATACATATGTGCTATGAGCGTCACTTTGCAAACCTGTCATGCTAGATTCATGGCAGGCCACAATAATCACTCCCTCGCTGTCTGGAAGTCATGAGTCTGAACATAGCAACCAGGATTTCTAGCCTGTGCTGGGATTCCAGGCATTCACATTCAACCATCTATTGAATGGGAAAATTGCCAAAACATTAATTTGTTTTTTTTGCATGTACAGTCTGTGGCGAAACCGGCCTCGCCACGTGTCCTTGGAGGGGGCTGCTTTCCCGTCTCTTGCCTTTGGACTATGGACCAGACTTTATGTGAATGTGTTAACCCAGATAGCTATGCCATGGAGCCCATTCGTGTAGTTAAAGACTTCGGCTCCATGGCAATTGAACTGTGTGAATAGGATCTGAGCGCTATTCGGTAGTTTTGTGTGCTCAGATCCCAGCTATCTGGGGATATGTGACATGTCTGTGTTTTATGTATAAAATGTGACTTTGTGTATTTTATAATATTTTAATGCTTTGTGCTAACCATGTGCATAATGGAGTCTTACTCTCAATTATCTCCAGGATAGAAGACTTTGAAACTGGTTTGGGGCGGAAAGCCATGCTTCATTTAGTCACAAAGGACTTTCCCTTAACTTTTGAACCCCTGGTCTGACTCGTGCCATTTTTAATATGTTGTTCCCCTGAATGGATTGATTATGAAAATGTATGTTTTATGTTTGTGACATGTATATTTTAGAAGTTATAAATATTGTGTAAAAACTGTATTCCTCTGCTGGTGATAATGAGATTACCCATTGTGTTCAGTAATCATATCACAGGCAGAGGGGAGGATTTTGTGTGGGAGTGTCTGGGTGTATTGTACGGATTGATTGGTTGTTTTGTAACGCCCTGTGGGCTGTACTATGTTTGTGGATTGGGAATAAAAGAGACTGTATGTGACAGTACAGGGAGTTCCTGTTTTAACCCTCAAAGTGAAGTGTCGTCTCATTATTGGGGGAAGGATTTATTGTATGCTGTTCCAGTTTGACTGCTAGGAGAGTAAACCTATTTGTATGGTTCCTATTCAATTATCTACAGCATTCATATGCTTGGGAGAATTTATTTGTTTCTCCGGTTCGGTGATTGTGGTGTCTGCCAGAGTGCTTGGAGTCCTCAGGAAGCGCTAGGAGCATCCTTCAACGGAGGTACCCAGTCGGGGTGCCAGGCGATCCGTTACACAGTCTATATTATGTGTGTCTGTACTGAATTAACCCTTTAATTACTCTGCTCTCCCTGCATAGCTCACACTTTCTATGCAGTGTGCAGACAGACAGGATATGATGTAATCCGTGCCTTGGCATCATCAGGAAGAGCACAGTGATCGCTACAGGAAACCACTGACCACAAGGGAGAGGGTCCACTCCAGCCCTTCCTGAGAAAGATATGGAGGCTGGGTGGACCTTTTAATAACTAAAAATGTGCATGTATGAATGTGACTTTAATTCTGTGTCTGTGATGGTGTGTCTGTGATTGTGTATGTATATCTGTAATTGTTTGTGCATGTCTGTAATTGTGTGTGTGTAGGTCAGCAATTATGTGTGTGATTATGTATATGTCTGTGATTATGTGTGTGTCTATGATTATGTGTGTGTATGTCTGTGAGTGTGTGGATGTTTGTGTCTGCGACTATATGTGTGTGTACCCTTATGTAGGATTTCCATATTTAAGGATACCAAGTTAGGATGCTGTTTAGCACATAGCTTGCATATAGAGTTGAGCGGACACCTGGATGTTCGGGTCCGGCGGGTTCGGCCGAACTTTAAAAAAAAGTCCGGGTTCGGGCTCGAACTTGACCCCGAACCTGAACCCCGTTGAAGTCAATGGGGACCCGAATGTTTGGCCACAAAAATGCCTCTAAAAAACTCCTGGAAAGGGCTAAAGAGCTGCAAAGGGAAGTAAAATGGGGGTAAGAGTAGGACAAGTGCCCTGCAAACAAATGTGGATAGGGAAATCACATAAATAACATAAAAAAGGCAGGCAAGCAGCAGCAGGGTGGCAACACCAAAAGCGCTCACAGCCGCTACAGTAAATGTCACATCCTGTTCCAAGTTGCGGATCAGTCTGGTGATGGCTTCTGGTATCAAGTACTCTTTTTACTGAAGCTGCATCAGGGTTCTGGTATGTGGCCGCACAAACGCTGGTGCTCAACACCAGGGGGCGTGCGGTTACCCTGCACCAGACCCTGCTAATCCATTCCACACTGTGACTCCTAATTTCAACATCAGGCATATTGGCTCGCCTCTTCCTCCAAGCTGCACACATCACTCGCATGACCTTGATTCCATGTGGGGTCTTGGACCTCATCATCCTCCAAATCATCTTCCACCCACTCCTCAACACTGCCCTCCTTGCCGGTATGCACACTGCAGAAAGCCACAGCAGTTGGCACCTGTGGTTTTTCAAGCATGTAAAGTCTGCAAAGGACATATGGAAATTGTTTTAGAATTGTATCCAGGCAACAGTTTCCCCTATAAACTGACCTCTCAGTTTGACTTGTGAGGGTATTGCCCCAGAATTACTATATTGTTGAAGTACCTCTTAGCTATTGATCACTGGTTTAAATATAGCAGCTTGTTATCTGGTAGTTTCTAGTGTAGAAAATTTCAGTCTATTTTCTATCACTTAGATCTGTGTAACAAGTGTTGTAGGTGTGAAACAATATTACAAGTCACTGATGTAGTAAATTCGAATCAAAGTTCCATTTGCAAAAAAAATTCTCGCCCATCTTCTGTGGGTTATTGCATTTTTATGATGTAGACTTATTGTATCACACTAGCCATGCACAGGTAGATTTCTGGCACGTTGTTTTGGTGTTTGGTTTTTAAGTTTGTAGTTGTGTCTTTACACAATATAGAAATGTATATTAATGCTTCTGTATATGAAACGATCACAATAAATCTTATTTTTCACTTTTAAAAAAAAATCAGGCTACACAAAAATTGGTAATTAACAATATGACATCTGAAAAGCACATGAAAGGATGCTGTATGATTTTAAAAAAAGAACACACTACATGAAGGTCCTTTTCACTAGAGTGTGTAGTCATGAATGTAAACAGTAAAACTTTGTTGTTTACAGCCACTGGTTGTTCCATTCATATTTTAAAACTTGTTTAATTTTGTGTAGCATGACTTGTAGATATAAAGAGCAGGCCCCAAAATTTACTATTTAGCAGATTAGCACTATTAGCACTTATATTTGACTCTCAGATATGAAGTGCACCCCACTAAAATACTATTTAGCAGTTTAGCACCTAAAAAATATTAAGTTTTAAAACTGCAATGGGACAGCAGTATTTGACGCTTCTATTTGACTCTCACATATGAAGTGCACCGCAGGCCGCAAATGTACTATTTAGCAGATTAGCACCCAGAAAATATGAATGTTTACCACTGCGCTGTAAGCACATTATTAGATGCTTCGATTTGACTCTCAGATATGAAGTGCAGTCCGCAAATGTACTATTTAGCAGATTAGCAGCAAAACAATTAGAATGTTTACAATTGCGCTGTAACCGCACTATTAGACGCTTCTATTTGACTCTCAGATATGAAGAGCAGGCCACAAAATGTACTATTTAGCAGATTAACACCCAGAAAATAAGAATGTTTACCACTGCGCTGTAAGCACACTATTAGATGCTTCAATTTGACTCTCAGATATGAAGTGCACGCACCAACATTTACTATTTAGCAGTTTAGCACAAAAACAATTAGAATGTTTACAATTGCGCTGTAACCGCAGTATTAGACACCTCTATTTGACTCTCAGATATGAAGTGCACACCCCAAAATGTACTATTTAGCAGTTTAGCAGAAAAACAATTAGAATGTTTACAACTGCGCGGTAAGCACACTATTAGACGCTTCTATTTGACTCTCAGATATAAAGTGCATGCCCCTAAATGTACTATTTAGCAGATTAGAACCCAGAAAATAAGAATGTTTACCACTGCGCTGTAAGCACACTATTAGACGCTTCTATTTGACTCTCAGATATGAAATGCACTCCCCAAAATTTACTATTTTGCAGATTAGCACCCAGAAAATAAGAATGTTTACCACTGCGCTGTAAGCACACTATTAGACACTTCTATTTGACTCTCAGATATGAAGTGCACCCCACTAAAATACTAGTTAGCAGTTTAGCAATGTGACAGCAGTATTTGACGATTCTATTTGACTCTCAGATATGAAGTGCATGTACTACCCCACTAATATACTATTTAGCCATCATCATGGCTGTGATGGCTTTTAAGGGCACACAAGTCAAACGCTTGTTGATTGGCTGCCCTGCAGCCTTTGAAAATGCGCCATTAAATCGCCGAACACCGAACTCCAACCCGAACATACAGTGATATGTCCGTGTTCGGGTCCGGGGTCCAAAAAAACCTAATGTTCGGTACGAACCCGAATTTTACAGTTCGGATTCGCTCAACTCTACTTGCATATTTGGTTTATCTACCCTCATAAAGATATCATATAGGGGAGTTATCTACTAAACAAAGTGCACGTTCAAGCCAGGAAAGGAGTTCACAGTGATATTGCAGGGAGGAGTGCTGAATGTTGTGTTAACATGTTGTGCACTTAGATATGGAATATGTTTTAAGGGGCACACTAATATTTATTAATATGCACACTGATTGTAATATTTATTAATTGGCATACTAACTCTGATAATTTAATAATGGGCAAACCTGCTGCAGAATTAATTAATGGACACATTTATTGTGATATTTTCTAATGAGCACCTGGCTTGGCATATGTTTAATCGGCAAATGGACTGTTACATATTTTGAATTAGAAAACTGACTATGGTATGTCCTGTGGGGCTAAGTGACACTGGTTTGTGTACCACAAATACTTGCTTGTGGTGTGCCACAGAATTCTGCAAAAAATTCTGATAATGATAACTTAAAGGGATTCTCTAGTGCCAGGAAAACAAACCGTTTTCCTGGCACTATAGAATCTTGTAGTGTCCTGTTTCCTCGCACCCCCCATCCCACATCGCTGAATGGGTTAAAATCCCCTCAGTCACTTACCTAAATTGAGCACCGAGGGACAGGCGCTGGGTCAGGCTCCATCCACGCTCCTCCCCTGCCGACATCCGCCGGCGGGGGAGACTAATGCACATGCGCGGCAATGGCCACACACGCGTATTAGTCCTCCCCATAGGAAAGCATTATTCAAGGCTTTCCTCAGGGTATTCTGGTGATGCTGGAGGTCCTCATGCATAGCGTGAGGACGTCCAGCATCGTTTAGATGAAAATGACTAAGAAGTCTTCTAAGAAGCCGGACTTCCCTCTAGCCGGAAGACCCTCTAGTGGCTGTCTGGTTTGAAAATTTTAATATTGCTGCTTAGAGACAAAAGTGGTATACAAATGTAGCTTAATTTAGAGTTGCATTTTTAGTTTCCTCTTTCTCCCCATCTCTCTAATGTGTCCATTTCTCCTTCTGCTTCTTGAGCTAAGTCTCATCCATGTGGTTCCCTGTTTCTGTCCATTCATTTTCCTCCCTCTGTTCTTCTGCCCAGGATATTGTCCTTCTATGTTCTATGTTAACATATCTGCTCCCTCATTTTGAGTTTAATATCTAGTTGCTTTCTGACAATTTATTTCCTATACCTATCCAGTTGTTTCATAACTTGTCATTTATAAGTTGTTTTTTTCCTAAAATGAATTATTATCAGGTATACAAGTAGAATTTAAAGTGCCAGGATCATGTGAAAGATGTGAAATTTAAAATGAATTATATCAGACTTAAAGATCATGTAAAATGGATTTTTTCAAGAAGAATGTATGTTTTTGTCCTTGCCTGTCCTCATTCAAAATCAATGATGACTTTCATTCCTTTCAATTAAGATTTTCCTCTTTAAAAATAAAATAATTTAGCACGGAGAAAGAGAGAACGAAAAAGAAAATCACAACTCATTATAACACTATTTTTATAAATTGACCACAAGGAGCCATTCTTGTTTGTCACTGCAAATTACATGTTTCTCAAAGAAAAAGAAGTAATTACAACTTACTCTGCTTATGATAAAAGGAAATACCTGTATTCCAGAGACTCTTTGCTAGTTGTCCCCTTCCAAAACCTAACAATTTATTTTAAAATTGCCTCTCTTATCTGATCACTCAAAAAGACTGCTGCAGGGGAAATGATACATGTTCTCATAGTTTTCAAGTAAAATGGATTAAAATGTGTATTTCCTATATACCAGCAATAAACTATTCTGAATATAATACAGTTTAATGATATCAAATTACATTATTACAGCTGACATTTTTGTGAGACACTTAGTAATGTATTTTACGTTCCAAAATGTAAACTAGATATATATGCATAATTATTTACATAAATACATCTAGCAAAATAATATTTTATTTGCAGGCTACAGAATAAAAATATTTTTGAAAATTTTAATAATGCTGCTTAGAGAAAAAAGTGGAAGGCTATTCTTTATAAAAAAAAAAACAAAAAAAAACTTTATTTTAAAAGTCAATAACTTTATAAAACTCCATAATGTATCTAACCATGAAATAATAGCAACATATCACAACTTTACATTGTACTTTTTGGGTTACTTTATAAAGTGTTATATGGACCATTTGGCTGAACTTTGCTGAAAAAAATAGTTGCTGGAGGGACTTCTGATTATTTTCTAACCCCAAATTGCTAACATTTAGGAGAATCTGGGGAAGGGACACAACTGAGATGGATCTCCAATAAGAAAATTAATTGATATGACCAGTAAATCCTTATGGCATCCATGTGCTATGCCTATGGGTCTCACTGATGAAGTCCATAATAAACATCTGGAGTTGCTGTATCTTTTGTGCAGAGGGAGCTGGCAAGCATTTTGAATCTGGGCCTCCCTTTTGGGTGAAATCAGTCTCATATGCAAATGCTTTAGGTTATTTCTGTAATGGCAGAAGATATGCTAAAACAAGTTGAAGAGCTGTCCATTTCCAATATTTTCTTGAGCTCTGTTTTGGTTTATTAGAAAATCCCTTCTCTCAACATCAGGTTGAAAACTTCAGATGTCACTAAATGGGCTAAGTATCTATAAGGAGAGAGTATATTTTAATGAAGATGTATATTATTGTTTCTATGAAATTCAATGTTCAGTGTGCATATAGGTCATTTGGCCTGGAATGTGGAAGCCTCCTGGCTCTGAGGTATAAAATATGTTTTATCTGTATGATTAGCACAGTTGAACAATTGAGAGAAGCTACAATTTGAGTGCCTATTTTTGTTTGTAGGAGCCTTTTTGCTCCAAGATGCAAGGCATTTGTTCCCTCTATTTAATGTTCATGAATTTGTCAAGAATAGTCAAGAAGTTGTTGATAATTCCATCACCAAATATAATATACTGTCAAAACGTATCTTCAGCTGAGTATTAAAGCTGGCCTGTATGAAACAAAATTATATGTGGCCCTCCAAACTTAAAACTGCCCCTCCTTAAGTTGTTTTTGTAATTTGTAACTCATTATATTTTATGCAATTTACATGCATCTGAAGATCTATATGTATTGATTATTGGATTGATTGATTAATGGCTCCTCATTAACAATTTGTATGATACATGACCTAACCAATTATCCCATTTATTTCTATTAAACTGTAGCTGAGCTAGTTTGCATATTTACTATGGTCTTAGTACAATGATTGATAATGTTTGAAAAAGGTCCTTTTACCATTCACAAACTGATCATTTTTTATGGCTTCTGAGTGCCTTTTAGATGCGTGACATGTACTTAACTGAAAAAAAGAAAAATTGATCATTCTAAATCATTGCGTAAATAGTCATGCTATACGTTGTTGCTTATATTATATATTTTTAAGGAAACATGCTTGTGCCATTATTTCCTCTAGCACATACAAAATGACTATGCATCTTTGTTAGCTTTACAGTTGGGTCTCTTCATATTCTTTGTGAGCTGAGACAGAAAGTATAGAACCCCTAGTTTTAAAGGACGACTGCAAGCACCATCATTTACTACAGAGTCATGTAGTGGTTATGGTGCCAGAACTGCCATGGCACCCCTATTAGAATGGTTTGACTTCTTACCTGCGGCCTGACGAGCTTCCTCCATATTTCCACTCTGCAGCCAGGAGAGCACACTACAAGGCTTAGCTCATAGAAGCTAATGAAATCTCCTAAGTAGAGCTACTTAGGAGATTTCATTAGCTTATGTGAGCTAAGCCTTGTAGTGTAGGGCTTGCTCATTGTCTAAAACATGGTTGCACACATTCAATGAGTTAAGTCATAAACAAGCTTGCTGAAGGCAGTAATGAAAGGAGGGAGCGGTGCCCAGGTAGGAAGTCAAAACAGCCTGTAACAGTTTGACTCCTTACATTTGTGGGTTATAGTGCCCTACTGGCACCATGACCACTACTGCTGTAGTTAATATGATGCTTGATTTAAGATCTCCATTCCTTACTTCAATAGGACCTAACAATTATGGGGGGTTTAAGACCCAAATTTACTCTAAAGCCTCATTATCCACATTGTGGTATACCTATAATATTTATTCTTTACCACATATGCAGTGTGCCTGACATCACAAACAAACACACAATTATCATAGTTTATGTAAACAAAATGCATTTTATTTCTGCTCTTACTTCACATACCCATGTTTCTGTTAAAGTAATCAATTCACTTTCCTGTCCGATCCGTCTCCAGATTGAAACTCAACCTCGCTGTCTGCTTCCAATGGAGGCTGTTTAATATAAAAGTAACATATGTTCCACCATTTTACAATTAAGCATGGGGAAATAGTGTGGTATTAAACCTATTTCTCTTTGGTACATTTTGCTGGTGGATCTCTCCAGGCCCTTATATGATTGTTTGGGAGCTGTAGCTTGGTATATCATTTTCTCCCTGATAAGTGGTCTTCTGCTCTCTCAAATATTCAGGGCACCACACTTTGCTTGAATCACCAGTAGACCCAGTGAAATCTCTTAATGGGGTGTTATTTGAAGTCTATACCCCAGCACTACCTATGCGTGCTGGCATTTTAATAAAGACATTGGTACATTATCTCATTTGTTCTGGTCCTCTACAGTGCAGGGATACTTTTGAATTCAAAACCAAGCATTAATAAAAAAAATTAGCTACCATAATAACCCCCCTGACCACAGAGATCGTTATCTGTGTATGTTTCCCACTCTACTCCAAAAATCAGAACATACAATTATTATGCATGTACCACTGTGCCAGATATACTTTGACTGGGGCTTGGAAATATCCCCTGTGCAAACAGGTGGCTGTGGTCATAGTGATGTTTGCCAGTAATACAATTTATGAAGCGATGTATCATAGATTGTCCAGCTCACTGCACATGGTCCGAATGGTAAGAGTTCACACTTTATTATACTTGACACTTTGGTTGACTGGTTTGTGACTGGTTGCCCTGTATTCACTTTTGAAGACTACCATTGAATGTTCCTTTGTAAGGAATATATGTAATTCACATAATGCTATACAACATTATGCCTTTATTATGTTTGTTAAAACCTTTTGAAAACATTCAATAAAATTATACACTAACAACAAAGATAAAATAAAAGTAACATATTTGACAAATATTTAGTCTTGCCCTTAAAATGAACGTCATATGCATAAACTATGCTGATGTTAAGCTCGCCTTCCAAAATGTATAGATATTACCTGTAGATAGTGCTTTAAAAAAAGGATAACGACATTCAGGAAACTATTTTTTAAAGCTATTCAACTTCTTAACTGAATGTTGCACACTAGCTTCCAGCTAATGTCTTTCCTTTTTATCTTCTTCTTGGTGTTTGATTTGCATCCTCTGTAGTTTAGATATTTCTACTGAAATACTAAAACAGTATTTCAATTTCCCAGTATACTCACACATGAGGGAGAATATATAATATATTAGCTTTAAAAAGGAAATCATTTTTCATGGTTATATTTAACAAATAATGACTTTTATGGGATAATTTACAAAGCTTTGAAAGTCCAAAAGTCCATATGGATTGCACAATTGTGAATTAAAATCTGAATTTGAATTTGACTGAAATCCTTACTTATACCTACTCAGTAAGTATAATTGAGAAGTATCAAACTTTATAACTTAGGGGCATATTTAGGCATCTCAGTTCTCCTAACCCTGCACTTTCTTTTCAACAGTTTTTTTTTTCTAGTTCAAAGGCATTGTGGTTATGTAAACATATCCTCATTAAGGAATCAATCCATTTACTGGCAGGTGTTTTGAAAATAAGACATTTTGAGTGAATGATTGGGATAGGACTTTATTCCATTCACCCAAATCCTTCAAAAAATAGTTATGAAAAAGAGGGCAAAGTTCACGCTTGGTTGGTAGCATTTCACAAGGCCACCAGTATTAAAAAAACAACTTAGGCGGTGCAGCGTTTGGAAATGAGTTGGTGGGCCTGGTAGATCTGATGTACAAAACTGTACCCTCACCCACTGCTCATGGGAATATGGGGCCATAAAATAAGTCATCCACTTGCATAGACACCCATTAACTACCTACTCACCTGCTATATATAGGCCAGCTAATAGACACCATTCAGACAGTTCTTCAGATCTAAGCGGTGCATTTGCTAAGAAAATATGGTAACTTCAGCCCCCTCCATGCAGGGATGAAAAATTAAGATCATAAGATCAAAATTAAGATCATGCCCATATCAATGAGCCATTATTGGTTTATAAGGAATCTAGTAAACCCCTTTTATCTGTTTCAATGTTTTTATGTTTTTATTTACTTACAGTTTACAGTGGGCAAATCAATTTGTTTAAAAAAAGCTCTAGACTTCAAGAGAAAATGTAGTTTTTCTGAAAGTGACAGTTCCCCAGTAAATGTTACTGAGGTGAGAAGAGCAATGTAGGTACTAATGTATTTAACATATTTATAAATTATCTTGAAATAGGCATTGAAAACCATGTTTTAGTGTTTGCAGATGACCCAAAACTTTACAAAGTAATACAATGTGAGCAGGATATTGCTTTGCTGCATAGGGATTTGGATAGGTTGGGGACTGGGCACGAAAATGTCAGATGAAATTTAATGTAGAGAAATGCAAAGTTATGCACTTTGGGGTAAAGTGGGCACAAGCAACTTACACCCTAAATGGTAGTGAATTAGGGATAACCACACACGAGAAGGATTTGGGAATTGTTATAGACAAAAAATTAGGCAACAATATGCAATGTCAATCTGCAGTTGCTAAGACCAGTAAGGTTTTGTCATGTATAAATAGGGGCATAAATTCTGGTGATGAAAATATAGTTTTGCCTCTTTATAAATCACTGGTAAGACCACACCTTGAATATGCTGTTCCATTTTAGGCATCTGTTCTAAAGAAGGATATGGCACTAGAAAAAGTGCAAAGACGAGCCACAAAATTGATTAAAAGGAATGGAACATTTTAGTTATGAAGAAAGGTTAAAAAATGTAAATCTCTTTAGTTTAGAAAAACGGCGCCTCAGAGGGGATATGATACCATTATGCAAATATATTCAGGGCCAGTACAAACCATTATCTCAAAATCTATTCATAAACAGGGTGATAAATAGGACACAAGGTCACAATGCTGGAAGAAAGGAGATTTAATCTAAGGCAAAGAAAAGGTTTTTTTTTACATTAAGAACTATAACGATGTGGAATTCTCTGCCTGAAAATGTGGTTTTATCAGAGTCCATACAGATGTTTAAACATGTTTTAGATTTTAATACTGCAAAAACATAACATACAGAGATATAATTTCTAATTAGTGGGGTAATAGCTGCTTGATCCAAGGAGACATCTGACTGCCATTTTGGGGTCAAGAAGGATTTTTTTCCTAGTTTGTTGCAAAAGTGGAAGCGCTTCAAACTGTTTTTTTTTGCCTTCTTTTGGATCAACAGCAAAAACATATGTGAGGAACATTGAACTTGATGGACGCAAGTCTCTTTTCAGCTATGTAACTATGTAACAAGCAACCTTTCCACATGTTAACATCACCTTCTTCACTTGATGGTTTGAACGCATATTGTATTGCGCATTAATTTGTTGACGAGAAACAAGTTCATACACCCACACAGCTCCTGAATGTATGAGATCACATTCACAACATTACTTGGGCTTGATTAATTGGCCTATGTTTGCCCTGAAAGCCTATTTTGTGATGTCAGTAAAAAAATTGCAAATTTTAGTTACTTACACATTTTTCTAAAACCCACAAAGTGACATCTCCATTTTTACTCGTTATTTCTGAGCAAGCTGGCTTTATCTGATAGATATAATGAACAAAAAGTAGGATACGTACTCCTCTTACTTTATTTGATGATCTGATCATAGATGAAACAGGTAATGTTTTGACCTTGATGGGTTTCAGAAAGATCTTTGTAAAGTTGAAACATCATTGTTTTGTCTCTGAACACTTAAGAAACAAAGGAACACTCACACTTTGGAATTCTCTTTTAACAATTTTATACATGTGTTTGTTTTATCTTCTGCTTTGGGTAATACTGTGGTCCATGTACTCCTGTAATTTAATCTGATATAAATGATAGGGTCCATTTTAGGTTTATTCAGATACAATCCAATTCATGGTTTAATCAGATCCATTTAAAGGGAAACTATAGTGCCAGGAAAACAAAGTTGTTTTTTTCCTCGCACTATAGCTTCCTATAGTGCCCACCCTGTCCCCCTGTGCCTTTGGTCTTGGGTCCATGACATCAAGGACTACTGGTATTATGATATTACTTTGTCTCCTAACCATTCTTCCCATGTGTTCCAAGCAGACAACCTCTTATTCGTTCTTTCGGAACTCTGGTGAGCCATTGTCTCGTATTGGCCGTTGAAAGTTACCTGTTGAACCACTTCACTTATGGTGGGGGCTCTCGTGGATTTTCAATTTCTAGACAATATTAAGTTTGTGGCGATCAGTACGTGAAAGGCCAAGGCCCCCTGATGTTTAGACATGTGCTCTGGGAACATAAACAGGAGAAAAGAACTTAGCTGATCTCTATATTGTTTTTTTTTAGAACATCTGAGATTAGCTTGGTCATCTGTTCCCAGAAAGGTCTTATTATCGAACAATCCCACCAGATGTGTAACATGGATCCCTTTTCTGAGGCACATCTCCAACATTTGTCAGGTGTGTTGGGGAACATACGTGCTAACCTTGTCGGTGTGAGGTACCATCTGGTGACAATTATCCTAATTAGTTCTACATGAGAGTTGCATCTTGTGAACGTTTTGTGTATCGTAAAGGCTCGGGTCCAAGCAGTGTTGGGAATTTCATGGCCTAAGTAGGGATTATAATTGTAAGTATGGTAAATAGGTCCTCCAGGGTAAGTCATGTGTCGTTGTGAGTTGGGAGTAATTTGTTAAGCCTTTTCAGCTCCAGATTTGGTGGAGAAATCTTAGTCCCCTATCTTCCCACTCCCTGCTGTCAAATGTGGGGATGAAGTGTTTAATGCATCAAATTGGTGTAGCTAACGAAACCGGACTCCAAGAGGAGAACTTGACTTTATGGTTTTCCCATGTATGTAGCATCGCAGATGTGGGTAGTATGTTGTAAAATTTGGGTTGTAAGGTCTTAGGTAGTCAAAGTAGGTAAGGGATCCATTTAGCCTAGGATTCTATCTCCACCCACAGGGGTTTGGATTTGGGGTTTTGTGCTCCAATGGTATAATTGAGGAGTATAGCTGTGTAGTAGGTGTGAATGTCTAGTCTCCCCACTCCCCCATCCCCCAATTTCGTAGTGACTGTGGATTTTGGAATGCGGCTTTACGGCGGCCAGTTATAAACCTGTCAATGTGTCTTTACAGTTGGGTGAAGTAGGACTTTGGGACATTTACAGGTAGGGAGCGAAACAAGAACTGCAGTTTAGGGAGTAACATCATTTTGAAGGCCGCGATTCGGCCCAACCAAGATAAAAATTTATCCTTCCATTTGTCCATACAGGAGCGGATTTCAGAGGCTACTTTAAGATAGTTTGCCTTAACTATGTCATCTAGGCATTTAGTCAGTTTAATGCGTTTTGAGGCAGTGTACTGTATTTTGGTCGAGGTTAATTAGCATTGTCTGTGTTTTTGTCATGTTGAGCTTATAATATGAAAGTTTACTATAATCTCCCAAAACTCTTGTGAGTGTGGGGAGGGATGATTCAGGCTGTGTGATGGTGAGGAGGACATCGTCTGCAAAAAGACTGAGTTTGTGTTCTGTCTGCCCTATGGGAATCCCTTGTATTGCAGTGAGTCGCCATGTGCTCGAGTGCCAAGACGTACAAGAGGGGGGAGAGTGGGCAGCCCTGACGTGTACCATTCGTAATGGCAAAGGACTCTGAGATAAAGCCCCCATAGAGCACTTTGGCTGTGGGTACATTGTAAAGTGTGCGAGCCGAGTATATGAATGCGTCAGGGAATTCGTATCTTCACAGCTTCAAGGAAGTTCCAGCTTAGGCAATCAAAAACCTTTTCGGCATCTAGGGATAACATGATACCTTTTGGCCCCTGTTTATACATGGAGTGAATTATATCTAGTACTCTCCTCATTTTGTCAGTCCCTTGTCTACCCTTCACAATGCCAGATTGGTCCGGGTGGATGCCTCCGACATCCTATTAGCTATGATTTTGGTGAACAATTTAGCATCTGAGTTTAATAAGCATATGGAAGTTGGGGGTTTGCCTGGATTTGGGAGGGTAATCACTGCAGCTGCAATCATGTCTTGGGGTAATTTGGAGTGAAGAATCTCATTGTTAAATAGACGGAGTAAGTGAGGGGCTAGAAGTTTTGGATAAACCACTGGTGTTTTGTTGGCAGGGAGATTTAGTATCACTGCCTCCATTTTTTCCATGGATATGGGTTTAGACCAGGCTTCCACAAACTCTGGCCCTCCAGATGTTGCTGAACTATGACTCCCCTGATTCTCATCCTATCTATTTCATTCTTAGAATCATGGGAGTTGTAGTTCAGCACCATCTGGAGGGCCAGGGTTTGGGGAAGCTTGGTTTAGAGATTAAATCCTTTTGGTTTGGTGAGAGTGTGGTGGTGTTGATGTACTCTAAGTATGCTGTGGATTCTTCTACAGAATCGTGATATTGCTCTGTGTCTCTGGAAAAGACCTTATGCATGTCTGAGTTTCTGCAAGGTAGACTATGGAGGAAACTATCTACCCTTAATACTGGACACTATAATTGTATTGAATTTTAACCACTTGCATATTTTTAAACTATGTATCTCTAACCACCATTTCTTTGTCATTGTATCTTAACTGGATGTGCTTGTTCTTTAATATATATATATGTGTGTATATATGTATGTGTGTATGTATATATAATATATATGTGTGTGTGTGTGTGTGTATATGTTTCTATGTTTTATAGTTAAATCCCCTCTCATAATATTGTAAAGCGCTACGGAATCTGTTGGCGCTAAATAAATGGCAATAATAATAATAATAATATGTGTGTGTGTATGCGTGTTTCCTCATACATACATATATTCTGAAGTTTGTCTTGTCCTGCATGCTAAAGCTAGTTGCTCACTGCCCTGCTCATCACTGATTTGTTAACTTAAATGTTATTCAATATTCTGCTTATCTCTAAAGACTTTCTCTGTTATTTCTGCTCCCCCCCCTTATTTTATTGATACCCACCCGAATGTCTTGCTTGACCAATCCTCACCTCCTCTGTGCATCTCCATTCCATAGCTTTTATTGCAGTCCTGTTTTGACCCTATCATCTCAGTCTTCCACAGTCCGAGTTTTAAAAGACCACTTCTGGCAAACCTGAACAGTGCTCAGATTCCTGCCCACCCCTCCCCTCACCACCCCACCCCAAGTTCCTTACTACATTTATAGATAGAATCCCACACACAACTTTAGATAATTCCAAAGAGCAGCTGCAAACACTACCAGTAATGAGCACAATACACCTTTTTAACCCCTAACACTCAGTCCTTCTCACTTCTGCTCATTCTCTTTTACTCTAAATGCAATGCTCTATATTCTCCTCCTCTCCTCTCTCATCTCCCTCAGGATCAAAATATCACTTCCCTCAACAACACACTCACATTTACATTAATCCTTCTTTGCTACACTCCCCTCTTCTCTCATCTCAAGCCCTGCACTCATTTCTCGGCTAGGGTGAGATTGGGTTATTCTCTCTCTCCTGCTCTAACCCAATCTCACCCTAGCCGCCGCCCATATAAAACCCATTCACACCTCCTGTCACTATCTCTCCTCCTACTTCTGGCAGCTGGTGATGTCTCTCCCAACCCAGGGCCCCTCACCTCATCTGCTCACACTAAAATAACCAGAAACCATGCAAACCTCCTCCAAATACCCTGCAGTTTATCCTCCTCTACCAAAATTCAGTGTGTACTCTGGAACGCTCGCTCCATTTGTAGTATTATCAAATCTACAGCTATACATGTCCTCCTCATCTCTAACTCACTCACAATACTGGCACTCACTGAGACCTGGCTGTCCCCATCCGATACCGCTACTCCTGCTTCTTTATGTTTCGGTGGTCTACAGTTCTCCCATACTCCTAGACTCGACTGTAAAGGAGGTGGTGTAGGCATCCTTCTCTCCCCTCAATGTACCTTTCAACCTATCCTCCCTGCCCCTGCCCCTGCCCTATCCTTTACTTCCTTTGAAGTTCACACTGTACGCCTTTTTAAGCCCACTCCTTTAAGAATTGCCATCATCTATCGTCCCCCCAGTCACACTAAACTATTTATTGAACACTTTTCCTCCTGGTTACCCCACTTTCTTTCCTCTAGCACTCCATCTCTCATACTTGGGGACTTCAATATCCCTATCAACAAGCTCAACTGTCCTGATGCCTCTTGTCTGCTCTCTGTAACCTCCTCCTTTGGACTCACACAGATTTCTTCCTCAGCAACTCACACTGCAGGAAACACTCTTGACCTCATCTTCACCAATCTCTGTACCACCTCTGATCTCGACACTGTTCCATTTCCTTTGTCTGACCACCATCTGCTAACATTTAACATCTGCATACCCCATACCAAAATTTCACCACCATCAACTCACCAATCTCGCAGAAACCTCAACTCCCTTGAACTCCAGCACTTCTCCACCAAACTCCAAACACTCCTTTTACCCATCTCAAATCTCAACTGGCCTAACTCTGCAACCTCACTCTACAACTCCACTCTCTCCTCTCACCTTGACATCATGGCACCTCCTACATTTAAACGCAGCAAGCGCCCCCAACTACAACCCTGGCACACCAAGCTGACCCGTTACCTCCAAAAATGTTCCAGAACTGCTGAACGCTGCTGGAGAAAGTCTCACTTTGCATCTGACTTTGTCCACTATAAAATTATGCTGCGCTCCTACAGAATGGCTCTTTCCTCTGCAAAAGTAAACTACTTCAACACCCTCATAAACACACTGTCCCATCAACTCAAACACCTGTTTCACACTTTTGATGCTCTTCTTCGCCCTGTGACTCCCCCTCCTTCCACCACCTTGTCCGCCACAAACTTTGCATCTCATTTCACTGAGAAGATCTCTACAATCAGGAAAGAGATCTCTAATCTCCCTCCTACCCCTCTCAATACATCACCCAACCCCACTCCCCCGCCATCCTATGCTCATTTGCACCTGCTACAGCACAAGAGGTTTCTGCTCTGCTCCTATCCTCTCGCTAACATTTTCAATCTCTCCCTTTCCTCTGGCACATTTCCCTCACCCTTCAAACATGCAACCGTAACCACAACTCCCCATCCAACTACCGCCCTATCTTGCTACTGCCACTTGCCTCCAAGATCCTCGAGAGAGTTGTGTACCCCAGATTGACAGACTTTCTTGAATCCAACTCTCTGCTTGACCCCTTTCAGTCTGGATTCCGCACTGGTCACTCTGTCGAAACTGCTGTGACCAAAGTATCCAATGATTTAATTGCTGCTAAATCTCGCGGCCAATACTCTATCCTAATCCTCCTTGATCTTTCTGCCGCCTTTGACACTGTTGATCATCAACAGCTTCTTCACATTCTCCGTTACTTTGGTCTATGGGATACTACTCTCTCCTGGTGCTTCTCCTACCTCTCCCAGCTTTCTTTCAGTGTTTCTTTCTCTGGCTCTACCTCTTCTCCCCAACCCCTCTCTGTCGGCATCCCCCAAGGTTCTGTCCTCGGCCCCCTACTCTTCTCTATCTATACTGCCTCCCTTGGTAAACTCATCAGCTCCTTTGGCTTCCAATATCATTTATATGCAGATGACACGCAAATCTACCTGTCCTCCCCTGATCTCTTTCCGCCCACCTTGACTCGTGTTTCTGACTGCCTCTCTACTATTTCCAACTGGATGGCTGCTCACTTCCTTAAACTCAACCTGTCCAAAACAGAACTTCTAGTTTTTCCTCCCTCAAGTGCTGCTACTCCTGTGTCTGTCTCCATCCAAGTCAACTGCGCTACTATCACCTCTACCTCGCAGGCTCGCTGCCTAGGGGTTCTTTCTGATTCTGATCTCTCTTTTACTCCCCATGTCCAATCGATAGCCAAATCCTATCGCTTCCAACTCAAGAACATAGCGCGCATCCGCCCATATCTAACGCCGGACGCGGCTAAGGTACTGGTTTATGCTGCTGTTCTCTCTTGCCTTGACTACTGCAATCCCCTTCTCACCGGTCTTACATGTTCCCAGCTTGCACCGCTGCAATCTATAATGATTGCGACTGCAAGGCTTATTTTCCTATCTGGTCGCACCTCCCACGCCTCCACACTCTGTCAGTCCCTGCATTGGCTTCCAGTTAGATATAGGGCCCAATTCAAAATTCTGGCGCTTGCTTACAAATCCCTACATAATGCTGCTCCAAAATACCTATCCTCCTTCATACACAAGTATGTCCCGTCTAGACCCCTGCGCTCAGCCCAAGACCTACGCCTATCCTCTGCCCGGATCCCCACCTCTGATGCTCGCCTTCAAGACTTCTCCAGGGCTGCACCTATTCTGTGGAACTCCCTTCCCTCCTCAATCAGACTTTCACCCAGCCTCCACTCCTACAAAAAATCTTTGAAAACTCACTTCTTCATTAAAGCTTATCAATTAAACTGTCAGCAGGTTTCTCATCTCCCTCCCCATGACTCCTTTCCTGCAACTGTCAAAAATGACCTACCAAGCACTCAATAAACCCTTCTCTAACAAACTATGTAATTCCCCTACTTTAACCCTTTGTGTCTCTATACCCCACTCCCTCTAGCATGTAAGCTCATCGAGCAGGGCCCTCAACCCCCTCTGTTCCTGTTCGTCCAGTGGTCTGATCTCAATAATGTGTCTGTTAGTCCACCCGTTGTACAGCGCTACGGAATTTGTTGGCGCTATATAAATAATAAAATAATAATAATAATAATATAGCTTCTCGTAAAAGGAAGCAAATTCATTACTAATAGCTTCTGGGAAGATGAGTTTTACATTTGTGTCCGATCTGATGTATGGGATCCTGGATCTAGCATGTAAATCTTTCAGCGAAGTAGCTCAGTTACCTTGGTTGTAGTGAGAAAGCTTTATTTTTTTCATCAGGAAACTGGTGTGATGCAAATGTGCCTCTTGCATTTTCTTTTGGATTTTTTCTAAGGTGTTTGGTAGATTTTATTAGGTTTTGTTTGTTTGCCTTGGAGCCGCTTGATCCATTTTATGAGTTTGGATTAGAAGGGGCGTATAATGGGTGCGGCCTGTCTTATAAACTGACCTCGTAGTTTAGCAGACGCTTTTGGGTGTAGTTGCCGACTGGATGTCCCACTGTCTCATTAGTTGTAGGCCACCTTCTAGGTTTAGTACTGAGAATGTCTGCCCGTTGCAGGTGATTAGAAGCCGGATGGGGACTGCCATCTTTAAGGGATTTGTTGCTTCCGCAGTGCTGTTGTCACAAGAGTGATGATTCTTCTCTCTCCTAATGTAGCTTCAGAAATATCTGCAAAAATTGTAAATCTTTATATGCTTCAGTCAGGGATTTGGCATTCCTACTGGCTCTAAGTATCTCTTCTTTTATGTGGTGGTAGTGGGCACGAAACAGTATGTCTTTAGGCACTGAGGCTGGTGCTGCACGCGCTTTTGCTACTCCATGTATGCAGTCTAGGAGGAGCATTTTGGCAGGGCATATAGTTTGGAATATACCTGTAGCCAAAGCCTGCAGGCCTCCCACTGCCACAGATTCCGGCATCCCTCTCAGCCTCAAGTTGTTCCGGCGGGATAGGCCTTCTAGATCAGCGAGTTTGGTGTCATGTGTGGACAGGTGCAACTCTATTTGCTGGATTTTAGTTACCAGGGAGTTGTGTGTGGTCACTTGCTTTTCCACTTTGGTTTCCAGATGTGCCATCCTGTCACCAATGCCGTGGATTTCCTTTTTCAGCTCCAAAATGGATGAGTGGAATTGGGCTAGCAGTTGTTTGGATTGTGCATCCAGCATCTTTTGTAGGATGGATGGCATTATTTGGCCTTCTCTATCTTGCAAGGAAGGTAAAAGGGAGCATGAGTCCTGGCTATCTCCAGATTCGTGGTCGCCATCTTGGAGGCCTACCTGGAGGCCCGGTGGCTTTTGTTGGTTTTTAGCCGTAAAAAAAGGTTGCTCTGTCTCCCTTTTCCTTTCCTTTGTGGTGGGGGGACATCGTCCCCTGTAAGTGTTTGATGAGTTTTGCAGGAGATTATCAAGTAAGGCACTCACTCTTTGTCCACCTGGCACAGAGCTCTGGTCTCATGCAGCCATCTTCAACGGCTCTGCCCACCTACGTCCAACATCTTTTATGTAGTATAGCGCAAAGACATACACAGGAAAACAATACATTTTAAATATTGCATGTATACAATATAAAGAATAGCATGCATATTATATTTGCGTAGCTCAGGAAGACCAGACATAAACTAACAAACTGTCAGAAACAGTGTAAAACTGTATCATTGGCAATTTGTGTGCCAAGTAACTCAAAATATTTACTTGAATCAGGAAATATAATTGATAAACATGGGTGTTAGGCAGATGGAACCCATCATCTCAAACGGCAATGTAGAAAAACCTTTAGAGCACATTTAACAGCAGATATATCAGTCACAACAAGCTGTTTGATTTTCTGTTAACACATTTCACAGAATGTGACTTGACACTCTTTTGCTCATCACAGATTTACTTGACAAAATAATATTTCAATCATCCCTGAATGTTTAATACTTAGCAAATGAATTTCAACTGCAAGGCAGCATAATTTGAGAGATAATCACAAAGGATTCCTTACAAACCAGATATTAAATCCCATAAGAATTCTATTTAAGATGTTCAACTAGAAGAGTAAGTAAAGAGCATGAGCAAAGTTATATTACTTTGTGATACAAAGTCAATGAGATGGAAACAATATTTTGTTCTCGATTTGCATTCCTCCCTCCCGCTGTGTTAACTTAAATTACATTAAGATGTTTGTCATCTGAAAACTAACAGATGGTTGTTTAAAGATGATACCTATGATGGATAATTGGAGTTTAAAGATGATGATATTGATCCAAGGATATCATACAACATATGAAAGCCTTCATACCTATTGTCTATTGTAAATCAGGTATGTCAGGTTATATGCAGTTTCATTTATTGTCTCATGAGGCAGAATATTTTTTTTCTACACAAATGAAGCTGAATTACAATTACCAACATTAAAGATCTGTTAAAATACATTTTAGAGGTTTCAAACAGAAAAAAAAGTCATAAGAACAAGTGTTCTTTACAGCTATTTATGTTTGAGGCTTTGTAAAATGATCACAATTTTCTATATTGCACAACCACAAGATGATCTTGTTTTATCCATCCGGTTTTCAGTGTGGCTGTTACTCACGCAATATACAACTAACAATAAGAAGGACATACATGGGGAGAGGCACACAATCCACTCATAGAGTAGCATGTTAATTGCAACAGTTTTAGTAATCAAGTAAATTAAAAATGGACTCATATATAATAAAATCTTTTCAGCGGGTCACTAGTGTCTTGCTAGTAAAAAGTGATTCCTTCGGCTGGGTGATTCTACCCTCACACTGGTCCTGTGGTACGCAGCCTTGTCCCTATGTTGGTAGATCTGAGCTGACCTCCTTGGGTTTCATAATCTGGTTTTACATTTTTAGAAGGTTGATTCGCCACACGCATTCCGCCCTCAACTGGGGCTTTGTCAATAGCATATAGCTTATTTCTGCATTGCCTAAATAGTCAGATAATGCATAAAACATTAGATAAGTGGTAGTTTGCTAAAAACAAATATTAAAGCTATAAGTTAAATGGGATGTTTTCAAGTTTTTTGCAGTTACTCACAAACATTCCTTTTTCATATCAACTTGTATTACCGGAATTTAAACTAATTTGAAGGCTTCTGTACACCACATTGCCACAGCAAGGTGTCTTATATGGAATAAATGCTGTTTTTTTCTTCTATTAGTGCTACATTAACAATAATAATAACATTATTACTGATTTAGAAAAGTAGTTACTTCATTTTTAAAGGGATACTGTAGTGCCAGGAATACAAAGCTGTATTCCTGGCACTACCGATCCCTCGCCCCCTTGTAAATAAAGGGTTAAAAACACCTTATTTACTTACCTTACCCTGGCGCCAATGTCTCTCGGCGCTGAGTTGAAGCTCCGCCCCTCCTCCATCCCGCAACAAACAAGGTCTTATGCGCATGAGCTGCAAATTAATTAAATGAATGCTTTCCTATGGGGAAAATGACACTAGAGGTCCTCATGCAGAGTCCATTACTATTCCCAAAGCACCCTGGTAGACAGCCGCTGAGGGCAGACTTAGTCCTGAAATGTAAAGATTCCAGTTTCTCTGGAACTGCAATGTTTCACATTGCCGCACTAGGTGCAAAGGGGATACAGCACCCGGACAGTGTCTACAGTGTCCCTTTAAGATAAAAAGGGAAAAAGCAAGGAGTATGGCACTGGTTGAAATAGGATTGAGTTTGTGACTTTGTGTGTGGCTGTGTGGATGTGATCAGATATTGATTTGTAACAGGTTGGAACTGTGACATGTTGCCTGACTTGTGAATGCAGTTAAATATTGGCTTGGTAAATGAAGCTGATGAGAGAGACATTACAAACATGCACACTGTTAACAAGCTAGATAGATGGGTGACTGTAAATAGAATCCCCAGGAGTTGCAAAGAGCAATTCCACCTTCAAAAGTGAGATGCCTACACCCTGAACACCCTTTTAGCTAACCCCTGACTTGAAGAGCAAATAAGAACCAGAGATAGCACTCTAATACAGTTGTATGCATTAAAACAATTGCGTTTTATGATCATTACAGACAGGATGATGGCCTTTGCAAATTTCCACTTTCCAAGTCAATGATTTTTACATGGTTATTCAACTGTGATTTATCAGGAATTCAAAATAAATTTCACATTTTATGTCTAAATAGTCAAAATGTAAAAGTCGACTTATCAGATCACTGTCAAATGCATTTACTTGAATTTAATTTGGAGCTTTCTAATCTATAGGTTCCAACCTTTAGATGAATACAATGATATTGCTAAAATAGAACTGTCATTGCTGTGAATAAGCATATTATTTAAATGGTCGAACTGGTAAAGATCAACAAAGATTGAGTTAGTTCATTATTGTGGCCATCCTACTGTAAAACACTCTAAAGATTATTCAACTTGCTTAAGTCAACTATAGGTTTGGTGCACCAATATCTTACTTCTGCATCGCTGCAGAATTCAAAATGAGTACACCTCATCACCCCAGGTAGACTTTTGCACTGCAAAGCACTTTGTCTGAAAAAAAAAAAACATTTTCAGAATGGCCACATTTGGCCATTTGGCAGTTCAGCTCATTTAAAAAAAGATTTGAGAAAACTAATCAGATGAACCAAAAGAGAGTGAAAATGTGAAATATATACCTGTACATAATATAAATATTATATGTTTATATTTTGCAGTACACTGATAGGCACATTTGGTTCAAGTGAGAAGTAGTAACCAACAGAGGAAAAAGGATCAGAATCAGTAAAAAAAAAAAAAAAAATCTATCATTACATATTGTATATATTATTATTATTATTATTATTTTTATATAGCGCCATCAAATTCCATAGAGCTTTACATTGGGTGGACTAACAAACATGTTACGGACAAGTTTAGCGCACAGAAACAGAGGGGTTGAGGGCCCTGTTCAATGAGCTTACATGATAAAGGGAGTAGGATAAAGTGACACAAAAGGTAAGGGAAGTATTAGGGAAGTAGATTGGTAGAATAGTATTCAAAGAAGACTTAGTGAGGGTTTTTTATATATACGATAAAAAAAGAAGTAAATATAGATGATAGATTATAGATTTTTTTTAACTTATTTCTCCCTTTTATTGGTCACTTCTCACTTAATCTGAGCATCAAATCAACATTTTGTGAGTGTTCCAAGCCATCAACCATCTTTCAAGTAAGAGAGTATACTGTGATTGCAATAGTTTCCCTTTGCTATCTTGTATTAATGAAAAATGGGGAACAGGAGACATTTTAGTTAAGAAAAGGTGAACATGAGGGTAAGACATTTGACAATAATCAAATGCCATACTGGAAGCCAGTTGAATTTTTGAAGAAGGGTTAGGAATGAGCAGAATACATGATATGGAGTATGCGAGTAGAATCATTTTGGGTTTGTTGAAACAAAGTAATGGAGTGTTGCAGAAGAAAATGTAGAATTGGTTACAGTAATCAAGCCTGTTAAAGATATGGGAGTAGATAAGGAAGGTTGCAGTTGAGAATGTCAGTAGGGGCCAGATATTCTGAATGTTAAATAGATTAAATTAAAATGACAGACAGAAGTAACAGTATCTATATGTTTTTTTTAAAGAGTAATTAGAAGCCAGAGATTACCCCAATTTGGGAGCTAATGGTGATGAGGAGATAGTGAGAGGTGAAAAATGGAGATTGTAGTTTGGAATGAGAGGTAAGAGGGAATGTGCAGGAAAGCAGAGCACTTCATTATTTTCCAGGTTTAAATGAAAGAAAATGTTATGGCATACATTGGGCAATGTCAGAGAGGCGTGAAGAGATGTGGGATGAAAGATTGGATATAAAGGAAGGAAAAGAGAGGAAGTCTGCATGTCATCAATACATTGGCATTAAAGCCATGTGAGGAGATGAAGTCAGACAGTGGGGGCATATAGAGTGAGAAAAGGAGAGGTCAGAGAAATATATAGGTAACTCAGTCTTAAATACGATTCAATAACACAAGAAAAATCTCATGTCTCGTACTCAAAGTTGTTTCAAGTGTCCATGGCAGTAGCTATCTAGCTTTATGCAGCAACAAGCTAAGCCTAGTCTCACACTAGTTAGAATCAATTACCTAGGCTATCTCCCATTCCCACACAGGCATATCAAGTATAAAATACAATGTACCCCTGTTGGTCTGTCTTTTTCAGTAGTTGCAGTCAAATTGTCTGGAAAAATCATCCTTGTAAGGATTGATGCTTCTACTGTTTCTTCTTTGTTTTATTGGTCAATTGCTATTCCCTAACAATCTGTTTATTTTTGGATAGGAGAATCACCCCAACTGATTGGGCAGACATCTTGTCTATCATGCCAAATTAATGCCTCAAACTCCCCCCTCCAAAAAAAAAACAGCCTCTTCACCATTCCATCACCCTTTTTTCTGATGCCAAAAACAGCACTGTGCATCAAGAACTGACTGAAACAAACATGTTCAGTAATCGGAATTCTGGACAACAATCCGATGAGGCATTCAAGTTAGGATTCATTTTGGCCATACAATTGCTTTTGGAAAAATTGAGTGAAAATTGCCTGACCAGTGTACTGAAATATATGAATATTGTGCGTATATTTTGCAGTACACTGATAGCTGCATTTTTACGCTATCTGGTTCATAGATCAAGTGAGAAAATGTAACCAATAGTGGACAAAAGAGGAGGGGCAGTAAAAGATGTATCTAAATTTATATATTTATTAAATATCTATTATATAAACATATATTTTTCTTGCTGCTCCCTTTTCCCCTCTATTGGTCACTTTGCAGTTGATCTGTGAATAAAAATAAATTTTAATTGTCTCCTAACCACCAATCATCTTTTTTGGGGGGGTTCCACGGATGGAAGTCTGAATCACAAATTAAATAGTTTGTTCAGTGTCTGTTTTTTTTAGTGTTTCGGTCATATGGAAATACAGAGCTACGGAAATCAGGTGAGCAGCCAATCATTCAAAATTCATTTGAAACTTAATGAATAAGTCTAATAATATTGTTAAACTGCAGATAATATGCTATCTAATTATAAAAGTGCCCTCCAGATTTAATATTTAACAAGCAATATGAAAATGAGTGTCTTTCCTTAGAATGTTAATTATCCATTAGTGATATTTATTGCTAATTTAATATAATAGTTAATAGAAATTATTCTTACTGCTGTAGCTCATTTACCTTCTTTAGTAATATTTATTAAATACGTGTACCTGTTCATGGTTGCTTTATAAATTGTAAAATATTATTTTGCACACATTGATTCAGAAATGTTGCTAGTTGCTAATTGATGCTTGTGGTTAGGTCACAAATCATGCAGCAAAAATGCTCTGATGCACCAAAGAATGGACTCCACAAACCTCTGAATGTGCCATCTGGTGTCTGGCACCAAGACATTAGCAGCAGATCTTTTACCTCAAAACAAACATTTTACATCATGCTCGCCTTTTATTTCTGAAGTAGAGATGTTGCGAACTGTCCGCCGAACTGTTTGCGAACTGTCCGCCGGCGAACAATAGCGTGTTCGCGTTGGGCGAACATATCCGATTTCCGGTCCGCCCCCTATACGTCATCATTGAGTAAACTTTGACCCGGAACCTCACAGTCAGCAGACACTTCCTGGGAGGGAGGGTCTGCTGCTGATTGGGTGGAATGTGTCTGCTGGCTGTGAGGTTCCGGGTCAAAGTTTACTCAATGATGATGTATAGGGGACGGACCGGAAATCGGATATGTTCGCCCAACGCGAACACGCTATTGTTCACCGGCGGACAGTTTGCGAACAGTTCGGCGGACAGTTCGCGACATCTCTATTCTGAAGCTGTGTGCTTATGGGGTTAAGTCCTGCAAGTTGCGAGGTGGGGCCTCCATGAATTGGATTTGTTGTTGCAGCACATCCCATGAATGCTTAATCATTTTCAGATCTGGGGAATTTGGAGACCAAGTCAACACCTTGACCTCTTTGTCATGCTCTTCAAACCAATCCTGAAGAATTTTTGCAGTGTGGCATGGTGAATTATCCTGCTACAAGAGGTCACTGCCATCAGGGAACACCATTGCCATCAACAGGTGTACTCAGTCTGTAACAATTTCTAGGTAAGTGGTACATGTCAAAGTTACACAAACATGAATTCCATGACCCAATATTTCTGAGCAGAACATTTCCCAGAGCATACTGCCTCTTCCAGCCTGCCTTCTTCCCATAGTGCATCCTGCTACTAACTCTTAAACAATGCATGTGCACCCGGCCATCCACCAGATCAAGAAGAAAACATTCTTTTTCCATTGATCCATGGTCCAGTTCCGATGCTCACATTTCCAATGAAGGCACTTTCAGCATCGTACAGATGTCATCATGGGCACTCTGAATGGCCTGTGGCTTTGCAACCCCATACACAGCAAACTGCAATGCATTATGTGTTCTGACACCTTTGTATCATGGCCAGCATTATGTTTATCAGCAATTTGAGCTACAGTATCTGTTCTCTGTGATTGGACCCAATGGCTAGACTTTTCTCCCCACGTGCATCAATGAGCCTTGGGCACATTATTTCACTGGTTGTCCTACCTTGCATCACTGCATATAAACAGATAGCCACTGGTTTAAACTAAAATAAATACTTTGCTTACAACTCCTTGGCTTTATTAGCTTGTGGCAACTACCCCTGGGCTTCTCCTTACAAATGCATGTATAGAATAGGTTTTCGAGTTACCATTGAAACCTAAAACACATGCAAAGGATAACCATAGCATAATAGTAATAAAGTTGCAATATAAATCTCTAAAATCTGCATAATGTCACTCAAAATGTATCACAAATTTCTCTTTGAAATACAGCCACTGTTGGGTCTTTATATAGTAATATTCAATGTATTTAACAACGTGTCCTGGCATTGGTTAATTTCTGTATCAATCTCTTTAAAATTTTCCTTTCTCCTTCTAATTATGAGATTCATACTAGTGAATTCAAAACCTTCCAACATATTATTCCATTCCTCCATGAAGCTCACTGTTTGTGAGTGTTTTTGTACATATACTTTGTAAAATATAACCTTTGTCTTTTATGATTTGCACTGTGTTATATTATTAATATTTCTATAGTCTTACATATATTCAGATTATTATTTTAAAGGTAATAATTGCCTCTTACTCATTTACTGTACCCACACATATTATATATAGTGATGTCGCGAACCGTCCACGAACTTGCCGCGAACGGTTCGCCGCGAACCCGGTCAGCTGACACATCCCTGCCAATCTCCGGCATACCCTCCCTCCCAGACCCTCCTACTTCCTGGACAGCATCCATGTTGAAGGCATGACGCGACCGGAGTTCGCGTCAAGTTCGCGAACGGTTCGCGACATCACTAATTATATATCGTTTTTCTCGCCATTAAATGGTCTTTCTAAAGATACCATTATTTTCATCATATAATATAATCAACAGTGACATTGTAACACTGTTATTTGTGATACATCTCTGAATCACACCTCACATTTACATTTGTATTTAAAGTAGACAACCCAGGGTATTCAATATGGGGTATGTCCAGTTTTCTTTTGTAGCCACTTAGTTACAAACACTTGCCAAATTTAGCTTTCTTATTTGTTTGTGTGTGAAAAAAGCAAAAAACTAATTTGAGCACTAATTTTGGCCAGTGTTTGTGATTAAGTGGCTACTAAATATACTGGACATACCCCTTTGCAATACCTGGGGTGGTCTACTTTTGCAAATAGTATGCCATCATGGGGGTAAGTCTCATTCCTGGGCAAATTTCAATGTGAAAAAAAATGAAATACAAGCCTTATATTTGACTTTGTAACTTTTGAAAACACCATAAATCCTCTACATTGGGGTTCGGTTTTACTTGGGAGACTCCTCGGAACACAAATATTAGTATTTCAAAACAGTAAAACGTATCACAACAATTATATCGTCAATCAAAGTGTCGTTTGTGTGTGAAAAATGTAAACAACGGCACTTTCAATGATGATATTATCATTGTGATATGTTTTACTGTTTTTCAACATTAATATTTGTGTCCAGCGAAGTCTCCCGAGTAAAACAGTACCCCCCATGTACAGGTTTTTTGATGTCCTGGAATGTTACAGGGTTAAATATAGGGCTTGCAAATTAAACTCTCTGTACTTTCTGCCTTGGCCCCGGGCAGGTCCCTCATATTGTAATTAATAAAATGACTTAATTATGTAATAATATTATATAAACATATTTGTATACATATATAGTTAATACAATGTTAAAGAAAAATCTGCACACCAGTCAAACCACAAGACTTGCCTTTCCCACAGAAATCACAAATTTGCAGTGATGTTACTACCACAAAGAATTCTGGGTGGGCATATGCAAATTAGTTTAACAAAGAATCACATTTTTGCCTCATTCCATTTTAAACATGGATTCCTTTGAGTCTGTGTTTGCTGTATACAACAGCTTTGAAACACAACTTAGGAAAAAGTGCAAAGCCAGTGAGCCACTCATGGACAACTGTTTCATTGTTAATGCAAATCATCAGCATGAGGTTGGTTACTGGTTTGCTATTGAGGCTTGGTAGTGCTTTGGAAGAAAAATATGTATACATATATATTTTTATTATTTTTTTATATATATCAATATATGTAGATATATATATATATATATATATACACACAGTTGCAAAAAAAAGTATGTGAACCCTTTGGAATGATATGGATTTCTGCACAAATTGGTCATAAAATGTGATCTGATCATCATCTAAGTCACAGCAATAGACAATCACAGTCTGCTTAAACTAATAACACACAAAGAATGAAATGTTTCCATGTTTTTATTGAAAATACCATGTAAACATTCACAGTGCAGGTGGAAAAAGTATGTGAACCCTTGGATTTAATAACTGGTTGAACCTCCTTTGGCAGCAATAACTTCAACCAAATGTTTCCTGTAGTTGCAGATCAGACGTGCACAACGGTCAGGAGTAATTCTTGACCATTCCTCTTTACAGAACTGTTTCAGTTCAGCAATATTCTTGGGATGTCTGGTGTGAATCGCTTTCTTGAGGTCATGCCACAGCATCTCAATCGGGTTGAGGTCAGGACTCTGACTGGGCCACTTCAGAAAGCGTATTTTCTTCTGTTTAAGCCATTCTGTTGTCGATTTACTTCTATGCTTTGGGTCATTGTCCTGTTGCAACACTCATCTTCTGTTGAGCTTCAGCTGGTAGACAGATGGCCTTAAGTTCTCTTGCAAAATGTCTTGATAAACTTGGGAATTCATTTTTCCTTCGATGATAGCAATCTGTCCAGGCCCTGATGCAGCAAAGCAGCCCCAAACTGTGATGCCCCCACCACCATACTTCACAGTTGGGATGAGGTTTTGATGTTGGTGTGCTGTGCCTTTTTTTCACCACACATATTGTTGTGTGTTTCTTCCAAACAACTCAACTTTGGTTTCATCTGTCCACAGAATATTTTGCCAGTACTGCTGTGGAACATCCAGGTGCTCTTGTGCAAACTGTAAACGTGCAGCAATGTTTTGTTTGGACAGCAGTGGCTTCCTCTGTGGTATCTTCCCATGAAATCCATTCTTGTTTAGTGTTTTACATATTGTAGATTCGCTAACAGGGATGTTAGCATTTGCCAGTGACTTTTGTAAGTCTTTAGCTGACACTCTAGGATTCTTCTTCACCTCATTGAGCAGTCTGCGCTGTGCTCTTGCAGTCATCTTTACAGGACGGCCACTCCTAAGGAGAGTAGCAGCAGTGCTGAACTTTCTCCATTTATAGACAATTTGTCTTACCGTGGACTGATGAACAGCAAGGCTTTTGGAGATACTTTTATAACCCTTTCCAGCTTTATGCAAGTCAACAATTCTTAATCGTAGGTCTTCTGAGAGCTCTTTTGTGCAAGGCATCATTCACATCAGGCAATGCTTCTTGTGAAAAGCAAACCCAGAACTGGTGTGTGTTTTTATAGGGCAGGGCAGCTGTAACCAACACCTCCAATCTCATCTCATTGATTGGACTCCAGTTGGCTGACATCTCACTCCAATTAGCTCTTGGAGATGTCATTAGTCTAGGGGTTCACATACTTTTTCCACCTGCACTATGAATGTTTACATGGTGTGTTCAATAAAAACATGGCAACATTTCATTCTTTGTGTGTTATTAGTTTAAGCAGACTGTGATTGTCTATTGTTGTGTCTTAGATGATGATCAGATCACATTTTATGACCAATTTGTGCAGAAATCCATATCATTCCAAAGGGTTCACATACTTTTTCTTGCAACTGTATATATAGATACATATATGTATTTATAGTGTAATTCTAAATGTATTTTGATTTAAATATATATGTATGTTAATATCCAAATACAGTTCGAACAAATTTAAACCGTTATATAATTTCTCTGCTTGACCCGCTTCAATCTGGATCCTGCGCTTGTCACTCTGTTGAAACAGCTGTGACCAAAGTATACAATGACCTTATCACTGTTAAATCCCATGGCCACTACTCTATCCTTATTCTCCTTGACCTTTTTGATGCTTTTGACACTGTTGATCATCAACAGCTTCTTCTCCTCCTCCATAATCACGGTCTACAAGATACTGTTCTCTCCTGGTGTTCTTCCTACCTCTCCCAGTGCTCATTCAGTGTTTCTTTCTCTGGCTCTGCCTCTTCTCCCCAATTCCTCTCTGTTGGTGTTCCCCAAGGCTCTGTCCTTGGTCCCCTATTGTTCTCAATCTACACTGCCTCCCTTGGTAAACTGATCAGCTATTTTGACTTCCAGTATCTTTTCTATGCAGATGAAGCGCAAATTTATCTGTCCTCCCCTGATTTCTCACCACCCCTCTTGACTTGTGTCTCTGACTGCCGCTCTGCTTTTTCCAACTGGATAACTGCTCATTTCCTTAAACTGAACCTGTCCAAACAGATCTTCCCTCCCTCAAATGTTGCTACTCCCTGTGTCTGTGTCCCTTGTCTGTGTCCCTTGTCTGTGTCAATGGCAGTTCCATCCACTCTACCTCTAAGGCTCGCTGCCTAGGTGTTCTCTTTGACTCTGACCTCTCCTTCACCCCTCATGTCCAATCAATCGCCAAATCCTGCCGTTTCCATCTCAAAAACATAGCGTGCATCCGACCCTATTTAACACCTGATACGGCAAAGGTGCTTGTCCATGCTGCTGACCTCTCTCACCTGCCATCTGTGTGTGTCCCCAGGACAAGTCTATGAGGTCGCCCACCTCCGGCTCCTGTTGGAGAGGGAGCCCGGTTGCCTAAAATTAACCTTATTTGGAATCTTTTTACCTTTTTTTTTTTATTACAAATGGCTTTTTCCTCTTTCATAACCAAAGATTCAAAAACTTGTATTGCTCCACTTTTACATTGTTTCAGAAAGAACTTTGATTTTTCTTTTAATTAAGTGTGGGTAAAATCATTTTAGGAGAATGTTTTAAAAATATTTTTTTTAAGACTTAGGTTCCTAATAAATGTATGAATTATTATCATTATTATTACTATTATTATTTAAAAAGCGCCTACAAGTTCCATAGCACTGTACAAAAGGTGGACTTACAGATACGTATTTGTAACCAGACAAGTGCTCCATAGGAATGGTGCAGCCCTAGATAAGTCTTTAAGGTGAGCATCAGAGGTAGGAGTATGAACAGAGGTTAGACATAGGTCTCCGGCAGAGCGTAGGGGCCTAGAAGGGACATATTTGTGTATTAATGAGGATAAGAAGGTGTCAGGATCTTAAAATGAGCCCTATATCTTACAGGAAGCCAATGGAGGAACTGACAAATGGGGGAGGCATGGGAGGTGTGGGGGGACAGCTGCATTCATTATAGACTGTAACATGGCAAGTTGGGAACACGTAAGACCACTGAGAAGCAGATTACAGTAGTCAAGGCGAGAGCAGTTTAAAATGCCACCACCTTTACCCATTTTAAATAAAAAATTAACCCCTTCCCTGCCAATTGATCATTGACTACAGTGATCAATTGGCAGGGACTACATTTTACTGTGATCTGATTTTTTTTTAATTTAATTTCATTAACCCCTTAAGGACAGAACTTCTGGAATAAAAGGGAATCATGACGGAATATTTCCGTCATGTGTCCTTAAGGGGTTAATTAATTTAAATGTATTAAAATTATATATTTAGCTAGCTGGGGTGGGTGGAAGTTAGTGGGGAATTGAGTGTTAGGCTAGCTAGGGGTTAACATTAAAAAACGGTTTTAAAACAGTTTTAAAAAGTTACAGAAATCCCATCCCCCTTTTCCCAGTCCTAATTAAAATTAACCCCTTCCCTGCCAGTTGATCACTACCTACAGTGATCAAAATACAGATCACAGTATTATACTGTGATCTGATTTTTTTTTTAACCCATTAGGTTTAACTTTTATTTATTTTTTAACCATCAGGGGTTCAATTTATTTCATTAATTGATTTAAATATTTTTAAATTATATATTTTTTGCTAGCTGGGGAGGGTGGGAGTTATGGGAAATTGGGGAATTTACTGTTAGTGCTGCTTACTGCTAGTTAGGGGTTAACAGTAAAAAAAAGTTTATAAAAATGTTAAATCTGTAAATAAAAAGTTTTAAGAAAGTTTAGGAAAGTTTAAAAAATGTAATAAGCAAAAAAAAGACATTTAAAAATGTTCATTACCACCACACTTGGAACAAACTAGAGAAAAAAATGATCCCACAATAAGGTTCAAAATATCCCTTTTGAATTACCCCAGGGAGTATTCTTTAAAAAATAGTACGTGTTTGTGGGGAAGTTTGAATAACCAACCAGCTAAACAACTCCAAAATGGAACATGGACACAGCGTAAAACTTCAGAGTTAGAAAAAAACTGAATGGCTGCATCTCAAATGTCTTCCTTCAACATCCACATATATATGGGAGTATTGCTTTACTCAGACGACACAGCTGAGCAACATATGTAGTATTAAACCGTCGTAGCACACATAACGTTTGCAAAATATACTGTGCAAACTCACTTCGTGTGTCAAAAAGGCAGAAAAAACGCTTATTACCATTACACTTGGTACAAGCTTGGTACAAACTAGTGGAAAAATGATCCCACACTAAGGTTTAAAATATGCCTTTTGAAATACCCTGGGATGTTTTCTTTAAGAAATGGTATGCCTTTATGGTGTTGTTGTAATATGTAGCCTGCTCAAGTGCTCCAAAGTGGGAAACGGACACATCAAAACCCTCCACACTTAAAAACCTGAACCTGTCTCTTTTACAGCTCTGTAACTTCACAAAATAGTGTCTAGGTCATACATTGGGCATATTGTTTTACTCAGAAGATATAACTGAGCATAATGTTGGGATTTTTATGACAGTGGTACATATCAAGTGTAAGAAATAGTCAGCAAAAATGTAGCATATATGTAAAAATGCAATCCCCCCCCCCCACCACAAACATTGACATAAAGTGGTGATAAAACGGTGACAAGTTAAGGCACAATGTACACCATATAAGATACCCTGGGGTGTCTGCTTTATCAAATGAAAGCCCTTTGTGGGGTTATTTGAACAGTCACACTGCTATAATACCCTAAAATGAGACATAGGCCCGTCAAATCCATCTAGGAAAACGAAAATTCTAACTATAGAAACTGAAATAGCTTTGTCTGTTATATAGCATTGTAGCTTTACAGAAAAGTGCCAAAGGCATACAATGGGGGTATCGTTATACTCAGCAGATGTAGCTGAACACAATACAGGGTTCTGTGCAGAAATAGCACGTGCCAGCTTTACAAAAACATTAAAAAACCCTTGTTACATGTGTATATGCCAAAATAAACAAAACACAATTTTACTCCAATATTTAGCAGATATTGGCGATGAAATGGGTACATAAAAAGTGTCAAACTAACTTTAGGTAAATTGCCTGTGATGTCTACTTCATATAAATATATACTTTTGTGTGGCAATTTTTTTTTTCTGTGATGGCTACTAAACCTACAAGACAAACATACCAACTTCTGAAATTGTTGCAAATTGAAATTTTATTTTAGTCCTTGTATTTTGTGACCTGCAACTTTCAAAATAAGCTGAAATCCTATACATATGATGTACTCTATAAATCAAGACACAAATGAATTTATTTTGAATTACTTTTTCTAAGCTGGGCATATTATGCACACAGTATTATTGCCAAAAACTGTGAAAAAATGTGGGTTTTTTTTCAATTTATTGTTTTTTTTATAATTACTGAGAATGTATCTATGTATTTGTGACATCAAATTAAAACCCTGTTTGCCCTCTAAAAAAACTATATATAATATGTGTTGGTGTAATAACACAGAGATGCAAAAAATGCAAAAATGGCTTGTGTCCTTAAGCGTAAGACAAGCTTCTGAAGCTGTGTCTTTAACCCCTTAAGGACGCATGACGGTTCAGGACCGTCCTCGGCATTTTTGCGTTGCCGACCGAGGACGGTCCTGAACCGTCCTAACGGAAAACGGGCGGCGGGAGCGATCAGAGATCGCTTCCGCTGAAATCCCGTTGTTACTATCTGCCCGGCATCCCAGGCAGATAGTAACAGCCAATTGCGGCATGTGAGCGATCCGCGATCGCTCACAATTGGCTGGTGTCAAAGTGGGTGTTACAAACACTCACTTTGACACTGATCTCTGCCTCTCTCCTCTCTGTAGCGTTTTGTGAGAGGAGAGAGACAGAGATCCTGATAGTTTATTGCAGCAGCTGTTCCTGTGAAAAATAAAAAGTATCTTCAGTTAATTAAAATCCTATTTTAACCCCTTCCCTGCCAGATCTGTTACAGACAGTGCATTTTTACTGTCTGTATTTTTTTTTTTGCCCTTAAGGGTTAACTTTATTTTAAAAAATTGTCTTAGACTGTCTTAGACTGTCTTAGACTGTCTTAGACTGTCTTAGACTGTCTTAGACTGTCGTAGTCGTAGTCTGTTTTAGTCTGTTTTAGTCTGTCGTAGTCTGTCGTAGTCTGTCATAGTCTGTCATAGCCTGTCGTAGTCAGTCAGTTTCCTTCCCCCAAATCTCCATTAGATTCTTCTAACAGGAGTTAGTTTAGGGATTACTGTTTTAGTCTGTTTTAGTCTGTTTTAGTGTTTAAAAAAAAAATAAAAAAAAAATATTGTGTTTAGTATTTTGTTAGTTTAGTCTGTTGGTGTGAAACATGCAGCGCATGTACAGCTTGGAGGAGGCATATGCCTTCTTGGCGTCAGACTCTGACGCCACTGACACTGCGTCCGATTTTGACCCAGGTCAGTTTAGCGGCACGTCTAGTGACATGTCATCTGTGAGTGAGCCAGCTGCTAAAAGAAGCTGTGCTTCCCCTGCTACGCTGAATGTGGAGGAGGACTGGGTACCTCCACAGTTAGCTGAGCCCAACATCCCCCCTTTTAGTGCCAACGCAGGCATTAATGTGAATGTGGTTGACTTCTCCCCTATACAATATATGGAGTTATTTTTAGGGGATACCATCTGGGAGGAGATTGCTTCCCAGACTAATTTATACGCTAGCCAATTTATTGAGACCAATCCAGGTAGCTATACAGTCAGGGAGCATGCTTGGCATCCCACAGATGTCCCTGAACTTAAAACATTCTGGGCTCTTACCATGCTCATGGGGATAATAAAAAAGCCATCCGTCTTACTGGAGCACCAACCCAATTTGTTCGACTCCTATATTCTCCCAAACAATGCCTAGACCAAGATATGAGCTGCTGCTCAGATACTTACATTTTAACGACAATACGCTCTGTCACCCCAGAGATCACCCCCAATATGATAGGCTTTATAAAATACGCCCACTGGTAGACCATCTTCAGAACAGATTTTCTGAAGTTTATACTCCCCAACAAACTTTATCCATCGATGAATCCCTTATGAAATACAAAGGGAGATTAGGGTTCAAACAATATATCCCCTCAAAGCGGTCTAGGTATGGCATTAAAGTGTACAAACTTTGCGAGAGCGAAAGTGGCTACACATTTGCCTTCCGTGTATATGAGGGGAAAGATGCTCAACTGAACCCTCCTGGCTGTCCTGACTCTCTGGGAACAACTGGGAAACTTGTTTGGGACCTACTGAACCCTTTGTTCAATAAGGGTTACCACCTTTATGTGGACAATTTTTACAGCAGTGTCCACTTGTTTAAAATTCTTTATAGTTTACAGACACTGGCCTGCGGCACTGTAAGAAGAAATGCCAAGGATTTCCCCAGACCTCTCATAGAGGCCAAATTTAAAAAAGGGGAATGCAAAGCTCTGCGCAAGGCTGAACTGCTTGCGCTAAAATTTAAGGACAGGAAGGATGTTCACATGATAACAACCATCCATAACGAGGGCATGTCAGACGTCACTGTCCGAGGCAGGGTACAGACAAAACCGGTGTGCATCAGGGCTTATAACAGGCACATGGGGGGAGTTGATTTGGCTGATCAGCTGATGCAGCCTTATCTTATCTTAAGAAAGACAAAAGCCTGGTATAAAAAGGTGGCTATCTACCTGTTGCAAGTAGCAACACATAATTCATTTTTACTTTTAAAAAAAATTAATCCAGGAAGAACCACCTATCTCCAATTTCAGCTCAAGCTGATTTCCACAATAATTTATGGAGATGGTCAAGTTCCAACGACAGTGCAAGAGTCGCCTAGACATTTTATTTTTAAGATACCGCCAACACCAAAAAAAAGAAACCCCCAGAAACGTTGCCGGGTCTGTTATAAAAAAGGGAAAAGGACAGACACCCCTTTTCACTGTCCCAATTGCCATACAAAACCTGGACTGTGCATTGGAGAATGTTTTAAGGTCTACCACACAGAAAATACATTTTTATAATACTTGTTCCTGATTTATTTTTTTTGTTTATTTTGAAAGCAGCAAATTTCTGTTAGTCAGTATCCTTCCCCAAATCTCCAGTTAGATTCTTTTTGCAGGAGTTAGTTTACAGATTGCTGCTAACAGAAGTTTTAGTCTCATTTAGTCTGTTTTTTAACTCTGTGTTAGCCAGACTCTGACGCCACTGACACTGCGTCCGATTTTGACCCAGGTCAGTTTTCTGACATGTCATCTGTGTGTGAGCTGGCTGCAAAAGAAGCTGTGCTTTCTCTGCTACGCCGAATGTGGAGGAGGAACAGGTTTCTCCACAGTTAGCTGAGCCCCAAATCACCCCTTTTAGTGCCAACACAGGCATTAATGTCAATGTGGATGACTTCTCCCCTATGCAATATATGGAGCTATTTTAGGGGATACCATGTGGGAGGAGATTGCTCCCCAGACTAATTTATATGCTACCCAATTTATTGATACCAATCCTGATAGCTATGCAGTCAGGGAGGAGTGTGATTGGCATCCCACAGATGTC
>OW240921.1:44645737-44686312 GCA_933207985.1 Pelobates cultripes
GTGTGAAAAAAACAGAAGAAAATTTACTAACTCAATGTTTTACAAAGCCTGTTGGTAAAATTAGTGCATGGAAAGTGTTAAAACACCACCATGTGAAATACCCTAGGGGGTCTACTTTTCAAAAATATATGGTTTGATGGGGGTAAAATACATTGGCCGGCTTCAAAAATGTCCCAAATAGGACATGCATGCAGGTTGACTACATGTTAAAATTTCAAACTGGGAAACTGATATGCGCATCTGCCAAATGTGGCCTTTTAGCCCCAAATAACTCAGCCAATGTACCTATGCAGTATGTGTACCACGTACTGGAGATGTTGCTGAACACATATTGGCGTGTTGTTTGGCAGTGACACATAACACGATTTGTTAATTCATGCCTAAAGTACAATGTGTGTGAAAAAAACACACAAAAATTACTACCTAAATGTTTGACAAAGTCTGGTGGTAGAATTAGTGCATGGAAAGTGTTAAAAAACCACCATTTGAAATACCCTAGGGTGTTTACTTTCCAAAAATATATGGTTTGGTGGGGGTAAAATACATTGGCCGGCCTTACAAATGTCCCAAATAGGACATGTGCGCAGGTTGACTACATGTCAAAATTCCAAGTTGAAAAATGGATATGCGCACCTGCCAAATGTGGCCTTTTAGCCCCCAAACAATCCGACAAGCCTATGCATGGGTGGTATCACTGTACTCAGGAGATGTTGCTGAACACATATTGGTGTGTTGTTTGGCAGCAAGACATAACAGGATCTGTAAGTTTATACCTGAATTGCAATGTATGTGAAAAAAAACAAAAAAAACAACTATCTATGCAAAGTTTGGCAAAGACTTGTGGTAAAATGGCTGCATAGAAAGTGTCAAAATATCCTTAGATGAATACCCTGGGTTGTCTACTTTAAAAAAAATATATACATGTGGAGTGTTTTCCAGAGATTTATGACAGATAATAGTGTTACAATGTCACTATTGATACATTTAAAAAAAATTTGTTTTGAAACCGCCATATCCTACTTGTACCTATAGCCCTATAACTTGCAAAAAAAAGCAAAAAAGCATGTAAACACTGGGTATTTTTAAACTCAGGACAAAATTTTGAATCTATTTAGCTGTTTTTTTCATTCGCTTTTGTAGATGAGTAAAAGATTTTTCAAGTAAAAGTCAAAAAACATGTATTTTTTTCAATTTTTCATCATATTTTTGTATTTTTTTTAAATTAAAATACATGAGATTATATAAATAATGGTATGTAAAGAAAGCCCCTTTTGTCCTGAAAAAAACAATATATAATTTGTATGGGAACAGTAAATGAGAGAGCTGAAAATAACAGCTAAACACAAACACCAGAAAAGTGTAAAAATATTCCTGGTTGCAAATGTACAACATCGCAAAAACAGTCCAGTCCTTAAGGGGTTAAGGGGTTAAAGCTTCCTAACACCTCACAGGAAGCAAAACAAAATCTACTGTTCTTCTTGGCAGTGAGTATTTAGCAGCACCTGCAATTAATTATCTTCTGCAGGTGAGGTAAACCTGAGTGTTGGAATTCTGAACCAGATTCCTCACCTGCAGTCTCCTAGGCAATCTCCAAAATGTGGGGTGGAGCACTGGCCCACCCTACTCTCCAAGTGCTCCACATTTCTCCAGGGCTAATCTTCTGCAGAATTTGGGACTCGCGCTTGCAGGACTTCTCGCGGGCGGCTCCCTTCCCATGGAATAACCTACCTACCTACCGTCATCAGACTCTCCCCTCGTCTTCAATTGTTCAAGAAGTGCCCAAGCCTCCCAGACTAACATCTACCTCACATACCTGTCTCTTGCTCTCTCCTAAAGGGCAGCACTCTACTCTCTCCTCCAGCTCTGCTTCACTCCCACCTTATTTGATTGCTATTTCCTGTCCTAATGTGTTTTATACCCCACCTCCTATACACTGTAAGCTCGTTTGAGCAGGGCCCTCTTCAACCTATCATTCCTGTAAGTTTTCTTATAATTGTCCTATTTATAGTTAAATCCCCCCTCTAATAATATTGTAAAGCGTTACGGAATCTGTTGGCGCTATATAAATGGCAATAATAATAATCAAATGTCAAATGGCTAACAATCAGAAAAATCACCCACCCTGCACTTGTAGCTTGAAAAATTCAAAGGAATGACCAATATCTGCCACAATTAAATATATAGTGTAAAATCATTATAATGATGATATTGGCAGATTGGTTCAAATATAAGTGATCTATTATCAGAATGGAGTGTTAGAGAATAGATAAATATCAAGGGTAAATGTCTAACTAACTAAGAATAACTTGAGAGTATAGATTGATAGTTTATTTGAATGCAATCAAAGTTGCTTATAAATCTCTTTTAGCAAAGCTTCAGCTAAAGAGAGTAAAATTGAACCTAAAAGATCCTTAACTGACAGATCAAAATTACATGACGACTATTCACATATCTCTATAAACGTAGGTTGGTTAAATCCAGTTACAGTGTAATAGAATAACCAAAAATTATATACATTAAAAGGGGCATTAATTCTCTAATGCCGTGTTCGTTAGGGACATATCTATCCCTAATATCTAAGTACCAGTTAGGGCACCCACAGGGAGGAGGCCCATTTGTACTATACTTATTTAAGCTAGTAACTTTCAGGTGGAAAATAAAAATAAAATAAAAATAAATAAATACGTGAATACAAATTAGCTATATATGAACTTTGAAACACACAAGTCTGTAAAGGTATGTCCCTATATGTATATTTAAATGCCCATACATTATGTCCATAAACATTTCTTCTAAATCTTGTAGGCGCATCCCTGTTTTTCAACAAAAAATTATAATGATACCTATCAAAAGTCTGAGATTGTATACATTAAATTAAATAAGTGCAATCCACTTTTAATAGTGAATCTAAATATTCCTATCTTTATGAGGATGATCAATTTTCTTTAATTACATTTTATCCTATTGACTTCTGTGACATAAATTAAACAGTTAAATAAAATTTTACCTTAAATAAAACACATCCCGTATACATCTTACTCATGTGTCCTAAGTGGTTTTTTTATCTCATAGAATACTCTAAGTATACTATCTCTACTTAAAGAATGTGTCTTATAGTAAGTGCATATAAAATAATTAATAATGGTGTATCCAAACATTAGCCCTTCTTATGAATGATTTTGATAAAAAGCTACATGAAATTATTAGATATTTCACAGACGTGTATATATATGTGGCCATATATAATTCATGGGTTTACCAATGCGTAAGTGCTCATTTCTATATACCCAAAACTCTGTGATCATATCTTCTATCTTTTCTAGAGTTACCTGGTATTATCCATCAACTTGTAACACTTATTTTTAGTGAATAAATATTTTTTTCAAAATGTGATCAAACAATCATAAATCATTGTTAAAACCCAAAATTGTGAAAAGAAAAAGAATACACAGGCATAAAATTGCCATACATAACAAAGTAGGAGAATCATCTGGGTGAGGTATTGCATGAATCATTACTTGCATTGAAAGGCATTACACATTGCATTTCCCATTTATAATCTCATTTCAAATGAATCTATCGCTGGTATTTCTCTCCATTTAAAATGTTCTGACTACACCTCTCCACGTCTAATTTATTTTGGAGAGCCTGTGGACAGACAGGTACTTTATACCACATTTTCTGGTCATGCCAAAACTATCTAACTATTGGCAAAAAATATTGGAAATGATCATACTGAGTTCCCTATAGATTTAACTCCTGGATTATGTTTACTTAAATGTCTCCCTGAGGATTTATCAATTCACAAAAAAATTATGTTAGGCCACCTCCTTATCTCCGCTACATCAATCATTCCTAGATATTGGAAATCTGTTAAAGCTGTTTTACTGTTTTTATTTGAAAATAAAAAAGAACTTGCTCTCCGAGTACCCGCGGCTTCCACTGTACTCCTCAGACATGACTGGTTTGAGTGGGAGAAGGCAATGAGGAGTAAGTATAAGCTTGACAATGTTTCCACGTGACCAAAAAATGCTTTATTGCTTATGTTTGACTCCTTATTTACAGCATTAGTCATTCATTTTACGATATCTATGTAAATATATACGACATAAGAAATTGTATTCATTTTTTCTTCCTTTTACTACTTTCATTATTTTATATTATACTATGGATGTGCAATTTTTTTCATTTTTCCCCAGTTTTATTTTTTAAATTTTTTATATTTTTCTTAATTTATGATCTTTGTGTTCTTACTCATAGTATTAATAATGTAACCATAACAAAGATCATTGCTATTATGTCCCTGTCCATATACTATATTGTTTAAATGCTATTGATTGTTAGAAACATTGACAACTATGTACAATTGTTGTTTTTAGTATTATTATTATTATTATTTAAAACAATAAAAAACATTTAAAAATTTAATACAGGTTAATTTTTTCCCCCTTCCCTTTCTTCAAAAAGTTAGTGAATCATAATATGGGATATGCAACCTCTACAGATTAGGTGACAAAAAACAAAAAAAAATTATATATTAACTTTGACCAAGGGGACGTGGCCTAACCATTATATGCCCATACGCATCCAGCAGTTCAGATTATTATATGCTTTGCATATAAGTGGGGTATAGTTTGCTACTGATAAGGTGTTATATTGGATGTGAGTTGGATTTCCAAGTAGGTAATCACATTGGGACAAAATTGAAAGAGGAAAACTCTCTGCAGCCTTACCAATTCAATTTACCTGATGTTAAGGAAAGTTAGGTCAGATTTTAATGCGTTTAGTTAATACCCTGATATCTGAGAGTATGCCAGTAATTCTATTGAGTCAGTAAGCAACAAGAAGATGGTGTCTGCATAGGCTGAAATCTTAAATTCCTCCCTCCTGACTGTGATTTCTTTCATCCCTTGACTAGCCTGACTGCCTGTAAAAAGGGCATTAAAGATAGGGCAAATATAAGTGGAGATAGTGGCCATCCTTTTAGGCATACCATTGCATGTTAGGATTGGAGGTGAGGATATTGGGAAGGAGCAAAGAACACCTAAATATGTGGTATCTGGCATTGAGAAAACTCTTAAACTCTACTGGGAATCCAAAGAAGTCTAGGACCTCATATAGGTATGGCCAGAGAAGGCAACTGAATGTCTTCTCGGTATCTAGGAAGATCATGGTCACTGGCCACCAACAGTTAGCATTCAAAATTAAGTCTATGTTCAGTCTGGTGTTAATTGATGCTAGCCTGTTTGGCCTAGTCTGGGTGGATTAAGTTGTTCGGGTTCATCATGTTCTTTCCAAGTTTGGGAATGAGTGTAATGTTGGCTTGTACCACTTCAGGGGCTAATACTTCACTGGTTAGTAGGGCGATAAATACCTTGCCTATCTTGGACAGGAGTAGATTACTAAAGGATTTGTAATAAAAAGTGGAAAAATGTGTGCTTTGGGAGGTTTGTTGGGTTTGAAAGAGCCTAGTCCTGAGACCAACTTCATATATGAAAGTTAGGAGGAAAGTATATTTTTTGCCTTGTCAGGGAGTGAGGGGAGTTGAAGATTATGCATGAAGTCAGTTGTAAGAGTAGGGATAAGTTCTGCCAAGGGTTTGGGTGTATGGTTGTGTAAATTAACAAAATAGTGTTGAAAAACCTCACCAATTTTCTTAGGTACATTGCTCATAGGGCCTTCTGGGGTACGCAATTTGATAATCTTTTTTGGGTTTTGTTTTCATATGTTGGGCTGGCATCTAGTTGGCTTTATTTCTCTTCTAAATGAGAGTCTTTTGAGTACATCACAGACTGTTGAAAGCTGTTTGTGCAGTTTCCAATCTCTTAATATCACACATAGTGTCTAAAAGGAATTGAGTGTGCTATTTCTTCCTGGCTAAGGCTATAGATATTAATTTGCCTCATATAACTGTTTTGATTGTCAATCAAAAATGTCAAGTGTTGAAAGAAAGACTTGCTAGAATTTCCAACTGAAATGTGTTTTATATAAAACAAAAATTGATTTCTCACCCCTCCAGGTGGTATATTTTTTGTGTATTTTTCATTCTTGGTACTAGCAAAAAATAGGTGCTCACTATTATTTAAGATAGGGCAGCAGTAAATCTACCAAGGATTCCCCAAGCTTGTACCCGATAAAAATACTCCAGCAATGCAAGAATGATAAACCGTACCAAAAGTGTTAATCTGTATGTGTGGTTATAAATAAACATATATATATAATGCATACATTGATCGTAGCCTTCTCTATACAATGCCAGTTATCTCAAAAAGATAAAAATCAAGAAACAAACAATAGTGTAAAACATATTGATAAATCATGTAATAATGATTTTATAGTAAAGGCACATTCATGCTTTTTAGCGCTACTAGGAGCTCTGCTGTACTCACCATGGACTGTATGATCCCTGACACGGATATATAATGCAGTAATAATGTTGTTTCTCCAAAAGCCAAATAATATATGGAAACAAAAAGAGAAATATCAAAAAGTGCAGTATGTATAAGTGTTTTTAGTGCACAGGGAAAGGGTAGGTATCCTACTTACATGGACCAGAGCATTTGACCTGCTCTGGTGTATACAGCCTGGGTGGAATAATCCCAACTAGGGATATGTGAAGTCAGGAAGCCAATCAGATAAAATAAATTACATTTTAAAAGGATAATTTTATTGTAATAAAACAAACAAAATAAAATCAAATTCTGTAAAATAGCTATAGAAAGGACTATTATTCATACTTAACACTGCATCAAAAGTGTGGTATCTATAAGCAAAACTTCATTTTATATACATATATTATTAAAAGTTCAATGCAGTCAGCTGTAGCTTGGAGTTCCTCATTAGTTTCCTTTCAATATTGATCTGATTTGGTGACATCACCCAGAAGTGAGCTATCGCAAATCGTGTTGCATACAGTTCTTCTAAGAATAGCCTATAGTGATCCAGGATATCTAACCCCATCTTTGGTTTCATTATAGGCAAATACCAGAGTCCATGATGTTGCGCCCATCTCACATGTGAGTGAGTAGCCGCTGAGAATCAAACATCTAAATATGTCCCGTCCTTCTTCAATGCAGTGCATGCATTACCTGGAAGCAGCAAAATGAAATATTAAGCTGCCCACTTTTGGGCAGCAGGCTACTTTCTGACTATACAATGCTCCCTCCCACCTACATTGTGGGAATACAAACTTTACCAAAGATGAATGAACACTTCATTCTGAAAGTGTATGTCATTACAAATTTAGCCTAGAAAACAACAGGAGGCAGGACAAAAGAATGTCAACACTACAAAGGTAGATTGATTTTGAGGGACCCAGAACACTATTTTAAAATGACCACTGAAGTTGAAGATAATAGTTAAACATATTTAAAGTATTTCTTGAAAAAGAGGCCTTCTACAGAGTGAAAAATAAAAATAAAAACAGATTTACAAGTATCATCTGGCTGCTGTTCTAGTTATTCACAAACTGGAATAAATGAATGTAGATAATTTATTAATGGGGTAAGTTGGTGGACACCTAAATATTTAAAGTAATAAATAAAAGTTTAATCTTTAGGACAAGTCAGTGGTCAAGTTTCTTTTTCCTAATTGTAAAACTATTTTTGCATACTTACACAGGATTATTCACTAACTTTAAAGTAAATTTCACAATTAAGGCAAGAGTAGCCATACTGAAAGCATAGCTGACTTGGAAAAGTTTCTTTTTTGAGTATTTTGAATTCTCACTTTAGTACAAAAGCCCTGGGAGTGTTTTAAAAATACTGCAGAAGGAGCAGGTACATTAACAACAGAACTTGTTACTTATAGTTTATAGTTTAAAGTTTTGGCAAATATTTACTTGTTTATAACAAATTCCTCCTCCTCCTCTCCCCCCACCCCCCTTGTTACTCCCAGCTGTAAATTCCTTATCTCTTTTCCTTAGGTCCAAATCCAGATCTACCCGCCTACCCTGGTTCCTTCTAACTACATAGCATGCACTTCCAGCTGTTTGGAACCACAGCCAGTCACCTCCTAATTCCCTTCATATGTTATCAGCTGCTGCAGTTATACTATTAATTATCTCTGCCTTCACACACACATTCCTCTGCTACCTCTTATCTCATCTCCCCATTTTAACCTTTAGATTGTAAGCTCGTGGGCAGAGTCATTGGTCTGTTCTTATTGTGTTTGTCTTTTTCCCAATTGTACAGTGCTCTATAAATGCCAGTAATAATAGTAATAATAACTCCCTGTCTGTATACAAAAGAGACAAAAGTGGTAAACCGCGCCCAAACAGGGGATTATACTGTCTAAGCGCTATACGGCAGAGCTCTGAGTAGCTCTGCAAAGTGTGAGTGAGTCTTTTATAAACTTTTATATACTCTTATTTCACTTGACATATTGCACTATTATTGTTCTGTACTTTTTTGCCTTGAAGGTTTCATACATTCCTAATTAGAGGATTCTCTGTATGTATATATTTTAATTATTATTTGAACTGTTTGGGCGCGGTTTACCACTTTTGTCTCTTTTGTTTTACTACTGTGAGCAGGTATTGGGAATTCCTGCTTGGTTCACTGCTACCCACGTTTAGTTTATTTAGTGAGCGCCTAACTCCTCTCTGTCTGTATACATGCTGTTCAAAGAACATATATAATTGATATAAGTAAAACAAAGGAGACAATCAATTAAACTGAAAAGCATTTAGCTTTAGGGACAGTAAGAAATAACAAATTGAATTATAAAATTAAGCTGAAGGGTTACGGGGTACTTGGAGAGACACGATCAAAAAGGTGCACTTTTCATACATGGAGGATTACAAGACTAGGGGAAGACATAGGTTAAATTGCCAGCAATCAAAGACAAGCATGGGACTATCACATGGTTCCATGTGATATATTTCTTTTATGACTTGAAGATGTGCCTGCATTGTTTTTGAATAGAATGTCCTGGTCATTTAGCTACTTAACTACTTACTAATTATGTACTCGAAAAACAGGTACTAAACAAATCAATACCTAAAAGTTTGTGGCACAGTCAGCGTACTTACCAAATGAGCTAATATCATCCACACTAACTGGGAGCATGTCCCAACTCATGTCAAGAGCTATGAAGTGTAAAAACACAATGCATGAACCTGTTAAAGTGCATCCTTTATTTGTTGTATAATAAAAACTCACCGTAAAAGCATTCAATAAATAATACACGTAGACATGTAGCTTGATCCTCTTCAGAGGTGGATAGAAGCGATTAGCACCAACATTCAAGGTTCATTCATTATTTATGACTCTTTGCTGGCATTATTTATTTAGAACATCTGTTACATTTCTATGGAATTAATACAGCAGCACCTGACCTGCTGACATTTCCACCTCAAGAGTAAACAGACTGCACATAATGTTCTCAAGTAGAATGAAGAAAGTCCCCTAAGACCGGATTCCACAATCCGGTGTCTTCATTTACTAAGCAAAACAGCAAAATCGAGTATATGCATTATCAAACCATATGTGTATAAATAAAGACCTATAAAATAATGATCCAATGCCACATTTAATAAAATTACCACAGAAAAGGCAGACAGTTATAAATAGAAGTATTTAACTCTGTGTAGAGGCAACTGAATATTAAAAAACTGTGATTTCTATAAAGACTTCTTCCCCTGAACCATAATGACAAATCCCATACTTATGTGACCACATCACGTTATCATCACACGTTTTAACAAGTGAGGAACAATATTACAAAAGAGATTGCAGTGGAGGTAAGTTGCATCAGTCCTTATCTCCACAAATTCTTTATCTTAGTTTTTGCTATAAAGTACTAAAATAATTTATACAGACTACTGGTAGAAATATCCCAATAAGAGATTGTAGTGTTACACTTTACACAAGACCCAGATCTTTACTGGGAACGTTATACTCTAGCTCATGAGTTATGAGCTCTAGTGTTATGTAGTACAAAAAAATAATAACAGTATAACTTAACTTAATGACATCTTCCCTTGGCAACCTTCCCACATGGATGCCTGGATTAGCATATGTACAAAACAAAACAGGGGAAAACGCTGTCTGTACCTGTCATGGTAGTGCACCCCAACATGCAAGATTTAGTCCAACGAGAGACAAGATAAAAATCATATGTCTTACTGGGCCTTAGAATGGCCGGACACAACGTAGTACAGAGAAATGACAGAGTCAGGAACAAGCCGAGGTCAAGGGAACAGAGGGACAGCGAAAACAAGAACTAGCCAAGGTCTGGTACACAGGAGTCAGGAAGCCAGCAAACAAGACAAAGCAGGGATAAAGAGAAAAACGGAGTCAGGTACAAAGCCAAGGTCAAGCACGAAAAAAACACTACAGGACGAAACAAGCACTAAAGGGAACTGAGGCAGAAACCACGATAGGGCAGGGAGCTAAGGGAAAGGTGAGTATAAATATCAGAGAGTTTAATTTGATTGGCCCCTGTCACATCCACACCCCCAAAACGTGAGTGTTTTACATTTCGGCTCTGACTGTCCCTTTAAAAGCACGTCCAAGATGCGCGGCGCGTTCCCAGAGCCAGATTAGTCACATGGCCACGTCTCGCGGTCTGTACAAGCCTTCCGGATCTCCCTGTTGGACGAGCGGGGCACGGATCGTGCAGATGCAGGACCGTGCGTGGCAGGGATAGAGGACCTCGTCCGGCCCCCGGAGAGGGTAAGTACGGCTACAGTACCCTCCCCTGAAGACACACCCACCGGGGCGGGGAGGACCAGGCCTGGCAGGAAAACGAGAATGGAAGGTGCGCAGAAGGCGAGGAGCGTGAACAGCATCAGCGGAAATCCAACTGCGTTCCTCCAGTCCATATCCCTTCCAATGCACCAGTACTGGAGGCGACCTCGGAGAAAACAAGAGTCAAGCACAGCAGCCACCTCAAATTCCTCATGACCCTCCACAGAAACAGGAGGAGGAGGAATATGCCAGGTACAACAGTTACACAGGAGCGGCTTCAACGGGGAGGCGTTAAAGACGTTAGGAATACGCAGGTTACTGGGAAGATCCAGGGCATAAGAAACAGGATTAACTCTATGCAAGATATGAAAAGGACTGATAAAACGGGGAGCCAGCTTCATAGAAGGCACACGAAGGCGGATACTGTGAGTGGAAAGCCAAACCCTATCCCCCACAACATAGGATGGAGCCGCCCTGCGATGTTTGTCAGCTTGAACCTTTTGACGAGCAGCAGAATCTACCAAAGAACGCTGAACCTGCTCCCAGGTAGTACTTAAACAAGCCAAATGCTCATCCAGAACTGGCATGCCCTGCAAGGAAAATGCAGATGGAAGAAACAACAGGATGCCAGCCATAAACAACGTACAAAGGGCTATTACCGGAAGATTCATGAGCAGCATTATTACGAACAAACTCAGCCCAAGGAAGCAGGTCAGCCCAATTGTTCTGATGGTGGGATACGAAACAACGAAGATACTGCTCTAGGGATTGGTTGGCACGTTCAGCAGCTCCATTAGACTGGCGGTAGTAAGCAGAGGAAAACAAGAGAGAAATACCCATCTCTGAACAAAAGGCTCTCCAGAAATGAACTGGCTACCCCTATCGGACACTATAGACTCTGGTATACCATGTAACCTAAACACATCCCTGGCGAAGATAGCAGCAAGTTCCTTGGATGAGGGAAATTTGACAAGAGACACAAAATGAGCCATCTTAGAAAATCTATCCACGATCATCAGGATGACTGTTTTACCATTCGAAGGAGGCAACTCAACAATAAAATCCATGGACAGATTAGACCAAGGAACTCTATGAGAAAACTTCATACTAGCACAAGTAACACATGCCCGTACGTAATCGCTGACGTCCTTGCGCAAGGAGGCCACCAGAAATATCTAGAAACTGCTGTTAAGGTTTTAGCGATACCAGGGTGCCCAGTGGTTTTGGTGTCATGATAGAGTGATATGATTTCCTGTCTTTCAGGAACATCGACGAACAATTTATCAGCAGGTTTCTCTCTAGGTGCCTTGTTTTGTTTAGCCTATATGACTTGCAAGATGGACGAAGAAATAGAGAGAACAGTAGTAGCTATTATTCTGTCCGAGGGAATGACAGGGGTATCATCAAACTCCTGTTTGTCGGTTGTTTCGAATTGTCTGGACAGAGCATCAGCTTTAGTGTTACGATCACCCGGTCTGTAAGTGATGATATAATTAAAGCGAGATAAAAACAGAGACCACCAGGCCTGCCTAGAAGACAATCTCTTGGCTTCACTAAGGTAGGAAAGGTTTTTATGATCGGTAAGTATGAGTATGGGATCCTTTGTGCCCTCCAAAAGATGTCTCCATTCCTTAAGTGCTACAACAATGGCAAGAAGTTCTTGATTGCCTATGTCATAATTCTTTTCGGACTTGGACATCTGCTTGGAAAAGAAACCACAAGGATGTAATGGTTTCTCTGGAGATTCTCTTTGAGACAAGATAGCACCCACCCCAATATCTGAAGCATCAACTTCAAGAATAAAAGGCAAAGAAGGGACAGGATGCTGTAAAATAGGAGCAGAAGCGAACGCAGTCTTAAGAAATTCAAAAGCCTCAAGCACTTCCGGGGTCCAGACATGAGTATTACCATCCTTTTTAGTCATTTGGGTTATAGGCGCTACAATGGAAGACAAACCTTTCATAAAGCGCCTATAATAGTTCGGAAAACCAAGAAAACGCTGAATGGCTTTCAAACCCTGAGGAAGAGGCCATTCCATGACAACAGAAAGTTTCTTGGGATCCATACGAAAACCCTTAGCAGAGATAAGATAACCCAAGAACTGAACTTCGGATTGATCAAACAAACATTTTTCGAGTTTACAATAGAGACCATTAACAAGAAGGGTTTTCAAAACTAATTTAACGTGCATGTGATGAGTATGCAAATCGGTTGAATATATTAATATGTCATCCAAGTACACGATTACAAATGTGTGTATGTACTCCCATAAGACATCATTAATAAACTCTTGAAACACAGCTGGGACGTTACAAAGACCAAAAGGCATCACTGTGTATTCGTAATGACCACTCCTAGTATTGAATGCGGTTTTCCATTCATGGTACTTTTTGATACGTATGAGGTTGTATGCACCCCTAAGGTCCAGTTTAGTAAACAAAGAAGCTTATTTCAGCCTGTCAAATAATTCCGTGATTAATGGTATAGGGTAAGCATTTTTGATGGTGATTTTATTAAGGCCCCTATAGTCAATACAGGATCTTAAATCGCCTTCCTTCTTCGATACAAAGAAGAAACCAGCCTCTGCCGGAGAAGAGGATCTCCTTATAAACCCCTTTTGTAAAGATTCTTTGATATATTCCTCCATAACAAGGTTTTCTTGAGGAGACAAAGGATACACTCTCCCTTTGGGAGGCAAATGTGGGGACTCTGATGACACACCCAAGGCCGGTCCCCTATACGGTCTTAGGTGCGATAGTTTTCCGGACGCACAGGACATTCTTGTCACATATGGCCCTTCCTACCACAATAAAGGCAAAGTCCCTCTTTTCTCCTATACAGTTTCTCAGCATCATTGAGTTTAGCAACCCCTAACTGCATGGGTTCCTTCTCTGATACTTTGGAACCCTAAGGAGTTTCAGCTCTAGGTGCATTAAGTGTAACAAGGCGTCTATTCCTAGTCTTGGTATATAGCCTGTCACAATGTCACAAATCCTATTATCTATATCGATGAGATAGTCAATAAGGCCTTCTAAGGGTACAGGAAGATCCCTAGCCACTACCTCATCCAATATAGTTTCAGATAAACCTTCCATGAACGCAGTAGTCAGCCCATTGTTGGTCCAATTTACCTGTGAAGCAAGGGTACGGAACTGAATAACATAATCAGCAACAGACTTAGATTCCTGCTTAATTCTCATTAACGCTCTGGCGGCATTCTTTGACCTTTTAGTTGTGTCAAAGGTTCTATGAAAAGCCGTAAGGAAGCTATAGAAATCATGGACCATAGGTCCATTAGCCTCCCAAATAGGATTTGCCCACTCAAGTGCTTTATCTGTAAGTTGGTGCATAAGGAAACTCACCTTATCAGTGGGAAATGAACGTGGATACATTTCAAAGTGGAATTCCACTTGATTAAGACCAACACATATATGAGGAGATGGGAGGACCATTTTGTGCGGTCTGGACATGGCTGGAGGGCATCCCTGGTGCTCTGGCGGCGTTTCATTGATGATGTGATTATTATTTGGAGAGGTGATGAAATATCTTTCAGATACTTTACAGGGTATTTAAATGACAATATTTTTAATTTAAGATTCACTCCAGAGTGGGACAAAACATCTATAATTTTTTTAGATATTACCATAACCAGTGAAGCAGGGGGTATTCAGACCAAATGTTATTTCAAACCAACAGATGGTAATAGTTACGTGCATAAAACAAGCTGCCACTACCAACTGTGGCTTAGGGGGATAGCGAAAAGCCAACTCACAAGGGTGAAACTAAATTGCTCCAAGACCCAAGATTTGATGGTCCAGGCGGAACATATTAAACAAAAACGTATTCAACCGGGGTATAATAAGAACAATATTGAGAAAGAGATGAGGATTATAAATACTTGTAAAAGGGAATAACTCTTGATGGACACCAATAAATCTAAGAAAAGTGTCCCTTTCAACTATGCTTTTAAAACAAGATTTAACACACATCATAATGAAATAAAAAAAGTATTACAAAAGCATTGGCCTATACTTCAGAATGATCCGGTGATGAGACAATCACTACCTAATAAACCAGTAATGATTTACAGAAAAAATAGAAACTTAAAAATATGTTAGCACCAAGCTATATTAAACCAATTGGGACAAGTTCTTCTATCAATACTGTTAGGGGCTTTAAAAGTTGTACCTGTTGTACAGCATGTAAAACAGCTTTGCTAACTAGTTCGGGATCTTTTCAAAGTTCAGTCACTGAGGAAAGTTTTGTCATTAGCTCTCGTATTGGCTGCCGCACGGACTTTTGGTATATCTACTGCAGTGTCCGTGCGGTAAGCAATACGTTGAATGTACTGAAAGACCACTCAAAATCTGAATTATGGAGCATTTAAATAAAATCAAGAAGGGTCTTACTACCCATTCGGTTCCAGTGCACTGTTTGTCCTGTCCAATGTTTAATTTCAAGGAGTTTTTATGTAAGGGAATAGAACAGGTTTTGCCCCATTGGAGGGGTGGAGATAGACTTAAAAAACTCTGTCAAAGAGAAACCTACTGGATTCACAGGCTACAGACACTGGAGCCGAATGGGTTAAATGTGGATATAGACTTGGTTTGTTTTCTGTAATATGGTTTAGTCCATTGGGTTAGATTGTATATATTTCATGATTATTTAGGTATGTGAAGAAAATAAATAAAAAAAAAATGTGAAATTGACAATCACAAGATTATATATATGATAATTTATATTGAGAGGTACAGACACAGTTAAATGTGGTCTGTTAATAGGAGTGTTGAAAACTGAGATTACATAATGGAAACAAACACTATGCTAAATGGTCTTTAATCACAATTTAAGATTTTGGTTTATATCCAATCATTTACATATATATTCTTTTTGATTGTTATTAGAAGTAATTGATATATTCTTACAAGTAGACCAGCATTGGTAGTACATTTATTACAAGGACCAGCATTGGTAGTACATTTATTAAGAATATATTGCAAACTAATACACACTTTATTAAGTACTAATTAAAAAATTTCTGGTGGTTAGTATTAATTATGTATTATTTTACTATTAACTTGGTGTATGTAAATTCTAATGAAGTTTTCTCCCTATAGTGTCAATTATATAATGATTTCTTATTTGCTATGAGGACTTTTATGAATTGACAATGAGAGATGACTGTGACGAAGTGCCCTTCGCCACTTGTGCCTGGAGAGGACTGCTTGCCCGCCTCTTGCCCTGTGACTATGGCCCCTGGGATGTATTGCCCTTTAAAGACATGATTTGGGCATAATGGATTTGTGTTGTGCTGCTGCTGGCCCTTTTAAGAACCATCTGGGGACATACTGTGGAGTTACTGGGTGGCCACCATTTCCTGTATCAGAAGCACATGGTGAGAACAATGGATGGTGGCCATTTTAACTCCCAGACACTGTTTGGACTTTTCAACACGGTGCCATCTCGCCAGTATTTGGTGCACAGAGACATCGTGCAGTGGTTTTGGACTATACAGCAGGGGACACATTATACAGTGATTGTTTTTCATTTAGCCTGTATATGTTCTGTGGAATCTGCATTAAACTGTATCTTCCAAAGTACTGAGCGGATCTGGGTGAATTTTGGATATGTGGTTCACCCAGATCCCCCGGTTCCAAGGATATACTTTTATGGGGTTATTGCATGTTTTGGGGTCCCTGTGTGTTTTATGAAACTGTATTATTTCTGGCCAGCAGATAATTGAGCTTTGTGTATTGTAGAAACTCAATTATCTAGCCTGGCCCAGAGGAGGAGTTTTGTGTTGCATAAATTGTGAGTTCTGTGTGCCAGTAAATCAGTCTTGTTCCAGCATTAAGCCTTGGCTCATGTTTTGGGGAAGGGATACCTACACTCTGGGGATTGCTATAATCACTTACTCCCCAGAGGAAGCTCTTGCAATAGCTTGATTTGTTCCTGTTCCTGCTCTCTGGGGAAAGAGAGGTTCACCCACTGGAAGCTGGATCCTGGCCTTGGGTCCGGGGTGGGTGGAAACAGCAGAGACCCCGGCGCAGTTGCATCGCTGGAAGTGGGGTCTGCAGTGCTGATGGTGTCGGTTGGAGTGCTTGGAGTCCTCAGCGAGCACTAGGAGCATCGATTGGCGGAGGTACTCAGTCGGAGTGCCAGCGTTCCATCACAATGACCATTACGCATGCGCAAGCACTAACGATGGATACAGGGAAGGTCGTTTTATCTTTGGAACGCATGAGAAGATCGTATGGAATGCATACGTCCCTTCCGGGTGACGGTGGAAGAATCAGTTCCGGTCACGCCAAAAGACGGAGCGGGAAAGATGAGTGCACACAGGTGAAAGCCCGAGAAAATCATCAGGAATCCGAAGTCAAGCAGGAACACACCCACCACACCACCAATGGGGGACTAGGAGAGTCCTATATATTGAGACTGTGGCAGGGAGGGAGGTATAGCGGGAAGTTTTTTTGTACTGCATATTTTGTATTACATAATGTTTTTAAATTGATTATGGTCCCTGAGGAAGTTCTAATCTTATAGAATGAAACTCCTAGGACCATTGGCTGTTTTATAAATAAATATATTTTATTTTATACTTCGGTTCCTGTTTTTTTCCTGGTTCCTGGGTTCCTGAGTTTGGGGAATTAGGGACGGCACCCTGAAGGCACTTTCATTATCTACACTTTGTGAGTGCATCTAATAGCGTGTCATCACACATGCTCAATATAGTTTTACACTATGTATTGTTATTTTTTTTTTAGGTACAGAAAGCGTTTTCCCCTATTTTGTTTTGTTCATGTGTTATGTAGAATTGTATGTGGTGCTGAAAATGTGCACAATCTGTGAGATCATACTTTATTATATTTAAAGGGGCACTATAGTCACCAAAACAACTGTAGCTTAATGAAGCAGTTTCAGTGTACAGATCATGCCTCTGAAGTTTTACTGCTCAATTCTCTGCAATTTAGGAGCTAACTTACTTCTTTCCTGTTTATGCAGCCCTAGCCACACCTCCATTGACTGTGACTGACACAGCCTGCATGAAAACAAAATGGTTTCATTTTTAAGCAGAAGTAACTTACTGTAAAAAAATTTTTAATCTTCTGCTCTTGTTAGACCCTGAGGTTCCTGCAGCGTCTTACAAGCTATTAACAGAGAAGGAGATAAGAAATTCTAAATTAAACAGAACTTGGAATAGAGGAAGTGTAAATATTAGATGTTTTACTAAACTAGTACTTACAAGTCCGCACCCATGCTGTTCATTAGTCTGTTGTATTGTCTTCATATAATAACTTCAACTGACGTTATAGTAATGATGAAGGCATGTATACCCTTTTAAGGAAAATTACCAGAAAACAAAGAAGGAAATATATTAAGTGTGTGAACATTGTGTTTAAAAACAGGAGATTTTGAAAAATGCTTTTTTTTAACGAGCGTGCTTTGAGAAAACAACTACGGAGCTGCATTTAAAAGATGTAATCCCTTGATGTTTATTAAAGCACGATGAGTTGCCAAGAAACCATAACGCATCAGGCTACCTTGTTTGTGAATTCCCAAGATTTCTAAAAATAAAATGAACTGGAAAAGGTTTATTACTGGTCAGCCCAGGTGAATGCCAAACATTTTTGAGATTTTCTGTGCTAGAATATGTACAATGACTTCTTCGTATTTAGATTTATCTTGTTAAACTGTTAAAGTCCTATGCCCTGTGTTTGAAACATTCAATGTTATGATTGAAATTAGGATGAACGCTTTTACTAGACTCAATGTTGAACTGATATAGGGGTTCAGATATTACAGATTGTAGCAGATGTATTTTTCCTTCTGTTGTTCTTCTGTAGAATCAGCAGTTGAATATATAATACATATATTAATGTACTCTTTAAATCAAAGTAATTAAATGACTTAAGTAGGAACAATGCAAGCGTCAACATCATTCATATGATTTGTTACAGAACAAGACAGGATCCCAGAGACCATTCTATTCTTCAAAGACCAAAACAAATAGGTTATTTCACACATGTTAGGAATAGGTGTTCTTGCTGACATACGAAGGATTATATTTGCCTTTATTTTTTCTAAAGTTACATCAAAATAGCAATGAGAAAATTGCCAGAATTGACAGGCTTTGGATAAAATATTTTTGAATTTGTATATTTCTCTGCAAAGGGGGCTGATTAATGTTACAGTTCAGTATTAAAGGCATATTTTTTATTTAATTATTAGAAGAAGGAATGTCAATGTGAATATATATGTATATGATACGGTCTCCTAATACAGTGTGAACTGCAATCCCACTGAAGTGAAATTCTGTAAGTAATATTTGAATCTAAAAATTAAAAGTAGATAAAACATTAGATAAAAAAGTAGATAAAACATAAAAATGTAAAGTCTATAATAATGTGGATGTTTGCCATGGAAGGACATACCATAGCAAAATTATACATATATTTATAAAAGAAGGGTGAGATTTATCAAGACAAAACAGGTGCTTATCTGGATGCAAAACTTTATATACCTGTTTCGAGAAACATTCTATTAGTTTCCAATGTGACTCTTCCTCATTTAGCACTTTACCCCAGAAAAGCACCTGTTTTTGCCTCGTTAAATATCACCCTCTATGCCATACATATTTTTAAAAAAGAATTGGAAATCCATATTGTGCATATTAGGGTTTGAGAATGTAAGTCAAGTTGAATTTCTCTATTTACAAATTACCGTACCTGTTTGTTACATACAAATGCTGGAATTTTTCCGGCCTATTTTCTTGATTACCATTCGTTGGAGTTTCAACATGATTTGTTATATACGAAATGAATTGGAAAGTAGGAAAGCTGTAGCAAAGTCTTATAAAAATTACAAAATAATTTTCTGTTTTCCCAATGACTTTATTTTTGTTTCTGTTATAGTTTAATTTGTTTTTGATCAAACTCTTGCCTGTTGCAGTAAACTTTAATTCCTTGCATTTATTTAAATTCAGCTTGAATTCTTTCAGCAAACACAACTAACAGGTTATAGACCCAGAACACTCTGATATAAATCAGAACTAAATCTACCAGAATAAAGCTAGTGGTGCTATTTAAATCCAATGCAAAATTGTGTATAGGAAAGGGTTTATTGAGCTGCACCCAACTAAATAAGTTGAAGAAAATGAGTTAAAGATGACATTTCCAAGTAATTTAAACATGCAATTCGCAGAGGCAAAACTGAATAAATGAAAAGTGTAAGTGTAAGCTAACGCTGCTTCTCTCCAAAGACTTGGATGTCCTACACAAGCATGGTGATAACTTGGATGCCAAGACAGTTTTAATATTTTTTCTTCACTGTAGGCCAAGCCAATTTTGAGCATTTTACTAACTCTTACTCTCAGGTTAATTTACCAAAGCTGATGGGATTTTTCCATTTTGCAAAGCTATATCTAGATGCTAAAAAAAAACAAGTTACCTGCGCTCTCTCCTTAATCCCTATGTATTTTTTAAACAAATAGAGGTTTTTTTAGATACCTCCAATGGCCATGAGAGGATAAGCCCACCTGCCAACGTAAAGACAGACCCCCCCATGTGGGTTCTAACTCTAACCATTCACCTTGCTTCCTTGAGCTTCTGGCAAAGATCTCTAATGAGACAGAAAGGGGTATTTTTTTATATACACTCCTATATATTATTAACCCTTAATAGGGAACACATGTGATGGGCGGCTGCATTGAAACAAGGCTGAGTGATACAAAAAATGGATACAAATGCAGAAAGATAAGTCCTGCGCTCACTCCCATCACTACTGGGCAACAGCAAAGACTACAGTACACATCAGCCCCAATATATAGTAAAAAACAAAGAAAAACAAGTTACCTGCGCTCTCTCCATAATCCCTATGTATTTTTAAACAAATGGAGATTTTTTAGTTACCTCCAATGGCCATGAGAGGATAAGCCCACCTGCCAACATCAAGGCAGATCCCCCCCAGGTGTCCCCCAGGTAAATCTAACCATTCACCTTGCTTCCTTAAGCTTCTGGCAAAGATCTCTAATGAGACAGAAAGGGGTATTTTTTATATACACTCCTATATATTATTAACCCTTAATAGGGAACACATGGGATGGGCGGCTGCATTGTAACAAGGCTGAGTGATACAAAAAATGGATACAAATGCAGAAATATAAGTCCTGCACTCACTCCCATCACTACTGGGTGGCAACAAAGACTACAGTACACATCAGCCCCAATATATAGTAAAAAACAAAGAAAAACAAGTTACCTGCGCTGTTAACCTCTCCCTCCCCAATTCTTAATTTGTATCGCTTCCTTATACTAAGCTACTTTATTTCTATACAGCAGCCAGGGGTGCCATGAGTCACGATATCAAATACATTTTTTTGGAAATTGCTACAAAGTTACTTTCCATTGTATATTGGTAGTCTATTTGATTTTATTATTTCTTCCAATTAGGAGCTATAGAAATCTTGAGAGCATGGAGAATATGTGTAATTAGATATTTAGTTTTTTTTCTCCATTATTGGGAAGTCTAATTTTAAATAGAAGAAGAGAAGGTGTGAGTAATATAGTATCTTGAATTAAATCAGAAATCAAGATATATGATATAATTTAATAACTCACAGGTGTACCATATATGAAGTATTGTGCCAATCTCTTTATTCCATCTCCAACATACTGGTGAATATGCTACATATATTTTATGTAGTTTAAAGGGAACCTGGTACCATCTGTATAAAATCTTTAAATGTAGTTCTAGCAAAGATATACAATGGATATATATATATTTTTTAATTGGATTGTAGTTTGGTACCATTCATAAGAGGTATACAATATATTGAGGTCCTTTTCCAATTTTAAAATTGAGTAACTTTTTTTTAAAAAAAACAAAAACTTCAACCTCACCTTCCAGCAGCTTAGATGATCTAGTAATTAAACCCTTGGATCCTAATCTGCCTAGATAACCATAAATAGAATGTTCCAAAATAATAATTGTTGTACTCATATAGTGTTTAATCCTTAAAGGGACACTATAGTCACCCAGACCCCTTCAGCTCAATGAAGTGGTCTGGGTGCCAGGTCCCTCAGGTTTTAACCTTTTAGATGCAATCATCGCAGTTTAAGAGAAACTGCTATGTTTACATTTGGGGTTAAGCCAGCCTATAGTGGCTGTCTTCCGGACAGCCACTAGAGCCGCATCTGCAACGCTGAGGCATATTATGCCTCCATCGCGCAGAGCGTCCATAGGAAAGCATTAAGAAATGCTTTCCTATGGACACTTTGAATGCGCGCGATACTTGCCGTGCACGTGCATTTGGCTCTGCTGACGCCAGACGGGGGAGCTGACATCAGCATGGGAGGAGAGGTCACCAGCACCGAAGGAGCCCGGCACTGTATTAAGGTAAGCTGCTGAAGGGGGAGAGGGACCCTGAGGGTGGGGGCACCTCAGGGCACTATAGTGTCAGGAAAACCGCTTTGTTTTCCTGACACTATAGTGAGCCTTTAAATATCAAAAAGTATCGCTAAAGGGTGTATTATATTTATTTTGTAAACTTGGAAAGATAAGCAATATTATACTTGCTGCAATTTTATTTATACCCAATTGTCTCCAATTATACATATCCATATCTATCATGTTATATTGAAGAATTTCTATGGGGGCTTGTATAAAGATAGAGTCTGAGAGGTTTAGTTTAATCTTAAGCGTTTTTAGAGCATCAAACATATCAGCTATCAACTGATTTGGAGCATTTCTTTGATTAATTAAATTTAGCTCATCTGACCAAAATTCAATGTTTAAATCACTATTTGGGCAATTCTCTTGTTCAATCTGAAACTAAGTGTTATTCATCTGTTTTTTGTTTTTTTGTTTTTTAATGCATCTATATAAAAAAAAAAAAATCTCAACACCATGTTCTTGAAAGATATGACCATATTGGTGTCTAAACTATAAACAAGCCCCTGGCTTGTTAATGGTTAGAACTGGATACCAGTAAATTCCACAATATTACTTTTACACCATAATCTGCCGACCTACCTGAATCTTTCACAATGCAGCAAGGAATATATAACGTTGAAGAAAAAAAAATACACAAAGAGCTTGTACATTTAGATAAAGTGGGAAGTAAAAAGACATAAAAGGTAAGAAACAGGAAGATGAAGGACAAGAAAGATAAATAAGAGAAACATGACAGACATAAACTAAACACTTGGTGCCATGATGCAGAATACATAGTAAAGGGAGTCAGATTCGTCCAAAAGAACCATATTCAAGATAATTCCTGCAGTCCAAAACATATGCAAACAATAAACATAGTTGACCCCCTCACGCTCCAATGTTTACTAAGTGGGCATCGTCATTCTAACACAAATAGCAGAGAACAGCTTAAATTATGCTTCCCATTTATCCCATGATTGCACACATTTTTAATAATGCTCATATTTAGCATGAGCCTATGCTTCACGTGTACTATTGAGGGATACTTGGTTGATCAGCTCCTCCTTTTATCAATTGATTTGGCATACATCGGCTCTTATACAGTTGGAACAAATAATTGTCCCTCCCTTAAAAAAAATTAAGTCTTTCTTCTAACTATTCTTTTCTTCAGCCCTTAAAAAGACAAATTAAAATCCATAATTCTGGATGCAACTAATTCAAAAGAAATAAGAAAACATAATTCACAAAAATATGAAAAAAAAAAAATATTAATCATGCAATATAAATCATCTTCATGCTAAAAGGACACTACTGTAGTAGTACTTTTGGCATGTACCGTAGACTGGACCTGCATAGTGGAGAAAGCCCTTATCAGAGTGTTTTGACTGATATTGCATGGCAATTTCCCACGCCAAAGTTGTAGGCCAACCAATCAGAATGCTCTGACAGGCAAGTCTCACTTCTCTCACTATGCAATATGTCAGTGTGCTCTGACTAAGCTTACATAGCATGGGGAATTTTTTTTTTTTTTTTTTACTTTCATTTGTTACTTCAGGATTTTAATTTGGTCTTTTTGAGCATGATAAAAAAAAAAGAGCTAGGAGAAAGAAGACTTCTGATAGTAAGTATATATTTTTTTTCTTTTGGTTATAATAGCCTCCCCCACTATTATTAGAGTGAGGTGTTGTAGGTTGGGATTTTAGGACTCCACAAAAGGAAGTCAATATCACAAATTTGGGCAAGTGAAAAAAAACGGCATGTCCACCCCCTTGAATATAATTATTAGAGCCCCACCTGCCGCCATTGGATGGGGACATTAGGCCCCCCCATGTTTTACTTATAGAGCCCCCAACCGCATATGGGAAGCAGGGAGTAGGGGAGGTAAGGGGGAACTTTCATGCTTGCTTGCACTGGGGGACGCTCAGTGTCACATAATTACCCTGAGGCAGACACCAATAAGTTGTAAAACCATTCACAAATAGTTTGACTACTTACTCTGGGAAGGCACCTGGTCACTCCTGGCCAGGGCAGGTGCAACTAATCTTGCCTCCCTAGGCAAAAATCCATTTTGCCACCCCCTCATGAAATTGAGTTTGTTTGTGTCACGTTTATTAACTATGATCCATAAGGAAACATTCCACTGGGTTTTTTTTTTGTTTTGTTAAGTTTAACAGTATGGGAGATATACTCAAAGAAAATATGCCTTTTATTTTATTTTTTTATTAAGTTCACAGTCTGTGCCAGGGTTTACACTGGAAAGCTGTGATCAAACAAATAAAAACAGTGGAGCCGCATGCACACTTGATCACAGCTCTCCTATGTTTCCCATTGAGCTCTAGTACAGGTCATTGAGAAGGTGGGGAAGCAGGCACACTAGTACAGCCTATCTGACTCATCTGTTAGTTTTGTGGAGCTAAAGGAAGTGGATGAAAACCTTCCTGTTTGTGACACACATGGAGGTGTTTTACCCTCAATTATTACAGGATTGACAGACTCCAGACATATAAAGCACTTCAGCAAGCTGAAATACTTTGTGTGTAGAGTATTTCCATTTCTTAGGAAACTAGTGTCTATATACTTACTCTCTCATCAACTTTTCCTCAGTTTTTTTCCTTCACTTGTGTCTTTTCCCCTGAATGGGTCTATTCATTAAATAGTAAGTAAAACAATTAGACCAAAATTGAAAAGTTGGAAAAAGTCTCCTATTTTGACTTAATTTGTAAGCATTTAGAGACGTATCAAATCACTGTTTAGTGCATGGGTCGTCAACCTGGTCCCTACCACCCACTAGTGGGCGTTTCAGGATTCCAGGTGGGCGGTAGGGATTTCCTCATTTTGAGAGATTGAGCGGGTGCGAGCCGGCGGTACCCCTGCGATCGTGTACCGCCGTCACCATTTGCTGCCCCGGCCCACACAGAAAACCGCCAGGGCCGCCGTCCAAGGGGTCCATTGGGTGACCCATGCTGTCAGGGCCACCCGATGGATGTGGATTGTAAGGGGGCCTGGTCAGAACTGGGCGCTTTAACAGCGCGACCGGGCCCCCTGTGATTACATCACAGAGCTGGGAGGAAGTGACCGCGCGTCATTCCTCCCAGCTAACACTGAGAGCCACGCGGGAGGAAGCAGAGAGAGTCAGAGTGGGAACTCTGACTCCCATCCACCTGAGCCACCATTGGACCCCAGGGAATGTCACCCTCCTGCACCTAAAAGGTAGGAAACAGGAGGGTGACTAAAATATTGTGTATGTGTGCTGTCTGTTATAGTGGGCTATAGTAAGTGGGCTACCTAGCTCAGCCTTCCTACTGGGCATTGTTATAAGGAAGGTTAAAAAAGGGGAAAAAAAGGTGGGGAGGTGAATTGAGGAGGGGACGCACAGATGAGAAATCATTTTATGCGCAAACAGAGAAATCGTCTGAATATCACCGAAAGAAGAGACCTTTGTTTGTTCCTTACGAAAATCGAACCAGATATCAAATATTTATTCTCGCAGCATCAACCTCAAGGATCTCATTAATCATTAGTAAAGGTAATTTCAATTTACTTTGTTTTCTCATTAAACTTTATAAAATTAAAAACATTATAAACATGCATTAAGTAGAAATAAAAAGATAAATGTACGTACATTTATTTTTATTTTTTTTAAAACACCCTCCTTTCTAAAAAATATTCTGCACTTGCGCGAAAACTGGTGGGCGGTAAGGAAATTTTGCCATCAAGAAAGATGCATTAGTGGGTGGTAGGTAGAAAAAGGTTGACTACCACTGGTTTAGTGAATAGACCCTCAAGTGTATGCCTGTTTGATTTTTTTGATTTTTGTTTGTGAGACGGGGCATAGTCAGTGTGCCCAGTCAGTCAGTGTACCCAGTAGTAGGGGGCAGAGGCAGGCTAGTGGCAGAGTTAATGTCTATGTGGGTGGAGAAAGATAGGGTTAGCTGTGGGTGGGTGGTATTAGTGTTTTGTGGGTGGGTAGAAGAGGGTTACAATCGGAAGAGCTAGGCTCACTTGCATTACCAGGGGGAGGATAGGAGTAGTGAGGGGCAGGAGCGGCCGGCAGCTCTATCACAGGGGAAGGAGGCACAAGGCAGCATACACTTCTGGAAGATTTAGAGGAGCATTACAGCCAGTGCCGGTGCCCCCCTTTAAAGGGCACCCTAGGCCACTACCTAGATAGCCTAATGGAAGTGCCGGCCCTGCTCCTGGCACAATGCTACAGTGGGGTATGGTAGTTATGGTGCTTGGATAGTTCCTTTAACCTTATTAATATATTACTGCACAACAGCATATATCCTTTACTGCCCAGTAGAACATGGAATTTCAAGTTTCGTAAACAAATGATCTTGCAAATAGTAACTGTGGAAAAAAACCCTGAGTGATATAGTTTAAGTATTTTTGTTTTTAAAAATGATTAGCTTATTTTTATTTACAGAAATAAAATATTAAGAGATAATTCCAGTGATTTTCATACATATGTTTGTGTGTGATTTTGCTCAGGAAATAAGTTAAATGTAACAAGCCAAATTGATACATATTTGAAAGCATGAGGTGTCCATCTTTTTTGGAATGCTATTACACACAACTGAATATGTACTTGCATAAAGTAATCTCTGGTACACAGAAAACATACCTCCAGGTTCCAACTGTGCGAAGGTTTAAATTGGTATTTCACAGAGGCAATCTACACAGAACAACATGAAAGCCAAAAGATTTTTCTGTTGCAGCCTTCAACTAATAATGCACTGCAGAGCTTAAGTTTAGTTGACGGTTGTAAAACCATGTGGTTCTGTATAATGGGTGATTTCTAACAGGCTTACATTCCATATGTCAATCACCAACTGTAGATGAAAGCAATAACTTGTTTAATAACCTATTGTATGAAGCTAAACAAAGCAAACTACTGTGACTTATCTTACAGAAAAAGAGACAGAGGATATATAGTCATCAAGGATTAGTCAATGAATATTTACAGTCCCTAAGCATTTAAAACAGTTTACATACGGTGTTAGTCTGTATAAAGCTGAATTGTTAGGCTATTTGCCGTTTCTAGGAAAATGTAAACGATTAGGAGTGGTATCTGTCTGTCTATCTATGACCCTAGATTTATATGGCCATAGGGAGAGCACTTCCATAACCTTTTCAAGGTCTTGCTGACTTTAAACCCTCTTCCACCCCTCCCTGCAAAATAATAAATTTTTGACAATCTAATCAAATATCAATCAACCATTCTGTTTTCCAGTTTATAAAGAATTAGAAATAAATATAGTTGTTTTTTTTTTAAATAAATTTATTTTTACTACATATACACCTGTGTGTGTGTAACACTTTGCTAAAGTCCTGTTAAGCAGTGAAACGCATTAATATTATACTTTTTATATTTTGTCTTAGTTGTTTTGACTATTTTTTTCTTTTTTAAAGATACTTTAATACAATTAGTGAATTTTTAATATTACTGCTACATCATATTCCTTGGTGGAAATGTACAACCTAAGTTTTTTTTTTTTGCTCCAAACAGTACATTTCCAGTTATTCTGCACTTTTACTGAGTTACAGTGAGCACCGTATTAATTTGTTTTTATTTACACAAAGAGGATTCCAGCCACCAATATATCAAAGAGTGGGGATTATGTCTCTTTACGCTAATTACTGGAAGCCATCAGGCTCAATTAAATGGTAGTGTAATTCCATATACCAACTCACCCAATTTGTAATGCTAAATATACTACATTATATTGGTGTCTATTTTGCTTAACTTTCATACGTTCTGTATCATCTCCTATTTGAACAAGAGGTAAAACGCACATCCCTAGGTGTGAATTATACTACCAAGCACACAGAAGCAAGCTAACTGATTTTCAATATCCAATATACTACACTATATACTTTTCCAATGTTCCCTTCTCTCAATAGATATATCCCACATCCAAGGATTTTTCAAGGTGCTAATCCCTCCTTTATGTGTGTGTATATGTAGCCACAAAAATAAAAACACCTACCTAGTATTGTGTATGTGGCGGACCGCCTGGTACCCCGACTGGGTACCTCCACCAAACACGCTCCCTAGCTATCGCCGGGACACCATCAGTACTTCAGCCCCTAGCCGCTGCAGCTGGCTGGGGTCTCGCTTTATTGACTATGATTAAAACTAAATAGAAATTTGCAGCCAAAATTAACACTGTACAGAGAGGCTGGGGAAGGGGCAAAAGAGACAGACAGGGCTTTGGAGAGAGACACCTTGAGGGGCTGAGAGGACACAAAAATACACAGCGGGGAGGGGCAAAGAGACAGAGGCTTTAACTAAACCCATTACATTTTAGTTGTGTCGACTAAAGCCCACTGGAGATCTAGTCGACTAAAGCCCACTGGAGATCTAGTCGACTAAAGCCCACTGGAGATCTAGTCGACTAAAGCCCACTGGAGATCTAGTCGACTAAAGCCCACTGGAGATTTTGTCGACTAAAAGTAGACTAAAACTGAAACAATTCAGATGAAAAAAATACAACTAAAACTAAAATGGCTTTTTAGTCAAAAGACTATGACTAAAACTAAATTGAAATTTGCTGCCAAAATTAACACTGCTCCACAAGTCCTCTGAATGTGCCCTGTGGTATTTGGCACCAAGACATTAGAAGCAGATCATTTAAGTTCTCCAAGTTCCAAGGTGGGGCTTCAATGGATCGGATTGGTTGTTTCAGCACATCCCACAGATACGCACTTGTGATATGGGAAATTTGGAGGCCAAGGCTTGAACTCTTTATCATGTTCCTCAAGCCTTTCATGAACAATGTTTGTAGTGTGTCAAGGGTTCGCTAGCCTGCTGAAAGAGGCTGCTGCCATTAGAGAAAACCATTGTCATGAAGAGGTGCATGTTGTCACAGCAAGGGTGCATAATTTATTATTACACTTTGAAATATTGTCTTTTAATGTAATTTGTGTAGTGCATTAAGGACCTGGCGCCTGGCCGAGATTGTATTGTCAATGTCAAAAGGGGTTAATTTGATTGTATGGAGGTCAAAAAGGGGTTACATCTTTTGAAACTGGGACGTCCAAAGAGGTCAGATGATAGAAGGGGTAGTATGAATGGCATAGCAATGTGCAAAGGATTTTACCATATGGATGTGAATTAATCAAGGCTCTGCAAGGTGTGCGATTCTAAACTTTTTTTAAAAGCCTGAATGTCTAGCTGGCTTAAGCTATTTGGCTGTACCTTTTAATTGATGAGTTGATTTCTCTGTGATATGCTAACAACCATTAGCCTTGTTCCAGGATCATATGCAAGGAAGGGGGAAAAAATCATATTTACCCCACAGAATAATAATTAAGCCTCATTTTTGTTATATTTGGAATGTGACAAGCGCCATCTTCTAAACAAGCCCAAACATGAGTGGCCTAACCTGACCATAGGGGAAGGAATATTGATGTCCATACTATTGGATCGCAAGGCCGGCATGCAACATATGTATCGATTGGGAAAATAATAATAAATTCATGGAGGCAATTCTTATTTCCTGGCGGATACATAAGAAAAGATAGAGCCAAATGTTTCCATTTGGTTTGACGTTGGTCTGGAACAAAGGAGGTGGTCACTTATTTCTGTAGGTATGCCTTAACTCCGCCCCTGGGCAAGACTTGATAATCCACAGGGTATATATCCAATGATTTGGAGGGGTGTTAGGGTACTTGCTTGGTCAAGATCTAATTTTGAGTGAGTCACCATCATCCTTCCTTGTCAGAGACCCCTGTGCAGAAGTTGTACTTTGAGAACCTAAGTGAGTAATTAGGACTTCTGTTAATTTATCCTTTTTGTTTTTATCTGTTGTTGGTGTAAATCATTGGTTTATCATATATTTTTATATGCACTATGACTATTTTTTGCACATAATAAACATCCATTTATTAAGTTCTGCCTTTGTCTGGTTAAGAATCATGTTACCTGAAGAGACTAATTAGTATTTTGCAATTACATAGATATTGTGCTAAGTAATATTGGGTGGGTTGTTATTATTGATTTACCTGGGGGTCCAAGGCACCCCATTTATCAATTGCCTTGGTGGTGGTAGCATTGAAATAGTAATAGTTATATTATTATGTTTAAGTGTGGATGATGTTAAGGGGGATTTTGTCATTATTTCCGGTCTAGTGCAGACAAATAGGGAACTTTAACCCTTTCACCACCACAACTACATCACACACACTCTTGGAGTAGGGTGATTCATGAACAGGTGGTCTGCAAAAATCTCTAGGTAGGTGGTACATGTCAAAGTAACATACACATGAATGCCAGGACCCAAGGTCTCCCAGCAGAACATTGTCCAAAACATAGCACTGCCTCTGCTGGGCTGCCTTCTTCCCATATTGCATTTTGCCACCATCTCTTCCACAGGTAAACAACGCATGCACTCTGCCATCCACCTGATCTAAAAGAAAGTGTGATTCATCAAACCAGCCAACCGCTTTTGGTAGTGCACCGGGATCATCATGGGAACTCTGAATGAACGGTCTGTGGCTATGCAGCCTCATATATGTAGCAAACTATGATGCACTGTGTGCCTGTGTGTTCTTACACATTTCTATCATGGCCAGCATTAAGTTTTTCAGCAATTTGAGCTACAGTAGCTCTTTTGCTTCATCACGCCAAACGGGCTAGCCTTTACACCCCACCTTCACTAATGAGACTTAGGAGCCCATTATCCTGATGCCAACTCACTGGTTGTCCTTCTTTGCACCACTTTTTCTAGATATTCCATATCACAAACACCCCACAAGCCTTGCAGTTTTAGAGATGCTCTGACAGTCATCGAGCCATCGCTATTTGGCACGTGTCAAAGTCAATCAGATATTTTCGATTGCCCATTTTTCCATTTTTTTTTTTTCATTTTTTTTCTTTCTTTCCTTTTTTTGGTTTCTTTTTCTTTTTTTGCACTTATTACATTTTCTGTAAACTGGAAATCCTGTTTTATAAAGCTAGTTTGAATTAATCTTTTACTTTTTGGAATTTCTCTCTCGTAAAGCAGTTGACAGTATGTATCACTGAATAATACATAATTAGCAACATACTTCATATGAAGTAGGTTCAAATGTTCAGTCAAATTCACTTTTGCAGCTACTGAACACATTTAGAATTAATCTCTACTAATTGAGAGCACTTTTTATGCTTGAATGCTATCACTGAATCATAATCCATTAAAAAGTGGTGAAATAGCTTGCATTTTACAAATGGCAAACCACAGAGTTTGAGTTTTCATTTAGTATTTTTCACCACACCTCTGGCATGTAATTGTAACAGAATCCCAATGGGTATGCACTGTAAAATTACCCTATTCCTTTCAAATCCCTTTGTTCAAATCACTTCACACATTATTATCAAGAACAGATGTTAAGACATTTACTAGAAAATAGTGCAAATCACCAAGAATGCAGACATACAAGGCATTGGTAAAAAAAAAAAAAGGTTGTAAGAAAGCAGAAAATAAAGATAATGAATGTTGTTTTCCATTCCACCAATTATTTTTTTGTCAAATCTAATTCCTAAATGTTGAGAAATAAATAGAAATATGGGGATGTATCAATGTATTATAATATTTTTAGTTCAATCATCAGTTTTTTTTAATTCTGACATAGAACTTTATTTTATTTTACTATTACTTTAGAATCAATAAACTCTTTGAAAACAGACCTCAGTGTTCAATTCACTATTTCCTCTTTTATTTAATTCCAATCCTATTACTTTAAAACAAATAAAGAATTTCTAGTGCTAATGAGAGTATAAGTAAGCAGCTGAAACAGCCCAAACCAGAGTCCTACTGGTAAGAAGTGTAGTTTGGTATGGAAGTGAGGGAGCAGCAACTTGTAGATAGCCTCAAATCCAGGTCATGGTCAGTAGATATGTGGAAATTAAAGAACCAAGAGAAAACAATATAGTGTAGGATCTTCTGACAGTTGGTGATAGAAGTATAAAAACACACTTACAGTTATCAGTAGCTGTAGGTCAGCTCCAAATGGTCGGGGCTATCCATAGGTGGGGATTGTACCGCCCAGGTGCTATTATTTGGAGCTGATCTATAGGCATCAACAGATATAACAGTTGCTTAGGAGGAGAACAAAACAAAAAGGGGGAGGGGAGAGGCACCTGCTAAGCAGGTGCTAGTCAGTGAGAGAGTTATCAAGAAAAGAGATCCACAGAGAACAAATAGGTTAGTATCGTGAGCGAATGTGAACTTATTAGCATCCATCTCTCTAATACTTTCTACTAGTGATGTCGCGAACCGTTCGCGGACTTTTCGCGAACGGTTCTACTGACCATGACCTGGATTTGAACCATTCGCCACGGACTCCAGTCAGCAGACACATCCCGACCAATCTGCAGCTGACCCTCCCTCCCACCTCCTGGACAGCATCCATTGTGAAGCTGCCTTCAAAATGGATACTGTCCAGGAGGTGGGAGGGTCTGGAAGGGAGGGTCAGCTGCAGATTGGCCGGGATGTGTCTGCTGACTGGAGTCCGTGGCGAACCGTTCGCGAAAAGTTTGCGAACGGTTCGCGACATCACTACTTTCTACCCTTTGGATCTACTCCTTTAAAGAATGTACTTTAGTCATCTGTCAGTATTTGGGAATTAAGGCATTTAGTAATTTAGAATTCAGTTCGTCCGAACGCACACTCACGTTCCAAAATGATGTCATAATGGAATGACATCAGACTTCATGCACAAGGAACCGGACATGACAAAGAGAGTAAGATGAACCCAGAAGAAGGAAAAAAGCATGCAAAAAATTGACAGTAAGCCGTGCTAATGTAGGAATAAAAGCCAGTAAGACTGTAACTATGAATAATATTCCAAAGCTTTTTAAGGAAACACAGAGGAATGCTGGTTCCTGCTAATAAGAGGCACTTTATTTCTCTGCTGTATTTTTTATTTATTAATAGGCTTAATAGCCCACTAAAAGGGTAGTATACATTTTGGAGCCTAGACCTCAGAATCCAGAGCTTGTAGTTTGAGGATTTTACTTATATCATATTTAATCTTGTAGATGAACTATGTAATTCCTGGAGTAGGTAAGGTTGAACAGTGTGAATAGAAATTTGTCTGTGAAGACAGACATCTTGTTATCTATTAAAATACCACAGACCTCTAGATTGGACCCAATGGCTTGTTTATATTGATGGGGGCATTGTCTGACCATGTTATTTGGCCAATCTTGGTTGCAGTAAATTTGGAAAGAAATCTCTGCGGCATAAAAAAACATTTATATGAGAACATGATTTGTTTGCTATGAAACAGAATGTGTAATATTTGGTGCAAAGGTGGAGGACCCTCAGCAACCTACATATTGCAGTCATGTAACAGAGGTCACTTGTCCCCTAATAACGAGTGTTTACAGGATACTACCCAAGGTTGACTCTAAGGGGGGATCTTTGACAAAACTACAGTCCCCCTTATGATGACTGCCTCTGCAAATAAGTCAGATAATGCTAATATTATCTTTAACCTAGAGCATTTGGATTTAATCAGGAGATTTAAAATCACTAATGTGAAAATTGTATCAGTCACTTTATCCTTGATGAAAAGTAACCTGCTATGAGCATCTTCTTTGTGGACAATATATGTAAAGGGAACTGTATTGACAGTAAAATCAATACATCCATAGAGTTATTCATATACATACAATAACATATACATACAAAAGGTGGAGCTTATTGGAATAAAATATACACTAAATCTGTGAAGATAAAAAATGGCAGGAAATAGTGCAATATAACAAAATAATGTTATGGTCAGAAGGGTTAAGAGTATTCCTCACAAGTGAGGAGCCATTCATGTCATATGGCTCGGATGGTAAGTGCAAATGGACACTGTAATGGACCACCTGGCACCCTGACTGGGTACCTTCCAATAACGGATGCTCCTAGTGCTTCCCGATGGCTTCAAGCACTCCACTAGACACCATAACCACCCCAAAAACCACCACAGCTTGGTTGGGTCTTGCTGTCTTCCACCCGCTCTGGACCCAAGACCCGGATCCAGCTTCCGGTAGGTAGACCTCTCTTGTAATCCAGAAAGCAGTAACAGGAACAGGAACAAGCTCTTACAAGAGCTTACTCTGGCGAGTATAGTGATTATAGCAATACCCAGAGTGTAGGTCGTTCTCCAATCCCACAAACATGAGCCAAGACTTCATGAAGGGTAGAACAGGTTTGTTTAATGCAAGCCAGCATTCACAATTTATAATTCCTCAGGCCAGAGGCACACCCCCTAGAGCTGATGGAACACAGGCACACAAATGACACAAACCAATCAAAACAATACAACAATGTCTGACACTCCCACATACAGCACACAAGCCCTCCCCTCTGCCTGGGATATAATTAAAGCAGCTAACACAATAACCTAATTATTCACAGGCAGAAAAACACATTTTCCACAAAGTCTAGAAAACACCTCAAAACATAATAAATCCCCATAAATTTATATCCCTGGATCGGGGTGAGCAACATATCCAAAAATTAGATCAGAGCAGGGGTTCAAAAGTTTTATGGAAGTCTCTTTTGACCGACCAATGCTAAGTGCAGTTCAAATAGACGAATGGTAACCGTTCGTGCAAATAGTCAATATTAAAGTGCCGTTCGAATTGTCGAACGGTGTTTGACTCCAGTCGAAGACTTGAAGTCCAGAGAAGGTAAAGTTTCAGCGGTGTTCGCGCCGTCGCATGTCCGATTTGAGTTCCATGAACTCAACGACAAAACACAGCTGAACTTGTTCGACTGCATAAAAATGACCGCCGCCACGTATTCAAATGTCGAATGGTGGAAACTTCGACTACTTCGACACTTCCCTGTATCCGAAGTGCCACTTCAAAGGTGTAAAGCTGTTACAATATAATTTAAAGGGGCAAAAACAGTGCTTTAAAACCCAATATGCCCAAATAGTGCTTTTAAAGGGCCATACATCACAGGGACCATAGGGCAAGATGCAGGCCTCTCTAAATCCAAGGGACGAAGGTGCTTTCATCACAGACACTTTAAGGATGTCCAACTCCTTTCTCCTCTTGATCCTCTGTGAGCAGCTTTGGCAATATTAAAACACAGGATATCAGAGGTGTTCCTTCCAAGGATTCCTTTATTGAATAGTAAAATCAAACTGACAAGTAAAATAATAAAATGAAAAAAATATAAAAATATATGTATCCCAAAAGGATTGTGGACAATATAGTCCTATTAGTCCTGATAGTACAAGTAATCCAAAATGCCTTGGGGCTTCCTCAGTTGGTTATAATCCTTGTCTGAATACTCTTCTCTTTAAATCCACAGCTTTCAATTCACTTTCGTTTGTTGTTTCCGGTGTGGCTCTCGAACGCAACGTGCGTTCCACTGTATCATGTGGATGCCTTCTATCTACCAGGAAATGATGTTAATGTTATAAAAAGAGAGTATATATAAGAAAGATACCAAAGTAGAATATCCTCTAAGGATTGGAGAGTTTAGTTCATAAAATGGCACAACTCAAAGTCTTGATTCAAGCCTTGAGGGATCATTGTATTAAAATAAAAAATGGACTTCATTTCCTCCATACCAATTTTCTTATTATAGTCTCCCCCTGTCCAATCCTTCTTGACCGATTTAAATGCACAAAAAATAGCCCTTCTGGATTTTGTTTATGAAACAATTTGAAGTGATTGGAAACACTATACGACTCCAATCTATTCCTAATGTTCCGTATGACCACCAAAAACTTCTTCAAAGAAGGTGTTGCAATCGGATACATAGAGAAGAAAGGTTTCCATCATACCCCCTGGCTCCTTAATGCCCCAAGTGGCCAGTTCTTAAGAAATCAGTGGAATTGCTCAGACAATTACAACTATATGAGTCAGGTGGAAAGGATAAAACCACAATTTCTTGAGAAAGGATATGATGAGGTAAAACAACAATCAGTTCAGAAGTTAGAACAATTCCAAGAAAAGATCTGCTAACATATAAAGTAAAGAAAAAAGAAACATGGATAAATAATGATGTCCCCTTTCTTTGTAACTATAATGGAAATAATAGAAAGGTTAGTAGAGCAATTGGAAAATATTGGCACATCCTACAGGATGACCCAATCCTCAAATCAATTTTACCACCTAAACCGAAATTAATATATAGAGGAGCAAGAAATTTAAAAAGCACCTGAGCTAGTAGCAGTTTAAAACCATCAGTACTTAAAAATAATTTTCTAAGCCAAGAAACAAGATTCTCTGAATGTGGTCTTTGCTTGGCCTGCAGAACGATACATTTTTTTAAAAAAAAGACACATAACTGGTATGGAGGCATATATAAGTAAAAAAAAAAATCACGATTAGAGATCATCTAACATGTTACTCTAAAGGAGTAATATACCCATTCAAATGCCCCTGTAATCTCCTATATATAGGGAGAACTATCCGCTGTGCCAATTTAAAGGTAGCAGAGCATGCACTGAACATTAGGAATGGATTGGAGTCACATAGTAAAGAAGTGGCGACAGTGCTGAACTAATCAACACTGATGCCCTGCAGGAGGTTACAGAGGTACTAAAGGGCATGATCCCTGGGTATAGTAGAAAAAAAATTAATAAAGTGGGGTGGGAAATCCACTCACTTAAAGTAGGTGGGACCCACTCCACCCGAGAGGATCTCCAGGAGTTAAAATATCATTATAGTGGTATGAACCTTTATTAGTATATAAAGCCGAATAGATAAATAATACGTAAAAAAAATATATATTCAAATCCAAAGTGTGTAAAAAAAAAAAATCAAATCAACAGTAGAGATACACCTTTAAAAGTCTGGGGGAGTTTGTCCTAAATGCCAAATTCATATAGTAGAGGAACTTGTGTAAACACAGTACATACCCTTTAACCCCTTAAGGACCAAACTTCTGGAATAATAGGGAATCATGACATGTCACACATATCATGTGTCCTTAAGGGGTTAAAGGATTGATAAATATATAGATACCTCTGAAGTACATGTACTATGATTGGTCAAGTCTGAGAAGTAAAGAGACTGTGCAGAACAACGAGCAGGGGAACCAGAGTTGGTAATTATCTCACACTTTGTATTAACTAAACTAATAGATTTAGTGAAGGATACATGAAATTAAACAAAGTTACACTTCTTCCATGAAAAGGAGAGACTGGAGCAAGCATAAAGTCATTAATAATTGGCTAGTATGGAATTTTAAGTCCTTTTACTTAAGCCTATAGAGTTAATGACTAGTGGTGTAGTCAAGGATACATAGGAGGTATCGCCTTTGTGCTTTTGCTTAATCCTAACCGATTGGTATCACATAGGTAATTCCAAGTCTATTGGATGCATTTAAGAGGTTAACTCCTATCAAGATAGCATGGCAATGGTCCGCTCATGCACCCCAATGCTGGAGGAGGCTAAATATTAATATAGTTACAGAGTTACTTAGTAGAGGACAGCCACAAGTTGTAGATGCCATCCAAAGAAATAACTACACATGACTTTCTTCCAAAGCAGCCTATTGATAGTTCCCTTCTGCCTATGACAGTGTAAACCACAAGACTGTTAGAAGTTCTAAGTAGAAAATATAAGTCTGGTTGTATATCTTCCCACTGCTGCTTCAATGTAGCCTATCTAGTCGGTCCCCACTAGGTCTATAACAGTCGGTCAGTTATACCGGTTTAGAACCATGTAAACCCAGACAGGACAAACACCCCAGATAACATAAAGTTAAAAACAAAGTAAGTGCATCTGCAAGAAAATAACAAACGGGCGCTTTTCTTGCCGATGCACTTACTTTGTGCATCGTTTAAAATTGTCCCTCTGTTTAAAGATATTTTTTAGAGAACTCATTTTAATATTTTATATCATCCGTTTTATAATATATCCATTCATAAAAAAAAAATTCTATGTACTCTTAAAGATTGGATTGTGATAACTTTATTATACTTTTCATACTTTTACTATATTTATTCTTATAATATCCATTTAGAAAACACATCATATGTTATAATGAGAAATTTAATATAATTTTCCTCATTTTAGATATACAGTATATACTCGAGTATAAGTCTAGTTTTTCAGCACATTTTTTGTGCTTAAAAACCCCCACTCGACTTATACTCGAGTCACTGTCTGTATTATGGCAACTTAGAGAGCCGCGGCCGTCAGAGCCGTGGCAACGATCCGCGCGGCAACCAGACCGGAACGGAGGAGAAGGGAGCTTTCTTTTTATAAGTAAGTTTTATCCTGCAATCCATGAACCACGGAGGAGAAGGGAGCTGACAGGAGCTGCAGGAAAGGTAAGTAAATGCTTCCTGCCGGCCCCCCCACTTCACAGCCCATGCCACTGGACCACCAGGGATTAAGATAGCCCCCCTCCCTGACCAGTTAACAAGCAGGGAGGGGGGACAAAAAAAAAATTTAAATAATAAAAAAATAATAATATATATAAAAAAAAAATAATAAAAATGCCCTCCCCCCACCCAGTTCACACACACTACACAAACACACACACTGCATTATATACACACTTTGCATTATATACACAGAGTTTGTGTATATAATGCAGAGTGTGTGTTTGTATGAGTGTGTGTATATAATGCAGAGTGTGTGTTTGTATGAGTGTGTGTGTGTGTGTATAATGCAGAGTGTGTGTTTGTATAAGTGTGTTTAATGCAGAGTGTGTGTTTTGTATGAGTGTGTGTGTATATAATTATAAAAATCTCAGAATTTCATAGCCCCAAGTTTTACCCTCGACTTATCCACGAGGCATAGCATATTTCACAATTGTTGGTCACAAAACTGCACTCGACTTATACATGAGATCGACTTATACACGAGTATATACGGTATGTATTTATTATGTATGCAATTGAACTATGCATAGAAACATAGAATGTGAAGGCAGATAAGAACCATTCGGCCCATCTAGTCTGACCAATTTTTTTTAAATACTTTCATTAGTCCTTGGCCTTATCATATAGTTAGCATAGCTTTATGCATATCCCACTCATGCTTAAACTCCTTTACTGTGTTAACCTCTACCACTTCAGCTGGGAGGCTATTCCATGCATCTACTACCCTCTCAGTAAAGTAATACTTCCCAATATTATTTTTAAACCTTTGCCCCTCTAATTTAAGACTATGTCCTCTTGTTGTGGTAGTTTTTCTTCTTTTAAATATAGTCTCCTCCTTTACTGTGTTGATTCTCTTTATGTATTTAAATGTTTCTATCATATCCCCCCTGTCTTGTCTTTCTTCCAAGCTATACATGTTAAGTTCCTTTAACCTTTCTTTTTATAAGTAAGTTTTATCCTGCAATCCATGAACCAGTTTAGTAGCCTTTCTGAACATTCTCTAAAGTATCAATATCCTTCTGGAGATACGGTATCCAGCACTACGTACAATACTCCAAGTGAGGTCTCACCAGTGTTCTGTACAATGGCATGAGCACTTCCCTCTTTCTACTGCTAATACCTCTCCCTATACAACCAAGCATTCTGCTAGCAGTTCCTGCTGCTCTATTACATTGTCTGCCTACCTTTAAGTCATCAGAAATAATCACCACTAAATTCCTTTCCTCAGATGCTGAGGTTAGGACTCTATCAAATATTCTGTACTCTGCCCTTTGGTTTTTACATCCAAGGTGCATTATCTTGCATTTATCCACATTAAATGTCAGTTGCCACAACTCTAACCATTTTTCTAGTTTACCTAAATTATTTGCCATTTGCCTTATCCTTCCTGGAACATCAACCCTGTTACATATTAGTATCATCAGCAAAAACATACTTTACCATCAAGACCTTCTGCAATATCACTAATAAAAATATTAAAGAGAATGGGTCCAAGTACAGATCCTTGAGGTACTCCACTGGTGACAAGCCCATGCTTTGAATATACTCCATTGACTACAACCCTCTGTTGCCTGTCACTCAGCCACTGTCTTACCCATTCAAGAATATTGGAATCCAAACTTAAAACGGCACTGTTATGCCGAACTTACCTTTCCTCAATCTCTTCCTCTTCTCCCCCTCTCTCAGGATCTGTTCTTCTTTTCTTCCTGTCTTCTTTAGTTTTCTTTAAAATCATAAGACAAAGTAGGGACTCTTTGCCTTATGGAGGATTCCTCCACTTGACCAGCTCTGACCAGCGGAGGAGCAAAGTGTGCTTCATTTCCGCTGGTCAGAGCAATTTTCCCATGATCCCTAGCTTTCCTCAGTGTTCCCACAATGCTTCCTGTCATTTTACACAAAACTGCCGAATTGCGTTCTAACTGAATGACAACAGTCTGTTGGTTTGTTTTAGAACGCAATTCAGCATTTTATTCGGATCAGAATTTCATTCGAATGAATGAAACTCTGATCCTATTCATTGTCGCGGCTGCATCTTGCAGCCGCTTAGTAGATAACTCCCTAATTCCCACGGTATCAGGGAGCTATCTACTAAAAGGCTGAAAGACCTAAATTGGTC
>OW240921.1:44686412-44718484 GCA_933207985.1 Pelobates cultripes
GTCCCCCCCTCATTAGCTTATTAGGCCCCCCACCCACCGCGCAGGGTGGCCAGGGGAGGACAGTAGGTCCCCTTATTAGCGATTAGCCCCACCACCACAAGAGGGGTGGGTGCCAGGGGGGGAGGACAGTAGCCCCCCCTTATTGTTTTATTAGGGCCCCCACCCACCGCTCAGGGGTGGGGGCTGGGGGGGGAGGACAGTAGTTCCCCCCCCCCCTCATTATCGTCATGGCCCCCACCCGCCGCCCAGGGTGGGGGAGGGGGGGAGGACAATAGGTCCGCCCCCCCTTATTGTAATTTATGTCTTTTTTTTCAACAGTGAGCAGCCATAGGCTGCTCACTGTTTAGTAGACATGCCCCTACTCGCGGTATAGCGAGTAGGGGCATTTGGGAGATTTTAATCTCCCTTGTGCTATTATGGGGGTCATATTGACCCCCATAGAGTGAGAGGGGGTACTGGGGGGCTTATGAAGTGGTGGGGAGCACTGCTCCCTGCCGCTTCTATAGTTACATATTACAAGGAGGGAGCTGCATGCCGGTAGCTCCCTCCTTGTAATAAACTAAACGAACAAACATACACTGATACATTGTGTTTGTTTGTTCGGCTGATCTTTCTATTCACTCATTCGTCTGTCTGATGAATGAATGAATAGATGAAATTCCCGTTCGCATGTCCAGGTGTTTCACTGGGCATGTGCGGGAATCTCACAGTCTGTCTAGTGTGGGCTGATGACGTGTCCCTGAGGGACTTCATCTACCCACACAAAGATGGCTGCGCCCTGAATCAAGATCGGGGCAGAAAATAAGGATTTAAAAATAGGTAATGTGGGGGGCTTAGGGGCATTTGGGGGTGACTAGTGGGTCAATTGGATGTAGTGGAGGCGGGAGGGGGGTTAAAAAAAAAACGGGATTCGGCATGACAGTGCCGCTTTAAAGATTACAGTTTGATAAGCCTTATATGTGCAACAGTGTCTAAAGCCTTACTGAAATCTAGGTAAGCAATGTCTACTGCACCAACCTGATCTATTATTTTAGTTACCCAATCAAAAAAAATCAATAAGATTAGTTTGGCATGATCTCCTGGAAGTAAACCCATGCTGTCTCTGATCTTGAAATCCATGTGTTTTTAGATGTTCAACAATCCTATCCTTTAACATGGTTTCCATTACTTTCCCCACTACTGAAGTAAGGCTTACTGGCCTATAGTTGCCTGACTCCTCCCTACTACCTGTCTTGTGAATGGGCACAACATTCGCTAACTTCTAATCTTCTGGGACTACTCCTGTTAATGATTGGTTAAATAAATCTGTTAATGGTTTTGCTAGTACACCACTATGCTCTTGTAATAACTTTGGGTGTATTCCTTCAGGTCCCATTGACTTATTGGTCTTTACTGAGAGTTGAAATACAATCTCTTCTTCTGTAAACTCACATGTAACAAATGACTCATTTGTCCTTTTTCCTAACTGAGGCCCCTTTCCTTCATTTTCATCTGTAAATACTGAACAAAAATATTAATTGAGGCAGTCAGCTAGACCTTAATCCTCTTCTACATACCTTCCTTCTTTTGTTTTTAATCTAACTAATCCTTGTTTTACTTTCCTTTTCTCATTTTTGTATCTAACAAATGTTTTGTCCCCTTTTTTTATTAACTGTGCTACTGTGCTATTTTCTCTTCTGTGTGTGATTTGGAAGCTCTTAAAACTTGCGTAGCCTCTTTCTGCCTAATCTTGTAGATCATTCTGTCTTCCTCACTCTGTTTTTTTTTTTTTTTATATAATTACTAAATGCTTGCTAACTTTTTGTTTTTTACTATTTTGGCCACATATGCAGAGTACCACATTGGTTTCTTGAATTTTTTGCTTTTAATGACAAGCCTAATGCAATTTTCTGTTGCCTTCAGTAGTGCAACTTTTAAATAATTCTATTTCTCTTGGACTCCATTTAAATTGCTCCACTCTGATAATGACTCCTTTACACATATTCAAAATTTTTGTATAGTTTATTACCATTCCAAACAGAGCTACCATGAGAAATAAATCCAAATCCTTTCACCAATCCACAAGTTAAAGTCCCTACTACGCATCCGCCTGTCGTTCTGAGTGTTATGTACAGGCAGAACTTCAGAGAACGACAGTGTGGAAGCAACCTGCCATACATCATGGGCAAAAACACTAAAAACTTCCTTTACCTCTGAAACCTCATTGCAAGCCTAGTCAATTGTCCCTAGATAGACAAGTACATCAAATTCCCCTTCCTGCTTTGCTAGCTTCGCAATATTACAAATACGTCTCCTGTCTCTGTGAGCAGAAGCTCCGGGAAGACATCTCACAAGACCACAGACCACCATTGTCCAGCTCCACACATCTTATGATGGTATCCCCTAACAACAACTGACCATAGTCTCCAAGCCTGTCTCCACAACACCACTACACTTGGTGCCTGAGTCTTTCTCCACAAAACCACTACCCTCAGTGCCTGAGCTTGTCTCCACAACACCACTACCCTCAGTGCCTGAGCCTGTCTCAACAACACCACTACACTCAGTGCTTGAGCTTGTCTCCACAACACCACTACTCTCAGTGCCTGTTTCCATAACACCACTACATCTGGTGCTTGAGAATGTCTCCATAACACCATTACACTCTGAAAGTGCAGAAAATTAATTATGTAGAGCAACAGACTGTGCAATATGCCTTTTATCTACAACTCTAAGTCTACCAGATCCTACAATTATGCATCTGCAATTCCTAGTAAGTCTCTGCGGCAGTGGCTTTGCAGTAGTTCCAGCCTGAGTTTGTTTACCAGATAATTTACAAATCTCAGACTTCAAAAATACAATCTCCTGCCGCAATATAGAGTACTGTCTACAGATTAGACAACATCCAAATCTCCAAAAAGTGGAACATGAAACAAATGTATAACAACTATTACACTGAACTAAGTCTGCCATTTTAATGAGGAGAATAATTTAAATCAAAAAATCATAATTTTTTGTCCTCCTGAATACCTCAGATTACCTCCAGTTTATCTCCAAAATATCTCCAATCACACACTTACAAGCAGCACTTATTTTCATCTAAACATTTTCATCTAATGATTCCGATATTTATGGACAAGTGGAACGCAAAACACAGCATTGAGTTTCACAGAGCGAAAACGAAAGCCCCCGCTGATATTAACACACACACATGTCACTTCCTGGTATATAGAAGGCATCCACGTAATACAGTGGAACGCACATTGCATTCCAAAGGAGAGGCATGCCGAAATCGACAAACCGGAAGTGAATTGAAAGCGGTGGATTTAAAGGGAAAGGTACTCAGACGAGGATTATAAGCAACTGAGGAAGTCCAAGTAGAGGGGCGAAACATGCTTTGGATTACTTGGACTACCTGGACTAATAGGACTATATTGTCCACAATGCTTTTGGGATACAAATATTTTTATATATTTTTTATTTTATTATTTTACTTGCCAGTTTGGTTTTACTATTCAATAAAGGTACTCAGATGAGGATTATAACCAACTGAGGAAGCCCCAAGGCATTTTGGATTACTTGGACTATCAGCACTAATAGGACTATATTGTCCACAATCCTTTTGGGATACATATATTTTTATATTTTTTTTTCATTTTATTATTTTACTTGTAAGTTTGATTTTACTATTCAATAAAGGAATCCTTGGAAGGAACACCTCCAATATCCTGTGTGTTAATATTGCCAAAGCTGCTCACAGAGGATCGGAAAGGGGAAAGGAGTTGATGGCTCCCCACTTGTGAGTGATACTCTTAACCCTACTGACCATAACATTATTTTGTTCAGACAATATTGCACTATTTCTTGCCATTTTTGGTCTTGACGAATTCATTAAATATTTTATTCCAATCAGCTCCACCTTTTGTATGTATATTTTATGTATTTTATAGAGGTGGTTTAGGTGATACCACTCAAGGTGTTTTGAGCTTTCTCATTTTTAATTACTTCTAATTGTGCACTTTTTGTAATACTGTATATCTTCTTTATTCATAGAATAGTTGCTAAAATGCGCAGTAGAGAAATTGATTGTATAATTTTGGGGCTTTCCCCTCTTTGAAATGGGTTTACTATCGGAATATGACATCAGCGTTTTGATGCTGGAACTCTGCTAGTCAGAGATGACTTGATGTGTAATTAAACCTCTCACATCGAGAAACAGTATGGTAAGAGAGGCCATTATGGCTGTTAAAATAGTGTCAAGGTTACACGTTTCTAATGAAGCTATATCATGTGGATAAGGAGAGGTAAAAGCAAAACATACATTTAGCATATTAACATGGCATAATGCATAACATGAACCGAGTAAGCATAAATGAAGTCGTCAAGCCATTAGGGCAGAACTAGATCATGGAGAATTGAAATCCCAAGGCAGATGTGGACTTCAAGTAGGAGCTCAACTTTAGGCCAGGGCGGTCTTATATTGTGATGAAGCATTTATGTCTTCTATATATAGGTGCAGATAGGAAAGATTGAAGGATAAACTCTAGGTCCTTATCCTCTTCCAGATCCAAGATGGCAGATGTCTGTGCCAAGTTCGGACAGCTTGGCCTGGAAGAAGGTCTCTAGTTTGCCCAGCATGGCTGTCAAATCCTCCCTGAAAGGTAAATGCTTCATTAAATCCTTATTATCCACCTCTGCTGTGGTAGTTGGCAACACCTGGGAAGGGGCCTCTAATGTCATATTTGGATTCTAGACTGGTAAGACATTCAAATCTTGATAATATTTCACCAGTGATGAAGATTTGCTCCCTCCAAGGGTTTTGGGGGTACTCCAACCCTCCATGTATTTTTTCTTTTCCCCCCTTGCACCAATGATTGTGGACATTTGTTCTATAGGCCTTAGTTCCCACTTTATCTGATATTTAAAGTAAATTTATCAACTGCTTAACTAACTGTACATTATTGTTTATATTCAGTTTCTACTGTAACTGAGAAGCAATGTGCATGTGGCATAATAATCATACCAAACACTAGCCCATTATGGATCATAACCCAACAACTCAATCTTAAATTATGGTTATTAACACAATAATAATTCTAGGCTTGATAATCAGACTCAGACAATTCAAGAATTACACATTAAACAACTGAGCTTTCAAACTCAGTTTCAATCCTTGCATACGTCTGTACCTGTAATGTCCATAGTTCAGGAACCCACTGTCTGATAAGATTAGTAGTAATAGTGCTCAATTCAAGACATTTATCAATTAATTTAAGCTAATATTTTCATTGTAGCCTAGACATTGTTACTAGGATACAGTAAAGACTATAAAGAGTAAAGTAGTAAAGACTGTAAAGTAAAGACTGTAAAGGTGTATGGACTCATCAACTGTTAACTTCTAGTATCCTATAATTATATCACTAAATCCCTTGAGATGGTTATCCATGCATTTTCTCACTTTTATGACATTTATTTTTTTATTGAAAAAAATGGAAGGAAAAAGTGAGTGGGCAATTGATGATCCAATTATCTATTCCATCCTGATACGAAAAAAAGGTTTTCCATCAATGTGGAAAAAAACAGTGCCTATCTTTGTCTGTGTAGGCAGACTCTTTCATCATATTAGCAACTCTGTCAGTAACCATAAACCCAGTGTGTGGTTATATTTGCCACCTTTAATATAATTTCCTGCAAGATGTTTTCCTAATCATGTAGCAGGAGAGATCAACAGGCCAGCTACCCTCTAGATCCACTCACAGCCTGCCATGCTGCTAAGGTTGGACCTCCTCCACTTCCACCACCATACCTAGGCACCATGGACTGCCACCGTGTGTCATCAAGGAGAGAAAGGTTTGCTTGTCAGTAGGAGCACTTCATAAAATTGTGGTAAAGTGCACAAACTTACCTCCAGAATTATCATACTGTAGTGGTTTTGGATCCAGTTGTTTAAATAAAATAACAGTATTAATAAATACACAAACTAGACATATATAAACACAACAACAGGCCTGTATTTCAATGGTCACTGGTCGGGTATCCTGATCTTACAGTTTGACTTGTAGCCCTCTTCCATCTCAATCGTCCTTGGCTCATGTAAGGAATCAATATACTCCATCAGAACATAGATACAATGAGGCTCACTAGTATGTGTCTGGTCATCAAACACACGTTTGGTCTACTCAAGTCCAGGTTCCAATACCTGATCCAGTTTGGTGGGTATTTACAATGTATAATCAAAGGAATATATTGAATGTGGTGTCCTGCCCAATATAGTGCTGTTCTACGACCAACCAATCGTTGTGAGGCACAAACGCAACAATTATATCCTGTCAGAGAAAGACCTATGTCCTGATGTGGAGCCCTGTGATCATAGGCCACAATTATGGGAGCAGCTGATCAACTCACACTTTGCTTGCAAGTAATATTACAATTAAAACCAAATTATGCATCCAAGTAATCTAAAACTAATCTTAATGCCATTTTATATTCATATCTAATCCACCAAATGCACCACACTAAGCGTTGTGTGTCCTCCCTCAGTCTATTAATACTTTAGATTGATCTCCCAAGGTAGGAGCATCACTTAAATGATCGTAAAATATACATATTATATATGCTAAGTGTGTTATGTCAAGTACTTTGTATAATATTAACTAGCACCTGCTATCCCTCCTAGCTAATGTAATCAACTGTGTTATTAAATTATCCATATTTTAATGTATTTGCTATATCTGTGCTAATATATGCATGTCCTATGTTTTAAATGTGAATGTAAATAGCAATGTTGTATTCAAATAGTCACGTATACCTTCTTAATTTTATGATAAATGACTTGTAAATGCATATTAAAGTCACAGCAACTAACTATGACCAATTAAGAAGTGTGAATAACATAAAATCATGATCAGACCTCATTAATATATCACACAACTAAATTTAATAGACCTGATGTGTCCTGCAGTTAAGAGAAAATTAGCCCCCTCCCCCTTCAGTGTCAATGCAAAGACTGTGCTACAATGTGTAGTGTTTAAGGTGTAAACACCATGCATATACCTTCCGTGTTATGTTTGTTAACTATTGTTAAATGCCAATCTGATATTGTGGAACTCACCAATAATTATGTTGTGTACAAAAATACAAATGTTAATTTATTAGTAATGCATGCAACAAATAATTAATCCCATTTTATGACAATTACATAACATTACCAAAAAAGAGGATTTGTGTATAGGTTTTAACTAATGTATTATTTAAAGGACCACTATAGGCACCCAGATCACCTCAGCTCAATGAAGTGGTCTGAGTGCCAGGTCCCCCTGGTTTTAACACTGTAGCTGAAAACATAGCAGTTTCAGAAAAAAATGCTATGTTTTCGTTGAGGGTTAATCCAGCATCTAGTGGCTGTCTACCTGACAGCCACTAGAGGCCGCTTCCGCGATTTTCAGAGTGAAAATCACACTGAGATGACGCTGATGTCCATAGAAAAGCACTGACTAATGCTTTCTTAATGGCGGGTTGAATGCACATGCGGCTTTTGCCGCACTGCGCGTTCGGCGCTGACGTCGGAAGGGAGAGGAGAGATCACCAGCACCGAGGGAGCCTGGCGCTGGATTAAGGTAAGTGGCTGAATGGGTTTTAACCCCTTCAGCCCAGCGGGAGGGGGGCCACAAGGGTGGGGGGGACCTAATAACCCTATAGTGCCAGGAAAACAAGTTTGTTTTCCTGGCACTATAGTGCTCCTTTAAGTTTATATATTGGATTTGCTATTGCTATGTCAAATAATTATGAAAATGTTAAACCTTTTTGTCTTAAAGGGACACTATAGTCACCTGAACAACCTTAGCTTAATGAAGCCGTTTTGGTGTATAGAACATGCCCCTGCAGCCTCACTGCTCAATCCTCTGCCATTTAGGAGTTAAATCCCTTTGTTCATGAACCCTAGTCACACCTCCCTTCATGTGACTTGCACAGCCTTCCATAAACACTTCCTGTAAAGAGAGCCCTATATAGGCTTTCTTTATTGCAAGTTCTGTTTAATTACGATTTTCTTATCCCCTGCTATGTTAATAGCTTGCTAGACCCTGCAAGAGCCTCCTGTATGAGATTAAAGTTCAATTTAGAGATTGAGATACAATTATTTAAGGTAAATTGCATCTGTTTGAAAGTGAAACCAGTTTTTTTTTCATGCAGGCTCTGTCAATCATAGCCAGGGGAGGTTTGACTAGGGCTGCATAAACAGAAACAATGTGATTTAACTCCTAAATGGCAGTGAATTGAGCAGTGAAATTACAGGGGAATGATCTATACACTAAAACTGCTTATTTAGCTAAAGTAATTTAGGTGACTATAGTGTCCCTTTAATAATATTAGTAATTGTAGTGGTGAAATGAGTTAGGAAGCAAGTGTAAGTGGCAAGACAACAAAGGCAGCTGAATAACTGCCAGAGGAGAATCCAAAACTATATCTTGGTGGGAAGGATAGAATCAAACAGATGAATTCATAAACATTAGAATAATGTTTGAAAAGCATCAGGTGGGATTACTTTGCATTTGATAATGAAGATCCAAAATCTGAGTGCCTTCTTCCCGCAGATGATTAATCTTCACCTTCCCTTCCAGAAAGTCTCTAAGCTTGTTCTGCACTAATGAGGCCTTTAAAGGTTGCAAGGTTTATGCCCAAACTATGGGCAGCATGAACATGTCTAACAATGCACACTTCCTCTCACAATTCTACCATGTGCTTTAGTCTACTATTACATAACACTGAAGCTCCATGTGGATGTATCACGAAATAATGACAAGGACAATTTTGAAATAGGTTTGTTTGCTTTGTAATTCACCGTTCTACCCATGGCACCAAAACAATGGTGATGATTAATGATTAGGGGACAGCCACTAAATCAAATAAATAAAGAAATAAAATATGTAATCAAATGCTCAAAAGTAATTGAATGCTGAAAATCACAAATACTGAATGTGAACTGAATTTGAATGGAAAAATACCATTCTATTCAGGTGGAATTTGCTTAATATAAAGGGCATGAACATGAGCCTTTTATTGTATTGAAAATAAAAATAAATATTATGTATATATTTTGCATTACAGTGATAGACTTTCGCATTCTTTTGGTTCATCCAAATAGATTTCTTCGCATTGTTTCCATGGATGATCGCATTGCCAAAATTCAGTTGACATATGTGCAGTTTTTTTTTGACTAAGCCGAATTGTGGACAAAGTCAAAGGTCAAAGAAATTATTATTTGAAAATATGTGTAGGGAACTGATCACTGAATTAAGATGTTCAATGATCTCATATTTGAGAAAGGCTGTATTTATGACATAATATGAAAATATCACATAACAGAAACAAATCATGTGCCTAGATTTCATCTTTGCCCTATAGTTTGCAAATATTCAACATAAAGTCTGATAGATATTACTGTGTAGATTTTCTTCGCTGTCCTTTGGATTGAATAATATATGGAAATTGCATTTGTGTTCTGCCTGTGCTAGAGCGTCTAATTTTACCTTTGAGGTTCCTTGCTGAACGGTTCAGTTAGATAGCTTAAATGTGGTGCATATTCCTATGGTAAATTGCACTTAGAACTGTGCAGGTTGTTTCCTAGCTCTATAATATGAAATTATGTAATATTCAATTGTGATTTTCTTTTTAATTACCGTTATATTGTGCACAGATATTTGCAAAATTGAATGTATCTCTCTTATACATTCTTATATATATATATATATCTTTAGAATATTAAGAATCAGGTTAGATTTTCTACCTGTTCTAAAGTACAAATAATGAAATTATATTCAAGAAGTTAGATCTACAAAGGTATAAAATGGAATAAAAATATAAAAATAAAAATCTATGTATTTTTTTTGCATATGGAATAAAGGCTTACAGATTTCATGTTTGCTGCAGCAGTTAAATAACATTTCAAGCTGCTAGTGCTTGAAGGGGATTGAATAACTGAGACTGATATTTATTGCCTTTCCCTCAAATCATTTATAATATTATTTATCCGTAGGTTGTATACCAGTCCTCAGATTTATACACCTGAAATCCAGAAATCTATCTATCTATCTATCTATCTATCTATCTATCTATCGATATACGTGGACTTAGAAACAGATAGCTAGGACTTTTCATAGTGAGATTTCCCTTATGTTTTTTGGTTGTTGACCTGACATTCAAGATGTTCAGATTGTTTCATTGATGGTTTTCATGAAAATACTTATGTGTCTTAAAGAATTAAATAAATACATTTATCTGTAATATTCTGTCTAAAAGGAATTGTTTTTTGGGATCATGTGTTACAAAATCATTAGCTACGAAGGAATCTGATACTAGACTTGTGCATTCGGATTCAGCCGAATTGGGATTTGGCTGAATAAGGACAAATTGACTGTTTGGCCAAATTATATATCTCTGAAGAGTCGTAGCTGTAGGGATGTATAGAAAATGACTAACATCTGTTACTTTTTTCTCACTTGATCTGTGAACCAAATGGCAGGAAAATGCACCCATCATTGTACTGCAAAAAAGATAAACATATTTTATAATATTTATCGTATGTATATATTTTGCAGTACAATGATTGGCCTATTTCCGCAGCCTTTCTAGTTTGTCTGAATGATTCCCCAAATATTTTTATATGGATGATATTTGGTGAACAAAATCTTCATACAAAAAGCATTGAATATCCCAAACAATATTTAAATTTAGGGAAAAATTATTTGGCTAACCAATCTTTCCCACCATGCACAAGTTTATTTAATACTGACCATGAAACCGTGAAAATATTATCCTCACTCAAAATACTTGTAATATACCTTATGATGTGGTAGGGTTGTTAGAGCAAAATCTGAGTATGATTATTAACCCCTTCCCGACCGCTGACGGTTCAGGACCATCATCGGAAAAATCCCCTTGAGGAACGGTGATGGTCCATATACAAAATTACATAAAATTACATAAATAATTTCATAAAAATGCACGTAGACTTCAAATATATAAACATGTGTATGTATTTAAATTCTACGTGTATATTTATGTAATATTTTTACATAATTATGTAATTTTATTGATTGCAATTAGAGGGACCTGCCTGACAACCCAGGCCGAAAGTCCAGAGAATTTAACTTGCTAGCACTGTATTTAAATCTGTAACTTTCTGCGACACCCTTAAACCTGTACTGTTTTACTCGGGAGACTTCGCTGAACACAAATAGTATTGTTTCAAAACAGTAAAACATATCATAGCGATGATATTGTCAGTGAAAGTGATTTTTGTTTGCATTTTTCACACACAAACGGCACTTTCACTGAAGATATAATTGTTGTGATACGTTTTACTGTTTTGAAACACTAATATTTGTGTTCAGCAAAGTCTCCTGAGTATAACACTACCCCCAATGTACAGGTTTTATAGTGTTTTTGAAAGTTACCGGGTCAAATATTTTTACATTGAAAATTGCCAGGTTGGTTATGTTGCCTTTGAGAGCATTTGGTAGCCCAGGAATGAGAATTACCCCCATGATGGCATACCATTTGCAAAAGAAGACAACCCGATGTATTGCAAATGGGGTATGTTCATTCTTTTTTAGTAGCCACTTAGTCACAAACACTGGCCAAAATTAGCGTTCAATTTCATTTTTTGCAATTTTCACACACAAACAAATATAAATGCTAACTTTGGCCAGTGTTTGTGACTAAGTGGCTACTAAAAAAGACTGGACATACCCCATATTGAATACCCTGGGAAGTCTACTTTAAATAAATATGTACATGTGAGGTGTGATTCAGAGATTTATGACAGATAACAGTGTTACAATGTCACTATTGATACATTTAAAAAAAATATTTTTTGATACAGCAATTTTCTAATTGTACTTATAGCCCTATAATTTGCAAAAAAAAAAAAGCAAAAAAGCCCATAAACACTGGGTGTTTTTAAACTCAGGACAACATTTTGAATCTATTTGGCAGTTTATTTCATTAGCTTTTGTAGATCTGAAAAAGATTTTTCAAGTAAAAGTCAAAAAACATGTTTTTTTTTCAATTTTTCACCATATTTTATTATTTTTTTATAAAGTAAATTATATGACATGATACAAATAATGGTATGTAAAGAAAGCCCCCTTTGTCCTGAAAAAAACAATATATAATTTGTATGGGAACCGTAAATGAGAGAGAGGAAAATTACAGCTAAACACAAACACCACAAAAGTGTTAAAATAGCTCTGGTGGTTAACGTCCAACATGGCAAAAACAGTCCAGTCGTGAAGGGGTTAAACAGGAATGAATATACAGGTTAAAAATTCTATATAAATAGGACAGTTAGATTTCAAATCATTCTTCCATTATATTTTATGCTAAAATTAAGCACCAGTGTTCTGTGTATACTTAATGGACATCGTCACTTTTACCAACCGTGGAAAAAACTTTTTTTTAAATTGTTCTTTTTCTTCTAGTATATGCCCTTTGATAATTTGCCCAAATATTAAAATGTTCTTATATAACTATGTAAAAACTATTCACATATGAGTTATTATGGTTAATTCAAGCCACACTTAATACCACTCAAGTCTAATCTGTTGATTTAATGACAATTCATAACATAAATAGCTACAGATTCAGGCGATCAGAACGTTCTCTATCTACAATTAATACTATTATGCTTGTTATCTTAACTTCAAGAATATTTTATAAACATAAAATCTCGTACATTAAATATGTAAATATGTTTCTGAAAATAAAGCATAATGGTATAAAAAGTCAACAAAACTGGTCTAACATATTTCAACAAAAACAAACTTGGATGCATATGTACAATTTATATAATTATGAGTATTCTTTCTCAATCAATCTAAAAACAAGTTAACCCCTTCATTATCAAATTCCTTTTCTATAAAAAAAAAGTGTAGCAGTTTTTTTAAGGTTCGGTTGTGCAGCAAGCTCTTAACTTAGGATAACAATGAAATATAAAACACTATACAAATAGGATGGCGCAAGTAGCATAAAAAATTTAATAAAAATGGGTGTGTTATTAACAATGCAGCAGCCCAATCTGATAAGCCCTGGTGATACAACTCAGAAAAACAGTATAATTATAAAAAGATTGATGCGCATAAAAACAATAAATATTATAAAACCCACTGATGATACTTATGTGAAATACTCAGACCCTACACAGGGGTCTGAGTATTTCACATAAGTATCATCAGTGGGTTTTATAATATGTATTGTTTTTATGTGCACCAATCTTATTATAATTATAACAATGAAATATAGCAATGGCTTTAGTACTCATGAGCCCAAATATATAAAACAATATATGGTGACATAACAAAGGGAAAAATATGAAATCAAGGCGAGCGTGCCTTTTAGAGAGTGTTGCTAGTGATGCAACTCATGTTACTGGTGAGAGCCATACTGGGCTGGCCCATCCTGGAAGTGGACATGTCCACCCACTGAATTGGTCTTGTTAAACACCCCAGGCTGACAGACAGCTTCCTGGTTTGCCCCTCACCTACAGGACCATGTAAAGAGGGTTGTTGAAGCACTGTCTGCGTGGTCCTAATGCCCACTGCACAGTCTGAAGCACGTCTAATGATGCGCTTGCGCTGTGCTGTCAAATTCAGGACACCAAGGAACTAAGAGCTTATTTTCATATTTTTGGACAAGCTTTTTAAATATTTTTTTCAAAATATTAAGAAATATTTTAAAATGTCAATATATCAAAAAATATCAAAATATTAAATCACTTTAAAAGTTTATCAAAAAAATATAAAATTATTTGAAAAGCGTATCCCAAAATATGATATTGAGGCCTAAATTGGGATGGCAGCAGAGGACCCCAGAATCAGGAGTGACCGTGCATGAATATATTGCTTTCCTTGAAAATTGACAGCCAGGAAATTAACGCAGAAACAACTGTGTTTAAAATCTATAATTTCTTTCTTCCTCCCATTTTTATGAAACTCTTGCATATTGGAGAAGTTGGACAAGTTGGACAAAACATAACCTGCAAGCGTTCCTTTAACTTACTTTATAAGAGAATTAATAAAATCTTTTATATTTATGTGAACAATATATCTACCTCTGATCCCACTTTTTGCCTACATGCAAGCTAGGAGCCATATAGCCTCCAGAATAGGCCAAATTGATAACACAGCATTAAAAGCCTCTTTATAAATCACTGGTAAGACAACATCTTGAATATGTTGTGCAATTGTGGGCACCTGTTCTAAAGAAGGATACTACGGCATTAGAAAAAGTGAAGAGGTTTGGTACAAAAATAATAAAAGGAATGGAACCTTTTAGTGTAAAGACGGAAAGTAACAGCTGTAAATATTTTTAGTTTATAAAAATGGCCTCTCAGAGGGGAAATGATAGCATTATACATATATATTTTTGGCTAATAGAAACCATTGGTTGTAAATGTATTCATAAACAGGACTATGCATATGACACCAGGTCAGTCATTTAGACTGGAAGAAAGATTTAGTCTGAGGCAAAGGAAATGTTTTTTTGTGTAAGAACAAGGATGTGGAATTCTCTACCTGAAGTTGTGGTTTTTCCAGAGTCTGTTTAAACAGCAATTGAATAAATACTTGCAAAACAAAGTATTTAGGGATACAATTTAAATTTGTGGAGTGGTAGCTTTTTGATCCATGGAGAAATGTTTTATTTTTCCTTCGTTACAATGTATTTTCTACTTAATGTTCTGACTTTTTCTAGACTACCATTCAATCTGACTATTACAATGTTTTACAAAGAGTAGAGACAGAAATCGATCTCATAAAGACTTCAATAACAACTGTGATCAAATTTTAACTGACTTTTTAGAACTGATATATTAATTAAATTTTTGTCTTACTAAGCAGCCATTGTTGGATAATTTTTATAAAGCGCCAACAAATTCCACAGGGCTGTAGAATGGGTGGACATATATTTGTAACAAAACAAATTGGACACACAGGGACAAAGATATTGATGGTCCTGCTCAATGAGCTTCCATGTTAGGAGTATAATATAGTGACACAAATGGTAAGGGTTGAGTAGAAAAGTAGGCTGTTAGGCTAGTATTCACTGAGGGCTTAGTGTTTTGTTTTTGGATCAACTTTTACTGTTATCTGACCAACCGCTGTTTAGCATAACGTACCTGTCACTGCTGTTTCACATAGACCAATCAAAGCCAAGGATAGTCCTGTGTGCTAATTATAGTTGGTCAAATTATGTTGAGCAGCTGTTGGTCAAATAACAGTAGTATCTGACCCAACAAGATTGCTCAGCCATATACACCCTTCCCTTCTCCGTTAGACACTCACCCAGTCTCCACTCCTTCAAAAAATCATTCAAAACTCACTTTTTCACAAAAGCATATCAATTAAACAGTTAATGGCTCCAAAAAAAAACCACACTAAGTCTTTATTGAGTACTATTCTACCAATCTACTTCCCTAATACTTCCCGTACCTTTTGTGTCACTTTACCTCACTCCCTCTAGCACATAAGCTCATTGAGCAGGGCCCTCAACCCCTCTGTTTCTGTGCGTCAAACTTGTTTGGTTACAATTACATGTTTGTTATTCCACCCATTGTAAAGCACTACAGAATTTGTTGGTGCTATATAAATTTAATAATAATAATATAAAAAAGTAATATTTTATCAAAAAAATCTAAATAGAGAATGAAAAAAAAATCATTAGGTTTTATTAAAAGTAATATTTAAAAAACAAAACAAAACAATGAAGTGAAAATTTGATGACAGCTATCCTTTAAACGTTGAAGACACCACAGATGTATGAATGTCCCATCAGAGTGTCTGTAGCTCCTGCACACCTTAGTAATCAAATAAACACTTTACATATTAATGGACTGGTGCAAAATTTAGTCTAGAGAGTTATTTGAGCATTATTTTCTTCTGCTAGGATTTAATGGATGATTTTAGAATTCAGGGAAGGAATATGTTGTATAAACGTTGGGATATAATAAACAAAGGGACTGCTTTTGTTTAAATGAAACTTGGACAAATATATGTTTTAAATATTCTTATTTAGGAATAGGTTTTATGCACCCAAAGTGTAAGCTTTACATGTCAGTCTTACTTGCTCAATAAGACAAGTGTGTATGACAAATGTGAGTGCACTTATTGAGAAAGACAGAAATTATGGCTTTGCAAACACATAGCAAGCATACCAACATTATTTTCATTGTTAAAGGAACACTATTGTGTCAAGAATTCTAATGCTATAGTGACCGAGTCACTGTTTAGGCAACTATGCTCCCCCCATGCAAGGGTTAAAAGTAAACATCTTGAGAGTTAACTTACCTTGTTTCCCATGCTACAATACTCTGTATGCATCTGGTTCCACCTCTTTGGATGAGAAGGATTAAATATGGAGCACATGGCAACCCTTGGACATGAAGTATTTTGAGTGCCTATAGCATTCCTCTAAGTGCCTTAAAAAATTAGAGTAAACTTGGTGCTTGTGGAGATAAGCAAGATGGCACATATGTATATGCAAATCATGTGCATGCTCAGATTTAACTTAGCTAGTGCTACAGATTAACACCGTTGTTTCATATTTCAACTCAGTACAGGAATTGAATAGACATATACATCTCTTTTTAGTTACAATCAGAGCAGTCTTTATTACCTGGACATAAAATGAGAACATTATCTTTAGGTATTATAGAGATAGAAATATTGTAGGCACTTTTCTTTCTTTATTTTTTGTGATTCAATTTTCTACTGGTATAGCAGCTAATAGTACAATATAAGGGCAGATTTCTTAGAGCTTGAGTGACATATGAATCAATCACCCTACGGGGTAAACATAAATATTGCTACCCTAAGGCTAGACTCATTCTTTAGTCACTCAACTCCGTACACTCAAGTGAAATACATTACCTCTCAAATTCACCTCTTTTAATTTCGCCAGTATCTCGATGGGTTTTAATCTATGCATTCATGTATTTTCATATATTTCCACATACATTGTAAAAACAAATACAGAAAAAGATTTTGTATTTTTTAAGAGGACCAAGTTAAAAGAATTGGCCATGTGCATATTTGGCTTAACAACTTACATCTAATGACCCATTGACCTTTCTCATTGATCAAAGTTCTTCTGTCAGGTGAAAATAGACCTTTAGGACAATTTTCTGCTTCAATAGATTCACAAACAAAAATAAATAATTATATTTGTATACACACTTGTTTTTTTAAGATGGCATGAAAATGAATAGTCATTTCCGATAATCGAGGCTTAACTTGAGATACTTAAGACATCAAAGTTGCTCATTTATATACTAAATAATTTTATTAAATTATAATTTCATAAGTAGAATTAAAGCACAAATGTATACATCATTTACAGAACATTTTAATAACTACTGCAAAGCTCCAGTAGTTCAATCTGTATAATTTATAATTGAAATGGGTTTAAAAAAGTAATGGAAATATACTGTATGCTGTATAAAAAAAGCAAATGACAATATATTTCAGAAATTAAATCTCTATCTCACATTTTACCTTGCAGTTTTTGGATCCATGAAACTATTAATGCAACAAATAATGTAGTGGCAATAAATCTCAAGAAAAAAATGTTTTGTTTTTTTTTCATTTGTCTTCGGTTTGGAAAAATATTGCCGAGGTCATACTGACTCCCACCGAAAGTATAGATGCAATAATTAGATATTTGCCTTTTTATGGCTTTTTCATAGTAAGCTAAATGTCAATTTAGATTAAAGGGGATATTAACTATTATATAAAACTGCAAAAAACCTTTAAAAAGTTTATTCAACAAAAAGTCAATTTTGTAATGGTTTATTGATATGAAATGTTTTCTTATTTGACAGATCAGCTTCAAAGGTGCTGTTCTACCTACTGCAGAAAAAAAGACAGGTAGGAACATCCAAACAGCAAATAATTGAAGGAATGTTGCTGAAAGATAGCAAAAATCTAAACCTGCATTGCCTTTTTAAAAACTTTTTTTTATTTTGCTCCAATTTTAAAAGCAACAAACAAAACCCCTACAAACAAACAGCATTTCCAACTGTTGCTAACAATAAAGTCAATAGCAGTTATTAAAAAAAATATAGCTCATTAATTAGCTATGAAGTGTGCTTAATTGAAGGAACATTCCCACCCCAACAAACTAAATTGTTAGGAAGGAAGGAGTACCCGGCACCTTTTTACTTTTAGGTGTTAAATTGTTTGGCAGTGGTTTAATCCCCAAGGTGGCCGCCTAGCATCTCTGCACTGCAATATGAGGAGAGTTTAGCCAAATGATGCTCTCAGGTTATCAATGGATTCCCAAAATGAAAATATATCTCACCTTAAAAATAACTATTTTAGCACATCTAACAAAATATAGCGACAGATTATGATTTGTTTTTCTCCTAATACTGTTAATATATGTTCCTATTTATAATTTTAGCTTGTGGTTAGTTTTACCCACATGTCCTCACCCTAAGGGGCATAATAATAAAAAAAAAATATTATATTTTAGGAATCACATGTTATAAGAGAATGGATCTTGCAATTTTTATTATTTGTATAAAAATATTAGCTTTTTTCCTCTTTAAAACACTAGAGGTACTACACCTCACATATTTATTACAGTTATAAAATACTGCACTATTTTCCTCTATGCAGCTTTTTGTGAGTAGCCTCTTAAAATTCATAGCCTCCCTATGCACAATTTTTGGTTTATTAAGCAAGCCATTTTTGTGACAAATGATACAAAAAAGAGATAGTTGATTTTCAATAACATGAATGGTAAAGATATTTTAATATATAAAAAAAGAAAAAGCAAGGATAAAGATAATCAAATCTCAAAAGTTTGTACATTTATTTCAAAGAAAAGGGTTTTAAAAAGTTTTATTCAGTTTTAATCAGGAGGGAGAACTTGGTCATTATATAGGAGATAAACAAAAAAATGAGTCAAAATCACAGGCTCTAGAGATTGTAAGTGCATCACTGTGTAGTGTGAAGCATTTGTGAATAATACTTATTACACTACACAATTTGCTGTGTTTTTTTTCTTATAGGTATCTTACCGTTTACTGTTAGGTTTCTGGTGTGGTCAAAGTTATAACGTTTAGTGCTGCGTTATTACCTTGTGTTAGTAACTGTCTCTAAATATCAGAGTCTGAAACATGGATTTCAGTAGACCTTTATTTATCCTTAAGCATATATCCTCTTCACTAACTGATTCCACAGTAACTACTCAAAATAATGTTGAACTGTCACACAGAGACCTAGACATTCTGGGGATGGGGTGTCCTGCTGTTTTTAAATGCTGCAGTCATCTCAAAAGAAAGAAAGAGTAACAACTGTGAAAGACTTTGGATAACAATGTAACATTCAGCAGAGATATAAAAAACATAAAACGGTAAAACATAAATTTGAACTAGAACAGTTTATCTGTATAGTTAATGTTCATAGGTTCTAGAGCATGGTCCTTATTTACATGGCCATTCTTTGCCTTGATGGTCATAGAGTAGTTAGCTGAGGGAAATTGGTCTCTGGCAGAGTAATCAATGGTTGTAGATCACCAATGAAAGTTTATTGCTGAATGGGATCATTCTGATGTTTTTATAATATGATGTCTGGAATTATCCTGCCTACGGTAGTTTCTAATCCATACTCTATAATGAATATTAAACTCTGGAACACTATAAGTGTCAAACTCCTGTTTAAGATGATCTGGTCAAACTTGATCAAGAGATGTTCTCAGGTGTCTTTCAAACATAGACAATGGAAGTGATAAGACAGTTGTGGCATTTGGTGTGGTTCAATAAAACATTACAAAGTATATGTGGATTAAATTTGTTTTGAGATTATTTTGTACAAATTGTTTAGCCTGTTTATTTTAGAGGATGTGAAATATGGAGCTGTCTTATTGTGCTAGATATTATTTTAAGCCAGAAAAGTCTCCAATTCCTGAGACACAAATTATGGACTATGGTGTGAAACCAATGTTTTAGGCAATCCAAAACTTGCAAACAAGCTGGAAAGTTTGACAATGATTTGCTCTGCTGTAATACTTGACATTTGAACCACTTATGGCCACTTAAAATGAGCATTCACAGCTAGTAAATATATGAATGCATCAACTGTTCCTGTAAAATCACTATGGATTCTTATCTAAGATTTAATTCGCCATAGCCAAGTCCTGGAGGAATGCCTTGTCGGATTCCTCTGGGTTGGGGTGCATGCATTGCATGCAGCTACATAAGAAGATGCATCTGTATCCAATGTAAACCATCAAATATATTCCTATGCTTGTTGCATCATTTTTACTATAACCTGATGTGAGCTGTGTAGTTACTTGTTACTTGTGAACCCGAAAAAAAGTCTGCCTGAATCATGCACAATTGTATTACTCTTTGTAAAATATGGGTTGAAGGACGACTACAGGCACCCAGACCACTACAGCTTAATGAAGTGGTCTGGGTGCCAGGTCCATCTAGGATTAACCCTGCCTGCTGTAAGCATAACAGTTTCAGAGAAACTGCTATGTTTACAAATGGGTTAATCCAGCCTCTAGTGGCTGTCTCATTGACAGCCGCTAGAGGCGCTTCCGCGCTTCTCACTGTGATTTTCACAGTGAGAAGATGCCAGCGTCCATAGGAAAGCATCGAGAATGCTTTCCTATGGACTGTCTGAATGCGCGCGCAGCTCTTGCCGCGCATGCGCATTCAGCCGATGACTACCGAAGGAGGAGGAGAGTCCCCAGCGCAGAGGGAGCCCGGCGCTGGAGAAAGGTAAATGTTTAACCCCTTCCTCCCCCTTCAGCCCGGCGGGAGTGGGACCATGAGGGTGGGGGCACCCTCGGGGCACTATATTTTCTAAAAAAAAAAACTCCTGCCAAAAATGGGTGGGGCTCCGTGCATAGAAAAACGGTGTGGAAGGGGACTTGTGAGTGGGAAGGGGCATAGCTACTTGGAGAATTAGCAGCCAAGTTAGAGCCTCAGGTGAGCTATCTGGCTATATCTATATCAAAATAGATGTTTGGCACATACTCAAGCGTTCTTATGTGTTTCATATAAAGTTGGAAGGCTTAAAGGTAATGCATATTTTTACTATCAAATTGTCGACAACAGGTTTCTTGTGTTATAGCTTCTACAGTGACTTTATTATTATATTGTATAATATCTTAAATTATTTTGATTTGTACATATATAATTAATTGTCTCTTTTCGGGGCATCACCTAGTTTATCGTTACTCAATGGTGGTAGACACAAAATCATATAGTTAATCTTATGAAAATTGTATAGATAAGCAAGAAGTAATATGTGTTCAGTATATTACGTAAATTCTAGGCATTACATAAAAATGGAGAAGATAGAAGTGATGGTTGTGGCCAAAGAGATTAGCAAAGGAAACCCTTAAAGAACAATAGAAATATATTGCACAGATGGGTCGATGTCTCAATATACTTTCATGATATAATAATGCACATCAATGCTATGTTATCTGAAATCCTTTATCTTGAACAAAAATTGAAAAAATTATCACAGTTATCCTTTAATCATAAGCCTGCCCTTTGGTATCTTTTGGGAAAATAATAAGTCTGGGGGGTTCACCTTGTTAAGTTAGACTGACTGCAAATGCTCAAGTAACAGCTAGCTAGTAATATTCTTATTGACTTTAGATATTTAGTAGGGAGAGTAATCACCAATCTGAGAGATTTTTTTGACTGAGAAATAATTTGATTTGAATAAATATTTTTTTCTCAGCAAGAGTTAGAGAGCCATACTGGCACTGAAATGCTGGCAGCTGGCAGGGGAAGGAAAGAGGACCCGGGGAGTACTAAAATGCAGCCATGGCAACACTCCAGATCTCGCAAGAGTGAACTCTAGCCTCAGGAGCTATAGGCTAGAGTTCACTCTCACCACCAGAACCACCAGTTGCCTCTCCACTGGACCACCAAGAAATGAGAAAGATCCCCCCTCCCTAAGCAAAGGTAAGAAGGGAGGGGGGATATAAAGTATATTAATTTTAATTTAAAAAAAAATATACATACGCCCTCCCACACACACAAACACTCACGCACTACCCCAATACACACACACACACACTGACCCATACACACACACACTGCCCCCATACCTACACACTGCCCCAATACAGACTGCACTGCACATACACACAAACTGCCCCACTCACACACACACTGCATCCCACACACACACTGCACCACCCCACACAGACTACACCTCTCATGCACTTTGCACCCCTCACAGACACACTGCCCCTAACACACTGCACCACCATAAACACACACCGAACCCCTTATATATATATATATATATATACACACACACACACACACACACACACACACAGTGAACACCTCACACACACACACACACCCTGCACCCCTCACACAAACAAACTTCACCCCTCATACACTTTGCACCCCTCACAGACACACACACTCACCACTGCCCCTATCCCAGCAGACCCAAACTGTTCTTAAACAGTTTTACTACTTACTCTGGAAGGGCACCATAGCACTTCCGGCAGATTATCACTACAGAGAGCTGTAGTAGTTATTGTTCCTGGATTGTTTCTTTAAATAATCTGCCAGTGCTCCTCCCAAGATTAGGTTCTGGATCTGCCCCTGTGCTCCATTTTTGTATCTATTCCCTTCTGAGCCCACTTTAGATTGTCAAGGGACTCCTGTGTTGCCTGCTTGGCTCTCCTCCATCGCTCCGATTCTGTTCATGAGAGAGTGTATGTCCTCTCAAATGATTTACTTGAAATATGGAGCTAATGTCTTTCAGAAATAATTTAAAATCCTGGTTGGTGGCTGGTGTATCGGCCTCTTCATCTGAGGATAAATGGTGCAAGCCTCCTGTCTTGGGTAAGTCATCTAGGGCATCCCTGAAATGTATTTGCAATTTTATTTTTAATTATTTATATACAATTTTAAATATATTCCACATTTCAAAAGGAATGAAAAAAATATATTCGGTCAACCAACTTTTAATAAAGGGGGGAAAAAAAGGCAAGACAAAAAGGTCCAGACAAGCACATGGGAAATCTTAAAAAGGTTCAGTTTCCACTTGAACTTTTAAAAGGCAGATGTCCATACATCTTGACATTTATTTTGAACAAAAAATAATGTTTATTTTATTTTAGAGACTCACACCTTTTCTGAAAAATCTATTTTTCCATGATTTTAACATCATAATAACTTAGTATTAGAGTTGAGTGGACACCTGGATGTTCGGGTTCGGCCGAACTTTGAAAAAAAGTCTGGGTTCGGGCTCGAACTTGACCCCGAACCTGAACCCTATTGAAGTCAATGGGGACCCGAACTTTTTGCCACAAAAATGCCTCTAAAAAACTCCTGGAAAGGGTTAGAGAGCTGCAAAAGGAAGTAAATGGGGTAAGAGTAGGACAAGTGCCCTGGAAACAAACGTGGATAAGGAAATCACTTAAAATAACATACAAATTAAAAATGCAGCTGAGCCATAAAATAGCACTAGATGTAATCTTTGATTTTAGCTTTGGAAGAACATAAATCAAAATCTAAAGCATGGCTGTCAGGAGGATCACCAGAATTATACATTTGAGAGAGGGTTGGAGTGCAAGGTATTCTCTTTCATTGTTCAAACTGAGCTCAACTCCTGATGCATGGAGAAAAGGCCTTCACAAGCCTCTGCTATTGTGTACATAGTTTATACTACGTGACCCATAGGTTGAGGAGGCGGTGACCACGGCAGTGTAGGTAGCCAACACTGTTTTTTATATATATATATATTTAGATTGGGGTAGCCCCCTAAAATATTGGGACATATAAAAAAAGAAAACTGTTCCGTGCGTGCTGCATCTAAAACTCCACTCTTGCCTGCTGCTGCTCGCTCAGTCTCATGAGGCGGTGAGCAGGAAGGCTGAAGTTCCGCTGCAGCGCAGACAGGCGAGCACCAGCAGGGCATAAACGCTAAAAAAAGCGCACAGACAGCCAGCACTTTCTGCAGCAGCTCTAATATATCTGGGTATACACCGTGGCGGTGTAGGTGGAAGCGGCGGTGGAGGAGGAGGCGGCAACAGGAGGCAAAGCTGTGCACCCAAATAAAGATTGTCAAACGTTGTATCCTGGAACTGTGTCCCATCCGATTACTGGGGAAATGGATCTGACCTATTCTAATCAAAAAGGGATAACCATCGGTAACGCAGGTCCCGCTTCAACTGGTGGCAAGCGGTGAGATCCCATGTGCCAACAGACCCATGGACTACAGTGCTCTAAAGCAACCTACATTGCAGGACTTGTGTGGAGCCAGAGGAATAATGCCTGGTGGGCGTAACAAGGCCAAATTGATGACCAGGCACACACTGAGGAAACGAACCTCAGCCAGGGGCCGGAGATGAGGAGGAAGTGCGCAAGGTGGTGGAATGGCACCTGGCATATTACCGAGAGCCTCCCTTGGAGGAGATTGTCAGCAGGACCTTTTTGGAGGTGCAAGCCTATGTCCTTGCCAATAGACAGAGGGCGACCTTCATGAACCAAGATGAAGGAAGAAAGGAGCAGAGGGCGCCAGGAAGCACAACCACCCTGGCCCACGAGCTACCATACAATGCCTTCAAAGACTTCAAGGAAGCAGAAGAAGGCATCGATGACTTTTTACAAGACTTTGAGCGCCAGTGCCTACTCCAAGACGTGGACTCCAGCGACTGGGTCACCATCCTGGCCAGCAAACTAGTGGGGAAGGCAGTGGATATTTACTGGGCTGTACCAGAAGAGCAGATAAGAGACTATACCTTTATTACCCAAATCCTCCTGTCCCGGTATGCGGTCACCCCCGAGCAATACAGCCGAAGGTTTAAGGAGACCGGGAAAGGGGAGAAGGATTCCCATGCGGAGTGGGCATGCCGCATCACAACTGGCTCAACTCCTATCAAGCCAAGTTCCTGGAGGAGATCATCCAGCTCGTCATGCTAGAGCACTTTTTCAATGTGCTCCCCAACGACAAGGCGATGACGCATTCGTATGTCAATCCATATCAACTTTCAATGCCATTTACTGCGCCTACCATGGTGATCATGGGTAATGGGGAATCAGGGTTCGATTTCATACAGGGACCCTGACAAACGGCTACCATATGCAAGGAAGGCAGCAGGTGCGCAAATTACCCAATCCCGACGTGGGGAGGTAGTGATGACAAATAACAATACATGACTCTTTAGAGGCCCTGTAATTGTAATGAGTCCACTTGAAATCCTTTAACTCTGATCATTTGGAGGGCAAGTCTGGTGCAGAGCGACTGACACGTGCGTGCTGCAGCTGAAACTCCACCATCGCCTGCTGCTGCTCACACAGTCTCTCCAGCATGTGCAAGGTGGAGTTCCATCTTTTGGGCACATCGCATTTGAGGCGGTGAGCGGGACGGCCACTCCGCTTTTGCACCCTGCTCCCTCTTATGCTGTGCTTGTGCCTCTGTGTGACCAGTGCCTCTTCCTCCAAACTGCACACGTCACTCACATGACCTTGATTCCATGTGGGGTCTAGGACCTCATCATCCTCCACAATATCTTCCACCCACTCCTCAACCCTGCCCTCATTGCCGGTCTGCACAATGCAGAAAGCCACAGCAGTTGCAACCTGTGTTTTTCCAGCATGTAAAGTCTGCAAAGGACATATGGAAATTGTTTTAGAATTGTATCCAGGCAACAGTTTTCCCTATAAACTGACCTCTCAGTTTGACTTGTGAGGGTATTGCTCCTCAAATTATAATATTGTTATATTGGTATTTGACGCTTCTATTTGACTCTCAGATATGAAGAGCAAGCCCAAAATGTACTATTTAGCAGATTAGCAGCAAAACAATTAGAATGTGTACAACTACGCTGTAAGCGCACTATTTGACGCTTCTATTTGACTCTCAGATATGAAGAGCATGCCCAAAATGTACTATTTAGCAGATTAGCACCCAGAAAATAAGAATTTTTACAACTGCGCTGTAAGCGCAGTATTTGACGCTTCTATTTGACTCTCAGATATGAAGAGCACACCCAAAATGTACTATTTAGCAGATTAGCACCAAAACAATTAGAAATTTTACAACTTCACTGTAACTGCACTATTCAACGCTTCTATTTGACTCTCAGATATGAAGAGCACGCCCAAAATGTAATATTTAGCAGATTAGCAACAAAACAATTAGAATTTTTACAACTTCACTGTAAGTGCACTATTTGACGCTTCTATTTGACTCTCAGATATGAAGAGCAGGCCCCAAAATGTACTATTTAGCAGATGAGCACCGAGAAAATAAGAATGTTTACACCTGCGCTGTCAGCGCACTTTTCGATGCTTCTATTGACTCTCAGATATGAAGAGCACGCCCAAAATGTACAATTTAGCAGATTAGCAGCAAAACAATTAGAATGTTTACAACTGCGCTGCAAGCGCACTATTTGACGCTTCTATTTGACTTTCAGATATGAAGAGCACGCCCCAAATGTACTATTTAGCAGATTGGCAGCAAAACAATGAGAATGTTTACAACTGCAATGTAAGTGCACTATTTGACGCTTCTATTTGACTCTCAAATATGAAGAGCATGCCCAAAATGTACTATTTAGCAGTTTGGCAGCAAAAAAATTGGAATGTCTACATCTGCGCTGTAAGCACACTATTTGACGCTTCTATTTGACTCTCACATATGAAGAGCAGGCCCCAAAATATACTATTTAGCAGATGAGCACCCAGAAAATAAGAATGTTTACAACTTCACTGTAAGCGCACTATTTGACACTTCTATTTGACTCTCAGATATGAAGAGCACGCCCCAAATGTACTATTTAGCAGATTAGCACCCAGAAAATAAGAATGTTTACACCTGCTCTGTAAGCGCACTTTTTGATGCTTCTATTGACTCTCAGATATGAAGAGCGCGCCCAAAATGTACAATTTAGCAGATTAGCAGCAAAACAATTTACATTTTTACAACTGCGTTGTAAGCGCACTATTTGACGCTTCTATTTGACTCTCAGATATGAAGAGCACACCCAAAATGTACTATTTAGCAGATTAGCAGCAAAACAATTAGAATGTTTACAACTGCACTGTAAGTGCATTATTTGACGCTTCTATTTGACTCTCAGATCCCCAAAATGTACTATTTAGCAGATTAGCACCTAGAAAATAAGAAATTTTTACAACTGCGCTGTAAGCGCACTATTTGACGCTTCTATTTGACTCAGATATAAAGTGCACCCCACTAATGTACTATTTAGCATTCCTTTCAAGGAGTTTTTCACAGTCCACTCCATGTATAGGCAATCAATTACTTGCAATTTTATTTGTGAGATGTTGTGTCTCATTTTTGTTGGGAATGGGTAATTCACATTTCCTTGTTCTGATAGTAGAATAGAATAAATATATCTTTCAATTTTTGTGTGGTCTTCCCAACATATGTGAGTCCACACAAACACTTAAGTGTGAATATTACATATGTTGAGTTACAAGTTAAATAGTTTTTAATGAAATATTTCTTATTGTATCTAGGATGTAAAAACGAATCTCCCCTGATAATTGCACTGTATATATTACAATTTAAACATAGATAACATTCACGGTTTGGTGGACCATCTTTTTTTACTTTCCATAAGGAATGTATTCTGCTCTGGCTTATTTGCTTCTCAAGGTATTACTTCTCATGTTAGCCATAAAGGTTCCTCATTGAACTCCTATATATTGGGATCTAAAGGTTTTAGTAAATGCCAATATTTCCTAAAGATTTAATTAATTTGTGAACTACGTGCCCCAAAAGTCATTAGTGGAACCAAAAACCTCTTTTAATTTGAGTAATTTTCTAGATATTTTATTGTACATTTTTTCATCCTTCAGTATTGTTGTGGCCGTGACTTAAATATGAATATTAATATTTTTATTGATATATTATAATTAAGCAATATGTAACAATATTAATATTTTTTATTGTTTGTGATATTCTGGTCGAATATGTGGATAGAAAATACACGAAACGTTGTAATGTTAAATGTATATTTAATATAATTATAATAACAAATAAACAATGCTAGCAGAATGTAAATGTACTACAATAATTATACAATATAAAACTACAACATATTCCTTAGAAAAGGCTGTAACATTTCATAAATGTTACAATGGATTCATATGGTACAATACAAAACATGAACAAACTTATACAGGCCCCAGCCTGTAAGGCTGGGGATAAACAGTAAGTTGCTGCATTCTTAGGCAGTCAAAGGGAGAACGAAAGAGAGACGGAATCCTTCCTACATCTTGTTTTTATTCAGTGTATTCCTAAGTGGGCAGGCCTGTGATGTCACTGCCAGAAGCACATGGCTTGAGGAATCCTACACACTGCCCCTAGTGGTGCCTCTAAAGCATGAACCTCATTATGCTTTATTTTATTACATAAATCATTATAATAATATCATTACAAGTATATTATCTGGATATCCTCTATCTGTGAATTTTTTAAACATCATCAATTCTCATACCCATTTTTTCTTCTTCAGAAACTATTTCACCCAAAACTCATGGTAGGGCTTTCAAAAGACTATATATCACAATGTAAATATAATTTGTCAGTTGGTTTTGAAAATAAATTAGTGCCCAATTTATATTTCTTAATATATATCACGGTATCCAGAAATTCTATTTTCTCTCTGTTTGTATCTGAGATCTTACTCAAATGCTTAAGGGACATATTTGTAAATTATCAGGTCACTTTTTTGATAAGCACAGGGAATGGTGAGAATTTGTGACACATTTGCATAAATAAATTGTAACACATTGTTATATATGGAAAATTAATTGCACAAATAGTTGTAATATATCTAAATACACTGTATCATATTAACCCTATTTGGAAGCAACTAAAGAAAGTTAATATAAAAAAAGCTCCAGGGCCTGACGGTATTCATCCAAGAGTACTTAAGGAACTAAGTGTAGAAGTAAGTGAACCTCTGTTTTTAATCTTTCAAGATTCATTTCTTTCAGGAATTGTTCTGGAGGATTGGAGGAAGGCAGATGTGGTTCCTATATTCAAAAAGGGTTCAAAATCCTTGCCTGGAAATTGTAGACCTGTGAGCTTAACTTCTGTGACTGGGAAAATATTTGAAGGACTATTAAGGGATAATATTCAGGAATTCATTAGGAAGAACTTGGTTATTAGCAAAAATCAGCAGGTTTTTATGAAGCACGTGTAATGTCAAAAGAACTTGATTGCGTTCTACGAAGAAGTAAGTAGAAGTATAGATCAGAGTGTTGCAGTGGATGTGATCTGTTTGATACAATAGATTCGTGTTCAAACTCAAGGAAATCGGTCTAGATGAAAATGCTTGTTCTTGGGTAGAACATTGGCTTAAGAATAGAGTACAAAGTTGTCATTAATGGTAAATTTTCAAGCTGGACAGAGGTGGCAAGTGGTGTCCCTCTGGGTTCTGTTTTGGGACCTCTTCTATTTAACATGTTTATAAATGATGTTGAAAAAAGCATTGAAAACTCTGTAAAGTAATACAATGTGAGCAAGATATTACTTTGCTGCAGAGGGATTTAGATAGACTAGAGGACTGGGCACTCAAATGGCAGATGAAATTTAGAAAGAAAGTTGTGCACTTCGGCGTAAAGAATGCACAAGGAACGTATACCCTTAATGGAAGTGAATTAGGGATAACAACACACGAAAAGGACTTGGGAATTGTTATAGACAACAAACTATGCAACAATGTCAATTAGCAGTGGCTAAGGCCAGTAAGGTATTGTTATGCATGAAAAAGGGCATTCATTCTCAGGATGATAATATCATTTTGCCTCTTTATAAATCACTGGTAAGACCACATATTGAATATGCTGTGGATATTATGGCACTAGAAAAAGTGCAGAGGCGGGCTACAAAATTAATAAAAGGAATGAAACATATCAGCTATGAAGAAATGTTAAATTTAAACCTCTTTAGTTTATAAAAACATCACCTGAGAGGGGATATGATAACATTATACAAATATTTTCGGGGCCAATACAAACCATTGTGTGGAAATCTATTCACAAACCGAACTTTACATAGGACACGAGGTCATGCGTTTAGACTGGAAGAAACTAGATGCATACTTGCAAAAACAGATTATTCAAGGATATAATTTTGCATTGTAGGGTAATAGCTGCTTGATCCAAAGATAAATCTGACTGCTATTCTGGGGTCAAGAAGGAATTCTTTTTCCTAGTTTGTTGCAAAATTGGAAGTGCTTCAAACTGGGTTTTGGATCAACAGCAAAAACAAATGTGAGGAAGGCTGAACTTGATGGACGCAAGTCTCTTTTCAGCTATGTAACTATGTAAAGGAATACTGATTGTAATAAATATGTGATGTGGAAATAGTGATTTGATTGGTTTTAATCACCAATATAATACTTTGTATGATGCACATAGAATAATGGCTTGAGAAAGATACATTTAGTGTTGATACATTGCCTTGTCCATATTTCAACTTTGATGGCACAATGAACCACCATGAGACACTATTGCTGAACATTATAACAGTCATCAGAAATGTTGTAAAATGTATTGATGAATAATAATGATTAACCATAACTGTAGATGTTGGTGGTCACAATTCTCGAAACAATTGAACATGTTTCTCATTAATGTGTGACAATATATGAAATGTGTGTAAATGGGCCTGTATGCTGCACAATTAACGTTTAATCTAGGATGAAAAAAAAGACAAAGGTCTACCAAGTTTAACATTGCATACATCAATGAATGAGTGGAAGAATTTCACTCATTGACTAGTGGAATGTGATTAAATAGGGGTCTATGACAAGGTGAATTTACATTACAAGTACAAATGCTGTTAAGCTAGTTTGGTGGTTGACTAAACAAAATCTGATGTTACAAAAATGTGATTCTTTCTGCAGTGGTGAAGAACATGAGACACTGCAGGTCATGTGCACCCCTTAGCTTCACCCTGCTGATATGTATAACGTATACATCATAAAATGTAAAAATACCTTAAACTATTTTATTTTACAAAGTCAAGCAGACTGTTGGATTTATTCAACTAAAATATATGAGGTATGTTGTGATCATAAGTTGGTGCCCTCAGTAGTAGAAATATTAAAATTATTACTTTGTTACATACCTGTCTGCTTAAAGTACCCCTTCATAAAACAGAGTAACACAAGAAAAAGCATGTGTACTGATTGGCGTGACAGATGAATATGAGCCAGAGTTAATCACTGTAGTGGAACATTTTACTTTGTTTTCTCTGTACACCCGGATCAGTTTAGTTTAGGCAGCCGACTGCAGTTGCACATTAATCTTTCATGGTCTACATTTAATGTTACAGAAAGTTTTCAAATTGACATTTCTGCTTCACAAAGACACATAACGTTTCACTGTTTTGAGAGACAACAAATAAAAAATGGACTGCAAAAACTTCCTTTCAATATGAAAATTATTAATCACTCATTGAGGTCTGTAATTCTGTTTAGGACACATCACTAGAGTTGATTTTTCTCAATTTTACTGGAGAGCCCAGTCTCACAGTACTCCAAATGTATAATTATAAAGTCCAGCATTACATTACATCAAATGTATAATTAAACCACCTTTTGACAAGGTGACTGCCCTTGTTTTGCTTTTACTCAATTTTGTGTGTATGTTTTGACATAGCAATAATTTTGAATTGCAAAAGAGACACTATCGCAATCAAAAACTAAATTTGTATATTAAAAATAAGTAAGAATGTTTCCAATTTCACAAACATTTACGTTTGCACTAGACGTCTTCACAAAGTTTTCAGTCTCGGTGCACAAGTTACTAGAAACATATATTCCTTGAAGGAGAGCATTCACAGACCTTTATATCAATGAATTCATAATTTTATTCCACTACAGTATGATCATTTCAGTCAGTATCTCAGACCTTTATCAAGATGACACAGGGTCAAATACATACATTCCTTAAAAAAGGAAAATTATATGTAATTATGGGTAAAAATTCTAATTCATGGCATAGTAAATATAGCACTCAAACCAAGCAATGTCAATAAGACTCAACACTGAAA
>OW240921.1:44720053-44801649 GCA_933207985.1 Pelobates cultripes
CATGGACAAAACACATAGGAGACTCATAACCCATCTCCTCACAGCAGCCAACCTCCTGATTCCAGTAAAGTGGAAAAACCCGTCTACCCCGACGATCAGGGAGTGGATTATCAAAGTAGACACGATTCAGGCAATAGAAAAAATACAGGCCTCGGTGTCAAACAAAATGGCTCTCTTCGCTAAGGTATGGTAGCCATGGGCGAAATTCATGTCCAAACCTAGCACAGACAATTAATAACCACACCAGAACCCCCTATTTAATTCCTCTACACAGTCGAACACTGACGAACATTCTTAATGACACGCTACCCGATCCCCCTTCCCCCCTCGGTCTATTAGATACTCCCCTCCTACTTCCTTCTCGTTCACTCTCCCCCCCCTTCTCCTCTCCCTATCAACCAGGCGCTAGGAATTGCACACGCCAACCGATAGCCAAATAACAGCTGTTTTTTCCAACCATGATCCCACTCTGACTTACGAAACCCTCTCTAGTAAGAGAACACTGAGGAAAAAATTCTGTCTCCACTACCTATCCATTCACTGAGGCACCATACAGGTATGACCCACTACACGTAGCATGCTGGAGGTGATTAACTCCCTTGTTAATCAAAACAACCACCCCAACCAGACAGAAACCCTAAAACAGGGAAATACATAAATTGTTCTGGGGGTAAGCCCTGAGATCAGGTAGAACGGGTCCGGCGAGCTGGAGAACCCCTGATAAAACTCTCCAAAACAGCTAGGACACAGACAGATATCCGGGGAAGATTGCCGGGACGACAAACCCAGCATACAGACAGATACACAAAAATAAATAGAAGGGATTGATATATATGCTTTCAGATTGGCGGGGGGACCCCTGGCCATCAATAAGTAAAGAAAAATATGTATACTCTTCAAACCACCTGTATACTCTAATGATTGTCATAATATGCCTAGTTGCCTCATAACATACCCATGTTATGTAAATTTTGTTACCCCTTCCTTTCTGTACCCTGTACCCTACTTGACTGAATATTGTCAGATGATTTGGAAAACCAATAAAAACACATTAAAAAAATTTAATTTAAGCAAGTCTCTTAATAAAGCTTTATTTCAGTATCTTATATCATTTGGAAGTGACCTCTACCTGCTTCTACCTTGGATGCATAGTTGCATTAGTTACACTTGTATATACTTTATTTTTCACTTATTTCATGGTCTCAATTTTGTTTTGGGTTAGTCTAGCCAATAATTAATATTTATTTCCTACGTGGCTATGTTTATATACAGGTGATGCACATGGTCTCATGTCTTTATCTACATTGAGACTATTATCATCTATCCTTTTTTCGTTCATTAAATCCAAATAGGCAATCTTTTATTTGGCATAATGCAGGCATGATTATTTACTTTTGTGCAAATTCAAACTGAATTTAAAATTTAAGGTCAAAATTGCCAAAATGAAAAAAAGGTTTTTAAGCCAGATTTGCTTTCTGTTTGGGTTATCTGGCCTTGTATTTGAAATTCACTTCAAATTATTATGTTGGAAAATAACACTGAGAGTGAATTTCAAATTTAAGTCATCATTAAAGAATTCAAATGTTGTCAAAAGCAGCTCCTCATTACATCTTCAAATAAACAGCCAATCATTTATGTAACGCCTGTAAAACAAAATATTTGAAATCAAACCTTCTTTTCAACTAGTTGTCAGACATTGTGTTTAAGCAGATTTTCCTCAGTTCTTTAGTGGGCAAGAAGATTATTGCTTTTTAAATGTATTCAAAATACTCTCAAAGTGGGAAGCATAAAGAATAGAACATTGGTCTACGTGTATGTTTTTTTTGTATAACTAATATGGTTACATTTTTATTGATATACATTAAAGAACATACATTTTACTATCAAATTAATATTTAAAACCAGATCTTAGATCTAAAAAATGTATTTGTTCTTAAATTTCCTTTATTATTATTACTGTCATTTTTTAAAGTTTCAACACATTCAGTAGTACTTAGCTAGCAGTGACCTCACAATATATGGTGATGTATGGTGAGATACAGTAGCAGGGGATTTGGAGATGATGGCCAGAGAAATTTGCAGCCACTGGTAACATGTGAAGGGAATTAGGAGGTAACAGAGAGATATTAAGCAGCTGGAAAAGCATGCTATAAAATAATAGGGAACTAGGATGGTGATAGGAGGAGCAGATGGGGGCCTTGTTGTTCTTAGTGAACATGAAGTTTCTATCTTTTTTTTTCTGTTATGTTGTGTTGTGGATGAATACCATCAGCAATGGATAAGAGATACAGTTAAATGGAGGTCTCCACTGCTGGGAGGGGTGGAAAGGAGAACGTAGACATATGTTGTATAGAACTGAAATTTTGCCAACCAGATTATTAATTATTATTAATAGCTGTATGTACATTAAATATTGGTGTAATACAGTCACTGAAAAGTAGCAGTAAAAGAAAATGCATGCACAGGTAATTACAGTGGTGAACTACACCACTTTTTCTTAGTGGGTGTTGTGGATTGAAGTCCTTTGTTTTTCACATTATTGCTAAATTTCTTTTAACATATTTTCGCAGATACAGTAAAAGCATGCATTTTTGAGTGTGTTTTTCTTTTTAATTGTACATCTTAATTTTCATTATTTTAGCAATTCTTTTTTTCTATTCGTATTACCTAATGTAGTTGTTTGGATCCTGAGATACTGCTCCTTTTGTTTGTCAAGGTAAAACATTGCCACCTGAGTAATGGCCATGTTAAATTTTGACTAAAACATACCTTTAGTTGCCATCAGACAGACCCTTGATGTTCAAGAAATTTGATTTTCAAAGGTCTTCACATCCAATGTCATCACAGACAGACAGCAGGTTAATACCAAATGCTGCTAAAGCTTCTCATAGAAGAGCATTATATTGGACAAAGTCATAAGAACTAACTAATAGACTTGGATATTTGTTTCATTCTAAAATGCAATTCGTCCAAATTTGGGCTAATCAAGAGATCATTTGAAACTCTTATTTTAAAACTGTCACCATGGGCATCCATAGGAATTTTTCCGGGGGAGGAGGGGGCATAACTGTAATGACATCCATGCTCGGTCCCTTTTTAACAGTGTCATGAAACGGAAGGGGAATATTCATTATCACATAAAGCCAGGGTGAATAGCATTTTCACAACTATGGTGTCAGGAATACATGTTTGTATTCCTGACACTATAGTGTTCCTTTAAGCAAATTAAAGGAACATTCTGGTCACCGTAACAAATTAATCTAAATGAAAATGCTATGATGCTAGAAGGACCCTGGGAGCTCTTTTTCTTTTAAGGGGTTAAACTGCTCTCAAATGGTTTAACCCCAAAGGCTTCTTCCAGCTCCAGATGCCCAGGCTGCTCAGCGGTATTCGGCTTCTGATACAGATTGTCAGGAAGCGCATTGACATTAGGCATGGGTGCCACTGATTGGCTAGAGTAGTCAGCTAACGCTCTAAGCCAATTGCTAGTTCCCGGTTCATACAAATTATTAACTTTTTTATGAATGGGGAGCTACTGATTGGCTTAGAGTGCCAGCTGACTGCTCTAGCCAATCAGCGACACCCCTACACATTAACACTGATATTTTTTTTTAACCTGGGGAGATGAGAAGGTCCAAAGTTTCCCTGCCAGGCCCAGGTACCAAGGCTTATGATGTGGTGTCCAGAATAAAGTGGAGGGTTCACTTCACTTTTCCTTCCTGCTTCAATCTCCTTTTCTTCTCCTTCATTTGACACAGTCTTCTTATACTTCTGACACTGTCTTCTCTTCTCCTTGGATCCTTCACCTTTCTGCTACTTTCTGCTTATTTTGTGCCCTTCTGCTCCTTTCTCTTTCTGTCCCTTTCTGCTCTTTGCTGACCCTTCTTGCACCTTGCCGACCCTTCCTGCTCATTTCTGCTCCTTTGACCTACTTTACACCTTCTGCCCCTTCCAGCTCATTGCTGATTCTTTCTGCTCCTTGCAGACCCTTCCTGCTCATTTCTGTTCCTTTGTGCTCCTTCTCCTACTTTACCTTTGTGCTACTTGCTGTCCCTTCCAGCTCTTTGATGTCCCGTCCTGCTCATTTCTGTTCCTCCTCCTTTCTGCTCCTTCTCTTACTTTACCTTCCTGCTCCTTGCTGACCTTTCCTGTACGCGGTCTCCCCCATGCTTCACTTCCCTGGCCTATAAGCTGCCTCCCCCATGCTTCACTTCCCTGGTCTTTAGGCTGCCTCCCCCATCCCTCACTTCCCTGATCTATAGGCTGCCTCCCCCATGCCTCACGTCCCTGGTCTTTAGGCTGCCTCCCCCAAGCCTCACTTCCCTGATCTGTAGGCTGCCTCCCCCATGCCTCACTTCCCTGATCTGTAGACTGCCTCCTCCAAGCCTCACTTTCCTGATCTGTAGACTGCCTCCTCCATGCCTCACTTACCTGATCTGTAGGCTGCCCCCCATCCCTCACTTACCTGATCTGTAGGCTGTCCCCCCCATCCCTCACTTACCTGATCTGTAGGCTGCCCCACCATCCCTCACTTATCTGATCTGTAGGCTGTCTCTGAAGTCTGGGATTTGCTGGCTGCATGTGCCACTCCCCTGTGGATTCAGTCAGAGAGAAGCAGGGATAAGATGTAGCTTCCTATCCCCGTCTCTCTACATACACAGCACCTACTGGCCGGTGCCGGTATTGCATTGTATTTTCAATCTCACATGAAAAATAGCAGAACGAGCTGAAATATCCGGGGGGGGGGGTGGCAAATGGTTTGTAATAGTAGTAGATACCCACTTAGACCGAGCTGCCAGAAGGAGAAAAAAAGGGGGAAAAAAAGCACTCTTAGAAAAAAAATATAAATAGGTGTGTGTAACATATATAACCTTCTCTAGATACTATATATATAAAATGTTAAAAATACATTTTTTACAAAATGTAGCAGGATAGCTCTTGCTGCTGAAATGGCAATGGACGCAGTGAGTAAAATAATTTTTTACGTAAAACATTGTGATAAAGATTATTAAAGTGACCAAAAAACAAAAGGAGAAATAATCCCTTTGGGTGGGAGCACATGGGGGATTAAGTACCTCCTATTACTTTACAGCCACCATCATCATAGGATTGAGCATCATTATTGACTGAGCAGCAATGTCCTAGTGCTTAGTAGACATGCCCATACATGCCACAGATTCACTTATACTAACCTTACTGCCACTGTCATTTAAAGTGTCTGGCCTAAATGTTGGGGAACCACAGGAGGAATATCATTAGATGGAAGAGCAATACATGCCTTCAGGATCTGTAGAGCCTCAGCAATCTGATCCATCCTGTGGTTTTGTTCTCCTAAACTGGCCTGGAATTAGTCTAGAATGATTAATTTGCCCTTTTGTAATGTCAGGATATAGAAGGATGCTCAGTAAGATGTACATTTGCAACCTGACTATAAGGCACAATTTGAAAGGATATATAGGTGACTTTATAGTGGCCAGGCTTAATGCTAGATACAAATAGGAAAAATTATTGTTAATGTAAACAAACGAAAAGACCAAGTTTAGAGAAAATAAAGATAAGGTGAGCCAGGTCTAGTACCCTGGAACACTGAAACTCAGTAACAATGGGTAAAGCAAAAACTCAAAGTCAGGGACATGCTTGGTCTCGTACATCGGAACTCAAAATCAGTGGGTAAATAAAACTCAAAATCAGAGACAAGCCTGATCACTGGCATAGCAATCAGGGTCAAGAACAAGCCAGATCAGAAACCCAATAACGGAGGAAACAAAAAATGTGCTTAAAGGCCTATAGACCATCAAATGGCATTGGCACTTTAGCAATTACCTGTTTGGTCAGTTTTAGAATGCAAAATGTACTAATTCAGCTTCAGCTGGGCAGTCTTTAGAGTCATTGGTCCCAAGTTACAATTTCAACAGAGATCGTGTACGATAACCCGAGAAAAAAGGACATCTTAGAGAGCAACATCCTAAATAATTAACTCAAATGCATAAGGGTGAAATGGCTTACAAACAAACCAATGTAATCAATGGCAACCAAATACCAAAATGTCAACACGACAACACACTACATGCATTTCACTGATTTAAGTAATGTAAGAAAAATGAGACCTTTTGGATAGAAGATCAACATTTTGTTAAAAGCGCCAAGAAAATTCACCATTACCATTGGTTGCTGACTCAATGGGGTTGTGGAGTATATCTGCTATCTGGACCTGAGTTTATACTTCCATGCTCTTTATAACATTGTGCAAACAAATCTTATTATATAATTTTCAAATCAAGGTTGTATGCAGTATAAGAGAATATCTAAGAAAGAACATACTCTCCTTAAACCAGATATTAAATAGGATGCAATTTAAATTGTTTGGTTATAAAACTATAGTATGGAGAGCTTCTACATATACCTGCAAAAGGAGTCAAACAACTTCAAAAGGTATAGAACGCATTTGAAGCTATTGCAGATATTTACTAATGGCATAGAAAGATGAAAAATTATGGAAATATTGAATATTTTATCTACACAATGTATGATAGAAAGTAATACAGTGAGATGATGATGAGCCATAGAAAAAGATAGGTAGAACAAGGCAGGCAAATTGAGGGAAATGAAAGGCGTGCAGATTGAGTTAGTATGAGAGACTGAGAGCTTCAATATTTATCTTCTGCTCATTCTGTAAAGAGTAATGGGACTAGACAGCATATCTATCCTGGTAACTCCTTTCCTTATCACAGGTCATTCTTGCGAGGAAGTAAATTAATAATAAATATTATTTCCTCATCAGAAAAAAAATGGATCAGTTATTTAAGCAAGCTCCAGGGTCGAACGAGACATGCCAGTGAAAATGCATTTTATTCTCTGCTGGGTATGTCGTCTATGCCAGAGTTTCAAGACCTTGATCATTAGAGGATAAAGTATTGCATTTTTACGATATCTACTGATTTATAAATTAGATATGTAAATAGTCTGTTACCCTTAAAATAATTAGATTTAATTCTTAAAAACAGACCATGTTACAGGAAAAAATACTGCGTCATTTATACAGCATAAAACATTGTTAACATGTTCAAGGCAAGTCACGAGCGGAGAGAATCTGACAGAATTGCAGATTTTAGACCAAATCGTTTGATTTGGAAAAAAAGAATGTCAATTATATTCCCAGCTATTCTGATATAAAATGTGTAGTACAATATTCTATTTTCTACAATTTTCTGTACTTCTTCCTGCACTTTATTGTTATTCACTAAACTAAAACTCGTGAAGGACAAACTAGTAAAACTGGAAGGCAAGTAATTTAGTAATTTAGTGCTAAAGGCAAAAAAAAAAAAAAAGACTTAAGTGTATGAAGTTCATGCTTTCACACGGATTGTGTTGCTATGAGTACCAGAAAAGCCTTGCATCCTTTTTTTTTTTGCTTCATTTCATTGTCGCATATATTACCAAGAGAGAAATAACATCTCCAATTACATCATTTGTGACAGGTCCGCCTTAATGCACCATATTTAAAGTTTATTTAGAGTTTAACATTGTATTACTATAGATCAGTGGCGGCTCTAGACTTTTTGAGGCCTTAGGTGAAACTCAAACATGAGGTCCCCACTAACAGCCAAAGTGGAAAAAATAAATTACTAGGGGTTGCATTGTGTGTATAAGGGGATGTAGTTGTATTAGAGGATAAGCTTGCAGCGCTGGATACAGAGAGCAAGTCTCTGTATTCATTGTTCAGAGGCTCGCAGCGTGGCGGCTCCCTGTGCCGCTGTGTTGTAAGCTCTCTGACTGTAGTTATGGCATAGATTGCCAACTAAATTAATTTGCAATAAACATATTTAATTAGCAATTATGCTAATCATTTACACACGACTGCGGGTATGATTACATAGCCTTGCAGTCGTGTATACATTACTGCCAGTGTTTGTATTTCTGAGTGTGTCTGGCATTGTCTACCTGTGTGTGTGCATGAAAGTAAGTGTCTGACCGAGAGTATCCTTGTGTGTGAATGCATGTCTTTATGAGTATGTGTCTGGGACTGTATGTGTGTGGAGTAGCTGCTTGTGGTGTGTGATGTATATGGAGGCTGCCTGTGATCTTTTGCATGTGTGTATGATGAGTGTCTTCAGTATTTGACTGTGACAAGGTGAGTAAATGGGTAACTGTGGCAGGGTGAGGGGGGTGAATGAGACAGGGTTGGGGGGGTAAGTGTGACCGAATGAGGGAGGGTGAGAATGATAGAGGGTGATTGTGACATGGTTGGAGGAGAGAGTGTCACAGGGCTGATGGCTGGCTCTCTCCCGGGCAGACTGACAGAAGGAGCCTCGCACCCAGCGGCATTATGGGAAAGCTGCCGGGCCCCCTCCTGTGCCGGTAGTGTGCCCTAAGGCGATTTAGGCAGCAGCAAGGCCCCCATCTGCGTGAGGCCTTAGGCGGCCACCTAAATCGCCTAATTAGAGAGCTGCCGCTGCTATAGATGTAAGGTTTTAATACAGTGGGTGCCATTTTGTTTAACACTACATGATTTGCAGTTAATGTTCATAATTAAAAGGGTTATTTAATATTCTAAGTTAATTCTGAGATTTACAATAAATAGTGGTGAGAGCACACAATAAAGTAAAATTTTACCACAATCTGCACATACAGTGGTGGAATCTATGAATAAATAAAAAAAATTAAAAAAATAAGAACACACAGGGTAATATAGTTACAACCGACTGTGAATTAAAATGTATGGACCCACTCACATGGTTCTGAGCCACTCCAAAAGCTCTAACATAGAAAAAAAGGTCGCCACTTGATAAGGATCTGGATACTGGGTTCACAGCTTATACTTCTTAGGTGCAACACCAAGTAAAATCCAGGATGCCGGATGTAGGTGAAGAAAGCACCAAACTCTTTATTGGTACATACACAGTTTAAAAAAGATTCCTTACAATAAAAAATAGTCCACCACGACTTGACATGTTTTGACTTGTTCGCCTTTCTCAAAAGTGGTTAAACTTTTATTAACGTAACCACTTTTTATAAAGGTGAGCAAGCGATTGTAGCACCACCCCTTTTAATCGATCCTTACTATTGTATTATAATTCAGAGATTTGGTGTCACACATAATACTCTGAAGTCATTCACTTATTTATAGAACTTGTTAGGGTTTAAGGTTGGACACAGTGTACATTATGGTATTAGGTCTTGTTTTAAGAGGGTCTTCTGTCCACATATTTTGGAGGAGCCATAACATTTACCATTGTGTAGAAGGTTGTTTTTAGCACATAGCAATGACCTAGTTTTACACAAACAATTTTTTGTTATTATTCCAAAAGAATAAAACACCAATTTTGGGTACATTCTAAGTTTGCTACATAATGGAAAATATTCCTTATAGACTACAAAATGGCAGTCAGATTTTTCCTTGGATTATCGTTTTGTTTTGCTTATGAACTTTTCTATCCACAGGATGTTAACCCTTCACTCATGGTTGTGTATACATGTTGGGACCTTCCCTTGGGGACTTTTTCCCTCTTGGCTCTGGTGATGGCAACCTCAGGAACAGAGCAGACAAAACACAATAAAGTATAGTAAATTAAACGCAATACAGTAGATAAAGAATAATATAACCACTCACTTGTTCCAGAGCCTCTCAATAAGCTCTGTTCAGGTTGCAGTGTTCCCAATTGTAAGGGGATGCCACCCTTACTCCTCAGGCAGAATAAGTCTCCACAGCTACAGGTACAAATGTAAGATACTTTATTTAACCAAAAGAGAAAACATAATATATTTAATTTACCATAAAATAAAAACAAGTAATAAAGTCCACAGTGGAGTCTTAAACTATAAAAATGCATTTACCTAATGCACAGTATAAAAGGGATAACACTCACAGGGACTTGATAGATGAACTGAAGAAGCTTTTTGATTCAATGAAATGCGTTTGTCATGATCTTGTTCTGGTCAGATAGGAGGCTTTGGCCAGAGTTAACTATAGAGGCTTTATTGGTAGGTTTTGACATATCAGCCGGTTAACTTATAGAATGAAAGAGGGAGAAGGGGAGTGAGAGAAATAAACGTTAAGGCAATATGCCCTATAAAAATAATAAACAGGTTTGCAAATAATAAGAAAGCTAGAGATAACAGTTTAGGAAGAATACTAAGACAGGTATAAAAAAACAATAAGGTTTCAGGGTAGGAAAATAACACCTTGTAAATAAGAGTGAGCAGCAATGTGGGTTATGCAGGTTTGTATAATTCAAGTCGGCAGGATAAGGCAAAGTTGTAAGCAATCCAGGTTGGTGTGGAGCAGGGTACTCAAAGGTCTGTGGAGAAACTGAAGTGTTATTTATGTATGTTATTTCTATACATGGGAGTTGCTACCATACAGTAGCCTTGTCTTCTAGTCTCTATGTCTTCTAGTCTCTATTTTTGAATTAATATGTGCAGGATGTATTTTTTATATATATTGCCTTTGAGCCTTGCAGGCTTCCTCATTATTTACTAAGGACTCAATTATGTTCACATCAATATATGACCACTATCGAAGGTGGAACGCATAATGGCCGCAAATTGGAATGCATACGTCACCCAGAAGTGACATCATACGGATATTTAACCCGTAGAGATCAATTATGGGAATCCCTGAAACAGCTGGACAAGGTGGAAGACTCCCCCTGGACCACCAATAGGAATGGATGAAAGCCGTATATTAGGAAGGACTTGGGAGGGAAGGGTTATGCTGCTATTTTGTCCCTTTGTTAGGATATTTTATCTGTATACATTTTTAATTCCTTAGGTGTAGTAATGAAATGTCATAGGATTATAGGATTTTATCACTATTTATCTTGTGTGTACAATACAGCAACTTGCTCAGTACATGACAGTGTTGCACTATATATTTCCACTGTTTTCTCTCTTACGTGCACTTGTGGGAGAATTGAAGAACTACTATCACTGAAAACATCATCAAGTTTGAGATGAGCCTGTATTTTATTGTACACTTGTGAGTTAAACTTTGAATTTTACCCATCAAGTGTTTTATATATTACCCTATTTGGTCTTTGTCCTTTAATATTTTATAGATACATCTTTTATATATTTAGTATTTGAGGAATCCTTGTGTTATGTACGTTATTTATATTTAGTAATTATCCTTTGGGTTTTTTGCACTGTATTACCAGGGTGAGCGTACTATTTGGTTATATTTGAAGTCTGTTTTTATCTTATATATACTTCTACTTTTGACTTCTCTTTTTTATTCAATTCACTTTCTATTTTTTTATTTCCTTCTTTATTCAAAATCTGGTTCCAATTCTTGAATAATTTCCTCAATCTCTTTTTTTATTTAGCTCCAAGATATTTTCTACTCTTGATTGGGATATATCCTCTAACACATCATCCCACATCTGTGCTGTTAGTTTGGCTTACTGTTTTAAGTACAGTTTGAAATTAAATTCAGTAGAGTATATAAGGATATAAACTTATGCAAAGTCCAACTTCACAGTCAAGCAGAATTGCATGCACCTTTTTCTACCTAGAAATAAATCTAGTTACTATAATATAATATTTACAATTTACACCATATTGATTTTATTTTACTTTTAAGTGCATTCATTTCAACCAGCATCACCTATTTCTTTGACTCTGTTTTCTCTGAAAAAAAAAAAAAAAATACAGCAACTGGCAGATCCTTTGTGAATATAAAAACACATGCTTTCAAACAAAATCTTACTTTCAATAAAATTATTTTCATTGTAGCATTTCTTCTGATGTCATCTAAGGAGACAGTCCACACAATAGAACAGTTCATGAGAAGTCTGGAACTAGAACATGCACTATAAGTTAAATTATATATTGCAAGAATAGGGTGTTTAGTTATATATCCTTATTTTACAACAAAGCTAAGGATATTAAAAAGCATCTAGTAGAAAAAAACATATGGCTTTTATGTTAATTATTGCCTTTGCAAAAAATGTATAAGGGCAGTATATGGGCAGAATAACCATGTCATTAGTTACGAATAGTGTGTGAATAATAATGTTTACTTACGTCTTAAGATAAATAAAATGGACAAATATACCACTAGGCAACAATACTGAGTGTCCTCCACATAACAGCAAACACATCTATGCCTTGTATAAAACGCATATTGATCTGCTATATGGAGGGCACTTAGTGTTGGTGCCAAGTGGAATATTTGTCCATTTTAATGCCCTAAGAGATGAATAAATATCACTATCAATTTTATTGATGAAGCTAGTACAGTTATATATTGATTTTATGTGTGCTTGTAAACTATATTTGGATGACTATGTGATAATACATGCTCGGGTATTAAACCATATTTTGATAACTATGTGATAAATACTGTGATAAATACTGGAAAATAACTTAGATTGTACTTGTAGTGTATAAGAAGAAAAAGAGAGATAAGGGTGCGCCTTGAAACAAGTGAGATAATACTTATAGAAATACTGGAAAGTCCAAGCAATGCTGTCGAATAATCCAAAATATAAGTAATCCACGTTCACAGGAAATGGTCCTAGTATTTTGGTCCTTAGCATTGCTTGGACTTTCCAGTATTTCTATAAGTATTATCTCACTTGTTTCAAGGCGCACCCTTATCTCTCTTTTTCTTCTTCTTCTTCTTCTTATTATTATTGCTATTTATAAAGCGCACACAGATTCCGCAGCGCTGTACAATTAGTTGAGAAACGTACAATATACACAAACAAATACAAGAGGTAAGAGAGCCCTGCCCGTAAGCTGATATCTAGCCATTGGAGCTCTTTTATACAAAGTGCTTAGCTAGATGGCCCGTGAGCTTACAATCTTTTCTACTTACTTTAAGGGGTTTAGAGGGGACCCCCCTTTCCTATAGGTGTGCTGCCTTGCTGTTATGTTCCCTGTTGACTTATCAGCGCTGAATCTCTTTCCCGATCTTGTACTTGTAGTGTAGTTGTGGAAAATTGAGAGGTGCTTTGTTTACATAATTAGATCCAGGATGTTCTAGAGTATTTTTTCTGCATGTTATCATATGTACAAAATATGCACTTAACAGTTTAACACATTGCATTTACATATTGTAATCCTTGAACTCTAGGGTCATGTCTCCAGACTTGTTCAGAACTCTTATGCACAAGGGTTAAAACGTTTCACATTTCTTTATGAGATAAACTTTTCAAAAAGGATCATACAAGCCGTCTTGCACAGTTATCCTTCATGTCACATTAAATACTTGTTTTTCCATCCCTCTCATCCCTATATTTTGTTCCCTTTTACATCTGTCCTTTTTTGTACTGTAAATGCAGAGTGATGAGCTAAAAACTGGCATCCTTGAGATTCAGGCAGAACTCATCTCATTAGAAGACAGACCTCAGCTTGCAAGACACGCATCACAAGCCCTTGTCTCTTGCTTAGTCTGGTAGAAATCTTGTTTCTCTCTAAAACTAAAAGCACTCTACCTTATATTCGCTGTGCTTCTCACAAAAATCTACAGTGCAGGTGTCACAGTTCTTTTCAAATTTATCGTGTCATTGTCAAAATTGACTTTTGAAGCATTTATCAAACCAATGTGTTAGCATTACGAATAAAAGAAAAAATAATTTTAATTATGTTCCATAACCATGAAGTCTTTTAAAAGAAGAATATAGAAACAATATTAGAGATGAGCTTGTAATATTTACATCAATGTAAAAGTAACCAAACCTTGACAGATTTTAAGATGTGACATATAGTTACCAATTTACATGAGTCATTAGAAGTTAAGATTATTTAAGCAGTTCAATTCCTGCAGTTTAACAGACTTCTATATGAAAGTGATCGTGTTGATCAAAAAATGTTCTGAAGAAAAAGAAAATGAGTACCCCAAAGGCAGCTAATGTCATCTTATATATATCAAGTTTAATTGTGGTAGTGTCCTTTTTGCAGTTTGACTTGATCTTCCCTATCAGAGTATTCTATGCGTTAAAGATACTGTTACTAAAATTATATACTTAAAGGTCTATTTACTAGACACGTTTGCCTACATCATTTAGGCAAATATAACTTGGTTTTAAAAAAAATAGACTTGGAACCTTGCTTATTTGTTCTATTGGAAGAAGATGGGAGGTTGTGTATTTATTGCAAACAAAATTTCAGAAAGGTGTAAATAATTGAGGACATGGTCCTCCTTGTTGGTATATGGGGTTAGTTTGACCTCCATCTACATTTATGCACAGCAGGTCACCTGGTCCTATCACTCGTGATATTTTGTGCTTGTTTTACATGCATTTTATGTTAAACAGCAGTTTTGCATGTTATATGCTAATAGACTGTAAGCTCATTTGAGCAGGGTCCTCTTCATCCTATTGCTCCTGTAAGTTTTTGTAATTGTCTCATTTATTGGTAAATCTCCTTATAATATTGTAAAGCGGTACAGAATTTTTTGGCGCTACATAAATGCCAATAATAATAATAATAATAATAATAATAATAATAAAAAAATGATAAATGACAAATGAGGCAAACTCCAAATACTCTGAAGTCTACCTTGAATTTAATAAAATAGTCTGAATATTAAATGAGTGTATTTGTTGAATTTTTCCAATAAGCACTTATCAGTCAAATAACATTATATTTAATTATAAATTAAATTATGGTATACCTAAAACTCACACTTGAACGGCACTAGAACATGAGGAAGTAGATTAACTTGTCTCTGTTAGCACTTTTACATTCAGTGTTTTATACCAACATACTGATATAATGATTACAAGATTGAAATGAATAAAAAATTAACTCCATTAATAAAAGCAGAGTACTATGTATCTAGGAATAGCTGAACATGCCCTTTGATACAAAATACATTTTGAATTTTCTTAAGGCAGACTCACAAAATTTTTTATTTTTTTTTTAAATCCTCTTTGCACTTTCAGTATTTATTTATTTTGCTTCCTTATATTGCATGTAGTTTTGGTACTATATTTTTAAACTAGCCAGCTAACACCGGCATTCTTGATTGTAGCTTTGTTATCAAGAAGGATAAGAGATTTTAAAGGTGCTGCTTGAGGGTCCTAAAGGACTTTACATCTGTACTAGGGATGTATGTCATTGACAGTACCCCAATGAGCACCCCTGACTCTCCTCCAATAAAGTAAAGCAAACATATAAAACAACAGTTACAGATATAATGGGGAGTTCTCATAAAATAGGCACTGCAACTTGACAATAGAAACACAGTGAATACCACTGGCCTAGTAGTAACTTGGTGATGCTACTTATTAATAAGTGTATCTGTCAGAAATACAAAGACAGGGCTTTTCACTAAAAGTTGGAAATTTAAAGTCAACTGATATTTTAAACAAAAATAGATTAATTGAAAATATTGGTTATGTTGGCCTATATTTGAAATTCACATTGGATCCTAGACTATTTACAATTTTAGTGACTAAACCATCTTCTGTTTCCTATTCCTTTCAGAAATGAAATAAAGCATTAATTCAGGAATTTAATACTTTAAAAATTATTTTGCTTTTTACTCTTCAAGAATCTCAAGTATACTTGACTTGTAGAAAAGCTATGAGCTTTGATTTGGTTCACATGAATATACACTTAAAATATATTCTTAAAAACCCATTTCCGCTTTCAAGAATTTTTGTATCTATTGAAAGACAGTTGGCCCAAAACTGGCCTTGGGAAAAAAAAAAAGGTTAATGCAGTCTCTATATTATTATTATTATTTTTAGTCTTCCCAATCAGATTAACAATTTGCATATTTTTTTTGTATATACACAACTGCTGCTAAAATGTCCTTGAAATAGCTTACAGCTGCAGATTCCAAGGTACAAAGCAAATGAAAAAACAGCAGTATTTATATCAATCAAGATTAAAATGACAATTAAATTGAGTGTTGATTAAAATGTTTTATATTTATAATTGAGCAGCTGGGATAAGGGATTTTTACATTGTTTATGCATCGCCTTGAAAGATACAGAGAAATGAAAGATGCATCTAAACTAAGTTCATCAATATTACTAAAAATTAATCTACGGAGCAATAAAATCTCTATATGGATGAGGTTATAAGAAAATAACAAATTATTTAATTTACAGCCTAATTTGGAACTTCCAGCTGTTTTACAGCTAACAAGGATGCATGTGAGAGTATATTACAAACACTCAAGCAGAACTGCATAAGAAATCTGGGTCATGATGGCCTTGGGCCTATATTTACTACTTTGATGTCATTAGGCTAATGTTCTTCAGATTCTCTTGCCTTGAATGATTATATAAAGTATTAATTTCAAATCAGGAAATCAGACGCAGGTAAAATAAACCACATGAATAGATGAGCTAGGTTAAGCATACCCCAAGAACTCAATATATATATATAGTTATCATTTAGACAGCATAGACATCATTTCTGGAAAGACATCAATTACTGAGGAGTGTAATGGACATCAGTGTCAAGATAATAACTTCATCATGACAAGAGCAAGTTGTCAAAGTGTTCCATATATATATATTTTTTTCAACGTTTGTGCATTGTCCTTAAAATACAAATGCATACGCATACGTAGATTACATAAAAACATTTTTTTTCTAAATCTACCAGTCATTAAACATGGTTATTTCAAATTAGATCAGTATTGGGAGTTTTTGCATTTTCATTCTGCCCTGATTGGAATCACACAATTGAATGGATCTTTGCTTAGCATTCATTAGTTTATTTATACATCTCAGAATACACTATCCTTCTTAGATGTGTAGATAGTCTGCTGTAATAGAATCACACAAGAGCTTAAAGACACTCTTTAGGCATTATAACAATTTCATCTAATTGAAGTGGTTATAGTGGCTGGGTCCCGTGGCACTATCCCTCCATTTAGTGTTAACACGTTTTCATATAGTTTAATGTTAAATGAGGGTCTCTGGCAGCCCCCACTGGTGGAATGCCTAACGTAGAGAGTACACTCTTCCTTAGCTGTACCAATTTATACCAGCAATAGGTGTCTGTGATAGGCTGAGAGTGGTCAGCTGGCACTTTCAGGAAGTAACCACCAGCAAATGATGATTGGTCTATTGCAAACGTATTAGCCATACAGCAGCACAGTGGCTCTGTGCTACTGACGAATCTTGTTCAACGTTAAACCATATAAAAACAGTGTAACACAGTACAGATTGATGGCGCCAGTGGACTCCAGACACTGCAATGAGCCACTGCAATGAGATGAAGCAATTACGGTGGCTAGGGAGGCCCTTTAAGACACACAAAAAAGTAACACAAACAATTGGAACTACTCAAAACAAAGCTGAAGATAGGAGGTTCAAGGCTTGTGAAATCCACATTTATAACTCAATATATAAATGAAAAAATCAAATTGTGTTTTTGAAGGCAGGAAAAATTGCAGAATATCACTTTGCCAATTAATAACTACACAGTTATAGAAAAATTTATATGAAAGCTTCCATCACTCTTTTATACAAATTCAATTGTCCACTGTGCATTTCCTTTAATCTCCGAAGCCTTCCTTCTGATTAATCCTAACCTTGGCTGTCTTGCTTTGGTTTGTATCCCTAGGAAATCTTTTTAAAACTATATTACTACAGTCTAAGCAATTAATCTGATAAATAGGTGGAAACGGCTTTAATCTAGCATTCAATAGTGAACAGAAAGATATTGCTAATAATTTGCATGCAAATTTGCTAAGTAAACCGCAATGAGTCTATGGTTGTCATTATCAGAAGACTAAACCAGTTGTCCTGCCTGCATTTTTACCTTAACACCAGCTGGCTGCTTAATTTTTTTATTTGCATAGTTATTAGATATTAATGCTGGCAGCTACCATGACTTGCAAACGTTCTAACACCAATAAGTTCACATTTTTTTAAATTCTGCTCAATATTCTTATGAAGACAGAGTTGCAAGAACTTGAGGAAACAAAGCAGGTCCTTGCACTTAATATTGTAAGTAGGATGCTGTGCTCTTTACCAATACTTCTACATTGATATACTACACAGAGTTTTTTGTTTTATCCTCTCTATATTGGAACACTACTGCATTTAAACATGTGGATCTTCACATATCCTGAGACAGGGATTGTACCGTCCAAGCGCAAAACAGTATAGCTCTAAGTAGCTCAACAAAGTGTGATGTGGGACCTATCATTCTCCCCAAGCCCCCACCTATTATCGGAAGCCCTTCTGAAAATACTGCCTTGGAGGTCCTTTCCTTCAGTTTATTTCCTTACTACCTGAACTTATTCTTTAGTACCTTCTATGTAATAATTCATCCACTCTGTCAGCAACATGATGGACCTGAGCACCCGGGAGAGACAACAGACTGTCTGGTTGACACAATTAAAGCATCAGGTTACCCTGTCCACTCTCTTAATAATACAGTCCACTACCACCACAACCTGACTAGCCTTTGTTTCATTAACAACCCCACCCATACTAGTAGGAACAATTTCCTCCAGTACAGCTACTCCTGGGCTGATGCTCCCAACATCTCCAGTCAAACTAGCAAATCTGTTAGGTTGCACAAAGTCAGGACTAGCTAAACATTTCCTTTTCTCTCCCCCCTGCTACCATGTGATAATGTTATCCAGCTACATGCCTCTTCCCCAGCTGTCTTATATCCTCCCACTCCATTACCTGTCCCCACTAAACTCTGTTCAGTGAGCAGCAGACCCCTTTAAAAATTGTCAATCTGTCTCAACATTGCAATTTGTTTCTCCAGATCTCTAAGCTTCCAGAGAAGCCACTTACTTACAACTGCCACAGATGTATGCACAGATTCATCCAGGCATGCATACATGTAGCAAGATGTGTTAAATCTTTAATCTTGCTAACATACATTATCATAGTTACAAACTCATAGTTTAAACTCAGTGTAAGGATCATGTTTTTTTTTTGTTTGTTTTTTTACTTTTTCAGTTTTAGGTTATAAAAGATATAAATGCTAGGCAGAAACTGATGATCAATATTTGGACCATGTAAGGAACACATGTGGGAAAGATGTTGAGGAGAGAAATTTTGTCATGGCAATTGGACGGATGTTAACTGTGACACCAGCATGAAATGTTTTTCCCATTGCCCCTGGATATAGGGACCGGATCATCAAATATGTATGTGATCCCTCCTCAGCATAGTTCTGTCAACAGAGAGAGAAAGTGCCCAGGAACATATAACTTAGTCAAGTGGAGGTAAGGTACCACCTAATTAGAAGTTTATATGACAATACAATATGGTTAGTCCCTGGGATATACCGGCAAAGGCTATATTCCTTTTCCAAAAACGCTGTGTGTAGTTTGTTTTCCCAACCCTTGTATAGGAAAGGGGGGCTCAGATGTGAGTAGTACATTAAACATTGGTATCTAACAGAAACCGCTTTTGAAGCAGCCTTTAATAATCTAACCAGGGGAACCTATATGTCTGATGGAGACATATATATATATATACTATTCTTATTATGTATATATTTTGCATTACACTGGCACTTTTTCCCAACCTTTTTGGTTTGTCTGAATGTTTCCCCAAATATTTTTTTCATGTACTATTTGTGGCTGAACTGGACCTTCACAAGAGTTGGACATCCAATCAAAATTTAAATTTAATGAAAAAATATTCAGCTGCACAAACTTTCTTGTTTTGTCCAAGTCTAATATGTAACTGTTAAGTGTAAAAAATTTAAATTTATGTAGAAATCCACATCTCTATTTTGCAGCGGAACACTTTTATTTTAGTTCTTTGTCAGTTATTGAAGTTCTGTCCTTTTCACTTGAGGCGCAGCATAAAGAAAGCAAAAAGAGAACAGGAAAAAAACAACGTTTCTATTTCTCCTTTTCATTTGCAATTTGTGCCCTGCTATGCCTGGACTGAACTAGATTGTGGTGTTATTTGCTAAATCTTTTAATATTAATTTTAAAAAGGAGCATCTCATTAAAATAATTTCATTACAAGTTATATTTGATTTTCAATCTTTTATTGAATGGTGAAATTTCCAGAGAAGTGACCGACCGTTCTTTTTTAAGTTAAAATGAAAAAAACTTTAGAGGTCATGAAGAAAAGGAAAGAAGAAATAAAAAGTAAAAAAGTTGGTAGACATGTATACCATGTGGAATTAGGTGAAATAAAATGTTAGAGTATTGCACTGTGTTTTTGAATGGGAAAGAGTATAGGGCAATTCTATGAATAGTAAGTAGCGCAATGTCCTTCACAATTATACCATTTAGAAATGTAAGATTTATTAAACATTAAAATGTGCCATTTTTCATGCCAGCGAAATAACTCTTAATGTAACTTGATCTTATGCGGGTCAAAATGGAATACACATACCTATAAAAAAAATATACTTTTTAAAAAGGCCAATTTCAATAAGATAAGGTCAGATTTGCAACATGTTAACTGGCATAGGTTTTTGTTTTGTTTTCCCCTGTACTGCTAACTTCTCACTTGATATGTGCATAAACTAAACATTTAGTGGCTGTCCCCTTACAATCAATGTTCTATTTTCCTATCAAACATCTCTTTTTTGGTACCATTGATGGAATTTAAAATTACAAATCAAATTGAACATGCTCGGTCGTTGGACGTTTGGATTTATCTATATTTCAGCTCAGAGTTAAGGAATATTGAACAAGCCCCAATTCAGGCAAATTGCAGTCCCACAAAAATATTATTTTTTTTACCACAAACTCCAGGTCCAAGGGGTAATTATTTTATTGTGGGAGTCATGATTTTGTGAGTCACACACAGACATCCTGGTACCAGGCAACACACTCATGATATCTCTGTGTCGCACAATCAGACGTGTGAAGGGGTGGTGACGTATAAGTATATAACTGTTTTTATGGGATAGAATTTTTATTTAGATTGGGGGTTATGGGTTGTATGTTAAATCTATATATAGTGCTACTGTTGTATAATGTCAATGTATTGTTAGGCTTAAAATTGGAATCAATGAAGAAGGATTGTATTTCTTAAGTATTAGGGGAATTATGGTATTAGGTATAGATTGTACAGCTTACACTGAGAGTATATTTTATATAATATTTTTATTAATTGCTGCTGTATTTCTGCTCAGATGCCAGCTGTGTTTCATTGTCCTTGTATGCACATTGTTCAGTGATAATAAAGTTGAATCTGAATCTTAACTGATTTATAACAATATTTCATTATACTGTGATAGATAGGGGCTGTGCCACAAGGAGTAATGGAATATAGCCAATAACAGAAAGTACAGTGGTATAATAGAAAACCTTTAGGTTCACACCAGATGGTGTCTTTATGGTTTATTCAACGAGAGATGTGGGTTCTTAAAGCTTGGGAATGGTATCTGTAATCAGTCTCTCCGATATTCAGTCATATAAAACGGAGAGAGGGAGAGAAAAAGGACCTAATAGTTCAATATGTATCATATAAAGTGGTTATGGTGAGGTAATAATAATGCACTCACATTTGGCAGAGCTCTAGCCAGCTCTAGCATCTAGCGCTTGTAGTGGTACAATCCCCATTTCTCCTTTTATTGGCCAGATTATTTATTGTCATTATCTAAATATCTGACACTCTTATTGTATCAGCACACCCCTGGAATCTTTTTATGTTATCCTAGGAATATTCCGATTGCAGTTGTTGTTTTTCCTACGGCATTGTGATTTTAGAGCATCCCTGCCATAACAACTTTCTCTCAGGTATTTTAGGTAGTTTTGTTACTTTTGTCTTATGCATTATACTAGCCACTACTCATTCTACCGGCCTTAAGGGCTCTATTTATTCATGTATCGATGTGTATAATCCTGTTACTTATTGTTTTATGTAGATTTTTCTATTTTACTTTTGCTTATTTTTATGCTAATTTTTATGATTGTGGTTCGACTATATTGTGTGCAATAATGCACACCCTTCTACCTGTTTAGGTATTCCCCCTCCAATATGGCCACCTTATCTCTTTCTGTATATATGGCCGCCGCCATTTTTTCCATCTCCCCTATATTTTCCTCCATCAAGATGGCCGCCGCAGCTATTTGTTATTTTTGATCATTTTCAATTATTGAGCCAATCTGAGTATTACTCCTACACCTCATCTTATCATCTCCCATCTAAACTGTATATTAATTAAGTGCTGACAGCCTTATTGTGATGTCGGGAAACTTGTGTATTCTGCCAACATCACATGCATCATATTGAGAACTACAGCTCCCAGAAGGCTTAACAGACGATACTGTGACGCGGGTCATGTATTCCGTCTTTAGAAGCCACTACTATACTTTATACGCTTCGTTTATACAATATAATTATATACCTCCACCCCCGACCTAATGATGTATCATATGATATGTATGATCTTCAGATTTGCACCTTATAAAGAGTGATTATGGTAGAATGTTGGCCCAGTGTAGATCCAAATAGAGGAAATGGGGAACAGATGAGGGGGTAACCCTAGGGTAATTAATAAATAAATGAAGAAGAGTAATCTGTCCCAGTACTATCATAGAAAGGGTCAATAAAATCCTTTATTAATTAAACTAAAAACACACACGCACAGATGCTTAATCACTAGTCACTTCCGCCACCATTATAGTTAATATGTGCAGAATATGTGACAAGATCTAAATACGCTAAGTGAGGAATATATACAAAAAGGAGGGGAGTGAAATTTAATAAATAAATAAATGGACAAAATAAGGGCAGAAACCCAGTAGGGGGTTAAGCAGACACTCCCCCGAAGCAGTAGCTGCACAGTGCATGCAACACAGTTGCAATTGACTAGCTAGATTACTAGATCGTAATATATAGAAATAAGTGTAGCGAAATCTATTTGGATCCTCAAATAAATTATAATAAACACAATGTTAGCAAAACAAAGAAGATATTAAATGAGGGTATACAAAACTAGTGCTACGTGCTGTATTAGCAAGATAGCATAAATATGCTTATTGCTGATAAATAGGAACAGCTAACAAGGTTAATGCCCCCCGCCCAAAAAAAGACCAGATGCAATACCATGCTCTGAAAACGCAAATAAAGACTGAAATGCATATAAGTCTGTAGCAATATCTCACTCTCTGAGTATATAATAAAAATTAGCTGACACATCTAGGAACATTGGATAAGGCACAATCTCCATAGATTTCCTGATCTGTGCCTTCAAGGGCACCTGTCTCTAAGTAATAGATAGAGTTAACTGGCTAACTGCTCTATGAGACTGCTGAATAAACGGTTAGCACTGAGATATGCTTGTTATGGTAAAGGTAACAACTACACTAATCTGTGCCTTCGTGGGCACCTATCAATGACTAGTGAGAAAGAGTTAAACTGGTACACTGAACTGGTAGACTAAACTATTATAATAGATCTAATAAAATAGTCCATAGAAAGGTTCTGGGTGTAGCGATATAAATCAAGAATATACGTGTAAGGTAGCAAGAGAAATGTAAATATTTGCACCGAACAGGACCAAGTATCAGGAGCCCCGACGCGCGTTTCGCCTAACAAAGGTTCATCTGGGGAACTGACTCCCCAGACAAGGTGAGTTTAAATAACCCGCCCATAGTCCTCATTGGACCAACCACAAGTGTGATGTCATCAACTATCATTACGGACTACAGTGGCTCAGCACGATCAACATGTGAAACGTGCAATTCATGGGAGTCCACGTAGTCGTTATGTTTTCATACACTCCATTGCAACAAGGTCATTGAAGACTTCATACTAGGGTAAAACTAATACATGTACACTGGTCATATTAAGAATAATGATGTTCAAAGAAATATAGGTACTGGAAACTATATTGTGAACATATGCTAGAGTGACTGGTTAGGATGTTAACAGGGATAAATCCCAGTGTCCAAATAAAGAATAGAATGACTGTTACCAAAATGTGAGTTTCTGACCAAAGTGTAATGATGGTAGAGAGGAGAAGCTCATGCCAATATTAGTGTATATGCAATGAGTGTAGTTGATGAATAATACATATTAATCAAATGTCGTAGCAGTTTTATAGTCTGTCGCCTAAGCGGAAATAGAGTTGTTAGAATGAGTTAATAGATAGTTATATTAACTACAAAGATCATAATATGACTACAGCAACAAAAGTGCTGATCAAATTAAAAGGTAAACTATAATCAGAAAAAGTGCTTATTATCAATGAATAAATGCAATATAATTAAATTCTTCATTCAGTCCCAATAGGACCAATGTCTGATTTGCCTTCATGGAAATTGTTGATGTGTCTAGCCACCGGTGTGGGGGTGATGGTGTTATTTATATTATATTTATATTTTATTAGAGAACAGCCCATAACTGATTTTTGGTGCCAATTTTAAATTACCATATCCCTATTTAAACCTCATGTAGCCAGGTTACATGTTTCTTACCCAATTTGAAAAAGCCACAATGGCGAAATGCGTTATTGGATGTTTTATTTTGTACTTCAATAAAGGAATTTTTTTGGACAAATATATCTAGGTTTGTGCTAATTTCCTTTAAAGTTATTTTTCTTTTTTTATGTTATCTGGCTGTTTTTATCACCACTCTAAAGAAATCCCAGGTGGGGATCATACCACCAGAGCCAATACCATCGAGCAGTGAGTATATTTTATATATATCTTTTCACACCTGTTTTTTACCTTATTGAGAGCACTATTGCTGCCCCCTTACTTTTGTTGTTGTTTGAGCTCCAGTTAAACCAAAAGACTGAGGATACCTACAATATATCCCGAAGTGGGGATTGCACTACAAGTGCTAGATGCTAGAGCTGGCTAGAGCTCTGACAAATGTGAGTGCATTATTGTTACCTCCCCATAACCACTTTATATGATAATTTGCACTATTAGGTTCTTTGACTCTCTCCGTTTCATATGACTGAATATCAGAGAGACTGATTGCGAATACCATTCTCAAGCTTAAAGAACCCACATTTCTCATTGAATATACCATAAAGACACTATCTGATGTGATCCTAAAGGTTTTCTTTTATACCACTGGCCTTTCTGTTATTGATCTGTTATTGACTATATTCCATTGCTCCCTGTGGCGCAGCCCCTATCTATCTTTGCAACTACATTTACAACCTATTTTAAAATGGAAATATCCATATATATTTCAGGTATTTGGAGAAAACAAAATCAATGTAGGACATTTCTTTATAGTATGATAATAAAGCCATGTGACACATTTCTGCCTTATTCATTTATACATAGGAAAATAGGAAGGATTCAGAGAAATATTATGACTCACTTTAACAATATCTTCTTCAAAATGTAAAGTTTATAATGCAAAGCACAGTGACAGCTATTTTGTAACAGCACCCTATATGTGGGAGGGAGCTGCTTGCAGTTTGGTGTGTTCATGGAGTGGTTATAAAAGGCGTTGTTTACATTATTGCATAGGGACACCTCTAGTGGCAGTCACTCAGACGGCGTCCAGTGTCCCATGCCCAGGTGCTGAATGTTGACTTAACCCCTTCCCAACCAATGACATACCAGGTACGTCCACCAAACAATTGTCAGTAATGGCCGCAGACATACCTGGTACGTCATCTAGTAAATTGCCACTAACCTGATCGCTGGCAATCCCATGCCTGGCGATCGAGATTCTGGGGTCCCCCACTGCCTGATCCGGCCCTCCCGTGCAATGTGATCGTGGGGTCCTCGTGATCACATGGCCAGAATAGCCGGCTTGTGCAGTGCCTGCAGGTGGCAGAGGGCCCCCTAATGCCTGCAAACAAACTTTTAAGAGTTAGTAAAAATTAATAAAAGATAAATATATATATATATATATATATATATATGATCTAAGTACTTTACATGCACATAAACACATATACACCATTACTTAAAGTGTATTTTAATATTAATTGTATATATATATATATATATATATATATATATATGTATATATATATATTAATATATTAATATATATATATATGTATATATATATATATTAATATATTAATATATATATATGTATATATATATATTAATATATTAATATTAACATACAATTAGAATGACTTAATTATATATATATATATATATATATATATATATATATATATATATATATATATATTTAACTATTAACTACATAATTATTTGATTTTATTCATTATAATTTGAGGGACCTGCCTGATAACCCAGGCAGACAGTTCAGAAAATGTAATTGTCAAGCCCTATATTTAACCCTGTAACTTTCCAAAACACCATAAAACCTGTACATGAGGGGTATTGTTATACTTGGGAGACTTCGCTGAACAAAAATATAAGTGTTTTAAAAAGTAAAACTTATCACGATGATGATATCACCAGTAAAAGTGCAGTTTTGTGTAAAAAAAAAAATCAAAAAATTAACATGAATGCTAACTTTGGCAAGCGTTTGTGGCTAAGTGGCTACTACAAAAGTCTAGACATGCCCCATTTTGAATACCTTGGGTTGTCTACTTTTTCAAATGGTACGTCACAGTGGGGCTAGTTTTCATTTCTGGGCTGCCATACTGTCTCAAAGGCAACATGTGCACATCAAGTACACTCCCTCACTATATGCCTTTGACACTGGATTTACCTGAAAAACTGCTTGAAATTAGTGTGCAATATGTTTACTGACCTGTTAGACAATAAAACCCAAAATATGTATGTGTGTGTTTGAAACAGCACATTGATCAATTAACCTTATTCATTTTGTAGAAGCCACAGAAAAATGTGTGTCATATTTAAGAAGAGGGATATCTGGATCAGATGTAATTGAAAACAAAGCACAAAATGAAATGATTTCTCTTGCACATATTTCGTATTTTTTTTTATAAACTAATTATGTTGTGTATTTTTAATTGTTTTTGAAGAACTGACCCATTTTTAACATTTTTGTTCCCTGTGAAAATGTTTTTATATTATGTTTTGGTTAGTGCATAACGTCTTATGGGTTCATTAATTATTTCAACATAAACATCTCAACAGATTGATATTAATTGTTCCAAAAGACATAGAATTGTTTCATAAATTCTCATTATGAATTTCGCATATTGGCTTTAATTGCTCTACAATGCTGTTCTGTTTTCTGATTTGTCTTATTATTATTATTATTTGCAGTATTATTGTCATTATTGTTATCCTTACTATCATGGTTTTAGTTATTTTTCAAAAGAGCAATAGGTAAGGATTCTAAAGCAAACATACTTTCCTGACCCTTTAACCCCTTAAGGACCAAACTTCTGGAATAAAAGGGAATCATGACATGTCGCATATGCCATGTGTCCTTAAGGGGTTAAGCATGTTCCAAAGAAAATAATCAATACATTTTAATAATTTATTCCTGATATCTGAGTGTCACATGAAAGAACAGCCTCTAAACATGATGGGGTTTATATCACTTTAGCTATCCTGACAACCAAACAAGATAGGGCTTTTAGCAAGCACTTAAAGGAACACACTAAACACATAAAGCACTTTAGCTTGCTGAAGTGCGTCATGTGTGAATTGTGTATGCTATTTTTTTCAATAATAGTTGGCACTTTTCTAAATGAACCTTGTTATACATCCAGCAGTCATTCAGATAGATAGTCTTATTACTTCCTTGTAGTTTAGCTCTGCGGAGCTAAACTCGTAAGGCAGGCAACTGCCTAGGGTACCTACCTTGCAGGGACTTCTCAATGAGCTGTAATGCAGCTCATTGAGAAGGCTGGGATTGGATAGCCACAAAAAATGGATGGATCATAGTCAGGGCCGGACTGGGGAAAAAATTCGGCCCGGGCATTTTTAATTGCAGTGGCCCACTGAAAAGGGGGCGGGGCCAGGTAGGGTGTGTTTTGTCATCCCCAATGACAAGCACGACCCATCTCAAAGTGAGCATGTTGGTTCAATGCTCTTCCAGGGCATGAGAAAAGGGCCCTGTATTTGATCTGCACAGCACAAGCAAATTTAATAACATGCTTGCATTGTGTTTGCTTGAAACTTGTCTCAGGGGTTTCCATAAATGGAATACTCACTGTATTTTAATACTCACTTTGCTTAAAGGGTATCTAGTGTGTTCATAGGGGATCCTGAGTGTGTATGTCAGAAATGTAGTGTGTGTGTAAGTGGTGCAGCGTCTGTGTGTAGGGGATCTAGTGTGTGTTTGAAGGACTCAGGAGTGCGTATAGGAGATCTAGTGAGTGTGTGAGTGGTGCAGTGTGTTTGGGGGTGCTGTGTGTGTGAGGGGTGTAGTGTGCATTTGTGAGGAGTATAGTGTGTGTGTGGGAGGGTGGTGTGTGTGGGGGGGTGCAGTATGTGTGTGTGAGGGTGCGGTGTGTGTGTGTGTTAGGGCACTGAGCGAGGGTTCTGTGTATTTGAGGGTGATGTGTGTTGGGGTGCTGTGTGTGTGTTGGGGTGCTGTGTGTGTGTTGGGGTGCTGTGTGTGTGTGTGCTAGGTTGCTGTATGTGTTAGGGTGCTGTGTGTGTGTTAGGGTGCTGTGTGAGTGCTAGGGTGTGTGGTGTTAGGGTGCTGTGTGTGTGTGTGTGTTAGGGTGCTGTGTGTGCTGTGTGTGTGTTAGGGTGCTGTGTGTGTGTGTTAGGGTGCTGTGTGTGTGTTAGGGTGATGTGTCAATGTTAGGGTGCTGGTGTTAGGGTACTGGTGTTAGGGTGCTGTGTGTGTGTGTTGGGGTGCTGTGTGTGTGTGTGTAGGGTGCTGTGTGTGTGTGTGTAGGGTGCTGTGTCAATGTTAGGGTGCTGGTGTTAGGGTGCTGTGTGAGTGTTAGGGTGCTGTGTGTGTGTTAGGGTGCTGTGTCAATGTTAGGGTGCTGTGTGTGTGTTGGGGGTGCTGTGTCAATGTTAGGGTGCTGGTGTTAGGGTGCTGTGTGTGTGTGTTGGGGGTGCTGTGTCAATGTTAGGGTGCTGGGTGAGGGTGATGAGTGTGTTTGCAAGGATTTTGTATTGGGGGAGGCAGGTAAATGGCACTATTAATGTTTTACTAAAAAATAATAATAATAATAATAAATACATAATAATAAATAATAAATACATAATAATAAATAATAATAAATACATAATAAATAATAAATAATAAATACATAATAATAAATAATAATAAATACATAATAATAAATAATAAATACATAATAAATAATAAATACATAATAATAAATAATAATAATAAATACATTATATTTCACCCCCCCTCCATTCTTAGCTGCAGTCTGGAAGGGGGGGGGGGGTCGTGCTGCCTCCATCCAACCCTGGTGGTCCTCGTGGTAAGTGAACTCTAGCCCTTTGGGGCTAGAGTTCACTCTCGCTAGACCCGGCCAGTTGCCATAGCAACGGTCCGGATCTCGCGAGAGAAACCCGGCAGAGCTGCAAGTTAGAGCTCCGCCGGGTCCTCTCTCCTGGCGGCTGTCTCCCTCCCTCTCTCCCCGCCGGCGGCCGTGTTTGCGCGCATGTGGGCCGGTGAGGGAGATCTTTGATCTCCCCACCGGCCCTTCATGGAACACAGCGGGGCCAGCACTCGGATAGCGCCGGCCCTGCATAGACCGGCAGTGGAGATCCTGAGACCTCCCCTGCCGGCCTCGGCCCCACGGCCACCGCGGCACACCGGGCATTTGCCCGGTGTGCCCGATGGCCAGTCCGGGCCTGATCATAGTAGCTGCAAATACTAGATCTGCAGATATCACAAAACACGTTTTATATATCCCCAAAGAAACTGTACAAAATAAATTACATGTACTTGTTCTTTGGTCTACCACTAACAGGCTCTTTTTTGCATTGGAGTGTTCCTAAGATTTAAAGAAGATGAAACAGTAAAGAATGGCAAATAGCCTGTCATATAACAACCCATGATTCATCAACACTGTATGATATATATATATATATATCAATATTTTTTTTTAGAAACAATTAGAACTCTTTGATCTTACTCTTTTGCACATTGTATTTACAATTTTATAGTTAAATACAGCTAATAAATAATAACCGTGCATTAGAATTTGCAGAAAACAATGTTTGCTAACATTGCAGAGGTTGGGTTGACTTATTTTCACTTAAGAAATCAACACAATATGTAATTTATATTGCTCAAATTCTTGCATTTCACTGTACCTAGTTATTATTATCAAAATTAAGGCTGTTTCTTTTTCCTTTTACAGCTTATCACTGGCAGGCAGACTTGTACAAATTGCTATTTGTCAGAATTTTGGGCAATTGGCGATTCATACAAATTATTGAACTCCAAAATACTATATGTACGAAACACAAAACTAACAAAATGGACCATGCTTGTATTAGTTTTATTCATTTTTAACCCCTTAGTGACCTAACCGTTTTTCAATTTTCTTACTTTTAAGGACCAGGGCTGTTTTTACATTTCTGCAGTATTTGTTTGTTTAGCTGTAATTTTCCTCTTACTTATTTACTGTACCCACACATTATATACCATTTTTCTCTTTATTAAAAGGTGTTTCTAAATATACCATTATTTTTATCATATCATATCATTTACTATAAATAAAATTATAGAATATGATGAAAAAATTAAAAAAAACACACTTTTTCTAACTATGACCCCCATAATGTGTTACGCGTCTACAACCGCCAAAAAAAACCTGTGCTAAATAGTTTCTAAATTTTGTTCTGAGTTTAGAAATTACCAATGTTATCATGTTTCTTGGCTTTTTTGCAAGTTATAGGGCTATAAATACAAGTTGGACATTGCTGTTTCAAAATATATATTTTTATAATTTATCAATAGTGACATTGTAATACTGTTATCTGTCATAAATCTCTGAATCACACCTCACATGTACATATTTTTTTTAAAGTAGACAACTCAGGGTATTTAATTTGGAGTATGTCCAGTCTGTTTTAGTAGCCATTTAGTCAGAAACACTGGCCAAAGTTAGCATTTATATTTGTTTGTGTTTTAAAAATGCAAAAAAAAACAATTATGAACGCTAACTTTGGCCAGTGTTTGTGACTACTAAAAAAGACTGGACATACCCCATTTGCAATACCTTGGGTGTGTCTTCTTTTGCAAATGTTATGCCATCATGAATGTAATTCTCATTCTACCATACGCTCTCAAAGGCAACATAACCAGACTGGTAAATTTCAATGGGTAAAGATGGGAAATCAAGCATTATATTTGAGCGTGTAACTTTTAAAAACATTATAAAACCTTTTTCATGAGGGGTACTGTTATACTCAGGAGACTTTGCCAAACACAAATATTAGTGGTTCAAAATAGTAAAACGTATCACAACATTACATCTGTGTATGAAAAATGCAAAAAATTTCACTTTCACTGACAATATATATGTTTTACTGTTTTGAAACACTAAAACAGTACCCCCCATGTACAGATTTAAGGATGTCTTGGACAGTTACAGGGGTAAATATAGTGCCAGCAAATTAAATTCTCTGGACTTTCTGCCAGGGTTGACAGGCACGTCCCCCAAATTGCAATCAATTAAATTACTTACTTATGTACAAATATTACACAAATATGGACGTAGAATTTAAATATTTATATATTTGAAGTCTACGTGTATGTAATTATGTATATGGACATGTATATTTCATATTATTTTTATTTATTTATATATACATATATACGTGTATGTATATATATATATATATATATTTTTTTTATATAATTTTATTCTAAGTCTATTTATATCAAAATACAGTTAGAATAAAATTACATATATATGTATCATTTTTTCAAAATGTTTTTATTATTAATATATATTGATATAAAAATACTCTTAGTATGACATTATACATAAGATATACACATATTATATATAGATATAATATATGTATATATATAATAAATATTTTACATTTATTAACTATGTTTTTTTTACTTTAAAACTTTTTTTTTTTTTTTACTTTTTTCACCAGCAGGGGGACTGCCTGTCAGTTCAGGCAGTCACCTTGCAGGCAGCACTATGGATACCCGAATCACCACATAAATTAATTTAGAAACACCCAAAACTATTTTTTTCACATACATATAAATTTGAATGAACCAAATGTTTCCACCTTGTACACATCTACTGGTAGGCCATTGAAATATTTGACATGCTATGCAAACCTTCCTGATACTGGAAAAAGGAGAAGAAGAGAGGAGACAAGAGGCTGCGGGTGCCGTGGACCAACTTTGAGGTTAACCATTGAATGACAGCTTAACTTCCTGAAGGTAAGACAGCTCACGGAAATTCCTGCCCTTATAACAACTTATTTCAGCTGAAGTTGTTATGGAGGTGGGAGAGTTCCTTTAAAACCTATGCTGGGAGTGGTGAGTTATGATCAGTAATAAGTACATTGGTTGTTCTTGTAAAAAGGTAACTTGGTATTTTTTGTCAGATAAAGAACATGATGTAAATGCTATGGGGGTTTACATCACAAACAGTGTACTGGCAACTAAAATCAGAGAGAGGTTTCAAAATGCACTGAAGAATAGCTGGAGGTGTGTTTTAACATGATTCGTAAAAATTATTTGCTATACATAAATTTTCTTTTTTTTTTTACATACAGATCGAACTGTTATCGTTAACAGTATTAGTCAACAATAATTTAAAACTTACACTCCAACTATAATATTTATTAAAATAACCTTAAAGTACAAGTTTCTTAAAATGCATATGTTTTAATTCATAGATGTTGATAAATATCAGAATAACCAATCAATGAGCAATCAATATATTTTTACAAAGTAGAAAGGTGCCCTCATAAATCATCACTAACTTTATGCAGATTTTTTACTTTATTTAAGATGATCTTTAATTCATTAATTAAATGTAGTATGCAACATCATGTCTAATGTGTGGCCCTTTTAATTTTAAAACTAAAAAGCTGATAATTTGATGTAAACATATTTTTTTTACAGAAATCGTCAAAAAATAAGATATTTTATTCAAGGTGTTTTTTATTTTGTTAAATCAATTTGGCAAAAAAAGCAAGTGGCAACTCATTATTTTATGAATAAAAACCAGTATCTGCAAGGTTTAAGGATTGCAAGATTTAAGAAATAGAGAAGTTTTTGTATACTGATCACATATATAGCTGATCTCTATCAACAAAGTTTGCTAATGAGGGATGCTTCATTTCTAGATGTAAGATCCAAATTTTGCAGTAAAGATTTTCTGGTTACTGCTGTAATGATGAGAATCAATTTAGATTGGTGAAGTAGCAAGATAGTGATAAATCCCAATATTGCCAATGCTGGAGAGATGTGCAAAGTTTGTTTAAAAAAAAATGGTTTCATAAAAGGAGCAACTTTCCCATGCAGAGGATGATATTGGATAGCATTCAACGTTCAGCATTTAAATACGTTAGAAAGTAATATATTAGATAGTGTTTCAACAATTGATGCCTCATTTGCTATAATGGAAATCCAATTGAGCTGTAGGAACTAAAAGATAAGTTTGCCTACACAGAGGCATATAGAGGCAACTAGATACAACACTTTGTTTCTCCAGGAGGCAACTTTCGCAGTGGTTCTGAATAACATATTTTATTGGACGTCGTATCTAACAGCAAGGAGTAATTCAATAGAACCTTAGTTATGTTGGTATACCGCTATATCAGGTAGAATAAAGCATGGTAATATAATAACAGAAATTTGGCAACAGTGACACATGTAATATTCACGGTATATAGCCTTGAAATCAAAACCCAAATAATTAAGCTCAATATAGTATAAGAAATATTGTATGCAAGTGAAAATACCAATATGTAATCAGTAGCTTGCGATGATATCTAAGATTAGAATTGAAAAAAAGGTTAATAGCGGCAGTGGAACATTAGGCAGGCAAAAATGGACCTCAATGCATTGCTAAAATGTATGTGGTTTGCCCACCGCGGTTCCTGGTCCCCCCCCCCCCTCGGTGTAGTTTGTCAAGCAGGCCGAGTATCATGCTGCCGCCCAGAAGTATTCAATTGGCCATGTCTTTGGGGACACTATGTTGGGATTTGTGGACAGACCCAAACATCTGGCGTCTCTGCAAATCTGACTCTTTTTGTTCCTGACTATCATTGGGTTAAAGCTGCCATGCTCCCTTACCTTTGTCAGGTAATATGGTAGCTGAAAGCTCAGTCAAGTTTCGTGGGTCCAAAAACAGAACCCCAGAAAATGCCTGCCAACCGGCTCGATGGCCCGCCCCACCCCCCTAATGTGCAAAGTTTGGATAGCATATGTTCAAATGTGTGTTGAATGTCTGGATAGTACCAGAAACAATGGTACATGTTCTCCTCCTTCTAGTCTCATTTTAGACAGTTGGATGAGTATTATTTTTTTAAGCAGTATGGTTTGACTGGGGCATAGTAAGCTTAATGATAGCCAGTAACAGTTTAAGGGTGGTAGATCAAGTTGAAGATAAAATAACAGAATTGAGTCCTACCTGCTGCTATTTTAATAGCCACAGTTGAAATAGTGGTGCCTGGGACTGCAACGTTCACTAATTTAAAGAGACATGGGAGCAGGGCTGCCATCAGAAATTGTGGGGCCTCTTACATAGCTTAAGACCCCTTTGGCCGCTGAAGCCTGTCCACAGGGTCGGCCCTGACTTTGCCTACAGGATCTTGCCCCCATTCTTCCATGTTATTGCAGGCATGTAGAGCTTTGGTGGGGGTTGTAGTGTGTGTGTGTGTGCAGGGACAGTTTGTATAGTGGATGCTGTGTCTGTATCGTGGATGCAGTAGGTAGATTGTTTGGGCAAGGCTTTCTTCACCTACTGTTCCTGTATGTTATACAAGTTTTGCTAGAATTAAATGTCTGTTTTACTTCCGTTAGCATAGTGCTTTTTAATATGTTGGCACTATATAAATAATTGTAATTGTGTGTGTACAAGGGATGCGCAGTGTGTGTATAGTGGATGCAGTGTGTATATTTATAGAGGAAGAAGTGTGTGTGTCTGTCTAACTGTGCTCCTACACTATATATTATGATTTTCAAGGTCTATGCCTCTTACCTGTGTCAGGAAGAGAAGATATGGTATTCCTTGGTGGTCCAGTGACTTCTGTTTACACTCTGCTGGCTGTCCAGACTTTTCTAAGCAGAGTACAATGTGGGAGCATAATAGAGTTAACCCGTGACAATGCTCTGACAAAGAGTCCCAAGAAAGAGTGAGAAGGAGGAGACAGATAGCCTCCCGGGTTCTCTCTCTCTAACCCAGTGTTACTTTTGTCGACTAACAATTTTAGTAAACTATTACTAGACTAAAACTAAAACAATTAAGATGACTAAAATATAACCGAGACTCAAATGTCTTTTTAGTCGAAAGACTATGTTTAAAACTAAATTTAAATATGCCGACCAAATTAACATTGCTCTCACCAGGCAAGAATGCAATGGAGCAGGGAGGGAGATCTTTGATCTCCTTTCTCATGGCTGCATAGATATATCAAAAGACATTTATAGTACCCCTTATCAGTTTATTGCCTGTACCAACTAATGGTGACTCTTCATGGACGCATTTACCAGTGCGACCCAACAGTAAAGTCCTTCCCATATACCCTACACTTCTCTTCAATAGCACTAACCATAAAACCCAACACTACACTTACATTTAAGCCCTACAATACCCTAACCCTTACATTAACCCTAACCCTAAAACCCTATAATACCATAAGACTAACTCTACCTTATCCTTTACTTCAACTATAACTCTACATTCAGCCTTAGCACACTAGCTCTGAAAATACCATGTAATATCATTTATGTATTTAAGGGGATTCTGAAGACATTTATAAGCCATTAAACCTTACATAGTTACATAGTTTCATAGCTGAAAAGAGACTTACGTCCATCAAGTTCAGCCTTCCTCACATATGTTTTTGCTGTTGATCCAAAAGAAGGCAAAAAACCTAGTCTGAAGCGCTTCCAATTTTGCAACAAACTAGGGAAAAATTCCTTCTTGACCCCAAAATAGCAGTCAGATGTCTCCTTGGATCAAGCAGCTATTAACCAACTAATAAGAAATTATATCCCTGTATTTTGTGTTTTTGCAAGTATTTATCCAATTGCATTTTAAACATCTGTATAGACTCTGACAAAACCACCTCTTCAGGTAGAGAATTCCATATTCTTATTGCTCTTACTGTAAAAAAAACTTTTTTTTCCTTAGATGAAATCTCCTTTCTTCCAGACTAAATGTGTGACCTTGTGTCCTATGAATAGCCCTGTTTATGAATAGATTTCCAGATAAAGGTTTGTACTGGCCACGAATATATATAATGTTATCATATCCCCTCTCAGGCGCTGTTTTTCTAAACTAAACAGATTTAAATATTTTAACCTTTCTTCATAACTAAAATGCTCCATTCCTTTTATCAATTTTGTAGCTCTTCTCTGCACTTTTTCTAGTGCATTGATATCTTTCTTTAGAGTAGGTGCCCAAAATTGCACAGCATATTCAAGGTGTGGTCTTCCCAGCGATTTATAAAGAGGCAAAATTATATTTTCAGACCCGAGAATTTATGCCCCTATTTTTACATTACAAAAATTACATGGCCTTAGCAACTGCAGATTGACATTGCATATTGCGGTTTAATTTGTTGTCTATAACAATTCCCAAATCCTTCTCGTGTGTGGTTATCCCTAATTCAATCCCATTTAGGGTGTAAATTGCTTGTGCATTCTTTACCCCGAAGTGCATAACTTTGCATTTCTCTACGTTAAATTTCATCTGCCATTTTAGTGCCCAGTCCCCCAATCTATTCAAATCCCTTTACAGCAAGGCAATATCCTGCTCACATTTTATTACTTTACAAAGTTTTGTGTCATCTGCAAACACTGATAACATGGCTTTCAATGCCTATTTCAAGATCATTTATAAATATGTTAAATAAAAGCGGTCCCAAAACAGAGCCCTGAGGGACACCACTTACCACTTTTGTCCAGCCTGAAAATTTACCATTAATTACAACTCGTTGTACTCTATCCTTAAGTCAATGTTCTACCCAACAACATGAATATTCATCTAGACCAATTTTTTTAGTTTGAAGACTAACCTATTGTGAGAAACCGTATCAAATGCCTTGGCAAAATCCAAGTAGATCACATCCACTGCAACACCCTGATCTATACTTCTACTACTTCGTAGAATGCAATTAGGTTAGTTTGACATGACCTATGTTTCATAAAACCATGCTGATTATTTCTAATAACAAAGTTCTTCCCAATGAATTCCTGAATATTATCCCTTAATAGCCCTTCAAATATTTTCCCAGTCACAGACGTTAAGCTCACAGGTCTATAATTTCCAGGCAAGGATTTTGAACCCTTTTTAAATATAGGAACAACATCTGTCTTCCTCCAATCCTCCAGTACAATACCTAAAACAAAGGAATCTTGAAAAATTAAATACAGAGGTTCACTTATTTCCCCACTTAGCTCTTTAAGTACTCATGGGTGAATACCATCAGGCCCGGGAGCTTTATTTACATTAATTTTCTTTAATAGCTGTAGCACCTTGTCTCGAGTTATCCAATCACAAGTTATCTGCAAGTTTTTTGCAGCAATCATTTGCATATCTCTTGCCATATGATCCTCATTAATATATACTGAAGAAAAATAGTTATTTAAAATTTCTGCTTTTTCCTGGTCTTCATTAGCTAACAAACCCATCTCTGTTTCCAGTGTACCTACACTTTCATTTTTTGTTTTTTTAGAATTGATGTACTTGACAAAATTTTGGGGGTTGCTTTTGCTTTCTTTGGCGATCAATTTCTCATTTTCTAGTTTAGCAACTTTAATTGCCTTTTTGCAAGCGTTATTGGCTTATTTATATCTTATATAGGATGCCTCTGATTTGTCCAATTTAAATGCTTTAAATGCCCTTTTCTTATTTTTAATCTCTTGTTTTACTTCTCTACTAAGCCACGTTGGTTTTAATTTGTTTCTTTTATATTTATTACCCAATGGTACATACTGAGAAATGTACCTTTCTAATATTTGTTTGAATAGTTTCCATTTATCCTCAGTGGTTTTATCACTAAGGAGTTTATGCCAGTCGATATGTTGTAGAGCTGCCCTAATCTTATTGAAATTGGCTTTTTTAAAATTATAGTATACCCCACGTGCTTTTGCTTTTTTGAGTTTATTTACAAAATTACCATATTGTGATCACTATTTCCCAAATGCTCCCCTACTTGAATGTTGGTTAAAAGATCAACATTGTTTGTTATAGCAAGATTACTTCCTAGTTCCCTGAACTTATTCTTTAGGACCTTCCATTTCCTCTGACTTTGTCATTGGTACCAATATGGACCATGACAGCTGGGTCATCACCAGCCCGTCCCAATAATCCCTCCACTCTGTCGGCAACATGTCGAACCCGAGCACCCGGGAGACAGCAAACTGTCCGGTTGAGTCAATCAGAGTGGCAGATTACCCTATCTACTCTCTTAATAATAGAGTCCCCTACCACCACAACCTGTCTAGACTTCCTTACCCTCTCAATCCCACCCGTACTAGAGGGGCTGTTCCCACGGCTGTTAGAAGGAACAGCTTCCTGTAGTACAGCTACTCCTGAGCAGATGCTCCCAACATCTTCACTCACTCTCCCAAATCTGTTAGGCTGCACAAGATCAGGACTAGCTAAACCTTTCCTCTTCCCTCACCCTCTGCTTCCTCGCCCCACTGTTACCCAGCTATGTGCCTGTTCTCCAACTGTCTCATCTTCTCCCTCTCCACTACCTGCACTCACTAAACTCTGCTCAGTGAGCAGCAGACTCCTCTCAAGATTGTCAATCTCCCTCAGTGTTGCAATTTGCCTCTCCAGATCTCCAATCTGAGCTTCCAGAAAAGCCACTCGCTCACACCCACCACAGAGGTATGGACCCTGGACAGATTTATCTAGCCATGCATACATACAGCACGATGTACACTGAGTAAAACTTGCAATCTTGCTAGCACTCATCCCAAGTTACTTTCTGCCATGTGGTTTATTATGATGCCTCCAGATATCTCTGATGATATTATTTATTACCTACAATCTCCAACATCTCAAGCATAAATAAACAGGTGATACAGCATGTCATTTTTAGGAACAGATTGAGCAGACTGAACATGTGTAAGATATATGTTCAAACTGGTGTTTTTCTAAAAAAAAAAAAAAAAAAACATGACTTTGCCCCACAGCATGCACAGGTATGTCTTTCCATGTTGCCTGATATTAATCATTGTAAATTAGAAAGAAATTCTGAAGAAAAGAGAGGAGCATGGGATACTGTTACTTGAAAAAACATAGATGCAACTAAATGTATCCTGAAAAAATAAATGTCAAAATAGGAAGATTTAGCCAGATAAGATAATGTATAACATATGTCAACCAACAAATAATGTTTCCCAATGGTAGATGTTTGTTCTAAAAAAAAAAAAAAAGTAAAATAGTAACATATATTAAAAATTGCATTTACTAGTATCAATAATATAAACATATATCATAATAAAACAAGTCTCTTTTAAAGCAATGCACACACTATTCTTTTGGTAAGAATAAATATAACATGAAATCCTTTAACATTTTAAGAACTAAATAACAATCATTTAGCAGCATGGTGTGGTGCCATCCTGAAAGTCCCTATGGGCTAGCCACCACTATTAAAGGTCACCGTCACCAGTTTTTACTGTGTAAAAGACTTATAACACCCTCTGATCTCTAGGATCCTTCAAGCAAAACTATTCTAGCTGCGTAAATCCCTCTGCTACAACAAAGGTTAAATCCAGGCCAAGTGCTAAATCCTCGACCATAGAATGTGACTTACAATGATTCTTACTAACCTCAGCAAAGGAAATTAGTGTAAGTCATGTGGGACTTTTAGATTTGTTATTTCTCCTATAGATCACAGATTTCTAAGGAACATCTACTTCATTTCTACTTTAAAACTTTTCAGTAACATAATGGTTCACATGAAATTATATTCTCTTATTTAAACAATACACTATTGTTGCAGGTCCTTTTGTTTTGCTATCCTGACTAGTCTATGAGTTGTTCTGTTGGAGATTATTCATGGTCTTCCAGATCTTGTCTTGATTTCAATAGTTCCTTTTAATTTGATTTTTTTTTTCAGACATTTTGGACATTATGAACTGTAAGCATTTATATAAATTATAATTTATATAGCTCCAACATATTCTATTAACATTTATGATTAAAGAAAGGGAATACTTGAGAAGTGAAGAAGGCCTTGCTTAAATGATCTTACAATCTATGAAAGTTTTGAGGTAGGCAGATGTATATCATTAGCCCAAGTGGTCTCATTGGTGTTCTGAATCTTTGCTTCTAAGATAGTGAGGTTACCACTGCTTTATCCAGTTGATATAGTATAAAGCATTTCAATGTATTTTTTAAAAAGTTTTTCTGTTTTGTAAGTTGTTTATACTTTACTTTCTAAACCCTCAGTTAGCGTCAAAGAGGAACTTATGGTAGTTGCATACCTACCGACGTTGGAAGTCCAAGTATCGGGATGCTGGTGGGAGGGGGATAAAAGTGCTGCCCAATAAACTGACATGCCAGACTGACCTGTTAATATCTGACAATCCCACCATTAGACAATTATGTTGTGGCATTTTACAAAAAAAATCACTAGTAGTTCAAATGAAAAAGTAAATGTGTGCATGTCACATTTACAGTTTGAGTCTGCTAAATTCTTATTTAGAAATTATCAGAAAGATCTTATATTAGTGATACTTAACTCAAGGTAGACTATAGTCCCTTTCTCCGATAACAAATGTTAGACATGCCATTTTAAAGGTATGCACTATGCTCCATATATGGTGGATCTGTCCTCATGTAAGACTTTACTGGTTGATGATGGCTGACATTTGAAGCCTACCATAGAGGTGTTCTCTTTCTTTTGCAACATCAATCACCCAAACCAATTTTCAAATAGATTTTTCAAACCCAGATTGCGGTAATTCGATTTCTGTCTAGAAGTTGGGCTGCCACTATTACAGCGCAGTATTACCTAATTATTCAAGTGACTTTAAATAGTATATATGGAAAGATGATATTCAACTAACTCCAATGGGGTCGAGCAACCTAAGAAGCTTGTGGTTTGTGGGACGCACATTCTACCAATGTTTGAGATTTGTATATCTAACTAGAATATGCTAAATTTATTTCAGTAACATTTTCTTGAATGCCGCATATATGTTTTAAAGGATTTTGTCTCCAGGTCTTTTCTTACGTGTCTGCATTGTGGAATTGCAAACTTTGTAAATCTAGGTGGTTCACCCTTTTCTCTCAACTTCAATTTCTTTCTTTTTCTTTCTTTCCAAATTTTTGTTGATTTGTTTGTAAGTCACAACTATTTGTTTAATTGTTTTGTATTATCTTTATTAAAATGCATATTTCTCTGATTTGGACATTATTTAATGCTGTTACTGTGTATTTCCTTCTGTTATCATTTGGAAAAGTTCAATAAAAATTACAAATTAAAATAAAGAAATATGTAGGATTTATGTTTGCTCAAAAAAAATAAATCAACAAATATGTTGTTCAGTCAAGGAAGCCCAACATTTTCTATACAACTGTTCCCTGTTATAATAATAATTTCACAAATTAATTATGATAATATTCATGATTACATAGAAAATGTTTCAAGAACTAGAGATAGACAGACAGATAGATAAATGATAGATATATAAACATATTTTTAGTTCCCGAAAAAGGAAAATAAGGAAATAGCTATATTGTAAAACATCCTGCTGAGCTTAGTGGTTATTTATCAGAGCTTAAGAATTAAGCACCATAACAAGAGGATTTTGTTTCAACTTCAGAGAAGATAAGAGCAGAGAACTTTTGTGAGTATTTTGAAATCATTCGTTTGGGATTTTAATTAGGTTAATTGGAAAACATGTAAGCGCTGAACACTGAATCTATGTAGTTAACAAATAAGCCTCCCCTTAAATCAAGTGATGGATAGGGAGATCAGCAAAGGACAACTATGTCAGAATAATGATATGGAAAATAAATTCAAATGTCACACTGGTATAAGTTTCAGAAGCTCACTTGATAAATGTCTAATGCATACATTTTAAGTTCTTAATCTTTCTAGATGCTAATCTGTTTATGAAATATGTGAGAATTAATTGTTGTTTATTTATTAAAGGGTCCCTCCACTGCTGAAATACAAAAAAGAAACAAATTGTAAACATATCCCCAATGAAAAGATGCATGCCTTTAATTATGTTATTTTTTTCTTTGCATGTTAATGTAAAAATAGCTTGATAAAAACTGAGATCTCTTGTCTGAAGTCTTTACAAGCCCTTCCGTTCTAACCAAGCCAAGACTTTCTGTGACTGTGCAATCACAGATTACCCAATACAGCTAACTGAAACGTATTTGCAAGGCAGTTGCTCTGAGCAATTGCCTACCTCTTTAGTTTAACTCCACTGAGCTAACCAAGACAGGAAGTAGCAGGACCTGTTGTCTGATTGACAGCCGGTGTTAGTGTATCAAAGTTTGTAAAAGTGCCAGTTTCTATTGAAATCTGCACTTTTTGTAAACTGAAAAAAGAGGCACACTCTTCACACATAAAGCACTATTTAGAATGTTCCTTTAAACATGGAATTGTGATGAATTGAAAAGACTCCCAATAACTCCCAACAATTAATGTGAATTATTCTCTTACTGTAGAGATCCATGTTAACAGTTTCCAATGCATGGATATTGCACAGTACAAATTTCATTGTTTGATAAATGTTCCTCAACATGGGTCGGGACCCAGTCAGTGCTATTTGCTTGCTGTAACTCTCCTAAATTAAAATTTTCTACATTTTTCTCAGTCCTGTTACCAAAATGTGTGTCTTTATATAAGACTGTTTAAAAGAATTTTAAATAATTTGTTTCGATCTCCTCAAATAGTGTTTTTCTTTTTAAAGGAGACCACATTTATCAATGATTTCTTATAATGTAATTTATTGAACAATTGTATTAATGATATGAGTGTGCATATTGCGAGTGTACATGGATGCATGCTGTGTACATGTGTGATTTCTGTGTTGAAGAGATGTGCTTCTAGTCCTTCACAACAAAGATGGTAGGAAGAGAGGGGAGGGAGGGTGAGAGACAGATAGAGGGGCAATAAAGATGGTGGTGGGTGTGTCTAGCTTATTCCCTTGCAGTATGCCATGAGTGGCTCTTTTTATAAAGTGAAGTAACATTTCCATCCAGAGTGCCTTCAGACCATGATGGTTCATTCCCAATGCTTCAATAATCACATAGATATGTATATATTGGATACGTACCTGCTTTTGTAAGTGGTCCCCGTTTTTTTTTTTTTGCACACGGCACCTTGATTGGCTATTTAAATGAGATAATTCAGTACGTTTGTGTTAGCTTGATAAGGTTACTGTGAGAACCAAAACGTTCTATGGTTTTTCAATAAAATCTGCCTAAACACCATCTATATGTGCCCAGTCCAACTATTGATGATTATGGATGGTCTTTCTGGCCCCTGAGTAGTATGGGTTCTCTATATCTTAAAGTAAAAAAGACTAAGATAGAAAATTAAAGTCCTCAGATTTCTGGATTCCAGTTATTTGTTTAATATATTACATAGTATATATTGTTTATTAAATATATAATTTATAAAGATATATTTTTTTTTTTTACAGTTCCTTCTCTTTTACCTGTTTTGATCATCCATGAATAAAATCAACATTTAGGCCATTATTCATCTTTTATGTTGGTGCCATAGACAGAACTCCTAATCATGAAATAAACTAAATTACTTGCTCATTACACATTGCATTTTGTTTCTGATGATCCAGAGTTACAGAATTCAGATGACTCATTGATTGTCCGAAATTCTGACATATTGCAATAGGTTTAAAACTGATGTACTTTTTAGTAGTGTCCAATAGCATTAAGGGGGCTGGGCATGACACAGGCACTATAATTATACCACAGTGTAGACATCTCCAGAATTTTATAGTGGGGACTAAAAGGCTTAGGACTTGGCATCAGTGGAAGTGCATTAGAATGGACCTAGTATGCTGATATACAGCAATGACAGTCCACCTTCTCCAATTAATGATTATTATCCTATCACTTGCACTTGTAAGGAGTAATTAGAGATCATTGAGCAAATGTTCAGTTTACATTTACCTTCCATTATGTAGTCTAAACAATGAAGGTAGTAGGTTGCCATTACTTTTTGCAATACGGTTATTGTAAAGTTATATAACTAATAATACATTTTTGGAATGGTTAACCAGATTACAGATACATCATTATTATATTTGTATGATAATAACAATTTGTCCTTGTATGCATATAAAATAAAAAATATTTGATCAAGGCATATTCAGCAAAACTTTTCTATTTTAGTAACAGAGCAGATGCCAACACTCAGAATAAACAGACTCGGCTCTGACCCTTTACTACTTTATAATTGGCAGAATTCTACTTAGTTTAATATAAAATGACATACTATTTTTCCAAATATTGTTTGTTGTATTAAGAAATGCATTTAAAAAGTGAAAAAATAAATGTTAAATATAAATATATATTGGGCAGCTTTTTTGTCCAGATACTAGGTAGTACCTCACTTTATTCCCAGAAAAGCATGTACCCAGCAAGCAACTGGCAACATTCCCTTGTTATTCTGATCCATATTAACATGGGAGTATGAAAATAAGCTTAAAAACTAGCACTCACCAACAGTTGTTTAAGGGTTTGCAGTGACTCCAACTCCATTATGGGTTGGAATTACAGTTAGGTTTATTATTAGATTTAGGGTTAATTTAAAATGTGAGCTACTAAAATACCCCAAAATGCGTAATAGATCCATCTTTAATGTATCATTTTTTTTTTAAACTGCAATGGGCAGGTTATAAATTCAGCTCTGTATTTTCACAAAACCTTTGCAAGGGTATACGTAGGGGGACAATCTGTACTCAAGAGATATAGCTGAGCAGAATTTAGTGATGTGAGCATGTTTTTGAGTGGGTGTATTTGTATGTATTGCTGATATTGGAATGCAGTAGTGTACTTGCTTGTGGTCTTTGCATTTGAATGTAGTCGTGTGTACTTGTATGCAGTGTTGGCTTTTGGTTTGCTTTTGTGTGTACTGCTGGTGTTTGAATGAAGGGTTGTGTCTGTATACAATTTTGGAGTTTGAGAGCTGGGGAGTGCTCGTATTGAATGTTTTTTGCTTGACTGCAGGGGTGTGTTTGCATGTCTATTGGTGTTTGATTGCTGGGATGTATGCACACATACACTGCCATATACATACTTACACAGATATACATACACTTTAACACACAGATACACACATATAAACACACTGACAAATACACACATTTAGAGTCACACTGACCCATAGATACACACCCTGACACACAGACAGACATATAAACACTGACACATGGACAGAAAGACATATACACACACAAATAGATACACACACTGACACATACATTCGCAATCAGATACACACCCTGACGTACAGATACACACTGACAAATAAAACCACAATCAGATACAACCATCTTGAGACAAATATACACACTGACACACAGACTTCCATATACACAGTGACACATCGACAAATATATATATATATATATACACACAAAGATACACACACTGACACATACACACACTTTGATAAATAGATACACACACACAGATGCACACACTCTCATATATACACAGAAACTAACAAACATATACATGTCATAAGTTTTGGATTTCTAGCCACGCTTCTGTTAACATGCATTTTGTATGCAGGAGGATGGCTTTCTTGGGGTCCTGCGGGTGGCAGTGGGTGATGGGAATATGGCGTTGGAAGCAGCTCTCTTTTTGCTCCTCTCCCCTGATCCTGTCTATGCCACTGCCTCTTCTCTCACACAGGCCCCCCTTATTGCTGTGAGGAAGTGGCCTGCTGTCATTTTCTCCCAGCATCTCATACTACAGGTAGTTGCACCTAAGACCTTATGACATAACCTGAGATGTCTACTTTTACAAATCGTATGCATTTATGAGGTGATTTGAACAGTGAAACTGCTACAATGCTCAAACATGAGCCATAGTCCAATCAAATCCAGCTATAAAAATGTGAAGTGTAAAAACTGAAATAGTCTCTTATATAGCACTGTAACTTCCTATTTAGTGTCAAATCCATACATTGGAGGTATTAATTTATTCAAGAGAGTTTGCTGAGCTTAATTTGGGGAGTTTGAACGTAGTGGCACATATCAGATTTCAGAAATGGCCAGTTAAAGTGTAAAGAGTATGTAAAAAAAATGGAAACAATTTTTATCACAAACTTTGACATAAACAGGCAAAACAATGGTAGCATGCTAATGCACAATATCCACCGTATGAGATAACATGGATTGCCTACTCTCACAAATGGAGGAATGTGCGGGTTAATTTCACAAGTCAAACTGTTATAATGCTCCAAAATGAAACATAGGCCAATCAAATACATTTATAAAAATTCTAACTATAAACACTGAAATGGTATGGTCTCTTATATTGGCCTTTGAACCATAGTATCACACACCAGGTTTACACAATGCTTGTTAAAAACAAGTTATTTGTGTGTATCTTGAAAATCTGAGAAAAACTAAATGTTACTACAATATTTAGCAGAACTTGGATGTAAATAAATAAAGTGGTAAACCGTGCCAAAAAAAGTACTCAAAGTGCAGAATAAATATGTTATACATATATATTGATCTTGATTAGTATAACATGGTAAAATTTTCAAGGGAGACAAAAGAAACAACAAAATAATAGTTCAATATGCTATATATAATAAACACGTGTTTGTGTATAAAATACCATATAAAAGGCAAACTCACAATTTGCAGAGCTACCAAGAACTCTGCTGTATAGCGCCTGGACGGTATAATCCCCGTCTTGGGAAATGTGGGTGTTGACTGTATGGGACATCCAAGCTCAGCCACGATATATGTTTTTTCCCAAATATAGCGTGGTTGAGCTTGGATGCCCCATACAGTCAACACCCTCATATCCTAAGACGGGGATTATACTGTCCAGGCGCTATACAGCAGAGCTCTTAGTAGCTCTGCAAATTGTGAGTTTGCCTTTTATCTGGTATTTTATACACACACGTGTTTATTATTTATAGCATATTGCACTATTATTTTGTTGTTTCTTTTGTCTCACTTGAGGATTTTACCATGTTATACTAATCAAGACCAATATGTATGCATAACAGATTTATTCTGCACTTTGAGCACTTTTTTGGCACGCTGTACCACTTTATTTATTTACATCTCAGTCTTCTGTAAGCAGGTATTGGGAAATCCTGCTGGTTCACTGCTGCCTCACATTTTGGTTATCTAGTGAGCGCCTAACTCCATGTCTTTTATCTATTTAGCAGTACTTGGCAGTCAAATGGCTACATAATAAGTACCAAAATACACTTAGGTTAATAGTCTATGATTTTTACTTTATATAAATATATACTGTTGTGTGTTAAATTTGTTTTCTGTAATGGATTTTAAGCTTAAAAGACAAATATTCTACAATTGCTCCACATTTAAATTCTATTTTATTCCTTGTATTTTGTGACCCTTAATTAAAAAAAACTTTTAAAAATTTTATATTTGTAAAATAGCCTCACACTAGAATGCATATTAAAATGCCTGCCAACCAATGTAGCACCCATGTGTTTCTCACTCAGCATTTTCTCTAGTAATAGCTAGCTGGGTACATTGAAATTCTAAAGCTAGTCTCACACTAGAATCAAACACTATATAACTGCAGGTCTCTCTACCTCAGTAGTTGAAGTCAAATTGCCTAGAAGAATCCTGCTTTGAAGTACAGTTGTTTGATTGCTCCAATTCCCCTCCCCCTATATTGGTCACTTCTTCTGTACCGTGAATAAACTTAACATTTAGTGACTGCACCCTAGCCATCTGTGATTTTCTACATCTTGATTGGACAGTTACATTATTACCTCATTAAAGGAACACTATAGTATTAGGAATACAAATCTGTAGTCCTAATGCTATAATGTTCCTGTCCCTGTTCCTGGATCCCATGTGAACGTCCAACGGGATGGTCCAATCAAATACTCCATTGGGGACCTAGTGGGCATGTGAGGCAAGTGCTTTCAATGCTTTCCTATGGGGCTTCCACATCACATGACCAAGTTTTACTCGTTCAATGTAGTGGAAGTGCCTTTAATGGCGGCCATAGCGACAGCCACTAAAGGAGGACTTAAACCTGCAATGTAAATATTACAGTCAATATTTTACAATGCAGGGCTAAGGAGACAGAGACACTGCACCAAGACCACTTAATTGAGATGGAATGGTGTGGGTGACTATAGTGTCCCTTAAATAATACATTGATAAAATTACTCAAAAAACATCAGATCTCTATTGGGTCAGCAAGGTTTTACCAAATTTATTGTTACATACTTGAATACTCCATTTATCTAACAAGGCATTAAGAACTTTTTAAAAATATCTACACAATCTAAACAAACTTTCAGCAAAAGCCCTGCATATATTTTTTCCTTGGTGCAAAGAACCTTTTAGCCACGTGTAGACTCCAGACTTTAAGTCTAAATTGACAATAAATGGTCTTTTTTAATAGTCCTGTTAATGAATAAGTAATCAGAGAGGTGTTTGTACTTTCTTTATATATATTTTAGAGAGTGATATCACATGCCCTTTGAAGATGCCTTATTTTGAACAGATGTATTTTTTTTTGTCTTTTATAGTTAACATTTTCTGCCTACTGAACATTGTCAGGGCTATGCAAGTAACTCTTGCAATCAAAATATATATTTTCCAAAACTTTTGCTTCGAAAAAAATGACAGTATACTGGTAGAATTGTGCGCTTTCTCGATATAAAGTTCTGGTATTAAAAACAGAAACTGACAGATCCTGGAATTTAAAGCATCTGCTATATATATTTCATCTTATGTTGTCACTCCACATAGTGGGAAAGACTAGTGAGAGGTCTGTAACTAGTAAGTGAAATAAAATATATTTTCAAGCATTATCTATCTACACTTTGGACCCCTAATAAACCCAATGCATGGAACCTAACCAACACAACCACGAACACATACTTGCACACATGCTCATGGACACATAGATAAACACACTCATGGATTTACACACATACCTATACACATACCCATACACAATGGCCACAGGTATGATAATGTTATGGCTACAGGTATGATAAGTTCAAGTATGCCACTTATTATCTCACAACATGGAATTATTAAAATTATCATTGGAAGATCACAAGACTAAGAGACTAGTCAGGGCATGAGAGAGGGAAAACATATCACTTTTATATGTGATGAAATGGCCCCGGTGTCACTGTTAAGGAAGGCGCAACAGTTCAGGCACGCTATCATCCATGGATTATCTGTTTACATAACCTGCACCACTAACTAATCCAATAAATGCTAGGACTCATCTTTGGTAGCGCATGCTCTTGCAATGCAGGATCTACTGTGCTGGTATCTGGTATAGAATATATGATATTCTATCCATCTATTCCTCTTATTAGTAATTACTCTATAGAGGACAATGAATAGTAATGTCCTGTGAAACCTCAAGTAAGAGACAACACCAGCTACTTCATGGCAGAAACAGCAACTGACAGTTTACTGTATAAAGATCCAATATATATATATATATATATAACTTCCACAAGAAAAGGCTGCTCTCCGGACTTAAAATCAAAGATTTTATTGAAAATATTTAAAAATGATGACCAACGTTTCGGTCCCCGATCGGGACCTTCCTCAGGGTCAGAGACAACAGGACAACAATAAACAGTATACAAAGTGACAATATATACCATTACATTAAGTGAAATGACTCACCCAGGTGTTCTATTCTCATTTCCCGCCGGCACCCAGTGAATTTCCGGGTATGCGCGCGCACGTCAATACGTGCTCCGCCCCTTCATCATACTATGTTACGTGCCGACGTACTCCCGGTCACATAGACCGGTCTCCTTAGCAACCATATATACAAAGACCCCTCTTACAACAAAAGGAGTCTATACCAAGATAGAGAATAGGGAAGAAAAAATTAATGCCATACATAAGTAATATAAGTGCTTATTTTAAAACAAATCTTGTGATGGGCTCATTGTGTATCATATATCCCTAACCACAAGAACACCTAGTGAACCTAGGTAAGTGACACTTCATTAAAGTGATAATAAAGCCACTAAAATTTGACCCATCAGTGTATGAGCCCTAGTTATAGTTAAATGTGAAATTGCACTCATCAGTGAATCAAAAAAAATTCATATATAAAATTTTTAAAGTGATAGCATGCATATAATAAAGTGCATTATAAGTGCTCATAAGCAACATATGTGTAATCAAATATATCATACATATAAAAACACTTTGGCATAATTATAGACACACTGCTCCTGAGAAATTCATTAAACATAAAAATATTTAAAAACAATAGTAACAAGCTGGTTAAACCTATATAAAAGAATGATACGTGATGCTCTCATTAAGACCCATGGGAGATATTGTATTTAATTGGTGTATCCAAAAAGCCTCTTTCTGAAGCAACATCTTCCCCCTATTACCCCCCTGCGGGGAAGGGGTATATGATCAATACCCACAAATTTAAGGGATGCTAAGGGATGTTTTTTATCAAGAAAGTGCCGAGCAACTGGCTTATCAGACTGGCCATCCCTGTACGCTAATCTTATACTCGAGCGGTGGCCCCTAATCCTCTCACACAGAGGTGTTTCTGTCTTTCCTACGTAATAGAGGCCACACGGACACACCAATTTATATACAACAAAGGGGGTTTTACAAGTAATAGTGTGTCTTATATCATATATTTTATTAGTATGTGGGTGATTAAATTTCTTTGCTGGAATCATATGTCCACAAGTAATACACCCCAGACATCGTATGCTTCCCCGTATGTTGTGCTTGACTGTTTTAGAATAACTTTCCACAGGGTCTGTACGTACTAACATGTCCTTAAGACTCTTATTTCTCCTGTAGCAAATTAACGGAGTCTCTTTAAAAATCTTTGGCAGGGTGTCATCCGTAGCAATCATTTTCCAATTGTCTTTAACAATTGTTGAAATCAAATTAGAAGAATTATGAAACGTCATCGGAAATACTATTTTCTGTACAGGATCCATCTTTTGCACCGGGGCCAATTTTGCCTTCAACAGTGCTTCTTCTAGTACCTGAATGTTATAACCTCTGTTCAAAAACTTCTGGGTCATGATTTTCAATTGTAACTCAGCCTTATTTATATCAGAATTATTGCGAATGACTCGCTGGAATTGTGCTTTAGGAATAGATTTTTTCAACGAAATGGGATGTGCACTCCTAGCGTGTAAAAGAGTATTCCGATCAGTCTGTTTCGAAAATAATGTGTATTGGACTCTATTGTCTCCATAGGAAAGTTCTAAGTCCAGGTATTGGACACTTTCCTCACTGATATTGGCTGTAAACTTGATAGGAGTTGGCAACAAATTTAACTCCTCCACCATCATATGTGCCTCCGTTTGTGAGCCTCGCCAGATGATCAACAGGTCGTCTATATAACGATAATATCCAATAATGTTATTCTTATATGTGGTCAATATATGCTGTGTTTCATATGCATACATGTACGCATTGGCATACATAGGGGCCATGGCTGACCCCATAGATGTTCCCGCCACTTGTAAGTACCACCGATCCTCAAATCTAAAATGATTGTTATGAAGGATCAACGACAAAAGCTCCAGAATAAATTCTATCGGTGGACCATGGTACATCGAAGACTCACATAACACCTGTCGCATCGCCTCAATACCTCCAATATGAGGGATGACTGTGTACAGGCTCTTGACATCCATAGTAATGAATATTGGAACCCTTCCTTGGAACTCCAAGGACTTAATTCTACTCAAGAGCATTTGTGTATCCTTAATACATGTACTCAGTGCCTCAACTGGTCCTTTAAAAACAAAATCTAACCATTGTGCTATGGGTTCTAAAATCCCCCCAATAGCTGAAACAATGGGACGGCCAGGAGGTCTTTCTGGATCTTTATGAATCTTGGGTATACTATAGATAATTGGAGTGCGGGGATGTTGTTTATTCAAAAACTGAAATAGATCAAGACTGATATAACCAGCCCTAAGTCCCATCTCTAATACATCACTGATTTTCCTCTGAATTTCGAGTGTAGGATCCCTTGGTAACATACAATAGGTGTTCAAATCCTGTAATTGTTGTTTAAGGTCATCTGCATAATCAGTATAGTTCATAAGCACGATACCTCCTCCCTTATCCGCCGAGCGGATCACTATAGAAGGGTCCTTAGCTAGGTTATCAATCAATTGTCGTTCTTTCTTAGTTATATTTTGTGATCTTTCACGTTGCTGGACACCAGTATTCTGTGTCATCTTGGACATTGTTGTCAAAAAAGTTTTAATTGAAGATTTGGTAGTTTGTGGGTCAAATGTAGATTTATTCTTAAATTTCTCTAACCCCGTACAAGTTGATTGTGGTTTGTCTTTATCCATAGTATGAAAAAACTCTTTAAGCCTCATATTTCTTCCAAATTGAAACAACTCAGTACTCCATTTAAAGGGGTTAATAAAACTTGTAGGGACATATGATAGACCCTTACTAAGAATGTTAACTTCTGTTTCACTGAGTTGTCTATGGGAAAGGTTAAAGATGGGGGTTATTTCCGTTGAGGGGGTTTGCCCCTTAATACTGTTTTTACCCTTGCGCCCTCTCCTATTCCTATATCTTCGTCGCTCCTGACTTTGCTCCTGGTGACTGTGCCTTGTTCCGTATGACCTAAAAAAGTTGCTGTATCATTGGGGATTTCATTCTCTGAAGCTGATTCCCCAGAGGTTATATCAATAGTTGTAACCTTTGGTCGGATAATTCTTTTAAATCGCAACAACAACTAAAAGTGGAACTTCTGAAATATAAAAATGAATTAGTGAGATTTAAAAAACAGAAGTACGAGAGGGTTCAACAAGATTACCAAGACCACCGTGTATATAGATGGTTATCGGGTGAACGCCCTCCCAGACCAAGGAGGTTCCGCAAAAGAATTATCCGACCAAAGGTTACAACTATTGATATAACCTCTGGGGAATCAGCTTCAGAGAATGAAATCCCCAATGATACAGCAACTTTTTTAGGTCATATGGAACAAGGCACAGTCACCAGGAGCAAAGTCAGGAGCGACGAAGATATAGGAATAGGAGAGGGCGCAAGGGTAAAAACAGTATTAAGGGGCAAACCCCCTCAACGGAAATAACCCCCATCTTTAACCTTTCCCATAGACAACTCAGTGAAACAGAAGTTAACATTCTTAGTAAGGGTCTATCATATGTCCCTACAAGTTTTATTAACCCCTTTAAATGGAGTACTGAGTTGTTTCAATTTGGAAGAAATATGAGGCTTAAAGAGTTTTTTCACACTATGGATAAAGACAAACCACAATCAACTTGTATGGGGTTAGAGAAATTTAAGAATAAATCTACATTTGACCCACAAACTACCAAATCTTCAATTAAAACTTTTTTGACAACAATGTCCAAGATGACACAGAATACTGGTGTCCAGCAACGTGAAAGATCACAAAATATAACTAAGAAAGAACGACAATTGATTGATAACCTAGCTAAGGACCCTTCTATAGTGATCCGCTCAGCGGATAAGGGAGGAGGTATCGTACTTATGAACTATACTGATTATGCAGATGACCTTAAACAACAATTACAGGATTTGAACACCTATTGTATGTTACCAAGGGATCCTACACTCGAAATTCAGAGGAAAATCAGTGATGTATTAGAGATGGGACTTAGGGCTGGTTATATCAGTCTTGATCTATTTCAGTTTTTGAATAAACAACATCCCCGCACTCCAATTATCTATAGTATACCCAAGATTCATAAAGATCCAGAAAGACCTCCTGGCCGTCCCATTGTTTCAGCTATTGGGGGGATTTTAGAACCCATAGCACAATGGTTAGATTTTGTTTTTAAAGGACCAGTTGAGGCACTGAGTACATGTATTAAGGATACACAAATGCTCTTGAGTAGAATTAAGTCCTTGGAGTTCCAAGGAAGGGTTCCAATATTCATTACTATGGATGTCAAGAGCCTGTACACAGTCATCCCTCATATTGGAGGTATTGAGGCGATGCGACAGGTGTTATGTGAGTCTTCGATGTACCATGGTCCACCGATAGAATTTATTCTGGAGCTTTTGTCGTTGATCCTTCATAACAATCATTTTAGATTTGAGGATCGGTGGTACTTACAAGTGGCGGGAACATCTATGGGGTCAGCCATGGCCCCTATGTATGCCAATGCGTACATGTATGCATATGAAACACAGCATATATTGACCACATATAAGAATAACATTATTGGATATTATCGTTATATAGACGACCTGTTGATCATCTGGCGAGGCTCACAAACGGAGGCACATATGATGGTGGAGGAGTTAAATTTGTTGCCAACTCCTATCAAGTTTACAGCCAATATCAGTGAGGAAAGTGTCCAATACCTGGACTTAGAACTTTCCTATGGAGACAATAGAGTCCAATACACATTATTTTCGAAACAGACTGATCGGAATACTCTTTTACACGCTAGGAGTGCACATCCCATTTCGTTGAAAAAATCTATTCCTAAAGCACAATTCCAGCGAGTCATTCGCAACAATTCTGATATAAATAAGGCTGAGTTACAATTGAAAATCATGACCCAGAAGTTTTTGAACAGAGGTTATAACATTCAGGTACTAGAAGAAGCACTGTTGAAGGCAAAATTGGCCCCGGTGCAAAAGATGGATCCTGTACAGAAAATAGTATTTCCGATGACGTTTCATAATTCTTCTAATTTGATTTCAACAATTGTTAAAGACAATTGGAAAATGATTGCTACGGATGACACCCTGCCAAAGATTTTTAAAGAGACTCCGTTAATTTGCTACAGGAGAAATAAGAGTCTTAAGGACATGTTAGTACGTACAGACCCTGTGGAAAGTTATTCTAAAACAGTCAAGCACAACATACGGGGAAGCATACGATGTCTGGGGTGTATTACTTGTGGACATATGATTCCAGCAAAGAAATTTAATCACCCACATACTAATAAAATATATGATATAAGACACACTATTACTTGTAAAACCCCCTTTGTTGTATATAAATTGGTGTGTCCGTGTGGCCTCTATTACGTAGGAAAGACAGAAACACCTCTGTGTGAGAGGATTAGGGGCCACCGCTCGAGTATAAGATTAGCGTACAGGGATGGCCAGTCTGATAAGCCAGTTGCTCGGCACTTTCTTGATAAAAAACATCCCTTAGCATCCCTTAAATTTGTGGGTATTGATCATATACCCCTTCCCCGCAGGGGGGGTAATAGGGGGAAGATGTTGCTTCAGAAAGAGGCTTTTTGGATACACCAATTAAATACAATATCTCCCATGGGTCTTAATGAGAGCATCACGTATCATTCTTTTATATAGGTTTAACCAGCTTGTTACTATTGTTTTTAAATATTTTTATGTTTAATGAATTTCTCAGGAGCAGTGTGTCTATAATTATGCCAAAGTGTTTTTATATGTATGATATATTTGATTACACATATGTTGCTTATGAGCACTTATAATGCACTTTATTATATGCATGCTATCACTTTAAAAATTTTATATATGAATTTTTTTTGATTCACTGATGAGTGCAATTTCACATTTAACTATAACTAGGGCTCATACACTGATGGGTCAAATTTTAGTGGCTTTATTATCACTTTAATGAAGTGTCACTTACCTAGGTTCACTAGGTGTTCTTGTGGTTAGGGATATATGATACACAATGAGCCCATCACAAGATTTGTTTTAAAATAAGCACTTATATTACTTATGTATGGCATTAATTTTTTCTTCCCTATTCTCTATCTTGGTATAGACTCCTTTTGTTGTAAGAGGGGTCTTTGTATATATGGTTGCTAAGGAGACCGGTCTATGTGACCGGGAGTACGTCGGCACGTAACATAGTATGATGAAGGGGCGGAGCACGTATTGACGTGCGCGCGCATACCCGGAAATTCACTGGGTGCCGGCGGGAAATGAGAATAGAACACCTGGGTGAGTCATTTCACTTAATGTAATGGTATATATTGTCACTTTGTATACTGTTTATTGTTGTCCTGTTGTCTCTGACCCTGAGGAAGGTCCCGATCGGGGACCGAAACGTTGGTCATCATTTTTAAATATTTTCAATAAAATCTTTGATTTTAAGTCCGGAGAGCAGCCTTTTCTTGTGGAAGTTATACCTATTGGAGCTTTGGTGGTGCGCCCGGCATTTGGAATACTTCAAGCGTGAGTGCAGGGGATGTTGATATTTTTTTTTATATATATATATATATATATATATATATATATATATATATATATATATATATTTTTTTTTTTTTTTTTTTGCAACATACAGTACAAAACATTGCACAAATATTTTCACCAATGGGAATAAGGGAGCTGGGCAAGTAGAACACACTGGAAAGAACTAGCTATACAGTGATTCAATGCACTAGCCCCCCCCTGCACCCCCCATGCAAGTCCACCCTGACAACAAAAGGTTACCTTGATTGGTATGGTAAATGCCTGCGCATTACATCTGTTATGCCTGGACTGTAGTAGATAATATGTAGACTTGCTGGCTCCCACAGCAGGAGGTCACACACAGTACAGCATTAAACACGATTAACCCACAAAATACATTTCACACCAGCAATGCAACAGAACCCCCTCTCTTGAGCCACAGTTGCATATACAGACAAACACACTGTTCTGTGTATAATACAGGCATACACAATACCGAGCTGCCTATGTACATTGCAAGCAGTCACAAAATGATGTCGCAAGCATGAGGCTTGCGCAAAACAAATCAGGGGAATCAGGTGCCATCCATCGCAGTATACAAAAAGGTTTAAATCATGACAGGACACCTCCATAGACACCCCTACATGGATAGAGATGCCAATAATCAATATCCTATAGATCAGTGTTTCCCCGAACCAGTTCTCAAGACCCACCAACAGTCTCAGTTTTGTTAACATCTCCATTTGAATAAAACAGGGGCATTTTATATCCTGGACTAATGGTGAGCCATGAGGAGGTCTGGAAACATATGTATAATACATTGGTGCAAGGCATTCAGCTTTAGAAGTTATATTTTATAATATAATATTTCTTTGAAAACATATGTATTAAACAGAGCACAATTTGTAGTCAGTTAGTTAAGAGCTATAGACTACCACTGCAGATTATGAACATAGATTTTTATTTTGTAGAGTACATTTTTCCTAAATATTCGTACAAATAACAATATCTGTGACCAAGAACCATTACTGATTATTTAGCAATGAGACTGAACAGCTAAATTGATTATAAGCTTGTTTTTAAACACTGTTATTGTGACCCACGGTGGTTTCCATCTGTAACAACTTGTTTTTAACTATGGTAATTGAAAAACAGTGATAGGAACAAAAAAGCTTGTTACAGAAAATCTTTTAATGCTTAAAGGGAACAAATAAACGGAAAAAAAGATCTAAGCAGCTGAACTTGATAAAGCTTCCCTTTGCAGTCCACGTTTTACTTACTATTCCATAAAGTACTGGGATCTTATCTATGGGGCTGCTTAAAGTAATTAACATGCATAGATATATGCAAACGTACCTGTCACATTTCATTTAAATAATAGAGGGTAAAATCATCTATACATTGGGCTACAAAAATTGCTAATAATATTGTAATGTATACACTTAAAAAAATCTATATAGATATATTGTCCATTGATTTACCTGTTTAAAGGGGACTTTCTATTTTCTAGAAATTACACCTTTGAATAAACCGCTGACAATTATTTAGAACCTGTGTTACCATGTTTTCATGTTATGCTCTGTTTTCTTTTAAATGTATTTTAAAGGAACACTCATAACCAGCCCATTGTGGTAATGGTTCCCAGAGTGACCTGGTGCACACCAATTGTAAGGCACTGTTCCCCAACTCCACTATTGCTCACTAAAGGCTGAAAGCAGTTGTTTGGGATTTTGTTAATTGGCTGAGAATGATTAATGGTGGGGCTTGAGCAGGAGCTTTCACTCTCACTAAAGTGGGAGGGGTGACATCTTAACAGGTAAGAAGCCAAACTGATCTAAAATCTCCTAGAGAGCCACACTCCACTCTCACCTCCAGTTATGCTACTTTTCCACTTTGTTTGGTGGCTATCACCCTTGCTGCTCTGCTGCGTATTTGTACCCCACCTCCTCTAGACTCTAAGCCCTCATTTACCTATTGTTCCTGTGTCACTGTGTAATTGTCTAATTTATTGTAAATCCACCTTCTCCCTTTTCATAATATTGTAAAGCGCTGTGGAATTAGTTGGCACTATATAAATACGAATAATAATAATAAAAAATGGTTTTACTACTTAAAAAGGGGGAAAAGTTAATCATGGCAATATAGCTATTATGGTGTGCTGTAGTGGTTATGGTTTTTAGAGTATTCCTTTAATCCCTTAATGACTGAGCCAAATGTACAAGTTTTGATCAAAATAAAACGTAAACAAAACTTGTAATTTGACTACATGTCTGTTCAACCATAATTCACCTCTTTCATTTTACACTGTTTTTAACTTTATTTTAATTTATTTCAGGCAGCAGGAGGACTACCTGTCATTCCCCATATTCCCCCTGTTGGCACTGCTATTGACGACTATTCCGTCCATGTGATCGTGATCACATGGCCCAGGAGGGCCGGATCGCCAGCAGGGGGCTCCCAGGGATGCCAGGTAAGTCCCCCTCATCACGATCACCCGCGAGCAGGTAAGTCCCCTGGACGGCGGGGACATACTATGCCGCCCGCCGGTGTTTAGAGCTGGGTCCCCAAGGACGGCATAGCACGCCCGCTGTTAACCCCTTAAGGACCAAACTTAATTTGTTGTGTTTTTCACTAAAGAACCAAATCAATCTTTTTTTTTTTTCTCTGTGTGTTGAACCACAATTTCTACTTTTTAAGAAAAGTAATTCAAAATAAATAAATTTATTTGTGCTGATTTACTGGATACATAATATGTCAATTATTTCAGTTTAATTTTTAATTAACTGTTTGGAGAAAGAACATTCTTCTTTTGAAAAGTGTGGTGTCACAAAACTAAATCATTGTGCCTACTTGCCTGGGTCATTGACTCTAGTGTGAGATCAGCTTACTGATGTTAAGGTATTTTATATTTTGTGAACTGTTTGTGATCTATTTTTTCATCTGACTATGTTTAGTCCAGTGTGTGCTGTGCACGTGTGTGATCAGTTTAGCACTAACTATGCAGTGTTTTTTTTGTTTTGTTTTTTACTTTGGTTGATATAGCACAATAATGGTACAGTAGTAAATACACCAAGCATCACCCAATTTTGTAACACAAACACCTACTTTTTACTAAACAGTTGTGTAAATGTACACAATACATAATCATTCATATACTGTATTTAATGTAATAAGATAAAGAAGCCCACCGTCATCAATGTTGCACCTTAATACCCAAGGGAATGGTAGGAAGGGTATGGGAATAGGTTGTGTTCCCCAATAAACCATCAGCAGTAGTGTCATGACCTTAAAGAGTCTGAACCTCTTCCTCTGCCATGAGGACTGCTGACACCTCCTCCGTTGCTGCCTCCACAACTATTATTAGTAGCATTCACCTCAGGATAGTGGTATAGTATATTTTAATACTGCAATAATGTCTGCTACTGCTTCTACTGCCATTGCAGCTCCCTCTACCACACATAGTTCAATCATTACAACTTCTTTGTATAGTGGTGTTGGAGCAATTGATTGGTGAAACCAGTATACTTGTTGCTGTTGCCTATGTTACACTCTATTTTTTGTAGCCCCCAATCCACATTATCACAGGGGCATGTCCACCAGCACTCTCTTGAATATAATGTTAGATTTTATGCCAAGGGCATTTAAAAAATAATCTAGTGGAAGATGATAAAAGGGTTGCACACCTTATGGATGTCCTCTGGTCCAGATTATAGTAAGTACATATGTAAAATAAGAGAACAGGAAACAAATGTAGCGTAGTATGTTCTTACATTTGGTGAAGAAAAATATAGAAACGCACTTACAGTTCCTTGAAGCTTCTGATCAGCTCCAAATAGTAGCGCCTGGCCAGTATGATCCTCGTCTATAAATATACTGGTACAGTGGAGTCTTGGCAGAATGTATCGTAAAATCCAGAGGGAATGTTTAGTAATCTCAGCCTTGATAGCAGCAAATTGCTGATGTATAAAATATACAAAAGAATAAAAACAGCCAATAGTGCTCACTGATAAGAACAATATTACAATTAAATAAAAAAAGGAGGTACTCACTAAAGGAGACAAAAAATAGGTTTTGCTCAATCCAGATAGTTTAGCTGGTATAAACCCCACCAAGGATATTTCAGGAGTCCTCTTGATACAATTTTCTAAAAGCAATAAGGATTCCAGGGTGAATAAAAAGTACACTCTTTATTACAGATACAAATCTATAACAATACACGATGCATTTCACCAAATCACAGGCTTTATCAAAGTGTTACACTTGGTAAAGCCTGTGATTTGGCGAAACGTGTCAAGTGTATTGTTATATTTTTATAACAAGCACTACATTGTCAGAAGCGATAGAAATCCTTGTTTTTTAATTATTACAAAATCATCTACCTGATTGCCCAACTAATTGCTCTAGGGGAAGATTAATTTTCCATGATAGATGATTAAGCAGCTGATCCAGGTCCTTGCTCTGCAATATTTCTCGTGATTCACTATCCATCATTGTATCATTCACACATGCTATTAGTGAAGAAGAAGCTGGCTAAAGCTGAAGGTCCATGGGGGCACTTCACCACAGATTTATGGAGCGCTCCTAATGGTCAACGTGTATTCATCTCCTTTATGGCAAACTGGCTATAATAGTGACCGAAGAGGAGGTCCAGAAAGAATTTTGGAACAGCAGAGGGAAATTTATAGTCTAGCTTCCCACTACTCCATTGACTCCCCACTAGGCATGAGGCCTGGACAATAATTGAGCAGCTAGTGGCAGTTTTTACTCTAAAGCAGCAGTGATCAGGAAGTTAAAAGGCCTCCTCAATGTTTGTCTAAGTTGTTAATTGTCCCCTGTGTAAACTAAGGATTAAGGGTGAAGTGGCCCTCCAATCCAATAGCTTGATATACTGAAGGGACAGACTTATTAACATAGAATGTGAATTGTAGAGAATAAAGGCATGTATGTTAAGGAAGATGTGTTCATTGAACCTACTATGTTGTAAATTACTGCTACTCCCAGCAGCAGTGCAAGCAGAAAACCCCCAAAAAAGAAGAGTGGTACAGCTATGTTTTGGCTGTTTGCTAGGAGAAAGGGAGTCGGCAAAGAACCACATGTTGACCATTAATGCCTCTAAAATGGTAAGACTTGATCATTACTACCTGGATAAAAAGAGTGTATAGCCTGCTCTGTAACTGGTTGCCCAGCAGCTATTATCACTGTCCACTGACAACTGCCCACAGTGAGCAAATGTATTCTGTAACAGTGAACAATCTGAATCTCCAATTTTCATATATATCCTTGCAACTGATGGAATAAATTGCCTTCCTTAAGTTCAATTTCCCTATGTTGCTACCCTGCTCTTCATTGTGATACTTGAGGCGTAAACATCTGATAGCTGAGATCCAATTGTCCTCTCACTTCTCCCATCAATTTTGTTTCAGAATTTGTAAAAGTATTTTAAAATCTGGCGGTAAATCTAAATTTCAAATTTAATTTCCAAATGCCTATCATTGTAATGGTTTGTACCGCTTAAGTTGACTCTGGTGCCTGCTCCCAATGCAGACCTAGTTGGGAGAAGCTGCTTGGGCCCTGTGTTTGTTTCCACACTGGACAGTCACTGATGCTATAGATTGGACGTGTAATAAATATGTTCTACTCAGAGTGGAAGGGGTGAGTGAGTGGTCATTTGCCCACTTACATTTTACTTTAATTTCTGGGTAAATCCCTTTATTTCAACTTGAAATGACTTAGACTCTACATTTTTATTACCACAAGATAGCAAAAGGCAAAAAGTGCAATCAATCATTTTAAAACTAAGCTCTCTCACTACTTATTTTTTTTTTTTATTCAAATATATAAAAATAATCAAATTTTGACAATTCAGATTTGGCATTGCAAAAATGCCCAATATTGCTAGAAATCAGACCAGGACATATTGTAGCAGTTTTTGCAAGACAGCATAGTCATAGTCCCATTCCTGCTGCTATGTTCTGGCCTTTCCAATTTTTTTTTATATCAAAATACAACCAAACAGCTGACTAACTAACCAACCAACTAACTAATTGTGTCAACCTGAATTTTTGCACTCTGCACAAGTCATTTGCCAAAGATGATTTCATTCATACTTTTATATGAATAAATCTATACAAGCTACCAGATTTGTCCAAGACTGTGGCATGTATTTCTTTATAGATTTCACATATTAAACCAGTTAGAGGAAATTGAGACTTGTTTTGATTCAGGAACCTGGTTTATAAGCGCAGTATATGTATATGTGTGTGTGTGTGTGTATATATATATATATATATATATATATATATATATATATATATATATATATATATATATATATATATATATATATATATATATATATATATATATTTCTTTTTACATATGCTGTATTTTTTTTATACATTTTCTAATTTAGTTTTTTTTTACTTAAAAATGTAACTAACATAATACAACTGCTAAGCAATTTGAAAAATATTAAAGCAATTGTTTGTATTTGATTTAAAAAAAGTTGTTTATTAAGAGATTTACCTTAGTTCACATCAGTTAAAAGCTAAGCAGGAAGGCACTTTGGCCGTCGCTCCACGTTAAATATTGAACATGCATTTACAGCAAATGTCCCTTTGAATGACTGCTGCACACATCGGAAACATCTTTTGAGTACAACATTCCTAAGATATCAACATAAATGCCAGATTATATTAGATCACTTGCAATATATTTTCTATTCTGTTATCATTAGCGATGCATCATGTTTGGCTGCTGCTGTGATATCTACGGTGTTAACAGTTGTAATTTCAGAGCTTTTAAATTATATCGAAGTGTTCACTGATAATCCTTGTTGCTTTGCTTTGTAAAATTGTGCTGTGTCATGATGAATGAGAAGCTTAGAGTTAGTTGCATTTCCTGTTTTACTTTCTGATATGCTTTCTCAAATTCTTAAAAATTAAACGTCACATTTCGATTTGAGGATTTAAAAAAAAAAAAATATTAACACTAGTAAACACTATTTATTTGTCTGTTAAATATCAAACATAATTGTATATGAAATCAACTTGCATTTGCAATGGAGACCTCAATGTAATATTGTTGGATAAGCTTTTCAAATAAATATATTTGGATAAACTTTTAAAATGATCTGTTGAATGTAAAAAATATTTTTTTTAAATGCAACATTTATAATAAAATATATCAACACATAAAAAGGTATCAAAATATTACACTATTAAAATATTTTTTCACAATATTAAAGAATTGTAAAAGTTTATCTAACAATATTAAATCATTTGGGTTTGCCTATCCAAAAATATTAAACTGAGGTCAGATAAATATGAAGTGCCACCATTTTTATTAAGTTCTCCAAATAAACAGGTTCAGCTAACTATTCGATAACATGGCAATTCACTGACAATGCAAATCGCACTTGGACTGTATTACATAAACCCCAATTGTGTTGTTAAAAAAATATTTTTTTTAATTCAAGAAAGATAATGGTTCGCATTCATGTAAACAATTTTATGCCCATCTTATCCATTCATGTTGTCCTACAAGGTTTGCAAATCAACTTTATTGACGATACAGACTAAGGAGTTGTTTTAATCCTTGGAGACCGCAAATAGCTGTGTGACTGTAGTTCTGATTTCCTTTAATTTAGAAATGAAGACTTCAAGACCTGTGCTATTATGTATTTAAAGGACCACTATAGTGCCAGGAAAACATACTCGTTTTCCTGGCACTATAGTGCCCTGAGGGTGCCCCCACCCTCAGGGTCCCCCTCCCGCCCGGCTCTGGAAGGGGAAAGGGGTTAAAACTTACCTTTTTCCAGCGCTGGGCGGGGAGCTCTCCTCCTCCGATCCTCCTCCGTTACGCCCCGCCGGCTGAATGCGCACGCGCGGCAAGAGCAGCGCGCATTCAGCCGTCGCATAGGAAAGCATTTACAATGCTTTCCTATGGACGCTGCGTGCTCTCACTGTGAAAATCACAGTGAGAAGCACGCAAGCGCCTCTAGTGGCTGTCAATGAGACAGCCACTAGAGGTTTGGGGGAAGGCTTAACCCATTCATAAACATAGCAGTTTCTCTGAAACTGCTATGTTTATAAAAAAATGGGTTAACCCTAACTGGACCTGGCACCCAGACCACTTCATTAAGCTGAAGTGGTCTGGGTGCCTAGAGTGGTCCTTTAAGGTAACCAGGGATCCTATGGACAGTGCAAAAAAAAAAAATGTCTATCTGCATAAGTGTAATGTCTTGATGTATACTGTCTGACTAGATGTCCTTCTAAATGTTTCATACAGTCTCCAATAATAATTACAGTTAAATGAATATCTATATTTCTAAAATGTGTTCTGGGCAAAATGAAATCTAAACACAGATTTTTCTATGTATTTACATGCAATCTGTGTTGTGAATATGTGTGTGTGTGTGCACGCGCGCATGTACTATCGTAATCTGCTTTTTGATCAGCACTACAAAGCAGAATTATACACAGGAAAGTAGGTAGAACATGTACACAATGTTTAGTTTGGCACCCTCTATCTCTTTGAACTTGTTCCAGATGCCCCAGGCAGGCATTAAAATAATAATCTATAAGAGCTTGTTAAATCTTCTGATGACACACAGTTCTGCCAAAGTGTTGGGCTGGGATGAACTAATTAGCTGACATGGCAAACGGAATTTAAAATGTTGACAAAATTGAAAGAAAAATCCAGCGGGCTTGGTCCTAATTTGTCTCTCTCAATCAAAAGGCACAGGAGGAGGAAGAAGAATAGAAACAGAGGAGGATAATGTACTTTCAAGCAAACCTTTCAGAGAAAATTGGTGCTCTAGTAAGTCCTCTAAATTACATAGATTTATAAGTGGCTAAAAAAGTTATTTGTTGAATCATGTACTTTCAAATGTCACAAAGAACTGTCTTTTCACAATACGTTTTCATTGAATTTTGTTTCAAAGAGTTCCACTAAAAATAAAGTGAACAACAAATTATTTCTCTCTTTCTCTCTGTGTATGTGTATAAATACACATACATACATACACACATAAATGGCAAGGCGTGGAATAATCATTAAGGTACAAGGTAATGTAGTATGATATTTGTATAGAATGGTTAAAATATTCCAGTTTATTCTGGCTAAAGCATGAGGCCTGCTATCTCTTGTATAAGGTACTGACTGAGAAGTTTCCTTCTAACCTTGAGTAGTTGACATGCACAGGTCTACCCCCTACCTTTTATTTAGTAACCGCTGCATACTGCATACAGTACTGATATCTATTATCAAGCTATATTCTGTTTCTTAACCAGCTTTGACATTTCCTCCATTTACCAATGCTGCAATTAACAAGAATAAATTCTAAATTTGAAACAATCTGTAAATTGTGTGATCTGCAGCAAAAAGGCCATTTGGTACACAAAATAAATCCAGGAAGACTGAGTTTTGTGTATATGTTGGTTTGGCTCAGCAGAATTTTGGTTTCAAAAACATAATTCAAGAAATGAATTCAGATGAACCACAAGGGATGAAAACGAGACAAAATGGCCCAACCAGTCTAATGTTTAATACACTGTTCATCCACAACATTAAAATCACCTGCCTAATATTGTATAGATCCCCTGCTGCTGCCAAAACAGCTCTGATGCACCGAGGCATGACTTTACAAGACCTCTGAACAGGTCTTGTGGTCTCTGACGTTAGTAGCAGATTCTTTAAGTCCTGCAAGTAGAGAGGTGGGGCCTCCATGGATCGGATGTCTTTCTAGCTCTTCCCAAAGATGCTTAATTGGATTGAAATCTGGGGAATTTGGAGGCCAAAGCAACACCTTGAACTTTTTGTCATGTTCCTCAAACCATTCATGAACAATTTTTGCAATGTGAAATAATGACCCATACACTGATAACAGACATCAAAATGATTACATAGTATTACATATGGCATTAACTACACAGACTTGATACATGTTCAGTGATACAATGTGGGAGTACATACATAGATATTGATCCACACCAAAACATGCTTTAATGCATGTCATTTATTTAAAATGCATAAATAGCAAACTAAATACTGTACTATTAATAATAGGCAACAACCCTTCACACAACACATCCCAAACTGTTTGCAGGCTTAGCGCCTTTCATCTCATTCACACAACTGCCTAATAACACACTATTGTTCCCTTGGAAAACTCCCATTAGTTGGGACATATGCTACACTCATACATGGACCCCACCAAGCGACCAGGCAAATTGACAGATATATAAAATCCAAGTATGCAACTTCATGTTGAGCTGGAATGCACTGCGGCCGTTTGGCCCCTTGGACTGCCTTCTGGGTAGCGTGTGGAACATAAGGCCCCAGGCTGCCTATAGAACCCCAGAGCTATATACCGATACATGAGCATCACAGTTTTACTGTTATACCATCACTAACTTTATTTTCATCCTTATTGTTTCATTGTTACTTTATTACCCTTTCGTATTTCCTATTGTTGAAATTTCTGTTGAATACGAAATTATGTCAATAAGCTGTAATTCACCGTACACACACACACACAGACAAATGTTTTTGCTATGGCAGAACATTTTGCTGTATTTATGTTCCAAAAAAAAGGAAAAAAATTATAAAAATAAAGAAATTAAAAAAATATATAATAATTAGCAAAAATTCACATATCATGGATTCCGGTAGCATTGATGTAACTGTCATTCTTTGATTAACATCTTGATAATGCTAAGCCACTTTGAAGGAGAAACAAATAACAAATAAAACTAAACACATCATGAATATAAATGTCTTGTTCTGAATTGCTCTTGCTATTTTCAGTATTTTTCCAAAGTGAGGGAATCAAATAAAATAAACTGGGTTTCACTGAGTCTTTGCAACAGGTACATTTAGAAGTATTTTTCTCTGTTTTATTTGTATACCCAAATTGATTTTCTTTTTTAGCACAAATTGCTCTGAAACACATTACATACATACTGTCAAAACTGCTCGTAGCTGATCAGAATTGGAATATATCAGATACACTAGGCTTCCGATAGCTGGCATACAGTTAAAAATATTTGTTTTCATTTTGATGGCATTTTAAAGCTGTCTGCAACTGTTCCAGGTGATATTTTTTTCTACTTCATGCAGCTGTGAACAAACTAAACATCAAAATGCCCTATGAAATATTTATACCGCTGTAAGTACTTTAAAACATTTTGTGGATTTGTTGCACAAACATATTTTGTAACTTTTATTGCACCAACAAAGGAAGTAATTTAAGATATAGCTGAAGTTCTGTTGTATAATTAAGATAATAATATTAATAAAAAAATAAATAATAGTATCTCATCAGTTATAACCTTATACTTAATAGAAACATAGAAACATAGAATGTGACGGCAGATAAGAACCATTCGGACCATCTAGTCTGCCCAATTCTAAATACTTTCATTAGTCCCTAGCCTTATCTTATAGTTAGGATAGCCTTATGCCTATCGCACGCATGCTTAAACTCCTTTACTGTGTTAACCTCTACCACTTCAGCTGGAAGGCTATTCCATGCATCCACTACCCTCTCAGTAAAGTAATACTTCCTGATATTATTTTTAAACCTTTGTCCCTCTAATTTAAGACTATGTCCTCTTGTTGTGGTAGTTTTTCTTCTTTTAAATATAGTCTCCTCCTTTACTGTGTTGATTCCCTTTATATATTTAAATGTTTCTATCATATCCCCCCTGTCTCGTCTTTCCTCCAAGCTATACATGTTAAGATCCTTTAACCTTTCCTGGTAAGTTTTATCCCGCAATCCATGAACCAGTTTAGTAGCCCTTCTCTGAACCCTCTCTAAGGTATCAATATCCTTCTGAAGATACGGTCTCCAGTACTGTGTACAATACTCCAAGTGAGGTCGCACCAGTGTTCTGTACAATGGCATGAGCACTTCCCGCTTTCTACTGCTAATACCTCTCCCTTAATCTTTCTTAATATCATCTTTGTGTTTTCTATACCCATTTATACTGTGGTTTTCCCCCTTTATTATATTTATTCGTATCATCTAATATAGTCTGTGCATATAGTATTACAAGTATTATTATTTATAAAGTGCCAACAAATTTAGCAGCGCTGTACAATAGGTGAACTAACAAACACATAAATGTAACTAGACAAGTTGGATGCACAGGAAGAGAGGGGTTGAGGGCCTTGCTCAATGAGCTTATATGCCAGAAGGAATAGGGTAGAGTGACACAAGGTAAGGGTAGGAGTAGAAAAGTAGATTGGTAAAATAGTATTCACTGAAGACTTAGTGTTTTGATGCCAGGAGCATGAGAGGAATGTGTGTGCGGGGGTGGGGGAGCTATTAACAGTTTAAGTTCCTGAAGAAGTGAGTTTTCAATTATTTTTTTTGAAGGAGTGGAGATTGGGTGAATGTCTAATGGAGAGGAGAAGGGAGTGCCACAGACATGGTTCAGCCCCAGAGAATTTTTGAAGGCGAGCATCAGAGGTGGGAGTACGAGGAGAGCATAGATGTAGGTCTTCGGCATAGCGTAGGGGGCAAAGCTACCTTTTTTATTGGACTAACATAATATTTCAAAGACAAGCTTTCAAGAGTTTTCCTCTCTTCTTCAGGTCTGAAGCAACACTGATCAATCTGATAGAGTTTAACACTTAAAACAACTGATGTTAGAGAAGGGGAGGGAGGGGGTTGTCATAAATAGCAGAAGATGTGCCTAAAAGTGAATATATATACACACAGTTGTAATCAAAATTGTTCAACCCATATTGAAAATCATGTTTATTGTCAAAATATACAGACTTTTAGCTATTTGCAATAAACAAATAAAAAAAAGCTATTAACAACGAATGCTTCAAGTGGTTTCCCCAAATTTAACTGAAATTACCTTTACTAGTGATTAATGAGATCCTTGAGGTTGATGCTGCGAGACTAAATATTTGATATCTGGTTCGATTTTCGTAAGAAACAAACAAAGGTCTCCTCTTTCGGTGATATTCAGACAATTTCTCTGTTTGCTCATAATGATTTCTCATCTGTGCATCAGCTCCCCTCCTCAATTCCCCTCCCCACCTTTTTTTTCTTCCTTTTTTCTATTTTTTAACCTTCCTTATAGCAATGCCCAGTAGGAAGGCTGAGCTAGGTAGCCCACTTACTATTACTAGCCAACAACAATTCTCTCCTTTTCCTTTTCTTTCTTTCCCTTTTTTACAAGTACTCTACTCCTTCTTTCTCCTATTCTACAAGTACTCTGCACCTTCTTTCTCCTTTTTACAAATACTCTGCTCCTTCTTTCTTCTATTCTACAAGTACTCTGCTCACAGAAAACACACACACACACTCATAGACAAACACACTTACAGACACACACACTCCCAGACAAACACTCACACATACACTTACAGAAACACACATACACACAGACAAACATACACACACTCATACATGCACTTACAGACACTCACACATACACTAACAGACAGACACACATACACTTACAAACAGACACACATATACTTACAGACACACACACATATACACCTACAGACACTCACACTCATACACTTACAGGCACACGCACATACACTTACAGACACACACACATATACTTACAGAAACAAACACACATACACTTACAGACACACACACATATACTTACAGACACACACACACATACACTTACAGACACACATACACACATATACACTTACAGACACATACATACACTTACAGACACACACACATACACTTACAGACACATACACTTACAGACACACACACACATACACATGCACTTACAGACACACACACACATATACTTACAGACACACACACACATACACTCACATACACTTACAGACACACACACATACACATAAATTATTAATATTAAATGTCCACCCAGCCTCCCTACCTGGAGAGCTGTTGTGGATTTGTCCCTGGGGTCCAGTGGAGCTTCACTTCAGAGGGTGGCTGTGTGCTAATCAAATGCGGCGAGGGAGCTCTAACCTCTCTGCTGTCTACTGATGCCGGGAGCCGGAATATGACGTCATATTCCAGTTCCCGCGGCATTAGCAAACATCGTGCAAGGGAGCAGAGCAGAGAGGTTAGAGCTCCCTCGCCACGTCTGATCTTACCACTGCCGCACGCCACACCGGGGGTCTAGAAGGTGGCCTGGCAGGAGGGAGCGCTTCCCTCCAGCTGGTCACTGAAAACTTGTGCCGCAGATCCGTTTGCGCCCGCAGATCCGTTTGCACCCGCCCAAAAGGAGAAATCCTCTCAAAAAGAGGATTTAGCCACCAAAATCCCTACCGCCCACCTGAAATCCTGAAACGCCCACTAGTGGGCAGTAGGGACCAGGTTGACGCCCCATGGGCTAGAGAGCAGATGAAGCCTGCTCTAACTGTAATCTGCTATATTTGCTCAATTGTATAAATAGTTTTAGATAAGATCACTGTTTAGCGCCTACATCACTTAAAGAATTGCATTTACTAAGTCCAAAGAATGTTCCACAAAATTAAGAGAAGAGATCATTCCCCTTACAAACAAGTAACAGGCTACAAAAAAGGTTGGGAAAGCACTAAATGTTCCTAGAGACACCGTTGGAAGCATAGTTTGCAAGTTCAAAGTCGAAGGAACAGTGGTTACAATACCTAAATGGGGCAGGAAAAGGAAGCTATCAGTAGCTGCAAACAGATTTCTGAGAAGGCATGTTGTGAAAAACATTTGAGTGACTGCAAAAGATCTGCAGCAAAATTTGGTAGCAACAGGAGCTGAGGTTTCAGTGAGCACAGTAGGGTGTGTACTAAATGCAGAAGGTTTCCATGCCAGAACTCCAAGATGTACACCACCACTGACCCAAAAGCGCAAGCAAAGTCAGCTCCAATACGCTCCAAATCAAATAAGTAAGCCACAGAAGTTTTGGGATTCTGTTCTGTGGATCAATGAAACAAAACTGGAACTTTATGGCCCAATGGATCAGCGGTATGTCTGGAGGAAGAAGAATGAAGTATATGCTGAAATGAACACTCTTTTTACAGTTATGCATGGTGGTGGCTCTGTGATGCTCTGAGGGCTGCTTCACATCCTCTGGCAATGGAAACCTGCAGCGTGTGGAAGGCAAGATCGATTCATTAAAGTATCAGGAAATCCTGGGAGAAAATGTCATGCCATCTTTGAGGAAGTTGAAGCTTAGGTTTCATTGGACCTTCTAACAAGACAAAGATCTCAAACATACCTCAAATTCCACCAAGGTTTGCTTGCAGAAGTTGTCCTTGAAAATTTAAGAGCGGCAATCACAATCACCTGACTTGATCCCCATAGAAAATCTCTGGTGGGATTTGAAGATGTTTGTTGCATCACACAAACCCACAAGCAACGGGCTAAGATTCCTGAGGAACGCTGAGCTATGCATCTTGTTTGCAGCAGGTCATAATAGCAAAAAGGTGCTCTACTAAAGATACTCGTCGTGAAGGTTTTTTTTTAAATTTATTTATTACTGGTATTTATAAAGCACCAACAGATTCTGCAGTACTGTACAATTAGTTGAGGCAGTACAATATACACAGACAAATACAAGAGGTAGAGAGAGCCATTGAAGCTCTTTTATACAAAGTGCTTAGCTAGATAGCCTGTGAGCTTACAATCTAAAGGATACCGTGGGGATTTGAGACAAAAGGTAGCAGGGGAAATTTGGAGGTGATGGCTAAAAGAGATAACAGAGAGAAGCAGAAGCATATTGTATAAAAACAGATCAAAATGTCTTGCCAATAATAGTTCTAGCATGGGGCAAGCAATTCACCATAAAATAGAATTATGATAAGCAAATTTAAGAACTATAAAATTTAGATATAAACTCACCAATTATTACAAACCTTTGATAGTTGCATTAGAAAATACAACTAAAATGCACATGGGTTGAGCAATGGGAGAAATATTATGTATACTTTTTATATAAAATGCATATTATTAATACTGTGTGTGTTCTAAATCTACCAAATCCTATCAATTTATTTCAGTTTCATTTATGGAATTCAGAAAATTATACTAGCGGGCATAGACTGAATTTAATTAAGAATGTATTTAACTATGAACTAAGAGCTTTCTTTTTTTTAATAGTTAAAGTGTGGCATCACAGTAGAGAAAACCAAAGTAATTAATGTTTTACCAATGGCAATCATCTAGGGGAGATGTTTTAGGGACAATTTCATTAAAAATCTCAACTCAAAAAATAATTGCTAGTAATATAATATGAGATTCAGCATATTATTCCAAATCCCATTAGCTATATAAAAAAATTTACTTTCACCATTAGTTGTATTCTTTGCTGTGATTATTGCTTATAAAATTCCAATTTATATCTTGTGACTGCAGCTATATTGTACAATGAGAAATGAAAGTCATTTTTATAACCAAGGGAAAATATATAGAAAAAAGTTATAGCAAACTTAAAGCTGCATTAGTTATTTTTATTCTATATTGCATGTTTTGATGCAATCATTCGTCCTGTAATTTTGCATTAGACAAATGGAATAATTCTATAAAGTTTTACAAATAATAATGATAATACATTTAAAAGTGTACTTTGGATCATAATTGCAAAATGTATGCTTCTTGGGGGAAGGCAAACTTGAGTTTCTATGTACTAACTTTCTGTATTATTTGTTGCTAAAAGACTTAAAAAACACTCCATTTGTATAAAAAAATAGTTTTTAACAATTTTGTAAGATGTTATTTATCTCTTGAAGTCCTTTACTACTTAGCACAATACAACACATGCTAGCAAATGTATATACCATTTCCTGACTATTCATCTGGATTACCTTTTAGAAGCATGCTTTTTTATAAGACCAATGTTAGACAGGGTTCAGAGAAGGACTACTAAACTGATTCATGGATTGCGGGATAAAACTTACCAGGAAAGGTTAAAGGATCTTAACATGTATAGCTTGGAGGAAAGACGAGACCGGAGGGATATGATAGAAACATTTAAATTCATAAAGGGAATTAACACAGTGAAGGAGGAGACTATATTTAAAAGAAGAAAAATTACCACAACAAGAGGGCATAGTCTTAAATTAGAGGGACAGATGTTTAAAAATAATATCAGGAAGTATTACTTTACTGAGAGGGTAGTGGATGCATGGAATAGCCTTCCAGCTGAAGTGGTAGAGGTTAACACAGTAAAGGAGTTTAAGCATGCGTGGGATAGGCATAAGGCTATCCTAACTATACGATAAGGACAGGGACTAATGAAAGTATTTAGAAAATTGGGCAGACTAGATGGGCCGAATGGTTCTTATCTGCCGTCACATTCTATGTTTCTATGTTTCTATATTATTCTTCACTAGTTTCAATACAATTTAACTTTTTTTCCCAGGCTTTGCATGCCAGTCTTGACATGGTACATGTTTCTTGTGGTTGTGATCAAATTTCTATACTACTTATTTTAGACCTTAATAGCTGCAGTCATAAGTACTGGTGGTATTTGATGAGGAAGTCAAAGTGTATTCCTATAAGCTCATCCGTATAGATCAGGATCTATAAAATCCCAGATGACTCCCTTTGAATTCAAGCATGTATATTTATTTATTTATTAGTTTATTTATTTCTAAAGTATTTTACCAGTAAGAATACATGGAGAACTCAAATACTTTGTAACACATATAACACAGACACACAGTACACTTATACATACATTTTGCGCATAAAAATTAACATACAAAGCCAAATTAACAATGAGTGCTTCTGGATTGAATGAATATTGATACACGTGTATTTAGCGGCTTCAGACTGGTGACAGAATTCTAACGCAAGTTATTCCTCATAAAAGGAGCTCGTACGAGAATGATCCTTTACCAAAATACTTTTAGATGTGGGAAATCTAAAATAAGGAGTAGGAAATGGAACAGGGTAATGTAGATAATGAAAACAGCAAGACTAAAAATACTGTTCCGGTAGTGTGAGAGTTTTCCAGAGAATTGGTGATGAATCAGACAAGACAGGTAAAGAGAACGTTAGGATTTGCAAATGAACGAATTTAATTGCTTCAACATATCACAATGATGGGTATCGCTGTTGCATTGGAGAACAGAGTGACATGCCATGCCAGTGTATGTACTACAGCTCGATATTGTATAACTGGCAGTAACAATTGCTGCACAACCTGTATTCTTATGGATAAATCTTAGTAAATTATCCTGAGATTCACAATGAACTCTCCCCTTCTCTTTATTTCCATTCTCTTAACGTTCCTCCCTTGATACCACCTTTAATCTTAGAACTGCCTGGAGTGAGCAAGGGAATGGTAAATGGAGGATGAAAAATAAGCAAGGAGAGTTAAGGGGAAACACCAGAGATGAAACCATGCATCTAACACAGAGCATTGCAGAACATCAGACTATGATTTATTTTAGTTTTAGAAGAGAAGTACATCACCACTGCAAAAAAAAAAAAAAAGAAATCTATCTATCTACGTTTCTATCATGGAAAATCCCTTACAGCTCCACTCTGTATTATTTCATGTTTTGACCTTGACCAGCTACACATTTTTCACAAACTCTTGGTCAGCACTGTTTTTTATAACAATAAATATGATTCTCATGAATGTGTGATGCGGTGGCAGAGCTTTCACTTGGACAGATAAGAAAAATTAATAGAAGGCATGGGCTTACGTGAATAAAACATGACAGTTGCTTCCATTCATTTTAAAAAGCACTTCACTATTTCTTTCATGGAAGACCAGAAACTGCTCAAGATCTTTGGCGATGCTCACAAAGAGGGTCATTCAGAGATGAGTGTCTTTTTACAATTCTGTTTATTTGCCTTCCCATATTAGGTCCAGTATATATTAATCAGTGCCAATTCTATTTTATTTGTGATTGTATCTTAATTTACCAGAGTTTTATTTAGCTTCAGGGTCGAGATTGCTTCTATTGAGAAGAGCAAGTAATCTGCCATGCTCACCTACAATATTGGTTAATATTGTACTTGTATAATTACAGCTTTCGCGTGTATTGTTTTTATACACATACATACTGTATTCCATTCTATTTTTTGTTGCATGTGATATGGGTATTTTAGCTAAAACATTTCACCTTGACCACACTATTATTTTACTTATTAAATCGAATTGATGGAAGATGCAGGAGTTACCTAAGATGGCCGGAGGAGATACTTGGTGTAAAATGTAATGAATATTAGGCACAATATCGATTTTATTTAGACTGAATTAGAGCCACATCATAAATCCTATATATTTGTAATATTCTTAACCTCTTCCTGACAATATATTATTAGTCCCTCTTAACATCTCTTTTCAAACTCCTATATGTTGATACTGCCTTATATTTTACTTACTTTGGGCTCATTTCCAAACTTGCTGGTAAATAGCACTCACAAACTGTCTCCATTAACAGCAGCTGGTATTTAGTGGCAGCTGCTATATACTGGCTGGTCGCCAATAATGTCCGCTTGCAAAGATTCCAACCAGTTGCAGAACATCCACATGCTGGTAAAGCACCAGAGCACATGCTGTGTAAGTTGTCGCCATAGCAACCACACTCTGCATGCAAGAAGGATCACTCTGAGAATGTGAATTCCCTCCCTGTAATTAGCCTTGATGGGAGATAGCTACGCTGTATAGAAATATATTAATATGTAATGTTTTGCTATGTCAGATACATAGCTATGTAACTTTTGAGATAGATTTAGGTTATGAAAAACACTCATTTAAATGAAATATGCAATTTACTAATAGAATGATTTAATTTTTTAATGGTGTATGTGTGGCCTTTTCATTAATTTTTTTGCTCTTTGCTATGACTTAAAATGCTCAGATGTGTGCTTTAGAGATTAATTGTAATGTAATAAAGTTAACATGTATTAAAGCCTTCCATTCTCTACGTTGCCCTGCAGTGGCCACCTTCCATACTAAACTCACATCTAAGGAAATATTTTTTTCTCTTTCACATCTCTCTTTCTCAATTTATTTTGGACTATGCCTCTCCTACCCTTGAGACCTTATCCCCAGTTACTGAATAGCAGGTGTCTGCACTATTCCTTTACTCTCACTTCTATTCCCTCTCGCATTATCATTTCTCTTCCCTTGCCTTGTGCCATCCTTAAAACATATCTTCAATTGCTCTCTTTCTTCTCTGATTGTCCTCACCATCACCAGGCATTTTGCACAGTCTGTTGCTCTGCATAATTCATTTTCTGCACTTTCAGAGTGTAATGGTGTTGTGGAGAGAGGCACTAAGACTAGTGGTGTTGTAGAGAGAGTCACTGAGGCTAGTGGTGTTGTGGAGAGAAGCACTAAGACTAGTGGTGTTGTAGAGAGAGTCACTGAGGATAGTGGTGTTGTGGAGAGAGGCACTGAGGCTAGTGGTGTTGTGGAGAGAGGCACTGAGGCTAGTGTTGTTGTGGAGAGAGGCACTGAGACTAGTGGTGTTGTGGAGACCGGCTTGGAGACTATGGTGAGGCCTAATAGAAAGCAGTTGTTGTTGGGTGATTCCATTATAAGAGGTGTGGAGATGGACAATGGTGGTCTTGTGAGGTGTCTTCCTGGAGCTACTGCTCACAGAGACAGGAGACGTATCTGTAATATTGTTAAGCAAGCAAAGCAGGAAGGGGAATTGGATGTACTTGTCCATCTAGGGACAAATGACTTGGCTTGCAATGAGGTTTCAGAGGTTAAGGAAGTTTTTAGTGTTTTTGCCAATGATATACGGCAGGTTGCTTCCACACTGTCATTCTCTGAAGTTCTGCCTGTGCATAACACTCAGAACGACAGGCGGATGCGTATTAGGGACTTTAATTTGTGGCTTGGTGAATGGTGTCGGGAGCAAGGATTTGGCTTTATTTCTCATGGTAGCTCTGTTTGGAATGGAGATAAGCTGTACAAAAAAGATGGTTTGCATCTTTCTCAAAAGGGAACAAATGTTCACCAGTGAGCAGTTCAGAGGTTTTGCTAGGTTGTATTTAAACTGGGGGAGGAGGGGCAAAAAGTGATAAAACATCAATCCAATTGCCCCCCAAAACAAGGACAGAAGGTGCGCCCAGAAGTAAGCAAAAAGCAAAATGATGTTTTTAGAGCTCAGCGCTCCACAACACCGCAGTTTTAGTGTAATAAGATCCATGAACTTGCGTGGCAATAATGGCAACTCGATAGTGTAGGATTTAGTCATTGGGTTACCGTGGAGACATGGCGCAATGAGAAAATGACTGGGACATAGCAATACCAGGGTACTCTTTATATAGGAAAGATAGGGAAGGCAAGAAAGGGGGAGGGGTGGCCTTGTATGTGAAGGATAGTATAAAATCTAGCCTAATTAAAGTTAGTGAGGCAAACATAGAGTCCGCTTGGGCTACGTTAGAATTTGGTAATCACACAGTAACTCGTGTAGGTGTGATTTATAGGCCCCCAGGACAAATTGAAGAGTTAGATAATCTACTAGTTGAGGAAATAGCTAAAATGACAATGAAGGGGGAAGTTATCATCATTGGTGATTTTAATCTTCCTGATGTAAATTGAAAACAAAATTATCTACTTGTGCAAGGAGCACACATATTCTAAACTCTCTACTGGGATTGTCTCTAAAACAAGTTGTTGAGGAGCCAACTCATAAAGAGGCCATACTAGATTTAGTGTTAACAAATGGAGATTTGGTATCAGGTGATGTTACTGTAGAAAGTTTAGGATCCAGTGATCAGGAGTCAGTGTGGTTTAATATAAGAACAGTGACTGAGCCTCACAATTGGCCACCAAAAAACAAAGTTTTAGACTTAGTAGAAAAAACAGACTTTTCTAAAATTAGAATATGTAAGAGGAGCTTCACATCAGACTGGAGCAAATTTAAATGGAGTCCAAGAAAAATGTGATTATTTGGGAAAGTTGCACAATAGTGGCAACAGAAAATTGCAGTAATAGGCTTGTTGCAGCGCTAAAAATCTAAGAAAACTAATGTGGTAATTCGCAGATGTAATGGGCTTTCTCAAAATAGTTAAAAACAAAAAAGTTAGCATTTAGAAATTATAAAAACCCAGAGTAGAGGGAGACAAAATGACCTAGGTGATAGGGTGAAAGAGGCTGCTAAGTTATAAGAGCTTCCAAATCACACACAGAAGAGAAAATAGCACAGTCAGTAAAAAAGGGGGACAAAACATTTTTTAGATACATAAATGAGAAAAGAAAAGTAAAAAAAGGATTAGTTAGATTAAAAACAAAAGAAGGAAGGTATGTAGAAGAGGATAAAGGTCAGGCTGACTGCCTCAATGAATATTTCTGTTCTGTATTTACAGAAGAAAATGAAGGAAAGGGACCTCAGTTGAGAAAAAGGATAAATGAGTCATTTATTACACGTGAGTTTACAGAGGAAGAGGTTCTATTTCAACTGTCAAAAGTAAAGACAAATAAGTCAATGGGACCTGATGGAATACACCCAAAAGCTATTAAAAGAGCTTAGTGGTGTACTAGCAAAACCATTAACAGATTTATTTAACCAATCATTGTTAACAGGAGTAGTCCCAGAAGATTGGAAGTTAGCGAATGTTGTGCCCATTTACAAGAAAGGTAATAGGGAGGAGTCGGGCAACTATAGGCCAGTAAGCCTTACTTCAGTAGTGGGAAAGTGATGGAAACCATGTTAAAGGATAGGATTGATGAACATCTAAAACACATGGATTTCAAGATCAGAGACAACATGGGTTTACTTCAGGGAGATCATGCCAAACTAATCTTATTGATTTTTTTGATTGGGTAACTAAAATTATAGATCAGGGTGGTGCAGTAGACATTGCTTACCTAGATTTCAGTAAGGCTTTTGACACTGTTGCATATAGAAGGCTTATCAATAAACTGCAATCTTTATGTTTGGATTCCAATATTGTTGAATGGGTAAGGCAGTGGCTGAGTGACAGGCAACAGAGGTTTGTAGTTAATGGAATATATTCGAAGCTTGGACTTGTCACCAGTGCGGTACCTCAGGGATCTGTACTTGGACCAATTCTCTTTAATATTTTTATTAGTAATATTGCAGAAGGTCTTGATGGTAAGGTATGTCTTTTTGCTGATGATACTAAGATATGTAACAGGGTTGATGTTCCAGGAGGAATAAGCCAAATGACAAATGATTTAGGTAAACTAGAAAAATGGTCAGAATTGTGGCAACTGACATTTAATGTGGATAAGTGCAAGATAATGCATCTTGGACGTAAAAACCCAAGGGCAGAGTACAGAATATTTGATAAAGTTCTAACCTCAACATATGAGGAAAGGGATTTAGGGGTGATTATTTCTGATGACTTAAGGTAGGCAGACAATGTAATAGAGCAGCAGGAAATGCTAGCAGAATGCTTGGTTGTATAGGGAGAGGTATTAGCAGTAGAAAGAGGGAAGTGCTCATGCCATTATACAGAACACTGGTGAGACCTCACTTGGAGTATTGTACACAGTATTGGAGACCGTATCTTCAGAAGGATATTGATACCTCAGAGAGGGTTCAGAGAAGGGCTACTAAACTGGTTCATGGATTGCGGGATAAAACTTACCAGGAAAGGTTAAAGGATCTTAACATGTATAGCTTGGAGGAAAGACGAGACAGGGGATATGATAGAAACATTTAAATATATAAAGGGAATCAACACAGTAAAGAAGGAGACTATATTTAAAAGAAGAAAAACTACCACAACAAGAGGACATAGTCTTAAATTAGAGGGACAAAGGTTTAAAAATAATATCAGGAAGTATTACTGAGAGGGTAGTGGATGCATGGAATAGCCTTCCAGCTGAAGTGGTAGAGGTTAACACAGTAAAGGAGTTTAAGCATGCATGGGATAGGCATAAGGCTATACTAACTATAAGATAAGGCTAGGGACTAATGAAAGTTTTTAGAAAATTGGGCAGACTAGATGGGCCGAATGGTTCTTATCTGCCGTCACATTCTATGTTTCTATGTTTCTAAACACACTACTGTTGTATCCATCTAAAAAAAAAACAAAAAAAACAACCATCTCTTGGCCCGTCTTCCCCATGTAAGTACCATCCCATATTCTTCTCCCTTTCTCCTCACAGCTTATGGGATTACATATCTAAAACCAATGGACACTTGTTCAACTCTAATTCTCAACCCTCTTCAATCTTGTCACCTCTATTTTACTGAGACTGCATTGTAAGTTACTAATGACATAACCACAGCTAATCCAAAGGCCCCTTCTCCACAGTAATTCTCCTAGAACTCTCTGCTGCCTTCTTTTTCCAAACTTTTTCCACCCTTGATCTTTGTGACATTGCCCTTCCATGGTTCCTATCCTATCTCTCCCAATAATCCTTCAGTGTCTCCTTTTCTAGTAACACATTTTCACCTAATCATGTCTCAGATGGAATGCCCCAAGTTTCTGTCATTGTCCCATTCTGTTTGCTCTTTATAGTGTCTCTCTTAGAAAGATTATCAATTCTTTTGGATGGCACTACTACTGTTATGGTGATGACGCTCAAATCAACCTCTACTCCTTTATTTCTCTCCCACTCTCCTGGTATACATCATCAGTTGTCTCTCTTCTATCTCTGATTGCATGTCCCTCTGCTTTCTAAAATGCAATATTTTTAAAACTGAGATACTTATTTTCCCTCCTTATAATACTAATCACCTGCTGTTGCTCTCCCTACCAGTTGATTGTACATGCATCAGTCTATCCTTGCAATCATAACGAGTATGTCACCATATTCTGCCAATTTTACTTAATAAAACATTGCCCGCATCTACCTTTTCAAGCAAAATTCTACTAAGGAGCTTGTTCATGCTCTTGTAATTTCTCTAATTGACTACTGTAATTCTCTCATAATTGATCTATTCAGAAACTATACTGGCTTTCTACAGTAAATAATGATTGTGTCTGCCAGGCTTATTCTTCTCTTCTCTCGCTCCTCTCACACATTACCCTTCTGTCAATCATTACCTTGGTATCCTGTATCCTGTAGGATTCAATTTAAAATATGAACTCTTATCTACAAAGCTCTCAACAATTCTAACTCTTGCTACATTACTTCACTAATTCATTGGTACCCCACATCTTGTCCATTCTGCTGTGTGTGTGACATTCTCCTGTCCACTGCTCATACCCAAATACGATGACAATATGTAAAGGCCAATAATAATGATACATAATATTTTAATCATATAGGATGTATAAAGATTTAACTGTTTTTAGCATCTTTCCACCAAGCCCGAGTCTGATGTTTTTTTTCAGTTAGTGGTGGACAAAAATAAACAGTAGAAGGGTTGGAAACCAGTCAATATGCAGACGTTAGCAGCTTCCATAGA
>OW240921.1:44801749-44849047 GCA_933207985.1 Pelobates cultripes
AAAGTCTCACGTGTAAAACAGTACCCCCTATGTACAAGTTTTATGGCGTTTTGGGAAGTTACAGGTCAAATATAGCACGTTACATTTGAAATTGAAATTCGCCAGATTGGTTACGTTGCCTTTGGGACTTTATAGTAGCCCAGGAATGAAATTTACACCCATAATGGCATACCATTTGCAATAGTAGACAACCCAAGGTATTGCAAATGGGGTATGTCCAGTCTTTTTTAGTAGCCATTTGGTCACAAACACTGGCCAAAGTTAGCGTTAGTATTTGTTTGTGTGTGAAAATGCAAAAAATGCCAATTTTGGCCAGTGTTTGTGACTAAGTGGCTACTAAAAAAGACTGGACATACCCTGTTTGCAATACCTTGGGTTGTCTACTATTGCAAATGGTATGCCATCATAGGGGTAATTTATATTCTTGTGCTACTATAGGGTCTCAAAGGCAACGTAACCAATCTGGCGAATTTTAATGTGAAAAAAAATGAAACGCAAGCCTTATATTTGACGCTGTAACTTTTGAAAACACCATAAAACCTGTACATGAGGGGTACTGTTGTACTCGGGAGACTTCACTGAACACAAATATTTGTGTTTCAAAACAGTAAAAAGTATCATAGCAATAATATTGTCCGCTTAATGCTGTTTGTGCGTGAAAAATGCAAAAACGCCACTTTACTGGCGATATCATCGTTGTAATACATTTTACTGTTTTGGAAGTTACCCAATATTTGTGTCTGCTTTGAAGTTCCCGAGTAGAACAGTACCCCCATGTGCCAGGTTTTTATGGTGTCTCGGAAAGTTATAGGGTTAAATATAGTGCTAGCTAAATTAAATTCCCTTTACTTTCGCATGGGTTGTCATGCAGGTCCTGCTAATTGTAATTAATTAAGATACCCACTATGTAAAAATATTACATAAATATATATGTAGAATCAATATATGTATATATATACGTATGTATATATATGTATATATCTATATAATTTTTTGCAATATTTTTATTTATATATAGGTATATATAAAGTGATATATACGTATATATTTATGTATATAGATATATATATTATTTCGTTCTACGTGTATTTTGATATATATATATATATATATTAATTTCTCAAAACAGTTAGAACGAAATAACACACATCTATATATTTTTTAATTATTTATTTTTAATTATTTTTGTAATTTTATTTTTTAACGTATTTACATTTTAATTTTTTATATAATATATATAAATATATATATAACAATAATTATATATATATTTAATCAGTATCAGTGTACGTGTAATTTGATATTAATATATATATATAATTATATATATATTAATAGTAAAATACACCTAGACGGTGTATATGTGTATATATATATATACTTTGATCATATATATATAATATATATATATGATCTAAGTATATATTATTTATTTTTTTACACTATTTATTTATTTCATTTTTATTTTCAGCCAGCAGGGGACCACCTGTCATTACAGGCAGCCCCCCTGCCGGCAATACAGAAGCCAGCTATCCCCGGCCATGTGATTGTGGGGTCCTCGCTAGGACCCCACTCTCACACGGCCGGGGGGCTTCCTGGAGGACGGTCGTGCCGCGGGGGGTAAGTACAGAAAGACCGGAGGGCGTACTATTACGCCCGGCGGCGTTTAGAGCCGCCTATTAGAGGACGTAATAGTACGCCCTCCGGTCTTAAGGGGTTAATATTGTACTTGTATAATTACAGCTTTCGCGTGTATTGTTTTTATACACATACATACTGTATTCCATTCTATTTTTTGTTGCATGTGATATGGGTATTTTAGCTAAAACATTTCACCTTGACCACACTATTATTTTACTTATTAAATCGAATTGATGGAAGATGCAGGAGTTACCTAAGATGGCCGGAGGAGATACTTGGTGTAAAATGTAATGAATATTAGGCACAATATCGATTTTATTTAGACTGAATTAGAGCCACATCATAAATCCTATATATTTGTAATATTCTTAACCTCTTCCTGACAATATATTATTAGTCCCTCTTAACATCTCTTTTCAAACTCCTATATGTTGATACTGCCTTATATTTTACTTACTTTGGGCTCATTTCCAAACTTGCTGGTAAATAGCACTCACAAACTGTCTCCATTAACAGCAGCTGGTATTTAGTGGCAGCTGCTATATACTGGCTGGTCGCCAATAATGTCCGCTTGCAAAGATTCCAACCAGTTGCAGAACATCCACATGCTGGTAAAGCACCAGAGCACATGCTGTGTAAGTTGTCGCCATAGCAACCACACTCTGCATGCAAGAAGGATCACTCTGAGAATGTGAATTCCCTCCCTGTAATTAGCCTTGATGGGAGATAGCTACGCTGTATAGAAATATATTAATATGTAATGTTTTGCTATGTCAGATACATAGCTATGTAACTTTTGAGATAGATTTAGGTTATGAAAAACACTCATTTAAATGAAATATGCAATTTACTAATAGAATGATTTAATTTTTTAATGGTGTATGTGTGGCCTTTTCATTAATTTTTTTGCTCTTTGCTATGACTTAAAATGCTCAGATGTGTGCTTTAGAGATTAATTGTAATGTAATAAAGTTAACATGTATTAAAGCCTTCCATTCTCTACGTTGCCCTGCAGTGGCCACCTTCCATACTAAACTCACATCTAAGGAAATATTTTTTTCTCTTTCACATCTCTCTTTCTCAATTTATTTTGGACTATGCCTCTCCTACCCTTGAGACCTTATCCCCAGTTACTGAATAGCAGGTGTCTGCACTATTCCTTTACTCTCACTTCTATTCCCTCTCGCATTATCATTTCTCTTCCCTTGCCTTGTGCCATCCTTAAAACATATCTTCAATTGCTCTCTTTCTTCTCTGATTGTCCTCACCATCACCAGGCATTTTGCACAGTCTGTTGCTCTGCATAATTCATTTTCTGCACTTTCAGAGTGTAATGGTGTTGTGGAGAGAGGCACTAAGACTAGTGGTGTTGTAGAGAGAGTCACTGAGGCTAGTGGTGTTGTGGAGAGAAGCACTAAGACTAGTGGTGTTGTAGAGAGAGTCACTGAGGATAGTGGTGTTGTGGAGAGAGGCACTGAGGCTAGTGGTGTTGTGGAGAGAGGCACTGAGGCTAGTGTTGTTGTGGAGAGAGGCACTGAGACTAGTGGTGTTGTGGAGACCGGCTTGGAGACTATGGTGAGGCCTAATAGAAAACAGTTGTTGTTGGGTGATTCCATTATAAGAGGTGTGGAGATGGACAATGGTGGTCTTGTGAGGTGTCTTCCCGGAGCTACTGCTCACAGAGACGTATCTGTAATATTGTTAAGCAAGCAAAGCAGGAAGGGGAATTGGATGTACTTGTCCATCTAGGGACAAATGACTTGGCTTGCAATGAGGTTTCAGAGGTTAAGGAAGTTTTTAGTGTTTTTGCCAATGATATACTGCAGGTTGCTTCCACACTGTCATTCTCTGAAGTTCTGCCTGTGCATAACACTCAGAACAACAGGTGGATGCGTATTAGGGACTTTAATTTGTGGCTTGGTGAATGGTGCCGGGAGCAAGGATTTGGCTTTATTTCTCATGGTAGCTCTGTTTGGAATGGAGATAAGCTGTACAAAAAAGATGGTTTGCATCTTTCTCAAAAGGAAACAAATGTTCTCAGTGAGCAGTTCAGAGGTTTTGCTAGGATGTATTTAAACTAGGAGGGGGGGCAAAAGGGTAATAAAACATCAATCCAATTGTCCCCCAAAACAAGGACAGAAGGTGCCTGTAGCAAGTGTGTTAAAAATGATAAGCTTAGAGTCATGTCTACAAATGCTCGCAGTTTAGGGAATAAGATCCATGAACTTGTGGCAATAATGGCAACTGATAGTGTAGATTTAGTCGCTGTTACTGAGACATGGTACAATGAGAAAAATGACTGGGACATAGCAATACCAGGGTACTCTTTATATAGGAAAGATAGGGAAGGCAAGAAAGGGGGAGGGGTGGCCTTGTATGTGAAGGATAGCATAAAATCTAGCCTAATAAAAGTTAGTGAGGCAAACATAGAGTCCGTTTGGGCTACGTTAGAATTTGGTAATCACACAGTAACTCGTGTAGGTGTGATTTATAGGCCCCCAGGACAAATTGAAGAGTTAGATAATCTACTAGTTGAGGAAATAGCTAAAATGACAATGAAGGGGGAAGTTATCATCATGGGTGACTTTAATCTTCCTGATGTAAATTGGAAAACAAAATTAGCTACTTGTGCCAGGAGCACACATATTCTAAACTCCCTACTGGGTTTGTCTCTAAAACAAGTTGTTGAGGAGCCAACTCGTAAAGAGGCCATACTAGATTTAGTGTTAACAAATGGAGATTTAGTATCAGATGTTACTGTAGGTGAAAGTTTAGGATCCAGTGATCATGAGTCAGTGTGGTTTAATATAAGAACAGTGACTGAGTCACACCACACAAAAACAAAAGTTTTAGACTTTAGAAAAACAGACTTTTCTAAAATTAGAATATGGGTAGAGGAGTCATTATCAGACTGGAGCAATTTAAATGGAGTCCAAGAAAAATGGGATTATTTAAAAGTTGCACTATTGAAGGCAACAGAAAATTGCATTAGGCTTGTCAGTAAAAGCAAAAAATTCAAGAAACCACTGTGGTACTCCGCAGATGTGGCCAAAATAGTTAAAAACAAAAAGTTAGCATTTAGGAATTATAAAAAAACCAGAGTGAGGGAGACAAAATGATCTATAAGATTAGGCAGAAAGAGGCTAAGCAAGTTATAAGAGCTTCCAAATCACACACAGAAGAGAAAATAGCACAGTCAGTAAAAAAGGGGGATAAAACATTTTTTAGATACATAAATGAGAAAAGAAAAGTAAAACAAGGATTAGTTAGATTAAAAACAAAAGAAGGAAGGTATGTAGAAGAGGATAAAGGTCAGGCTGACTGCCTCAATGAATATTTTGTTCTGTATTTACAGAAGAAAATGAAGGAAAGGGACCTCAGTTGAGAAAAAGGATAAATGAGTCATTTATTACACGTGAGTTTACAGAGGAAGAGGTTCTATCTCAACTGTCAAAAGTAAAGACAAATAAGTCAATGGGACCTGATGGAATACACCCAAAGCTATTAAAAGAGCTTAGTGGTGTACTAGCAAAACCATTAACAGATTTATTTAACCAATCATTGTTAACAGGTGTAGTCCCAGAAGATTGGAAGTTAGCGAATGTTGTGCCCATTTACAAGAAAGGTAATAGGGAGGAGTCGGGCAACTATAGGCCAGTAAGCCTTACTTCAGTAGTGGGGAAAGTGATGGAAACCATGTTAAAGGATAGGATTGATGAACATCTAAAAACACATGGATTTCAAGATCAGAGACAACATGGGTTTACTTCAGGGAGATCATGCCAAACTAATCTTATTGATTTTTTTGATTGGGTAACTAAAATTATAGATCAGGGTGGTGCAGTAGACATTGCTTACCTAGATTTCAGTAAGGCTTTTGACACTGTTGCACATAGAAGGCTTATCAATAAACTGCAATCTTTAAGTTTGGATTCCAATATTGTTGAATGGGTAAGGCAGTGGCTGAGTGACAGGCAACAGAGGGTTGTAGTTAATGGAATATATTCGAAGCTTGGACTTGTCACCAGTGGGGTACCTCAGGGATCTGTACTTGGACCCATTCTCTTTAATATTTTTATTAGTGATATTGCAGAAGGTCTTGATGGTAAGGTATGTCTTTTTGCTGATGATACTAAGATATGTAACAGGGTTGATGTTCCAGGAGGAATAAGCCAAATGACAAATGATTTAGGTAAACTAGAAAAATGGTCAGAATTGTGGCAACTGACATTTAATGTGGATAAGTGCAAGATAATGCATCTTGGACGTAAAAACCCAAGGGCAGAGTACAGAATATTTGATAAAGTCCTAACCTCAACATATGAGGAAAGGGATTTAGGGGTGATTATTTCTGATGACTTAAAGGTAGGCAGACAATGTAATAGAGCAGCAGGAAATGCTAGCAGAATGCTTGGTTGTATAGGGAGAGGTATTAGCAGTAGAAAGAGGGAAGTGCTCATGCCATTATACAGAACACTGGTGAGACCTCACTTGGAGTATTGTACACAGTATTGGAGACCGTATCTTCAGAAGGATATTGATACCTTAGAGAGGGTTCAGAGAAGGGCTACTAAACTGGTTCATGGATTGCGGGATAAAACTTACCAGGAAAGGTTAAAGGATCTTAACATGTATAGCTTGGAGGAAAGACGAGACAGGGGGGATATGATAGAAACATTTAAATATATAAAGGGAATCAACACAGTAAAGGAGGAGACTATATTTAAAAGAAGAAAAACTACCACAACAAGAGGACATAGTCTTAAATTAGAGGGACAAAGGTTTAAAAATAATATCAGGAAGTATTACTTTACTGAGAGGGTAGTGGATGCATGGAATAGCCTTCCAGCTGAAGTGGTAGAGGTTAACACAGTAAAGGAGTTTAAGCATGCATGGGATAGGCATAAGGCTATCCTAACCATAAGATAAGGCTAGGGACTAATGAAAGTTTTTAGAAAATTGGGCAGACTAGATGGGCCGAATGGTTCTTATCTGCCGTCACATTCTATGTTTCTATGTTTCTAAACACACTACTGTTGTATCCATCTAAAAAAAAAACAAAAAAAACAACCATCTCTTGGCCCGTCTTCCCCATGTAAGTACCATCCCATATTCTTCTCCCTTTCTCCTCACAGCTTATGGGATTACATATCTAAAACCAATGGACACTTGTTCAACTCTAATTCTCAACCCTCTTCAATCTTGTCACCTCTATTTTACTGAGACTGCATTGTAAGTTACTAATGACATAACCACAGCTAATCCAAAGGCCCCTTCTCCACAGTAATTCTCCTAGAACTCTCTGCTGCCTTCTTTTTCCAAACTTTTTCCACCCTTGATCTTTGTGACATTGCCCTTCCATGGTTCCTATCCTATCTCTCCCAATAATCCTTCAGTGTCTCCTTTTCTAGTAACACATTTTCACCTAATCATGTCTCAGATGGAATGCCCCAAGTTTCTGTCATTGTCCCATTCTGTTTGCTCTTTATAGTGTCTCTCTTAGAAAGATTATCAATTCTTTTGGATGGCACTACTACTGTTATGGTGATGACGCTCAAATCAACCTCTACTCCTTTATTTCTCTCCCACTCTCCTGGTATACATCATCAGTTGTCTCTCTTCTATCTCTGATTGCATGTCCCTCTGCTTTCTAAAATGCAATATTTTTAAAACTGAGATACTTATTTTCCCTCCTTATAATACTAATCACCTGCTGTTGCTCTCCCTACCAGTTGATTGTACATGCATCAGTCTATCCTTGCAATCATAACGAGTATGTCACCATATTCTGCCAATTTTACTTAATAAAACATTGCCCGCATCTACCTTTTCAAGCAAAATTCTACTAAGGAGCTTGTTCATGCTCTTGTAATTTCTCTAATTGACTACTGTAATTCTCTCATAATTGATCTATTCAGAAACTATACTGGCTTTCTACAGTAAATAATGATTGTGTCTGCCAGGCTTATTCTTCTCTTCTCTCGCTCCTCTCACACATTACCCTTCTGTCAATCATTACCTTGGTATCCTGTATCCTGTAGGATTCAATTTAAAATATGAACTCTTATCTACAAAGCTCTCAACAATTCTAACTCTTGCTACATTACTTCACTAATTCATTGGTACCCCACATCTTGTCCATTCTGCTGTGTGTGTGACATTCTCCTGTCCACTGCTCATACCCAAATACGATGACAATATGTAAAGGCCAATAATAATGATACATAATATTTTAATCATATAGGATGTATAAAGATTTAACTGTTTTTAGCATCTTTCCACCAAGCCCGAGTCTGATGTTTTTTTTCAGTTAGTGGTGGACAAAAATAAACAGTAGAAGGGTTGGAAACCAGTCAATATGCAGACGTTAGCAGCTTCCATAGACAATAATAGAAGCCATTAGCCATTGGGTGGGGTGGAGCGATGACGTGACGTGCATGCAGGTGACACCACGCGGGTGATGCAGGTGGCCACGGATATAAAGGACGCAACCGATATAGGCTGTGAGTGTGCAGTAAATATAGGAAGCTGCTGGCATTCACACACCTTTTTCCCTTCAAGTATACCACAGACGGAGCAGTAAAGCCGGGTGTTAAGACACCCCTTGTGTCTTTAAACGAAACCGCCATTTAGTCGACCTTCCCCTTCTGCAATACCAATAATCTCCATTCGCATTAACCGTAGTGCACGAACCAAACTCAGGGGAAGCGGCAATCTCCCGACCGGGATCCATGAGCGGCTCTAACCTCCTGAATGGAACTCCACGAACTGCTGCTAGCCGCTGAACAATAATATCCACCAAGCGGCTTTCGGTTCCATCCAGCAGTCTCTAAGTGCAAATAATAAATCCCCCCAATAACGAGACAGAAGCTCCGCATTGAGGGTCAAACAGGATCTGGCTTTACTGTGGGCTACCTGCCCGTATTTATGCAGGTCTCCCACTTGGTGGACACTCCCCTAGGGGACCAAATGGGAGACTGAAATGACAGACAGATATGGGGACATTCCAGACACACAGTCACAGCTTTTACCCACAATGCAATATGGTTTTCTCCCGGCTGCCCTGAAGATAATTAATAAGTAACTCAATTATCTCCAGGACAAAGCCAGTCGCCATTTTAAATATAAAATCAGAAAAGACATAAAAATACATAACTTCACAAAAACCGAACATTTCCCATTCGTATCACATATCCCCAGATAGCCTGGATCTGGGTGCATATTATTAGCGAATAGCGCTCAGATCCCACACACATAGTTCAATCGCCATGGAGTCAAAGTTCTTACAGTCCTTCGGTATACGAATGACTCCATGGGAAGGCTATCTGGGTTGTCTTTTCGTATGCTTCAAAGCTCCCGAACGGCCGGTATTCGTATGCTTTCGTGGAGGCAGCCAGGCGTTCCGTTGTTTCAGCGGTGTTCGTCAGAAAAAGTGTCCGTTTTTAGTTCCATAGAAATAGATACAAACACCGCGTGGTTTAAAATGGCCGCTGCCTCGTGGTCGACATATGAACGACGACCACCCTGAATTCGGTTTAATTGAGAAGTGTCTGCAGTTAACCACAACGTTCTAATTGGGATCAATAGGTTAACTAGCAGCACACTTCTCTCCTGGGTTTTCACCCCTTCAGCAACCGGGGATTGGGAGGTGGGAGGGAGAGATTGTTTTCCTACCACTGGAGTGTCCCTTTAAGCTGTTCCTATATACAAGTACAAGTGCAAGTATAAATTTGCTGATTACATTTTATTTTATATATTTTTCCTGACCACTTGGTGTTTTATGCATACTTCAGCTGCCCACTGATCTTGTTTTTATTTCTGCATATACTTGTGTGTATTTATTGGTATAACTCACATATTATCTGTTCAAGTATATTTCTTTGGTTTCTATTTTCTAAACAACTTTGCACAGCTGCACTTTTGGATTTTTATTCTTGATTTCTTGGAGGTTATTTATATCAGAACTCGTTGTAGGTTGCTGCATCCTCCCAATATTATTTTATCAGTATTTAGTTGATTCCCTATTGCACCAACTTATTCCTTACACATCTTTTTCATTGAACTATGCATAAAACTAGATGAGTTGGAGGTCAAAAACAGGAGCTGACCCACAAAGGAAAAAAACAATAGGCTTAGGGAAATTACGAATCATTTTAACAAACTGCTGATTCAGAAAGCCAATAACACCCTAGAGAATCTTAAAAGGAAGTGGTATTACAGAGGGAATGAAGACGACAAATTAATGACTAATAGATTGAAAAATTAAAGAGCAAGTAAAATGGTGTCACACCCGATCCATATGGATCCATATGGATTTGACAATTCTTTCTATTTAACTATGAGAGATATGTTTAAGAATGCTCTAGTAAACTCTAATAACTCTATTGTAACTGGCCAAATTCCTAGTGAAATGCTTAAAGCACATATTCCAATTTTCAAACAAAATAAAATCTCAAAAATATTGCAAACTATAGGCTGATATCTCTTCTTAATGTAGACATCAAAATATACTCATCCATCTTCTCGACCAGAATAAATATGATCGTGCCTTCAATAATACATCAGGATCAAGTTGGTTTTATGAGAAGTAGATCCTCAGTGTTTAATGTTAGAAGGCTTATAGATGTGATTGATTCGGGCTTCCACGCGGGGACACCCCTCCTGGCTCTGTTGATGGACGCTGAAAAAGCCTTTGACAGGGTCAGGTGGGACTCCCTTGGTGTGCTCTGCAATCGTTCGGGCTTCAGGGAAATATATTTGACGCTATAATGGCCCTCTATTCAACCCACTTTTGCCTGGGTAGTTGGCAATAGTTTCATATCAAGTTTATCTTAAAAAATGGAACGAGGCAAGGATGTCCCCTATCACCCCTCTTTTATTAGATGGTTATTGAACTTTTGGCATTAGATCGGATCCAAAGGTTAGGGGTTTCATGACCTTAGCAGATAGTATCAACACCACAATATATGCAGATGATGTGGTTTTAACTATATTAGACCCAGTTGCTTCTCTTAAGGCAGTTTATGTTGAAGAGTTTTCAAATGTCTCTGGGTATAAATTGAACTTAGAAAAATCTGATGCTCTTGCAATAAACTTATCTAACGGAAATAAGAAAATATTGTGGAATGCATTTGAGCTTGATTGTCCTATACGGGCATTTACATATTTGGAAGAACAAATCACCAATGACCCCACTGAATTGATGGAGCGTGATTTTATGTCTTTATTGAAATCCACTAGTAAAACATTAAAAGAATGGAAGAATATACAGTTCTCATGGGGAGGAAGAATCAATGTTGTAAAGTCGTACATCATTCCCAAGTGGCTCTATCTTTTTAGAATGGTCCCAATATACTGTTCAGAGAGTTGGCTAAAACGTACACAATAAGTACTTGTGGCTCGGTAAATAGCCCCATATTAGTGCTTAATGCCTAGCATTAAAATTGAATCAAGAGGGGTTGGGAGTTCCTCAGCTAAAGTAATATGGCAGGCATGTGGCTTGATGCATGCCATCATGAGCCAACTATCTTGGGTTAGAAATGAGGCTTGATGTATTATAGAGTCAACATTGTTAAAAACTAATGGAAAAATGTAGCTAGAATCAATTTTCTGGTTAAAAAGAGATAAAAATAAAAGATATCCACAAAAAACAATTGTTAAAAAGTATTGCAGTTGAAAATACTTTTACTATTTGGGATACAATTAGAAATGATTGCCTCTTATCTGATAAGATTGTAGCAGTATTGCCTTTACGTCATTTAATGCATAATATTGAAGATCTTAATATAAACAGTTGGTTCTCCTCTGAATTAGTTACTATTGAAGATCTATTGAAGATTAATACAATTCAAGATTTTTTTCAATTACAAAAGAAAGACATTTTCAACTACTTGAGAGTAAAGAGTTACCTAGATAACCACCTGGTTACTGTTAAAACTAATAAAATTGTTAAGTTAGAGAATATGCTTAGACCAATACTCTGAAAAGATTAATAGCAGACTCTATAACAGTGATGGCTGACGGTGACACCATTAATTGTTTCAGAACTACATTTCACATGATGCTCAGCTAGCTTTTAGAGTCTAAAGCTAGCTGAGCATCATGGGTAATGTAGTCCAGAAACAATTTATGGTGTCAAGGTTAGCCATCACTGTTCTATAACATTGATAAGTGAGAATGTTGAGACCACTTTATAAAAAAAAAAGCAAGAATTAAAAACAAAAAGTGATCATAAAGAGTGGATTGAATCAATAAAATTAGTAAATAAAAAAGTGTACTGCCTCAAAGGAGGATTGGCCCATATTTGGTGGGATTATTACCCAATCCAAATGTTTTGGCACATGATCTATATTAAAATACAAACATTTCTTAATGGCCCTTTATATTTGAAGCTAAACTATTTTGACTTCATATAAAATTACTTGATATATTTGACCAGTATTCTTTTATAGTTATCCATATCTTGACTACAGTAAAACTAATGATAGCCAAAAATTACAAAAAGTGTGGTGACACCATGTTGGCTTCTAGTTAAAGAGCAGTTGTTATATCAAATAAGGATGGAGAGGGATATTTGTAAATCATCTGATGATAACTATGAATTCTGGTTGGAACAAATTGCAAAGCTACGAGGGAAAAAATACACTCATAACTATGCAATGTCTTTTTTCGTCCTGTAACGTAAGGTTTGATACAAATATAATTGGAGCCCTCCTCTCCCATTCTACAAATGTCCATTGTAACATGTATTTATATGTTTTTGTTTATTTCTGTTGTTATTGTGATATGTTACTTTTATTGCGTATGTGTAATGGAAAAAACAAAATTCAATAAAAGATTAAACATGGAAAAAAATAAGAAGTCATTAGCCATTGCTTAGGGACTGGCTTTTAGAAACAGCAGTCAGTAAAATTTTGCAGTTAGTAAATGGCCACTACTTGCTAACAGTACTGACAGGTACTTTAGCGGGTAGTAACTGGCCTGTAAAAAAAGGAGCAACTAGTTTGGAAATGAGCCCTTTGACAACACAAGAAATAAGCTAATTCATGTTGAGCTAGTGGGCAGACACAGGTCCATACTACAATCTGAGTAGAAATTGATATAGTAGGTACATAACTCTGTTCCCTTTTTCAGTAGGCACTGAGAGAGAGGTATGAGAGACACATCAAATGATATTTTAGATAAAATGCAAGTTCATCCCCTTGTATGTCCAATGATATGTTTGCAAGTAAATATGTTGGACCATAGTCAACATTTAGTACTTCTTTGACTATCCAGTGGGACAAACTTCCCTTGCCAAATTGCGTGCCTGTTGTAGTGACAACAGCTTATCAAAAAATTGGAAAAAAGTGTCCAAGTAAACCATTCATCAAGGGATTTGCAAATTGATTGCAAATTATGTCATCCAATTTGCCATTCTCTGTGTCTATTCTCTACAATTTCCATATTAGAAAATAATTCTGTAATTCTCTGTAATTCTCAATCTTACCCTTTGTTTTTCCTTAAATGACCTTAAATCAAAAGTCCATCTATGCATCCCCACATCTCTTAGCCCATCTGACCCTAATATATATCTCTCTCCCACAGTCTGATTTTTAAACATACCCAGTCCAGCAAAGAACTCAGAGCTCAATCAGCTGTTCCACTGACATTTGCAACAGGTAGCCTTCTGGAAGACTGATTGACTATGTGAGTATTACCGACAGTTAAACTATCTGATCAATCAGGCTTTCGCCAGAATCACTCCAATACAACTGCCCTCTTAAAAGTTTGCAATGACATCCAAACTGGCATGGAACAAGGAGACCTAACTGGAGCTCTATTTTCCTTGATTTTGCAAAGGCCTTTGACACAGTACACCACGACATTCTACTGCACAAACTCAAAAACTCAGGTACTGGTTTCGATCGTATATATTGGATCGCTCGCAAAATGTGTCCATTTCTGACAGCAACTCCCTCCCTCTCCCAGTCAAGTATGGTGGTTCCATTCTCAGCTCCCTACTATTTACATTATTTATAAATGATCTACCTAATGTCTGCAAATCCTCAAATGTACACATGTACACAGACGACACAGTAATCTATGCGAGCAAATCCGATCTACTGCAGCTTGAAGCTGTGCTCCAAGACCAGTTTACAGAGGTAGAAAAGTGGATTACAAAAAACAAACTCTTCCGAAACACTAACAAAACTGTCACAATGATCTTTAGAACAGTACCTAAATTACACAAATTACACAATTCCCACCTATCCATCAAAACAAATTCAAATAGCACACTGACCGCAGTCCACTCTTTCAAATACTTGGGTATGTTGTTAGACCCCAATCTATCTTTTGGCCTCCACATAGAAAAACTTGCATCTAAACTTTATCCAAAACTAGGTGCCCTGTACAGAAACAAATCCTGACTAAGCCCTACAGTAAAGGAAAAGATTGTACAGCAAATGCTGATGCCAATCATTGATTATGGGGATGTAGTATATGCATCTGCACCACAATCCCACATTAATAAACTTTACCCGTAATCCAAGACAAGCAGAGATTAAAGGTGGTGGTGTAGGTTTTCTCCTCTCACCCCACTGCTCCTTTAAAGCCCTGTCCACCCCCCCCCCCCTTCCCTCTCTTTCTCATCATTTGAAATTCATTACATTCGCCTTTTCAAATCTTTCTCTGCTAACATTGCCATTATCTGTCGTCCCCCTGGTTCCCCTCTCCTCTTCCTTGACCACTTTGCTGCCTGGCTACCTTACTTCCTCTCTTCTAACATTCCATCCCTAATTCTTGGAGACTTCAATATTCCCATTAACGCACATTTGACCGCAGCAGCCTCTAAACTACTTTCAATGACTTCCTCCCTCAGACTATTGCAGTGGGCTAACTCTCCCACCCATGTAGCTGGAAATACCCTCAACCTTATTTTCTCTTATTCATGTACAGTATCTAATATCTGCAACACTCCATTTCCTCTCTCTGATCACCACCTCTTATCGTTTGCTCTCAATTACCCCCTCACCCAACAACCTCAGCCTAACCCCCCTCAACTCAGGAGGAACCTTAACTCTATTGACCTCCAGCAACTGTCAGCTGACATTGATTCACAACTGCTATCCATCCCATCCCTCTCCTGTCCCTCACTGGCCATCTCCACATATAACACTACCCTCACCTCTGCCTTGAACGCTGCAGCCCCGCTCCAAACATACACCTCAAGGAGGACACGACCCCAACCTTGGCATACTAAATCAACAGGCTATCTGCAGAGTTGCTCCCGTTGTGCTGAATGCTCCTGGAGGAAGTCCCGCACCCAGGCAGACTTTCTCCATTATAGATTCATGTTGCGTTCATACAGCGCAGCCCTTGCCCTCGCCAAACAGTCATACTTTTCCTATCTCTCGCAATCCCAGACATCTCTTTGACACCTTTAACTCACTTCTGCGCCCTGCTGCGGCCACCCCTCAAACTAACCTTACAGCTGATAGCTTTGCATTCTACTTTACCGACAAGATTGAACAGCTAAGGAAACAATTCTCCCCTCCTTGTCATTCTCTTTCTCAACCACACATAAATCATGCTTTCTCTACCCTTCAGACTTTCTCCCCGGCAACTGAACAAGAGGTGGCTGCGCTTCTCAATTCCTCTCGCCCCACAACTTGCCCGCTTGATCCTGTCCCATCCCACCGCATCAGATCTCTCTCCCCTTGTCTTGTGCCTACCCTAACACACATCTTTAACTGCTCTCTCTCTTCTGGCACTGTTCCTGCTGACCTTTAACATGCCACAGTAGTACCTATGCTGAAAAAAAACATCTCTTGACCCGTCCTTCCCCTCTAACTATCGTCCAATATCCCTGCTCCCTTTCTCATCAAAGCTTTTAGAAAGACTTGTCTTTACCTGTGTGTCTCGCTTCCTCAATTCCAACTCCCTCCTTGACCCTCTTCAGTCTAGCTTCCGCCCTCTCCACTCTACTGAGACTGCTCTCATCAAAGTCACTAATGACCTAATCGCAGCTAAATCCAAAGGTCACTACTCCATATTAATTCTCCTTGACCTCTCTGCTGCCTTTGACACCGTTGATCATGCTCTCCTCCTTCAAACTCTTCAATCGCTTGGTCTCTGTGACTCTGTCCTCTCTTGGTTTTCCTCCTATCTCTCCCAACGTTCATTCAGTGTCTCCTTTTCCAAACATACCTCCTCCCCTCGCCCTGTCTCGGTTGGAGTTCCCCAAGGCTCTGTCCTTGGTCCCCTTCTATTTTCTCTTTATACTGCCTCTCTTGGCAAGCTTATTGCCTCTTTTGGATTCAACTACCACCTGTACGCTGATGACACTCGGATATACCTCTCCTCCCCGGACCTCTCCCCTGCCGTCCTGCAACGTGTCACTGCTTGCCTTTCTTCCATCTCTAACTGGATGTCCTCACGCTTTCTGAAACTCAACCTCTCTAAAACTGAACTGCTTGTCTTTCCTCCTACTTATACTGATCCTCCTCTCTCGCTCTCCCTTCAAGTCAGTGATATCCACATAAGTCCATCCTTGCAAGAGCGCTGTCTTGGCGTCATACTTGACTCTGGCCTCACCTTTGAGCCTCACATCCAGTCTGTTGCCAAATCCTGTAGGTTCCAACTCAAAAACACAGCCCGCATCCGCCCCTTTCTTACGCAAGATGCGACCAAAGTGCCTGTCCATGCTCTAGTAATTTCCTGCATGGATTACTGTAACCCTCTCCTGATTGGTCTCCCCAAAAGCCGTATTGCCCCACTACAGTCTGTAATGAATGCTACAGCTAGACTGATTTTCCTCTCTAGTCGGTCCTCTCACACATCACCCCTGTGCCAGTCCTTACATTGGCTCCCTGTATCCTATAGGAGTCAATTCAAAGTGCTAACCCATACATTTAAAGCACTGAACAGTTCTAGCCCCTCTTATATCTCCTCAATGATCCATAGGTATGCCCCTCCTCGTTCCCTCCGCTCTGCCTGTGACCACCTCCTGACCGCTGCTCGCACCCGTACGGCCAACTCGCGCTTGCAGGACCTCTCGCGGGTGGCTCCTTTCCTATGGAATAGCCTGCCTACCACCATCAAACTCTCCCCTAGTCTTCAATCATTTAAGAAGAGCCTTAAACCCCATCTCTTCAGGAAAGCTTATGGCCTCCCAGAGTAACCTCTCCCTTACATACCTGTCTCTTGCTCTCTCTACCCTCTCCTCCAGCTCTGCTTCACTCCCACCCTATTTGATTGATATTTCCTGTCCTAACGTCCTCTTCAACCCATCGTTCCTGTAAGTTTTCTTGTAATTGTCCTATTTCTAGTTAATTCCCCCCCCTCATAATATTGTAAAGCGCTACGGAAACTGTTGGCGCTATATAAATGGCAATAATAATAATACATTGTAAAACTCATTCTGCCGATTTGTGCTACAATGTAAATACCGGACCCACCATTGTGACATGCTAAAAAAACTATACTGGCTGTCACTGGAATCCAGAGGCACCCTTCATCTTTCCAGCCTTGTGTTTAAGAGCTTTTCTGGGAAACTCCCACCCACAGGGATGCTGTTTTTTATTCTCTGTATTTCTGGTGATTGAATTTTGTGCTGAAAGAGGTCCCTGAGGAAGTCCTTTTTGTATAAGGACGAAACGCGTAGGACCAGCATCTCTTTCTTATATTGTTTTTATGTATTTTTATACACCTCTTGAATTTTAAAAGTGAATAAATCGCCTTTCAAGTATTCCTTTGGCTGCAATTGTTTGGATCTTCTTGCTGACCTGGATACTCTATCGGCTAACACTTGAGGAGGGAGAATTAAAGGAGAATAAACCCCCCCATTCATATTTAGGGGGAGGCACCCTGAATACGCTTATATTCTTTGGAATATGTGAGTGCATATTTTTCATCAATGGTTTTATAGTGTGTAGCAATACTTGCACTATGTTTTGTCCTCTATTGTAGGTACATCAGCAGAATCCCAAATATCCTATCCATTACATCAAACTCCCACCCTACCTGAGCAAAATGATCTCCTCAGCTGTTCACACCTCCTATAGCCTCTAATTCAGTACCAGCACTTTATTTAGTCTATCTCAATACAAAAAGAAAGCAGCACAATCCTCCTTCTCCTACAGAGCGCCGCAATTGTGGAACGACCTCCCGCACAATTTAAAATCTTCCTCAAGTCCTTTAAGAGATCCCTCTCTACATACCTCAAAACAGAATGCACCTGCCATGGTTGATTACATATTTCCTACCTGTTGTATGTTAAATTTTGTATATATTGTGTATTAATATTATTTTTGAATTTTATTGTACCATAATGTATTAATGCAATGTTTTGTGGACCCAGGTCATACTTGAAAACAAGAGAAATCTCAATGTATCTTTCCTGGTAAAATATTTTATAAATAAATAATATAACACAACATAATCTCATTTTAATCAATTTAAAACATTCAATACATTGTGGTAGCTGAAAGCATGAAAAAAATACAAATTAGCAGGTATATTGAATTAAATGAAACGTGTTTAACCCCATGTCTAGTTCCAGGTGTCTAGCTGCAAGTTTGCCTCATAAAATTTCAGGATGCAAATTATTCTATGGGCAAGTTTCATTGAATACAGACGATGGCACAAGCATTCATCCAACATCTGCATGGCTATTCTTTCTTTATATATGTATCATGGAATCTTATAGAATTTTAGCTAGCACAGTGTACTGATAAAAGAAATAGCTCAGAAAAATATGTTCTTAAATGAGCACTTTAGTCAACATATAAAAGCAAGAAAGACAGGTCCTTTTTTCTTGCTTTTATATTAGTTTGCCATTAAAAATAAATAAATCTGAGTGCTTTTTATGATATAAACTTACCTCCGTTCCAGCGCCGAGCTCCTCGGCATGCCACTCCCCCTTTTTAGTCAAAATGACAAAATAGCAAGGCACATTCAGATGCTTCTCTTTGAGAAGCATCATCGCTCTCTGGTGCGAATGTATGGCTTTGCGCTGCACCAATCCCGTTCTACATAGAGCGGCATTGAATAATAGATAGTGAGGCTTCTACCGCGCACGTGCGCGGTATGTACGTTCGTGAGCTGAGCTGAGTGACAGCTAAGCTCACTGTTTATGCCTGACCCCCTGCTCCCGTAACACTCCTCAGCCCAAAGTTTGTGTGTTTCCATAGAAACACTATATATAGATATTTCTATAAATAGTGTTTGTATAAAAACACACACATGTTAAATAAATATTGTAAACATACACACACTATCGCTTTATAGATCTATCTATCTATCTATCGATCAATCTATCTATCTATCTATATCTATATATTACTAGCTATCTTTTGCTATCTATCTATTTCTCTTACTCACTCTCTCACTCACTCACTTTCACTCACTAACTCTCACTCACTAACTCTGACTCACTAACTATCTCACTTATTAACTCACTCTCTTGTTCACTCACTAATTCTCTCGCTCACTTTTACTTACTAACTCACTTTCACTCTCGCACTCACTTTTACTCTCATTCACTCTTTCACCTACTCTCTCACTAACTCTCAACCACTCTCTCACTAACTCTCACTCACTAACTCACTAACTCCCTCATTCACTCACGGACTCTCTCACTTTCACTATCTTGCTCACTTTTACTCTCACTCACTTTCTCTCACCCAATCTCTCACATACTCTCTCACTCACTAACTCTCTCACTTTCACTCACCAACTCTCTAGCTCACCAACTCTCTCATTCAACAACACTCTTATTCACCAACTCTCTCACTCACCAACTCTCTCACTCACCAACTCTCTCTCTCCCTCTATCTCTCTCACTAACTCTCTCACTCACTAACTCTCTCACTCACTAACTCTCTCGCTCACTAACTCTCTCGCCCACTAACTCTCTCGCTCACTAACTCACTTTCACTCTCTCACCCACTTTTGTTCTCACTCACTCTCTCACATAATATCTTACTCTCACTCCATAATGCTTTCACTCACTCTCTCTATTGCACTCACTAACTCTCTCACTCACTAACTTGCTCTCTCGTTCACTCACTAACTCTCTCCCTCACTCTCACTCAATAACTAACTTTCTCACTCACAAATTTTCTCACTCACTGCCATTTATTAACCCTCTCACTCACTCACTAACTTACTAACTCTCTCACTCTCACTTACTAACTCACTCTCACTCATTAACTCTCACTCTCTCATTTGCTCACTAACTCTCTTGCTCACTAACTCACTCACTAACTAATTCTCATTCTCACTCACTAACTCTCACTCCCTAACACTCTCACTCACTAGCTCTCTCACTCATTAACTTAATCACTCACTCTTTCACTCAATCACTCACTGACTAACTCACTACCTTGTTCACTCACTAATGCTGCCACTCACTAACTCTCTGGTTCACTCACTAACTCTCTCACTCACTAGCTAACTCTCTCACTAACTTTCTCACTTACTATCTCCCTCACTCTCACTCAATAACCCTCTCGCTCTCTTACTCACTAACTCTCTCACTCACTCCCTAACTCAATTTTGCTCTCACTCACTTTCTCTTGCTTACTCTCTCACTAACTCTCACTCCCTAACTAACTCTCTCATTCTCACTCACTAATTCTCTCATTCTCACTCACTAACTCACTTTTGCTCTCACTCGCTTTCTCTCATTTACTCTCTCACAAACTCTCACTCCCTAACTAACTCTCTCATTCTCACTTGCTAACTCTCACTCCCTAACTAACTCTCTCACTCATTAACTGTCTCACTCACTCTCTAACTCACTAACTTTCTCATTTGCTCACTAACTCTCTCACTCACTAACTCTCTCGTTCACTCACTAACTCTCTCGTTCACTCACTAGCTAACTCTCTCACTCACTAACTTTCTCACTTACTATCTCCCTCACTCTCACTCAATAACCCTCTCACTCTCTTACTCACTAACTCTCTCACTCACTCACTAACTCACTTTTGCTCTCACTCACTTTCTCTCACTAACTCTCTCACTCTATCATTTGTTCACTAACTCTTTCACTCACTAACTCTCTCACTCACCAATTCTCTGACTCACTAACTCTCTGACTCACTCCCACTCAATAAATCTATCACTCTCTTACTCACTAACTCTCTCACTCTCACTCACTAACTTTCACTCCCCCACTCTCTCACTCACTAACTCACTCACTAAGTCTCTTGCTCTCACTTACTAACCCTCTCACTCATTAACTCTCACTCACTAACTCTCACACTCACTATCTCATTCACTTGCTAACTCTCTCGCGCGCACACTAGCTTACTCTCTCACTCATTCACTTTTGCTCTCACTCACTTTTACTCTCACTCACTTTCTCACTAACTCTCTCACTCACAAACTCACTCTCTCGTTTGTTCACTAACGCTCTTGCTCACTACCTCTCTCACTCAACATCTCTCTCACTCACCAACTCTCTTACTCACTAACTCACTCACTAACTCTTTGACTCACTCCCACTCAATAAATCTATCACTCTCTTACTCACTCTCTCACTCTCACTCACTAACTTCCACTCCCCAACTCTCTCACTCACTAAGTCACTCACTCACTAAGTCTCTTGCTCTCACTTACTAACTCTCTCACTCATTAACTCCCACTCACTAACTCTCACACTCACTAACTCTCTTGTTCACTCACTAACTTTCTCTTGCACTCACTAGCTAACTCTCTCACTCACTCACTAACTTTCTCACTCACTATCTCCCTCACTCTCACTCAATAACTCTCTCACTCTTGCTCACTAACTCTCTCACTCTCCCACTAACTCACTTTCAGTCACTCACTTTTACTCTCACTCACTTTCTTGCATACTTTCTCACACTCTCCCTAACTCACTCACTCTCTAAATCTATCACTCCCTAACTCTCACTCCCTAAGTCTCTCACCCCCTAACTCTCTCTCTCACTAACTCACTCTATATAGCTCACTAACTCTCTCACTCACTAACTCTCATTTGTTAACTCTATCATTCACTCACTAAGTCTATTGCTCTCACTTACTAACTCTCTCACTCTCACTCATTAACTCTTGCACTCACTAACTCTCTCACTCACTAGCTAACTCTCTCACTCACTCACTAACTTTCTCTCTCACTCACTCACTAACTTTCTCACTCACTCACTAACTTACTTTCACTCTCACTCACTTTTACTTTCACTCACTCTCTCGCATACTTTCACTCACTCTCTCGCATACTTTCTCACTCTCTCCCTAACTCACTCACTCACTAACTCTCTCACTCACTAACTCACTCTAATGAGTTCACTAACTCTATCGCTCACTAACTCTCTCCCTCACTCTCACTCAATAAATATATCACTCTCTTACTCACTAACTCTCTTATTCTCACTCACTAAATCTCACTCCCCAGCTCCCTCCCTCACTAACTCTCATTTATTAACTGACACTCTCTTGTTCGTTCACTAACTCTCTCACTCACTAACTATCTCACTCTCACTCATTAACTCTCACTTACTAACTCACTCTCTCATTCATTCACTAACTCTCTCACTCACTAACTCTCTCACCCACTAACGCTAAGACTCACTAACTCTTTCACTCACTCACTATCTCACTCCATAACTCTCTCCCTCACTTTCCCTCAAAAAATATCTCTTACTTACTAACTTTCACTCCCCAACTCTCTCTCACTTACTAACTCTCACTCAGTAACTCAATCTCTTGTTCGCTCACTAACTCTCTCACTTGCTAACTCTCTCTCTCCCTCACTCTCACTCAATAACTCTATCACTATCTTACTCACTAACTCTCTCACTCACTAACTTTCACTCCCTAACTTTCTCACTCTCACTCACAAGCTCTCTCACTCACTCTCATTTATTAACTCTCTCACTCACTAACTCACTTTCACTATCACTAAATTTTACTCATACTCACTTTCACTCACTCTCGCATTCTCTTTCCCTAACTCATTCACTAACTCTCTCCCTCACTATCTCTCTCACTCACTAGCTCTCTCTATAACACTCACTAACTCTCTCACTCACTAACTCACTCTCTTTGTTGACTAACTCTCTTTGCTGACTAACTCTCTCACTCACTTTCACTCAATAAATCTATCACTCTCTTACTCACTAACTCTCACTCTCACTCACTAACTTTTACTCCCCAACTCTCTCACTCACTCTCTCACTTACTAACTAATTTATTAACTCTCTCACTCATCAACTCTCACTCATTAACTCACTCTCTTATTCACTCACTAACTCTCTTGCTCACTCACTCTCTCACTCACTAACTCTGTCCCTCACTCTCACTAATTATCTCACTCTCTTACTCACAAAACTCTCTCACTTTCACTAACTCACACTCCCCAGCTCTCTCTCACTCACTCTCACTCACTATCTCACTCTTACTTACTAACTCTCTCACTCATAAACTCTCTCACCAACTCTTACTCACTAACTCCCTCATTCTCACTCATTAGCTCTCACTCCTTAACTATCTCACTCTCGCTCACTAACTTGCTAGCTCTCTCACTCACAACTCACTTTCACGCTCACTCACTTTTACCTCACTCACTCTCTTGTATACTCTTTCACTCTCTCCCAAACTCACTCACTCATTCACTCCCTAACTCTCTCACTCACTAACTCTCTCTATCACACTCACTAACTCCCTCACTCTCACTCAAAAAATCACTCTCTTACTCACTAACTCTTTCACTATCACTCACTAACTCTCACACTCACTCTCATTTATTAACTCTCTCACTCACTTACTAACTCTTTCACTCTCACTAACTTACTCTCACTCATTAACTGTCTCACTCACTCTCTCACTCACCAACTCTCTTGCTCACTCACTCACTTTCACTCCCTCTCACTCACTTTCTCTCTCTCTCTCACTCACTCACACTCACTAATTCTCACTCACTATCTGGATTACAGTTCCAGAGAAGCATAAGTGTGCTTCTTATTTCTCATTTCTCATCATCAAAAAGACTTGCTACACCATCAGTCTCTGTATGTTTCTCTTTGCCGTTAAATAAACTTTTAAGGACACTCCAGGTCCAACACCTACCCCCTGTTTTACTTGTGTTTTACTCAACCGGAGAAGAGAGACACAGGATTTGTTTGTTGAGCTGCTAAACAGGACTGTATCAGTATAATTCAAGCGCTGAATTTCTTCTTTTATTCTCAAATATCAAATTGTGTTTGTATTTATATGTAATGTAAATTGTTTTTGTAGTAATAAATATACATTATTTGTATAAAGAAAGAAGAAGTCAGGTGTATGTTTATATGTTTGGGTTACATACAGGTAATGCATAAATACATAACCTGGGAAAAAACAAAGGACATTCGACAGAGGGCACAAAGGCACATATACATTTTCTATCTATTGATTTGATGCAATATTATGGATACAAAAAAACAAACAAGGTTTAACTTTGATCAAAAGAGTGTTAGACTATGGTAGTCACAGCACTCATTAACTATAGTTCAGCTGGTTCAGCTGTCCATTTACATGAGTTTATAACGCGTTTCTCCTCTTTTTACATCCTCATTTTTTTAATGTCATTCAATTGTTTTGCCAATTTTGTTATGAAAAATCAAATTTTTTTTCCCCCAAATAACCCATCCAACCTAGCTAGATGTGGAGGTTTAAATCAATTTACAAACACTATTGGATAATACTTTATTTGTAAAAAGATCTAAGCATGTAAAAGCTAAAATAAATAAATAAAATAATTGTAAAATTGACCTGTTTAACGTCAGATAATTCAACAAGGTTGTCTTAATTTAATTAGGGTAAGTACGGAAACAATACACACACACATACACATTAATCATTACAGCGTGCATTGCTGTAAACAAGGACTCAATTTTAAACACATTCAAAATCAACAAGTCTAGATTATTATTATGTAAATGCAGCATCCACACACATAAAAAAGCATGAAATTGAAGCTTTATTTGCCTGGAAGAGTCCAGTATGTTTGACCTACATCCTGCACACAGTGCTGGTAACCATTATTATATGTAAATTAATTGCATGGCTAGAGTAAAAAGAAACTTATTATAAAGGCACTGCATGAATATAGGTCAATAGGGTCATGCTGGACAAATTTGATTAGAGTATTTTTGAGAAGGACGATAGATACACAGAAATTGGGAACAGTGTAACTGTTGTATCATTAAAATTATTCAGCTGACATAGAGTTCCATTGGGTGTGTATATTAAAGACATGAAGCCCAGGCAACAGACAAAAGTTGGGCAGTTGGTTGAAAAAATGAACTTGATCAGAACACTGTTCTTAATTTTTAGTCTCTGACTATGGAGCACAAGTGCTTGACTGTGTATTACAAGCTATAAAGTACTTCAAAATCTGGAAGCTACTTTAAAAAAAACCTACTACCAGGCTTACATTTTTGATGGGAATATCATTAAAGGAACACAGTAGTTCAGGGTTCACAGTACTTTACTCCCTAACTCTCTCACTCACTCTCACTAACTTGCTAGCTCTCTCACTCACAACTCACTTTCACTCTCACTCACTTTTACCTCACCCACTCTCTTGTATACTCTCTCACTCTCTCCCTAACTCACTCACTCACTCCCTAACTCTCTCACTCACTAACTCTCCCTATCACACTCACTAACTCTCTCCCTCACTCTCACTCAATAAATCTCTCTCTCTTACTCACTAACTCTTTCACTCTCACTCACTAACTCTCACACTCACTCTCATTTATTAACTGTCTAACTCACTCTCACTCATTAACTGTCTCACTCACTCTCTCACTCCCTAACTCCCTAACTTATTAACTCACTCACTAACTCTCTTGCTCACTCACTAACTCACTTTCACTCCCACTCACTCACTCTCTCTCTCTCTCTCACTCACTCACACTCACTAATTCTCACTGCACATAAGGTAGATCCCCAGATATTGTAGAACTACAACTCTACAACTCTCATGATGCTTTGCATGCCTTTAGAATGACAAAGCATCATGGAAGCTGTAGTAAAACATCTGTGGATCTACCTTTTGGGCAACCCTGCTGTAGTCACTCAGACTACTTCTCATGAAGTAGCCTGGGTGCAGTGTCATTGTCGCCTTAACCCTGCAATGTAAAACATTGCAGTGCTTTGGAAACTGCAATGTTTACATTGCAAGGTTAAGTCCTCCTCCAGTGACTGTCAGTATGGCACCCACTAGAGATGCTGACCATGGTCACGTGATGCTGAAGATGGCAAAGCATTGATTCAATGCATCTATAGATAAGTTTGAATGTGCATGCATCCTTTGCCGAAAATACACATTCCATCTTCCATGCTACTCATGGCCTATGCCTGGGGAGGGCCTGGACAGCTGGATCAAGGTGAGTAAAAAGGGTTTTCAACCTTTCGAACAGGCTGAGGATCCCTAATACTTCTAGTGACAGGTACATTTTAATGTTAGGAATACACATTTGTATTCTAAGTGTATAGTGCTCCTTTAAAATGACTGTGATCGATCATAAGTATTTAAGGATCTAAGATGCTGCTCAAAATACTTTGTCAGTTATTTTACTGTATTAGTCATATTATAATGTGGTGCTTATAACAGGTGGATAAAAACAATGGGCGAAGTTGGTGGTTCTGAAGGATTTCTGGATTGTAACAGCTCACACTCCTAACAGAGACATCAACATGCACAGGTTAGGATGTACAATAAAATATTTATCACTCAATTATTCATGATCTATTGTTAATGGAGGCAAGTATGTGATGCATTGACACAAATCACTGTCAGAGAAACACAATCTGGATTTTGTGTAGTGACTGACTGATGCGAATCATGCAAAATATAAAAGACCTAATGGAGATGCTTAAAGCCTTTTGTTAAGGTTAGCTAGAGAAGGGATCTATCTGTTTGAATTTTTCATATATTTTAAAAACAGATGAGGGAGATTTCATGCCATGTACCATATGTAATTAGCAGTCTCATGTAGTGGTAAATTATGCTCCAATGCAATACCAGTGATAGTACAACAGTCTGGCAATCAAACCAGATGTTCTTGCAATGTCTAATGAGAAACCAAGAAATAATTGCATTTCAAAAAAACGAGACATTGCTTTCTTAATTTAACCCCTTTATATATAATCCATTATACACACCTTGAAGAGATTCACCACTGCAGCAATTAACAGTATAGTAGTGTGCTATGTTCATAATCAAGTCAGCTTTGAGAGCATATCTGACATTAGAAACCTGCTGTTTTGGTAACAGTAATGTGAAAATTTGCATCCTGTTAAGTTTTAATTAAGGATTTCAACACTTGAAGGTGCTGAATATCAAATACATGTTTCTTATGGATTATCTTTCAGCAGTGTAAAAATATATTTGTATGTACTGTTAGCATGCATCACTCCCTATTGAGTATAGGCAAATCTATATTGCTCCTAGAATAGAAGAAGGGAAATTCTTTGCTGAATCAGATTCATGAAAATTAATAGGGAAAATTCAATGAAGCCATTTAATAAAACATTGTGAATCATCTATAACTTGTAAATCTTTTTACATGTAATGATCTGTTTCCCTTCAAATGTATATTAAATGTTTATAATAATTGTATATGGAGAAGTATTAGCAGTAGAAAGAGGGAAGTGCTCATGCCATTGTACAGAACACTGGTGAGACCTCACTTGGAGTATTGTACGCAGTACTGGAGAACAAATCTTCAGAAGGATATTGATACTTTGCAATGAGTTCAGAGAATATCTACTAAACTGGTTCATGGATTGCGGGATAAAACTTACCAGGAAAGGTTAAATGATCTTAACATGTATAGCTTGGAGGAAAGACGAGACAGGGGGGATATGATAGAAACATTTAAATATATAAAGGGAATCAACACAGTAAAGGAGGAGACTATATTTAAAAGAAGAAAAACTACCACAACAAGAGGACATTGTCTTAAATTAGAGGGGCAAAGATTTTAAAATAATATCAGGTAATTACTTTTTTTTATCAAGTGTTACTTTACTGAGAGGGTACTGGATGCATAGAATAGCCTCCCAGCTGAAGTGGTAGAGGTTAACACAGTGAGCGAGTGGGATAGGCATAGGGTTATTCTAGATATTAGATAAGGCCAGGGACTAATCAAAGTATTTAGAAAATTGGTCAGGCTAGATGGGCCGAGTGGTTCTTATCTACCATCACATTCTATGTTTCTATATTTAACAATTGACATCACTATACAGTTCTGTTCTGCCTAGTCAGTGGACAACTTGCTTTGAAGGAGACAGAGCAGAAATATTGGAAGAGCTTTATCAAAGTGTGGTGTTCTGAAAAGTGTTCAAAGTACTTAAATTGGGGCAGTCTCTATGAAAACCAGTAGAATTATCAAGCATATCCCATTGGTGACTCTTACCCTTACGCCTCTTTGCATAATTTTTTTTCAGAACACCGCACTTTGATCTGTCTTATTGTTTCAGTTTCTCTACCTCTCTCTATGTTTTATCTAAAGACAGAATTTATAACAGTGATTTTTACAGGGAGCCAAATGAAGGTTCTCATTTCCTTGATGGATTATTATTATTATTGGCATGTATATTATTATTTATAAAGTGTCAACAAATTCCGTAGTTCTGAACCAATAGGTGGACTAAAAGACACATATTTGTAAGCAGACAAGTTTGACACACAGGAACAGAGGGATTGGGGGTTCTGCTTAATGAGCTTACTGTCAGGATTACTAGTTGATCCAGCACGTAGAATTGTGTCACACAGATGACTAATAGGTAACCTATTACTGGGCCTTAGAATGGCCGGACTTAACGTACCAAAGAATAGTCAGGATACTTGCCGAGGTCAGGGGATACAGAAAGAGACACAACGATAAGAGAAAGCCAGAAGTAAGGGATACAGAATACAGGGAAGTCAAAAACAAAGCCAAAGTAAAAAACCAGAAGAAACTTGAATCAGGAACGCGCTCTCGGACAACCACAAGGGAAACCACGACAGGGCACTGAGCAGGATGAGAACTGGACCTAAATACCCCTCCTCTAGATCTGATAGGCTGAAACCAGCCTTTGACCCCAAAGGCAGTTTACTAGGTTCCCATTTGCATTATTGCCTTAGAGGTGGAGCGGATAGTAGCGCCTATGACTTTTTAGGGACACAGACAAGGGAGTAGCAACACTTGAGAGAGGGAAGGCCAGAAGTACTGTTTTGAACAGGTTCAGTTTAAGGAAATGAGCAGACATCCAGTTGGAAATAGCAGAGAGGGATTGGGGAGAAGAGGCAGAGCCAGAGAAAGAAACACTGAATGAGCACTGGGAGAGGTAGGAAAAGCACCAGGAGAGAGTGGTATCTCGTAGACCGAGATTACGGAGGATGAGAAGAAGCTGTTGATGATCAACAGTGTCAATAGATGCAGAAAGGTTGAGGAGAATTAGGATAGAGTAGTGGCCATGGGATTTGGCAGTGATAAGATCATTGTATACTTTGGTCACAGCTATTTCAACAGAGTGACAAGAGCAGAATCAAGATTGAAGTGGGTTAAGCAGAGTTGGATTCGAGGAAGTCTGTCAATCTCCTACACAACTCTCTCAAGGATTTTGGAGACAAATGTCAGTAGTGAGATAGGGCGGTAGTTGGAAGGTTAATTATGGTCAAGGTTGGGCTTTTTCAGAATCAGGGTTATAGTTGCATGTTTGAAGGGTAAAGGAAATGTGTCAGAGGAGAGGAAGAAATTGAAAATTTTAGTGCACCAACAAATTCTGTAGCACTTTACAATATTGTAAGAGGGGGAGCTTTAACAATAAATGAGGCAATTACAAAAAGAGGATCAGTGTGTATTTCTATATTTTATTTATTTTCACAAATGGGCTAAATATAGGGGATAAGTAAACATAGCATTAAAACTGCATGAGGGGGTTTAAAACCAAGCCCTTCACCAATCAATAATGCTACTGAAGTTGCATTATTAGTTCAATTAATATTTGTACTAAATAAGGGATTTTTTTCTTATGTGGCTAGGCAGAAGGGAATGAAACAGTTAAATTCATGATCCGCTGATAAATCAAAGAAACATCTTGAACTACGATGAAGTTTTACCTTTTTGCAGTCATTTTGAAAAGTGCTTTAGTCCTGGTTTTGTTTTTTTGGGGAGAGAATATCAATAGAAGCAACAATATGTGCAGAAGTTTCAATCTGATATACATGTAGCCCGATCTAACCTTAATTAATGTTTGCTTCGTAATTAGTATAATGAAAAAAAAACAACAAAAAAAAACAGTTTTGCTTTGGAAACAGCTACAAGAAATAATATTAAAACAGAACTAAAATGTCTTGCTGGAGTAAAGATTTTCTTTATGATAAACTTTAACCATTAATCAAGCAATCGAGATCACAGTGAGTGTTAGAAGAGTTCCGTAGAGCACAGCATGGTATTAATAAAGGTTTCATTAGATGTACTTGTGAGTTTGCATGCTTTTTTTTTTATTAGAAACTGAGCTTAGCAACCATGTTCAAGACTTATTCACTTATTAAGACATTGTTGTATCAGTAAAATTTACACACTGCAATATTTATAAAAGCTTTTGTTTTTTTTGCATGTCCGATCATTCGGTGCCGGTATATTTTTAGATAGGTATTATTTTTGTGTAAATAATGTTTTTATATGAAACCAAAACTGCTGTATAATTTACTCATTGAATTTTAGAATGTATTTTTATTAAAATTTTTTGCAAAAGAGACAGCTGCAGATCTACTGCTGGTGCAGCTGGTGCTGCTGCACGATGGCCCACATGATAAGGGGGCCCATCAGGTGGCCCATTCAGAAAGGGTCAGTCAATGGCAACTTGTCCTCAGGGGCCCTGTCAGTGCTGCAACCTTTTAACAGTGTGACCAAGCCCCATAAGTGATGTCAGGGCTGGGGGGAAGTGATAGCTGGACACTTCCTCTCAGCTATCACAGAGCACCGTGTGGCAAATGGTAGAGACCCAGCAGGCAAAGCATTGTGGGAGTTGTACGACAAATGGGAATCTACCAGTAGGTAGATGGGGGGAGGGGATAAAAATGTTTGCAATGTGGCCCTGTCTTTGCCCTGTCACTGATGTGAAAAGATGTATTAAAAAAATAAAAATTAATATCAGATTTAGTACAAAATTGTTGAAATAAAAGTAACAAACATATTAAAAATGATTTGATGTTTTTACTGCCAATACCAAATTCAAGTCTAGCTAGCTGATCAGTCAACATTCTGTTCCAAGGTTTAGTCCTCGCAATGTCATACCTTGTATGCAACTGGCATCTTCTCTATAAAATCTTTTAAAATAGTCTGATACGATATGACCTGTGTTTCCAGCCTCTGTTGTGGACACATTTAGTCATTATTACTGATATATTTTTTAATATTCTTTTTCATTATATTAAAATGACACTCCACTGCCAAAATACAAAACAAAATAGACAAATCACTGCTTACTAGATATACCCCAACATGAAAACATGCATGCAATTTATTATGCATTTTGCAGCTTGCAAAAACTGCAGATCTCTTGGCTGAGGACAATGGGAGTGTTTGCAAATTATGCAAAGCCTCCAGAAGGCAACAAAGATACTTTGAATAAAATTGTTGTGCTTAAAAAAATTCAGAAACTACATATCTTTCTATTTTACAGCTATTTTCCTTATAACCAACTGTGAAATCATGTTTGCATCTCATGGTGTATGAGTTAGGATATGTCGATTTTGGACTATTATAAATTGAATCTGATCTGATGGTAATAACTTGATACAGTTACATTAAAACACACTCATAGTTACTTCCTATGTGTTTTAATGTAACTGTATCCCCCCAATTTTTTTTTTTAGAGAAAAGGCAGGGTTTACATTACAGACTAGCAACACCTCTAGTAGCCACTCCTCAGACGGCCAGTAGAGGGGCTTCTTGGGTAAGGAACACTATGTTACATTGACGTTCATGCATGGAGACACTGAACTTTGTCCATAAAAATGCATTGAACCAAATGCTTCTCTATGAGTAGATGAAGATTTGCCAGGGTGGCATTTGACTCTGCCTCCGCCCCGCCTCCTTGGCTGAGATAGCATTATGATTGGGTGAGATCTTCAATTCTTTCTTTCTTTTTTTTCTTTTCAATTTGACAATTTTTATTGTTCCGGCAACTGAGTCAAAAGTACAACAGGGTATTTCAGCTCAGCATCTTCAGATACATATCATTGCATAGTTCAATTTGTCCTCAAAACGATATATATATATATATAGTTGAAGGAGCATCCATTTCTTCATAAAGAACCAATTCCTTTGCATTTGCTAACAAATCACTTTTGTTTGCTAACACCAGTTTAGATCCAAATTGGTGTTGGTGATATGAATTTATATGTCCAATTCAGTGTGATATGATTGATAAGATGTGTGAGTTCTGGTGGTTTTGTGGATTTCCACTGTTCTGCAATCAGTAGGTTGGCTGAGATAAGTGTGTGAAACATGCGTGCCAGGTGAGGTCTGGGAACGTGCTCAGGCAACATAATCAACAGCCAGGCCTCTGGAGCTGGGTTAAATTAGACTGACAGCATATCTAAAATAAGCTTTGCAACCCCGATCCATCAGGTTCTGAAGCAGTTGCATGTCCACCATATGTAGAACATTGTCCCATTTTCTTGTCCACATCTCCAACAAATGCTGAGGAGTTCGGCCAAATCTTTTGTATCCTATCTGATACCAAGCTTTATCAATATAGAGTTCTAGGTGTTGTGCAGAGGAGGTTATTGTAAGTGTCCTTTTCCACTGATTTGTGCTAATCTCAAATCCTCGAGTCCCTGCTCCATGCTAGTTTACACAATTCGTGTAATTGTATTTGGCTGTGCAGCAACATAGAGTAACATCCTGATAGGGTTTTCTCTGGCAGTTAAATTTTCATGCATGCCATTTAAAACTCTGAGATAGGGCTGTTATCCTTTTGTGCAGATGGTGTGGGCTGATTAGTAGTTAGAAGTGATTTAAGTTGTAGGTAAGGGGATCATCAATTTTGATGTCACCCAAGGAGGTAGATCAGGGAGGAGCCAGCACTAACAGATCCACAGGGCGCTAATAATTAGGTGAGTTTTTACTATATTTAAGGTGGGCAATGGGGGATGAGGGGGTCAGTAATGCTAAATATTGTTTTTAACATTATAGGGTCAGGAATACATGTTTGTGTTCCTGACCCTATAGTGTTACTTTAAGGTAAGAGTTTTGTTTGTGGCTTTTTGTTCAAATCTTTTTAGTTACTTCACATTTTCTCTGTTAAAATTATGTTTTACTTACTGGGACTTTGTGCCATGCTTCCTCTTCCTCCACCTCAAGGAGCAGAAATAGAAGTGTTAGGTGAGCTTTTCTCACAAATTAAAAAAGTGCCTATTGGCTTTATCTGTTAAGAGTTGGTCCTATTCAAATATTTTCAAACAAATATATATAGATAGATAGATAGTAAAGTAGTTGGCTGCATGATGATCCTGATGAAAGTCCACAAGTTGGACTGAAACGTTGATCTGTTTTAGAAGCTGGAATAAAAGTTATATTTTATTGGAATATGAAAATGCGGCCAACTACTTTACTATTTGGATGTCTAAGCCCTGGTATTGCACCCGGTTTGGCAATTTTGGGATCCTGAGTGCAAGGTACAGTCTAACCTTTTATATATATATATATATATATATATATATATATATATATATATATATATATATATATATATATATATATATATGCAACCTGAGACAGCCTGTGAAAGAAAGGATAAAGGGAAATCTAAAAAATGTCATCCTGTTCATCTCCTGCTATTTGAAGAGAATCTTTTCTGTAGAAATTGGTTTAGCATATCAGCAAATTAAGGATCCTCTACCTCTACTGAGAAACAAAATTCAAATGTTGCTTATGTTATATCCAAGGCTGTGGCTGCAGAGATTAAAGAGGCGACTTGTAAGAGTCATTCCTCCAAAAACTTTAAAAGAGCAAGAAAGACTATTCAAGCTCAAATTTTGATATGCAGAGTCCTGAAGACTCTAATTCATTGCATGATGAAGAGAGTATGGAATATCCATATAACTCAGATGGGAAATCGGTTGACTCACTCATATCGATAATTAGAGACATATTGGGAATTCCTGAGGATTGTGGAAGAGAGTTACCTTTCCTATTCACTCCACCATAAATACCCTGTAGATTCAGAATGGAAAACGGCCACAAAATGACTTAACAGGTTGTACCCATTTCAACCTTCTCAGACTAAGATTTGGAACACAGCACCTAAGGTAGATGCAGCAATAATTGAGGTGGCAAAGAGAACCGTATTGCCCATAGACAGCACAGCATCACTGAGCAACATCATGGAAAATTCATGGACACTAACCTTCATGGACTACTACATTAGATGCAGCAGAGACATTACTGTGAAGCGCTCTAAGAGTCTGAACCAATACCCTGAGTGAAGACATCTCTAAGGATACTAATAGAGACACACTTTTGCAATATACAAAAATTTAAAACCGACTTCGGATTTCATCACAGAGGTATCTGTAGATATTACTAAACATATTTCCAAAGCAATGGGCCAATCAACATCAGCCCTTAAGAGCTCTATGGTTGAGAACATGGGAAGCAGACAATTCCTCAAAGACAAACTTATGCCTACTCCCTTTTTAAAGGAAGAGGAAAATCATACTGAAGATGGCAGGGTACAGAAATTCAAGGTTGAAGCCCGCCTTGGAAATTATCATATGTCTGGACCTTGCACGTAATAGACAAGTGGGTTCTATCAGTTAGATAAAGAGGGTACTTTCTAGAATGCATAGAATATATTCCAAACATTATAATCGGGTCTTCAGTATCTCAAGAAAAAGATTCCTATGAAGGAATGCACAGATAAGCTCCTTCTACAAGAAGTTAATTGTCCTGTGCCTATGAGAGAAGTATTTTCTAAGCCATCAGAAAACTGGAGAAGGATTCTGGATCTCAAGAAGGTGAATACTTTTCTGAACAAAAGAACATTCAAATTGGGAAGCCTTCAGTCGATCATTACACAAATTCACTCAGCATAATAATTGACAAATTTACTCATCTATAGACCTGCAAGATGTATATTATCGCATCCCTATTACTGCTTCCCAAATAAGGTTCCTAAGGTTCATGATATTCAACAGTCATTTTTAGTTCCAAGGTATGCCATTTGGTTTCACCACCAGGAACTTCTTGAAGATTCTGATTAGCCCTCATCAGGAATAATAGAATCAGAATGTTTAATTATCTGGATGACATCCTAATTGTCAAATACCCAAGTAGGCTGATAAGAAACACAGAGATAGTCATTCAGAGCTTGCAAGAATTTTGTTGGATGATAATCTTCAACAAAAGCCATTCCAAGACATAAAGTTCCTGGGGGCCAGTATCATTAGCAAAGAAAACTGGATGACATTGATGGAAGACAGAATAGACAGAGTATTGAACAAGGTTTATTTGGCAGCGTTATGCATGCACATGACTGCTACAGATTACATGAATCTTCTAGAAACACTGTCCTTGACAATTGGACTAGTAAGATAGGCACACTTGAACCTCGAAATGACAGAAGAAGTTCTTAGATCAATTTATTCAAGAAGCACAAGACTGGGATCAGACAATTTGGATAACAGAAGACATAAGATTATCTCTTCAATGGAGAATGAAAGAGAAAACATCAGGAGAGGCTTCCCAATAGAGGATCCAGAGTGGGAACTGTTGACTACAGATACCAGCAGGAAAGGATGGGAGTCAAAAACAGAATCAGGCTGCCTATAAAACAAATTCATTCCTGCATGGGATCTACCTACAGTTCTGCAGGTGCACCTTTCAAAACTATGGAGTCTTCATCCTTATGTGATTTGACTTTAAAAAGTGTTGTTCTGATTGCTATTACTTCAGCGAAAAGGGACATCAGCGCCAGAATCGTGTTAGCAAATAAAGAGTTTTTAAACCCTTTATGTTCCACTAGGAGGAGGAGGAGAGGTAGCGGGGGACCATAGGGCACTGTAGTGTTAGGAATACATGTTTGAACATTATAGTGTTAGGAATACAACTTTAAACATCCCTTTGAGGGATACCTCAAAAACAATACAAGAGGAGAGATCAACAGATCACATATTGAGTGATATTCTTGGCCACAAAGACCCACATACTATGAGTATCTTACATTAAAAACATAATTGCATGCATATTGAGTAAAACAGGGAAAAACCTATTTTTGCTCACAGATATCACTATTATCTCCCTTCCCCTCTTCTCTTAAATATTGAGAAGGTTAATTTGTAAATAAAATATAAGGATGAGAATTGAACAATAACAGATTATAGGGTTGTAAAAGAAACAACTATTTTATGTGCACTCATATCCTTTAAGGATTGCATGTGCATGTATTTTTATTTATATATTATATATATATATTATATATTTTATTTATATATTTATATATTATATATTGCTCATTATTTAATTGTTTTTGAAGTATCCCTACATGTGTTTAACCAGTGGCTTTAACAAAGATGGGGCTTCATAAGCACAGCCCTCATGCTATTATTTTATAGATTCACATGTGAGGAATAGATTTGTGAGAGGTTTTGATGTTCTTATACTTATTCGACAAGGGCATTAAGCTGAATTTTTAATTTAGTTTTTTTTTTCTTTATTAAGAGTACTACAAATGACCACAATGACACTTAAACATATTAGTACATGTCCAAGATGTTGGAATCAATAAAGACTAGATGAAGTTATTTACAATGATTGTCTTCTTTAATCTAGGGCTACATGTTTAGCACTACTTTTACTTAAAGACATATGTAGTGTGGTGGTTCTAAAGACTTATAATTTATATCTGAAAGTATAAAATATATATATATATATATATATATTTATATATATATATATATATATATATATATATATAGAAGGCTGGGCATGTAGTTGTGGGAGGATCATGATTTCCCTACTTAAGGATCACCAGACCCCTCGTCGTTACCATTGTTGGTCTGGCGATTTACATACCTGCACTTCTGGCTGCAGCACATCACCATTTTGCTTACCTTTCCTTGTGGATACCTTACCTGGTTCGAGTTTTTTAGCTATCCAAGGCCTCCGGGATATTTCCCCTCTCCTCCGGTCGCTACCACTAACTGTCTCGATGCTACAGTGAGTTGGTTGACCTTCGCGACCCTGTCGCAAGCACACAGCGTCATCATGGACCAACTCTATTCTCATACTTACCTCTATTTCGCATGCCTTTCGTTAACTTCCATACGAACGTAAGGTTGGGTAGTTTGTTTAATTATTTTACTGCTTGTCGGTTCGTATACATTGGCTTTTGTGAGGTTGCGCTCACCCGTTTGGCCTTTAGTTCGTATGCACGAACATTACTTACGATTCGTATGACATGTCTGTTATAGTGTTCTGTTATACTGGAGCTTTTGGTTGTTATGCAGCTCTTTGCTCCTCTTTGGGGCCGTACGTATCATTACAGCCGAATGCCCTATAGTAATATGTATTCCTTGAGTCCATGCGGATATTCGTATAATTGTATGTATATTCTTGATAGGCTGCTGGCCCCTAGAAGGCATAGGGGAGTACTGCACGTTTTAAATTTATGATCAAATACTTTCTGTTAAATTTAATTGAACAGCGCCTTGTTGCTAGATTTTGTTCTGCCTATTAGATATGTTGTAACAAGATGTTTGATAGATTGCCGGGCTTAAACCTTCTTATTGGCTGTGTCTCTGAGGGTTTTTCAAGTCTGCTTGACTCAGTTTCAATTGTCCAACTCGCTTATTTTTTGTCCAACTCGCTTATTTTTGGTCAATTAGTAGTCAGTTATGCTCTCTTGAAGGTTCTAATATTAATGGTATTATATATTACAGATTGAAGTCAATCTGCCATTTCACTATCATCTCCTCTCTTTCAATTTTTACAATTTCACTTCGGTTAGTGGTTTAGATTTGTCTTGGGGATCCACGATCTGACCCTCACTGACCAGATAGCCTAATTGTTCCTCTTTATGTTATTAGGTACTAGGCCCTCCTAGTTATACTACCACTTACGCTTTGCCTGGTTTATTTTAGGCCTAGTCTATTGGCTGGTAGGTATTCCATATTATTATTTTTATTTGCTATTTAATAGTCACGATATGGGTACTACAACATTGCTATTACTCTCATAGGTATTTCTCGGGTTTCATCTACTCTGTCCTACTCTATATCAATCTGATACGACAGGTAAGTGAACCCAGTGATCATTATACCTTCCCCCCTCCCCATCCTGCAAATGACACTAGGGTAAAACTTTGTCTCTTGGCTGATAGATTTCAGAGTCCGCTTATTTAGTTTTTCTGGCCTTCTTGCCTTGTCTTAGTGGTCCCACGAGGCCAACACCCATCCTCATACTTGGAGGTACTCATGCCCAACAGCCACCTCATAGTTAGTCGTCTCGCATGGTGGTATAGAGAGGGCCTGCCCCTGTCACTCCCATGCTATCTTTTGCTTTACGGGTCACCGACAGGCCGCCACCCCAACACATTTTCGGTGGCCACAAAATTCCCTTGGGCCAACACATAGCTAGAGCCTCTCATGCCACTTGGCAATTAGTAGGGCTCAGCTCTCAATTATTAGATAATTTCTTTGCCACTTGACATTAGATAAGCTAGTCAGTACGATATTTTCACTTTGGTTACTCATTAATTTTTGTCCTATCCTAGCATGTCTGAACTACCAGAAGCTATTGAGGATTTGTCAACTCCCAGCACTCCTGCAAGGTCCATTTCTCCATCTTATGGAGGGGACAACGCTAGCCTGTTTTCCCTCAAGTCTTGGATCATACCAAGGATCAAAGCCAAATTTAGGCATAGGAATATTTGCTACGCTACTACTGCCAGGAAGTCTGAACTTTATAGACTGCTCAGTACCAACACGGATAACCCTGGGGATGGCAAGGACCCCAGTGATGCCCAGTCATACAACCTCCAGGCCCTTTCTGTCAACGGTATTGTTCTCGTTGGGACGAAATACTAATAGGTTGGACCATCTGGATTGGTTACTCCAGAACCTACTGGTCTCTCAGGCACCCTAACTGGTAAATTCATTGGTCCACTACAGATCCCAATATTATCAACCCAGCTGACATGGTACCGGCTAATGTTAAGAAAGATATCTTGGAATCCAGGGATGTCAATCTAGTTCTCCCAAGATATTCTGGAGAACCTTCTTTCTCAGTATGGAGAACTAACCCTATAGGGGTGGTGTCTGGTAAAAGTTCAGCCAAGCAAAGGTTGATTGTCGACCTCTCTGCTCCCACCTCTTCCACGACCCCCAGTCTGACCTCTCTCATTCCTTCAGAGGAATTCTCCCTTCCGTATGCTAACATTGATAATGTCATTGACGCAATTATGACATCATTAACACCATCAAGCTCCTCCCAATCCATCCTTCTTTGTGGTATCTACACGGTGTTACGTGGAAGGGTTCTTACTATTTTTTCACTCGTCTCACTTTTGGTGCAAAAGTGGCCCCAGGATTGTCGATACCTTAATTTATTATAACTTATTTCCACCCAGTAGCCTGAGAACCATGATCCAGCTATTGCCTGGGGGTCCCTGTCTCCCCTAAAAAGACAGAAGGACCCGACACATTCATTAATTTCCTAGGTATCACGCTAGATTCGGATAATATGCATGCAAGTTTGCCTAGATATAAGATTGAGCGCATCCTATCCAACATCAATCTAAATCTCTCTGCGGGATCTAATAATCGTACAGAATTACAGTCTCTACTAGGCTCCCTCAACTTTGCAATGAAAATTATCTCACAGGGCAGGGCTTTTATATCTAGACTGCTCAATCCGCTTTCAGTCTGATACTTCCCGCATTTCACTGGACATTCCAGATTACGGATTTACGCATCCTCACAAGATGGAATGGGAAAGCGTGTTTATCCCTTTACTTGATTCTGACTCCCTTACTATTTTTACAAATGCAGCTGCCACCTTAGGCTTTGCTGCTATTTTTGGTGATGATTGGCTTTGGGGGTGTAGCGGATGGCACCAGGCGACCCTACAAAACTACTGTATAAAGCTGCATCCGTGTATCTGCTGTATTTTCTGTGTATTAAAAAGAATTGTATTCCTCTGATTGTTCGGTAGTTTCATTCCCTTAGTTTATTCGAATGAAACTACCGAACAACCAGACCTCCCTGTGTGAAGTGTGTCCTCAATTACCCGTTGCAACATTGTTGCGAACGGGTAATTGAACAGTAAGTAGCCGTCCTTTGTTCTCGGGGGTGGCCGCCATTCGACAAACGAACACGTGGCGGCGGCCATTTTAAAACTCCCGAACAGCAGTCGAGTGTCTGGAACTAAAATCGGACACTCGAGTAGGCGAACACCGCTGAGACCTCCACAGCCCTGGTCCGTTCGGTTCCAAACTACCGAACGGCCCCTCGTTCGGTAGATAGAGAATACCGAACGAGGGGATTCAGGCGAACCCTCCCTAGCCTCTATAGCTAGAGGCTTTCGTGTATTTTATTCCCTTATGCCAGGACCGACCGCAAGGCCCATTCACATGGAACCGAATTCGGCTATCTCAGTTTGTGCGGTCGGTCATTTTATTCCCTCCATACTTTTCCCGAACCCCTGGTCTGATCTGGGTGATTTTTGGATATGTTGTTCACCCAGATCAGGGGTATCCGGGGATGTAGGATTTAAAGAGGTACCCCCACGTTTAGGGGTACATCCAGAAATGGGGGGAATTGGTGTGCTGGGTAAGGGGATTATGATGCTGGCTGAGGGGAGGAGATGTGTGGGAGGTTACCAGGACAGGATTGGCTACTGTAATAATTACTGTAAGTCCCTCCCTTGCATGGGAGCATGCTTTATAAGGAGACTGTGATTAAAGGCTTGTGAGTTATGCTCCTGAAACTGTGTGTCGTCCAGTTATTGGGATTGCTGTTGGGATATTGCTGTATTTTACCTGCTGGAAACCCTGCCTTTGGATTTACTATTTACTTGTTCCTGAGTCTCACTTGGATTATAAGCGGAGATAACCTGGGTAATATTGCATCTCCGCCACATTGGTTGGCAGCGCTGGGATCCAGACTCACAGAGGAACAAGCCTAAATGGAGTACGGATGGAGATTGATTTTGCCACACTAAAACGCTCCACGCTAAAAGACCTTCTGGAGGCAAAGGGTATACAAGCCAGCAATAAGACAAAAGCGGTACTTATCACTGAACTGATGGCGGAGTACCGAATGGAAGGCGATTCGTTTCCCGAAAAGGGGAATTCGGGAGAAACACCGGAACAAAGGGAGTTCCAGAGGCAGGTACAATTTCGGCTGTCTTTCTATGGGGAACACCCTCCAACAGAGATTGTTTCCAAAACGATAACGGAGGTCCATGAATTTATACTGAGGAGTCAAACAGCGGCCCCAGAACGCAGCTCTGCAGTAAATATGCCACATGAAGGTAAGCCAAAAATACCGTACCAGGCTTTTAAAACATATGTGGAGGCAGAGGAAGATATAGACGCTTTCCTGCAAGATTTCGAGAGGCTGTGTGCACTGCATAGAATCAGCGCAGAGGACTGGGTACCTATTTTGGCAGGGAGGTTAACTGGGAGGGCAGCTGAGGCATACCGGACTGTACCGAATGACGAAATACGGAATTACCACAAAGTGAAAGAAATTATATTGGCCAGGTATGCTATAACACCAGAAGCATACCGGCAGAGGTTCAGGGATTTAAAGAAGGTGGAGAAAGACTCACATGCTGAGTGGGCATGCAGACTACAACGAGCAGTCTTGGGGTGGGTGCAAGCGAGCAAGGCACGGTCTATGGAGGATGTATTGCAAATGGTACTACTGGAGCAATTTTATGAAGGAGTAACCAGCGAGGTACAGGAGTGGGTAAGAGACAGAAACCCTACCTCCCTTACCGAAGCAGCCAGGAAGGCAGACGAGTACCTGGATGCACGCAGGCAGCAAAAACCTGCAGCTCCAAAAGTACATTTTAAAACCTTTGGGGGAAATAACTACACGCCAGCTCTACCAATGTCACTGCCACCACCACCACCACCCGCTGCACAGCCACGTTTCCGCCAGCCCACGTCGGGCCCTTGCCATCACTGCCAGAAGTGGGGACATTATAAAAGGGAATGCCCCCAGCTGCGGGACCGTTCCACCTGGATCCGACCCGGTCCACCACCACCACCGAGAGCCGCCGCAGCCCATCACTACCAGGACATCGTGGCCACACCGTATGGTTCAGCAGTTCCTATCACAACAGTAGAGCAGTGGGAGGTACTGCACGAGGCAGATCCCGTCCAGGCTAACGCAGACAACCGCCAGCATCACAGGCAGACCGTGTATCTGGAGGGTAAAGCGGTTCAGGGGCTACATGACTCAGGAGCCACCATCACCCTGGTAAAAAGTCACCTGGTCTCAGACCAAGCTAAACTGAGTAAGACTGTGGCCGTCAGGGTAGCCGGGGGAGCAGTATACCGGCTACCCACAGCAAGGGTACATTTGCATTGGGGAGCGGGGGCAGGGCATGTGGAGGTGGGGTTGATGCCGCAGTTACCGGCGGAGGTTTTATTGGGGAACGATCTTGGGAGGCTCACATCTGCTTTTGAGCCCCAGACACCCACCACAGGAGAAGCTCACCCTGTGGTCACTCGACAACAGGCCCGCACCCAGGACTACAACACACTCCCGGAGGTTCAGGTAAGAGATCCTTCCCCTTCCCTTGACTGTGTCCCCTGGGCCCCTCCTAACGAATTTGCAGCTGAGGTAGTGACTGACCCCACCTTGCAGGTGTATAGGGACAAGGTGACAGCAGACACGCCTGGGGGGGAGGGCGAAAGGTTTATTTGGGACAACCAGCTGTTATATCGGGAGACGGATAAGCAGGTATCCGGGTCAGACCCGATTGTGATGAGGCAGTTAGTGGTACCTCAGCGGTACCGGGCGGAGTTACTGCGGATAGCCCATGACATTCCGCTATCTGGACATTTAGGGGTCAGCAGGACCCGATACAGGTTAACCCAAAGTTTCTTTTGGCCGGGAATTAGCCAGGAGGTGCGCAGGTATTGCAACACGTGCGATACCTGTCAAAGGGTGGGGAAAAGGGGGGACCGGCGCAAGGCCAAGTTACATCCCCTCCCCATAATCGAGGAACCCTTTAGCAGGGTAGCAGTTGACTTAATAGGACCCCTCAACAAAGCCAGCCCGTCAGGTAAAAGATTTATCCTGACGGTAGTAGATTATGCCACTAGATATCCAGAGGCGGTGGCCCTGACGAATATACAGGCTGAGACAGTAGCCGAAGCCCTGATGAAGATATTCTCCCGGGTGGGACTCCCCAGGGAGATTGTCTCCGATCAGGGCACCCAGTTCACCGCCGAAGTCACGCAGCGCCTCTGGAAGTTTTGTGACATTAAGCCGGTCATTAGTTCCCCTTACCACCCCCAGACGAATGGGCTCTGCGAACGTTTCAACGGTACATTGAAACAAATGCTCCGAACCTTCGCAGAGACCCACAAGGACTGGGAGAAGTTCCTGCCACACCTCCTCTTTGCTTACCGGGAGGTGCCGCAGGAATCCACTGGGTTCTCCCCATTTGAACTATTGTTTGGCCGCAGGGTACGAGGGCCTTTAGATTTGATCAGAGAGCATTGGGAGGGAGAACGGAGCACTGACGGTACCCCCATCATACCCTATGTGTTGGCATTCCGAGACCGCCTTGAGGCCTTAACTCAGACGGTACGCGAGAATTTGCAGGCGGCTCAGACACGCCAAAGCACATGGTATGATCGGGGCGCCAGGGACCGTAGCTTTCAGGTCGGGCAGAAGGTGTTAATCTTAAAACCTGTCCGACACGATAAGCTGCAGGCCGCCTGGCAGGGCCCTTATAAGGTGGTGGAACAACGGTGTGACACCACTTATATAATCGGCTCGTGCGTTGGTACTGGGGGGCGACGCATGCTCCATGTGAACATGATGAAGCCCTACCAGGAGCGCTCGGAGGAAGTGACCGCTATATGTGCGCCTAACTCCGAGGAGTTTGACAGTTTACCTCTCCCGGATCTGCTGGGAGAGGGTCAGTTATCCGGGGACTTAGGGGAGGTCACCCTGGGGGATCGGTTGAGCCCACAGGAGCGGAGCGAGGTACAACAGCTGTTAAGGGAGAAGCAGGATATCTTCTCTAATGTACCTGGTTACACTCCTCTGGCCACTCACCGAGTAGACACCCCAGGGCAACTTCCCATGCGTCAGACCCCGTACCGCATCCCAGAAGCGGTACGGGCGAACATGCGCAAGGAGATAGATGAGATGCTCCAGCTGGGGGTGATTGAGCCCTCTGACAGCCCCTAGGCATCTCCGGTAGTACTAGTACCAAAGCGGGACGGCACGACCCGGTTTTGTGTACACTACCGGAGATTAAATGAGAAGACGGTATCGGACGCCTATCCTATGCCCAGGATAGACGAACTCCTGGATCGGATGGTGAGGGGGCACTATCTCACCACAATTGACTTGTGTAAAGGGTATTGGCAAATACCCTTGGCACAAGACGCCATCCCTAAGTCGGCCTTTGTCACCCCATTCGGCTTGTACCAATTTAAGGTCATGCCGTTTGGGATGAAAAACGCCCGGCTACTTTTCAGCGGATGGTGGACCGCCTCCTAGATGGGTTCCAGGATTATACCTGCGCATACCTCGACGATATTGCCATTTTCAGCAATACCTGGCAGGAACACCTGACCCATATAGGAGCGGTCCTAGATAGGATTAGGGCCGCTGGTTTAACGCTGAAACCAGCCAAATGCAGCATAGGAATGGCTGAAGTACAGTACCTAGGTCATCGGGTAGGATGCGGCAAGCAAAAGCCGGAACCAGCCAAAGTAGAGGCTGTAGCTCAATGGCCCACCCCTAGGACTAAGACCCAGGTGTTAGCGTTCTTAGGAACGGCCGGATACTACCGGAAATTTGTCCCGAATTACAGTGCCCTGGCCAAACCTCTCACCGACTTGACCCGTAAAAACCTACCCCGCCAAGTAACCTGGACCCCGGAGTGTGAACAGGCATTTCAGTTGTTAAAAGATGCATTGACAAATGCCCCTGTCTTGGCAGCTCCCAATCCAACTAAACGTTTTCTTGTCCACACAGACGCTTCTATGTTTGGATTGGGAGCAGTATTAAGCCAAGTCGGGGCCGATGGCGGAGAACATCCCGTGGCTTACATCAGCCGGAAACTGTTACCTCGAGAAGTAAGCTACGCCGCCATCGAGAAAGAATGCCTGGCTGTGGTGTGGGCCCTGAAGAAATTACAGCCATATTTGTACGGACAAGCTTTTTCCCTGCTCACGGATCACAACCCGTTAGTATGGCTAAACCGGGTGGCTGGGGACAATGCCCGGCTGCTGCGCTGGAGTCTGGCGCTGCAGCCCTTTGACTTTAATATCCAGTACCGCCCGGGTAAACAGAATGGAAATGCTGATGGGTTGTCTCGACAAACTGACCTAGAGAAATGATCCGTGAGCCTCCCCGGACATCCCCAAGCCGATCCGTGTTGGATCAGACTGTGTATGCCGGCTTGTGGGCAAGGGGGAGCAGTGTAGCGGATGGCACCAGGCGACCCTACAAAAATACTGTATAAAGCTGCATCCGTGTATCTGCTGTATTCTCTGTGTATTAAAAAGAATTGTATTCCTCTGATTGTTCGGTAGTTTCATTCCCTTAGTTTATTCGAATGAAACTACCGAACAACCAGACCTCCCCTGTGTGAAGTGTGTCCTCAATTACCCGTTGCAACATTGTTGCGAACGGGTAATTGAACAGTAAGTAGCCGTCCTTTGTTCTCGGGGGTGGCCGCCATTCGACAAACGAACACGTGGCGGCGGCCATTTTAAAACTCCCGAACAGCGGTGTTTTGCCGTCGAGTGTCTGGAACTAAAATCGGACACTCGAGTAGGCGAACACCGCTGAGACCTCCACAGCCCTGGTCCGTTCGGTTCCAAACTACCGAACGGCCCCTCGTTCGGTAGATAGAGAATACCGAACGAGGGGATTCAGGCGAACCCTCCCTAGCTCTATAGCTAGAGGCTTTCGTGTATTTTATTCCCTTATGCCAGGACCGACCGCAAGGCCCATTCACATGGAACCGAATTCGGCTATCTCAGTTCGTGCGGTCGGTCATTTTATTCCCTCCATACTTTTCCCGAACCCCTGGTCTGATCTGGGTGATTTTTGGATATGTTGTTCACCCAGATCAGGGCTACCAGGGGATGTATGATTTAAAGAGGTACCCCTACGTTTAGGGGTACATCCAGAAATGGGGGGAATTGGTGTGCTGGATAAGGGGATTATGATGCTGGCTGAGGGGAGGAGATGTGTGGGAGGTTACCAGGACAGGATTGGCTACTGTAATAATTACTGTAAGTCCCTCCCTTGCATGGGAGCATGCTTTATAAGGAGACTGTGATTAAAGGCTTGTTAGTTATGCTCCTGAAACTGTGTGTCGTCCAGTTATTGGGATTGCTGTTGGGATATTGCTGTATTTTACCTGCTGAAAACCCTGCCTTTGGATTTACTATTTACTTGTTCCTGAGTCTCACTTGGATTATAAGCGGAGATAACCTGGGTAATATTGCATCTCCGCTACAGAAGTGCACGCCCCAAATTTACTTTTTAGCACCAAAGAAATGTGAATTTTTCCAAGTGCGATGTAACCACAGTATTTGACGATTCCATTTGACTCTCCGATTTGAAGTACACGCCCCAAATTTAATTTTTAGCACCAAAAAAATGTGAATTAGTCAAACTGCTATGTCACAGCAGTATTTGACGGTTCTATTTGACTCTCAGATATGAAGTACATGCCCCAAATTTACTTTTTAGCACCAATAAAATTTGAATTTGTCAAACTGCAATGTCACAGCGGTATTTAAAAATGCCTACATGTTGCCCACTGAGCTACCAGAACAGGATTAACCCCTAAAGGACACAACTTCAGAAATAAAAGGGAATCATAACAGAATATTTCGGTCACGTGTCCTTAAGGGGTTAAAGTAATGTGCCTGGCATACATGCAGTTGCAAGTGGCCACCTAACAAACAGACTGATTGCTTATTTCTCTGTGGCACTGGGCTCAGGGCAGTTTTTTTGATTTGGGGAGTTCCATCTACACCTACACAGGAAACATCAATGTTAGACAAGAAAGAGGAGTCTGGCAGGTCTTGTTCTCTGAGAATGCTACAGGCTGCGCCTGTGTCAACTAATTTCAACGGATAGGACTACTGTAGCTAGGGGCACCCCTTTATCCCCTGTAGACACTCCCATGAAGGGGTGTGTGACACAGGTTTGCCAGTTACCTGTTGTACAAGATCTAGGTGTGCCTGATCAGGGCCTGTGTAAGGGCGATTGATTGCTGCGGGATGATCAGATTGCTGAGCGCGTTGTGCAGGGCACTGATGAACAGATGCAGGGTGGTAAGCGGGTGGATGGCCGGCAAAAGAATGGCTATCTGAAGGATAGCTTGCAGCATGAGCATGGGCAGCAGGAAAGCCTGAAGGATAACCAGCCATGGGATAACT
>OW240921.1:44849147-44920124 GCA_933207985.1 Pelobates cultripes
GGGGTGGCCGCCATTCGACAAACGAACACGTGGCGGCGCCATTTTAAAACTCCCGAACAGCGGTGTTTTGCCGTCGAGTGTCTGGAACTAAAATCGGACACTCGAGTAGGCGAACACCGCTGAGACCTCCACAGCCCTGGTCCGTTCGGTTCCAAACTACCGAACGGCCCCTCGCTCGGTAGATAGAGAATACAGAACGAGGGGATTCAGGCGAACCCTCCCTAGCCTCTATAGCTAGAGGCTTTCGTGTATTTTATTCCCTTATGCCAGGACCGACCGCAGGGCCCATTCGCATGGAACCGAATTCGGCTATCTCAGTTCGTGCGGTCGGTCATTTTATTCCCTCCATACTTTTCCCGAACCCCTGGTCTGATCTGGGTGATTTTTGGATATGTTGTTCACCCAGATCAGGGGTATCCGGGGATGTAGGATTTAAAGAGGTACCCCCACGTTTAGGGGTACATCCAGAAATGGGGGGAATTGGTGTGCTGGGTAAGGGGATTATGATGCTGGCTGAGGGGAGGAGATGTGTGGGAGGTTACCAGGACAGGATTGGCTACTGTAATAATTACTGTAAGTCCCTCCCTTGCATGGGAGCATGCTTTATAAGGAGACTGTGATTAAAGGCTTGTCAGTTATGCTCCTGAAACTGTGTGTCGTCCAGTTATTGGGATTGCTGTTGGGATATTGCTGTATTTTACCTGCTGGAAACCCTGCCTTTGGATTTACTATTTACTTGTTCCTGAGTCTCACTTGGATTATAAGCGGAGATAACCTGGGTAATATTGCATCTCCGCTACATTGGTTGGCAGCGCTGGGATCCAGACTCACAGAGGAACAAGCCTAAATGGAGTACGGATGGAGATTGATTTTGCCACACTAAAACGCTCCACGCTAAAAGACCTTCTGGAGGCAAAGGGTATACAAGCCAGCAATAAGACAAAAGCGGTACTTATCACTGAACTGATGGCGGAGTACCGAATGGAAGGCGATTCGGTTCCCGAACAGGGGAATTCGGGAGAAACACCGGAACAAAGGGAGTTCCAGAGGCAGGTACAATTTCGGCTGTCTTTCTATGGGGAACACCCTCCAACAGAGATTGTTTCAAAAACGATGACGGAGGTCCAGGAATTTATACTGAGGAGTCAAACAGCTGCCCCAGAACGCAGCTCTGCAGTAAATATGCCACAAGAAGGTAAGCCTAAAATACCATACCAGGCTTTTAAAACCTATGTGGAGGCAGAGGAAGATATAGACGCTTTCCTGCAAGATTTTGAGAGACTGTGTGCACTGCATAGAATCAGCGCAGAGGACTGGGTACCTATTTTGGCAGGGAGGTTAACTGGGAGGGCAGCTGAGGCATACCGTACTGTACCTAATGATGAAATCCGGAATTACCACAAAGTGAAAGAAATTATATTGGCCAGGTATGCTATAACACCAGAAGCATACCGGCGGAGATTCAGGGATTTAAAGAAGGTGGAGAAAGACTCACATGCTGAGTGGGCATGCAGACTACAACGAGCAGTCTTGGGGTGGGTGCAAGCGCGCAAGGCACGGTCTATGGAGGATGTATTGCAAATGGTACTGCTGGAGCAATTTTATGAAGGAGTAACCAGCGAGGTACAGGAGTGGGTAAGAGACAGAAACCCCACCTCCCTTACCGAAGCAGCCAGGAAGGCAGACGAGTACCTGGATGCACGCAGGCAGCAAAAACCTGCAGCTCCAAAAGTACCTTTTAAAACCTTTGGGGGAAATAACTACACGCCAGCTCTACCAAGGTCACTGCCACCACCACCACCACCCGCTGCACAGCCACGTTTCCGCCAGCCCACGTCGGGCCCTTGCCACCACTGCCAGAAGTGGGGACATTATAAAAGGGAATGCCCCCAGCTGCGGGACCGCTCCACCTGGATCCGACCCGGTCCACCACCACCACCGGGAGCCGCCGCAGCCCATCACTACCAGGACATCGTGGCCACACCGTATGGTTCAGCAGTTCCTATCACAACAGTAGAGCAGTGGGAGGTACTGCACGAGGCAGATCCCGTCCAGGCTAACGCAGACAACCGCCAGCATCACAGGCAGACCGTGTATCTGGAGGGTAAAGCGGTTCAGGGGCTACGTGACTCAGGAGCCACCATCACCCTGGTAAAAGTCACCTGGTCTCAGACCAAGCTAAACTTAGTAAGACTGTGGCCGTCAGGGTAGCCGGGGGAGCAGTATACCGGCTACCCACAGCAAGGGTACATTTGCATTGGGGAGCGGGGGCAGGGCATGTGGAGGTGGGGTTGATGCCGCAGTTACCGGCGGAGGTTTTATTGGGGAACGATCTGGGGAGGCTCACATCTGCTTTTGAGCCCCAGACACCCACCACAGGAGAAGCTCACCCTGTGGTCACTCGACAACAGGCCCGCACCCAGGACTACAACACACTCCCGGAGGTTCAGGTAAGAGATCCTTCCCCTTCCCTTGACTGTGTCCCCTGGGCCCCTCCTAACGAATTTGCAGCTGAGGTAGTGACTGACCCCACCTTGCAGGTGTATAGGGACAAGGTGACAGCAGACACGCCTGGGGGGGAGGGCGAAAGGTTTATTTGGGACAACCAGCTGTTATATCGGGAGACGGATAAGCAGGTATCCGGGTCAGACCCGATTGTGATGAGGCAGTTAGTGGTACCTCAGCGGTACCGGGCGGAGTTACTGCGGATAGCCCATGACATTCCGCTATCTGGACATTTAGGGGTCAGCAGGACCCGATACAGGTTAACCCAGAGTTTCTTTTGGCCGGGAATTAGCCAGGAGGTGCGCAGGTATTGCAACACGTGCGATACCTGTCAAAGGGTGGGGAAAAGGGGGGACCGGCGCAAGGCCAAGTTACATCCCCTCCCCATAATCGAGGAACCCTTTAGCAGGGTAGCAGTTGACTTAATAGGACCCCTCAACAAAGCCAGCCCGTCAGGTAAAAGATTTATCCTGACGGTAGTAGATTATGCCACTAGATATCCAGAGGCGGTGGCCCTGACGAATATACAGGCTGAGACAGTAGCCGAAGCCCTGATGAAGATATTCTCCCGGGTGGGACTCCCCAGGGAGATTGTCTCCGATCAGGGCACCCAGTTCACCGCCGAAGTCACGCAGCGCCTCTGGAAGTTTTGTGACATTAAGCCGGTCATTAGTTCCCTTTACCACCCCCAGACGAATGGGCTCTGCGAACGTTTCAACGGTACATTGAAACAAATGCTCCGAACCTTCGCAGAGACCCACAAGGACTGGGAGAAGTTCCTGCCACACCTCCTCTTTGCTTACCGGGAGGTGCCGCAGGAATCCACTGGGTTCTCCCCATTTGAACTATTGTTTGGCCGCAGGGTACGAGGGCCTTTAGATTTGATCAGAGAGCATTGGGAGGGAGAACGGAGCACGGACGGTACCCCCATCATACCCTATGTGTTGGCATTCCGAGACCGCCTTGAGGCCTTAACTCAGACAGTACGCGAGAATTTGCAGGCGGCCCAGACACGCCAACGCACATGGTATGATCGGGGCGCCAGGGACCGTAGCTTTCAGGTCGGGCAGAAGGTGTTAATCTTAAAACCTGTCCGACACGATAAGCTGCAGGCCGCCTGGCAGGGCCCTTATAAGGTGGTGGAACAACGGTGTGACACCACTTATATAATCGGCTCGTGCGTTGGTACTGGGGGGCGACGCATGCTCCATGTGAACATGATGAAGCCCTACCAGGAGCGCTCGGAGGAAGTGACCGCTATATGTGCGCCTAACTCCGAGGAGTTTGACAGTTTACCTCTCCCGGATCTGCTGGGAGAGGGTCAGTTATCCGGGGACTTAGGGGAGGTCACCCTGGGGGATCGGTTGAGCCCACAGGAGCGGAGCGAGGTACAACAGCTGTTGAGGGAGAAGCAGGATATCTTCTCTAATGTACCTGGTTACACTCCTCTGGCCACTCACCGAGTAGACACCCCAGGGCAACTTCCCATGCGTCAGACCCCGTACCGCATCCCAGAAGCGGTACGGGCGAACATGCGCAAGGAGATAGATGAGATGCTCCAGCTGGGGGTGATTGAGCCCTCTGACAGCCCCTGGGCATCTCCGGTAGTACTAGTACCAAAGACGGTATCGGACGCCTATCCTATGCCCAGGATAGACGAACTCCTGGATCGGATGGCGAGGGGGCACTATCTCACCACAACTGACTTGTGTAAAGGGTATTGGCAAATACCCTTGGCACAAGACGCCATCCCTAAGTCGGCCTTTGTCACCCCATTCGGCTTGTACCAATTTAAGGTCATGCCGTTTGGGATGAAAAACGCCCCGGCTACTTTTCAGCGGATGGTGGACCGCCTCCTAGATGGGTTCCAGGATTATACCTGCGCATACCTCGATGATATTGCCATTTTCAGCAATACCTGGCAGGAACACCTGACCCATATAGGAGCGGTCCTAGACAGGATTAGGGCCGCTGGTTTAACGCTGAAACCAGCCAAATGCAGCATAGGAATGGCTGAAGTACAGTACCTAGGTCATCGGGTAGGATGCGGCAAGCAAAAGCCGGAACCAGCCAAAGTAGAGGCTGTAGCTCAATGGCCCACCCCTAGGACTAAGACCCAGGTGTTAGCGTTCTTAGGAACGGCCGGATACTACCGGAAATTTGTCCCGAATTACAGTGCCCTGGCCAAACCTCTCACCGACTTGACCCGTAAAAACCTACCCCGCCAAGTAACCTGGACCCCGGAGTGTGAACAGGCATTTCAGTTGTTAAAAGATGCATTGACAAATGCCCCTGTCTTGGCAGCTCCCAATCCAACTAAACGTTTTCTTGTCCACACAGACGCTTCTATGTTTGGATTGGGAGCAGTATTAAGCCAAGTCGGGGCCGATGGCGGAGAACATCCCGTGGCTTACATCAGCCGGAAACTGTTACCTCGAGAAGTAAGCTACGCCGCCATCGAGAAAGAATGCCTGGCTGTGGTGTGGGCCCTGAAGAAATTACAGCCATATTTGTACGGACAAGCTTTTTCCCTGCTCACGGATCACAACCCGTTAGTATGGCTAAACCGGGTGGCTGGGGACAATGCCCGGCTGCTGCGCTGGAGTCTGGCGCTGCAGCCCTTTGACTTTAATATCCAGTACCGCCCGGGTAAACAGAATGGAAATGCTGATGGGTTGTCTCGACAAACTGACCTAGAGAAATGATCCGTGAGCCTCCCCGGACATCCCCAAGCCGATCCGTGTTGGATCAGACTGTGTATGCCGGCTTGTGGGCAAGGGGGAGCAGTGTAGCGGATGGCACCAGGTGACCCTAACAAACTACTGTATAAAGCTGCATCCGTGTATCTGCTGTATTTTCTGTGTATTAAAAAGAATTGTATTCCTCTGATTGTTCGGTAGTTTCATTCCCTTAGTTTATTCGAATGAAACTACCGAACAACCAGACCTCCCCTGTGTGAAGTGTGTCCTCAATTACCCGTTGCAACATTGTTGCGAACGGGTAATTGAACAGTAAGTAGCCGTCCTTTGTTCTCGGGGGTGGCCGCCATTCGACAAACGAACACGTGGCGGCGGCCATTTTAAAACTCCCGAACAGCGGTGTTTTGCCGTCGAGTGTCTGGAACTAAAATCGGACACTCGAGTAGGCGAACACCGCTGAGACCTCCACAGCCCTGGTCCGTTCGGTTCCAAACTACCGAACGGCCCCTCGTTCGGTAGATAGAGAATACCGAACGAGGGGATTCAGGCGAACCCTCCCTAGACTCTATAGCTAGAGGCTTTCGTGTATTTTATTCCCTTATGCCAGGACCGACCGCAAGGCCCATTCACATGGAACCGAATTCGGCTATCTCAGTTCGTGCGGTCGGTCATTTTATTCCCTCCATACTTTTCCCGAACCCCTGGTCTGATCTGGGTGATTTTTGGATATGTTGTTCACCCAGATCAGGGGTATCCGGGGATGTAGGATTTAAAGAGGTACCCCTACGTTTAGGGGTACATCCAGAAATGGGGGGAATTGGTGTGCTGGATAAGGGGATTATGATGCTGGCTGAGGGGAGGAGATGTGTGGGAGGTTACCAGGACAGGATTGGCTACTGTAATAATTACTGTAAGTCCCTCCCTTGCATGGGAGCATGCTTTATAAGGAGACTGTGATTAAAGGCTTGTGAGTTATGCTCCTGAAACTGTGTGTCGTCCAGTTATTGTGATTGCTGTTGGGATATTGCTGTATTTTACCTGCTGGAAACCCTGCCTTTGGATTTACTATTTACTTGTTCCTGAGTCTCACTTGGATTATAAGCGGAGATAACCTGGGTAATATTGCATCTCCGCTACAGGGGGGGTTTGGCCTATTGAAGCTTTTTGTAACATGAACATGTGATATATGCTATATGATTGTCACATTGTAGGCTGAAATAAATCTTGTATAGTATACTCTTTTGCCCTCTTTTATTACAGACCTACTGCATCGTCGGTTTCGGCACACCACAACCTATTGTTCATATTTTCTGTTTTGTTATATGGTATAAGTTATATACGTTATATGCTGTCATTACGGCTTTCTGTGACCTGAACACAAATGTATATATATATATATATATATATACAGAAAAAATACCGGCACTCCAAGGTTTTCCAAAGGATAATCTTCTTTATTCTTAATAACATCAACGTTTCAGCTCCCTTACAGAGCTTTCCTCAGGATACACAAACTACATTAAAATGAAACAAGCTTATAAAGGACATGCAATTCAAATTAAATTACAGGGTACTCACAGGTGATCCGCATTTCCGTTTGCCGCCGGGTTCGCCTAGATCGCCGACCTGCTTGTTTCATTTTAATGTAGTTTGTGTATCCTGATGAAAGCTCTGTAAGGGAGCTGAAACATTGATGTTATTAAGAATAAAAAAGATTATCCTTTGGTAAACCTTGGAGTGCCGCTATTTTTTCTGTTTATCATGCTTAGCTACCAGAGCACTGGGTATTATTATTTTTTGAGTTGGAGTGCAAGGGTTTATTACTTTTATATATATATATATATATATATATATATATATATTTATAGACATATATCTATCTATATATATCTATATATATATCTATATATATACACACACACTTAGCACATGAACATATCAGGACTTTATTTAAAGTCAGTTTAATATACACTGCTAAATGAACATTTTCAGTTTGGTAGAAAAATATCCACCTCGAGGGAACTGACTTTCAAATGTCATTCTCCTTATTTTCACAACAAAAGTAAGTTTTATTGTAAGCTATTATAAAGCTTCTAAACTCTGTAGTAATTGTGATTAACCAAAAGCTTTCAGGTTTCACTGCTGGATTAATTCGGAGAAACAAACATGTATATCCCCAGTTAACCAAGAACCTTGGTAGGGGAGAGTCTGGGCTTCTCTTGAGACCACCCGCTTTCAGTAGGATAACAATCAATTTACAAATGAGTTTTTAATTACTCTTCAGTAATTAGCATTTCACAGTTTAAAACTTGGCATCTTCCCAACACTCTCTAGGGAAAGGACAGAATCTGTATAATGTAGAAATATACAATGATATTGTCTTGGTGACTTGTCTGAAAATAAGCATGGAAGTAAGGAAGAAAGCAGATGTTGTACCAGATTAACACTTCATATTAAAGATTGATGACTAACATAGCTCTGCAAAATGAACTGACTTAATCAAGAGCTTATGCAAGGTGGTCCATATAGAATCATGTTTATGTCACATATATTTGACCATTTCATGAATATCTTATATTATTTACTCTACTAATGCATGGAGAAACCACTGTCCTTGCATCATAACTCCACAATTTCTGATAGAGTGAGATTAAAAGAAGTTGGCATGGCAGTACCACACAACATCTAAAGTAGCCCTGGGTGCCAACTTCCATTGCATACATGTTCCAGCAGTTATGCTAGATTTCTAGTCTGGACAACAGGCATTTGTGCCTTAAGAATCTAATGGACAATTGTATTATTGATTTTTAATTATTCTGCATTTGTTATTTCTTTTACCACCAAAGTTTAGAAACGGTTTATAGAAAATAATAGTAAAAATATGCATGGTATATTAATATTACAAATATATACAAAAAGTTTACCTCATGGACACCAATAGAGGAATTGCCTCCAAAACAAAAGTAGATCATGAAATACAATCTTTATTTAGATATGTATGCATGCAAAAGTTGGTGAATATCCAAGAATGAAAAGAGGCAATAAACATTTGCAGTAAAGCAGTAAACTTATTGTCTAAATATAGTAAAAATATCCTGAAAACTCTTAACTAAACTAGGATGCAGAGTAACTGTTGTATAGTTAGCAAAACATATTTAAAAAATTGGTCAAGGAAGCCATTGTTAGAAGAAGAAGGAACCCTAAGGAAATAGTTGATTCAAAGTTGCTAAAGGATATCTTGTGTAATGTGAAAAGAAACAAGACTAGCTGATTGTTGCAGGAGGTCTGAACCCTAATATAAGTACAGTTTCACTATGTAGGGGAGGAGATAAAGAGTAGCAAATCTTGCAAAAAAACTAAACTGTGATATAAGGTCCAAAGAATGAACATAGAAACATAGAATGTGACAGCAAATAAGAACCAATTGACCCATCTAGTCTACCCAATTTTCTAAATACTTTCATTAGACCCTGGCCTTATCTTATATGAAGGATAGCCTTATGCCTAGCATGCTCAAACTTTGTGTTAACTTCTACCAATTCAGCTGGAAGGCTATTCAATGCATCCACTACCCTCTCAGTAAAGTAATACTTCCTGATATTATTTTTAAACCTTTGCCCCTCTAATTTAAGACTATGTCCTCTTGTTGTGGTAGTTTTTCTTCTTTTAAATTTTAACCTTTCCTTATAAGTTTTATCCTGCAATCCATGAACCAGTTTAGTAGCCCTTCACTGAACTCTCTCCAAAGCATCAATATCCTTCTGGAGATACGGTCTCCAGTACTGCGTACAATATTCCAAGTGAGGTCTCACCAGTGTTCTGTACAATGGCATGAGCACCTCTTTCTACTGCTAATACCTCTTCCTATACAACCAAGCATTCTACTAGCATTTCCTGCTGCTCTATCACATTGTCTGCCTACCTTTAAGTCATCACAAATAATCACTCCTAAATCCCTTTCCTCAGATGTTGAGGTTAGGACTCTATCAAAAATCTATGCTGCCCCCTCACCAATAATTTTAAATACAAGAAAACACAAATAGTGTGCAGTGCATGTGTAAGGTACCCACAAGTATATTCTCAAAATGCATGCATAGTGGGTAGGTGAATTGACCAATAACAAATAGGATAAATACCCCAAATTTGATAAATATAAGTAGATTATGAATCTGTGCATGAAAAACAAGAGAAAGAACTCATAGCATAATACTGTAACAGTGACAAGCTAAGGTTTGAGGATCTACATGGTCCAACTCTACCAACATTTGGTAGAGCCTGTTTATAACAAAAACTCAGGTAGAATCATTTTTGAAAGATGTTCATCGGTATCTTCCAATAAGATGAAGCTTGGTCCTCGATATGTGAGAGGCACAGGGTAGGCAAACACCAATTAAAATATATAAAAAATAACATTTATTTTGAGGACTTATCCACCAGAATTAATAAAAATTTGGACAGAATAGAGAAAGATACCCTACATATCAAACAAGTACAAGTACATACGTGATTTGGATGATTAAAAAAGGGGTAACATTAGAAAAATACATAATCATAAGAGACACCTATAGAACGGTTGACCAGAACCATTACGGGATGAATAAGGTACCCAAAATCCCGCGGCTCAATAGGGATGTCCCTAGACATCACTATAGAGAACAGTCTAGACATAGAAAGCAGAAAGATAAATATCAATGGACAGAGGTAAAGAGGAGGAAAAGGAACCATTATCAAACATCAAGAGATTATACAAATTCAAGAACATCCAACACATATGTACCACAATCCAGGGACTACTGTCCCAGTCACACACCACCAGAAAAACCATATGCTCACATAAGAAGATTTGAGCCACTCCAAAATACAGAGGAAAGAGGTTTTCTTAGGGACTCCGAACCCACACAAAACTTTTTTAAGACCCCAACGTTCCCCTATGAAAAGGAGACGTTTTCTATGGAAGAGGAACAAGAGGAGGTAAGGGAAAAAAGAAGTCCAAGAGAGTTGTAGTTCTTAATGAAGACACTAATGAGAAAACAGAACCCATAAAAATCTTTAATTTGTCTAATAAAATTCTCAATACCAGCCACACTAAAGTCCTTACTAAGAGCTTAAAATTTGCACCTAGTTGCAATATTAATAGATTTTACACTTTCTTGGATCTTAATAGATTCATGAGAAAAGTCTGTTTTAAAAAAAAAATTCTCTCAAAAAATAACGAAGAACTACGAATAGAAGAAATTAATGAATTCAATCATACTCCCCTTAAACCTAACTCTACCTTTTTCCCTTATCAGCTCAAAACGCCTAGTATGAAGGACTTTGAAAAGGCCTGCATTACAGACCTTAAAAGTATAAAACCACTTTCAAAATTCCAATATAATCTAACATGGGCAGAGAAAAAGGCACTTGAAGACGTGGCAAGGGATGACAGTTTCACTATCAAGCCGGCAGATAAGGGGGGAGGGGGTTGTCATTATGAACAAAGAATTTTATGTGGATGAAATTTATAAACAATTGAAGGATGAGAAAAAATATGGTAAATTAAAAGCTAACCCAGAGCCTAGTATTAAAAAATAATTAATCCGGTTTTTGGACCAAGGCCTGGAACAAGGCATCCTTAATAGAGATGAATATAGATTCCTAAATAGAGATCATACTATCATTCCTCTCATCTACATTCTCCCTAAAATCCACAAGGATCCAGTACAACCCCTGGCAGACCTATTGTGGCAAGGGTGGACTCGTTGTTGTCACCCTTGTCGCAGTACATCGATACGCTCCTCCAACCCCTTGTCTTTAAAACTCGAGCCTATTTGAAAGACTCTATTAATCTCCTTCAGATTTTAAATGATGTGACTTGGCTGGAAGAATATTTTCTTGTCACAAGTGACGGAAGTAGTCTTTATACAGTCATAGAACACCAAATATCGGACTCTTTTAAAGATGAACAAATCGAGTTTATTATTGGGGGTATTAAGATTATTTTACAAAATAACTTTTTTTGGTTAGAGGATGATTTTTATAGTCAAAGAAGGGGTTCCGCCATGGGGACCAAGTTTGCCCCCAGTTATGCTAATCTTTTTATGGCATATTGAGGGAGTACTTTATATATGCTGAGCATGACTGGGCATGAGCTTGGTCCTCTATAGGCGGTATATAGATGACATATTTTTTATTTGGAGAGGCAGTAAAACATCACTGGACAATTTTTAAACTTTTTTAAACACTAATTCCTGGGGTATTAAACTTACCTCCGAAGTTAGCAACCAGGAAATAATTTTTTTTTTTAAATTCTTTATTTTTATTCTGCATTGTGATAAAGACAGACAGGCTCGTGGTGCCCCAATAGCAATCCTTGATCGTTTTTCATGCATAACAGTAGGAGCAGTGGGTCAATAGGCACATTTTGTATAACAACTGTAGCTTTTCCATCATATTCCTTAAGACTTCGCTTTGTTGTGGATATTATTTTAGTTGTTCTCGCTAACATTACAGTGGGTTATATCTCAGTGAAACAAATAAAAAATCACATTAGCTCTAAGCTGTACTTTATAAACACTATGCTTGATTACACATAAACACATAATAGCATTTTAGTTGTTCTCACTAACATTGCAGCAGCTTATATCTCAGAAAAACAAATAAAAATCCTGTTAACTCTAAGCTGTATTTTGTGAACATTATGCTTGGTTATACATAAATAGTGATGTCGTGAACATGAAATTTTCGGTTCGTGAACGGCGAACGCGAATTTCGGCAAATGTTCGCGAACCCGCAAACCGCCATAGACTTCAATAGGCAGGCGAATTTTAAAACACACAGGGACTCTTTCTGGCCACAAAAGTGATGGAAACGTTGTTTCAAGGGGACTAACACCTGGACTGTGGCATGCAAACTCCGATCCCACGGTATTAGAGAGCTATCTACTAAAAGGCTGAAAGACCTAAATTGGTCTTTCAGCCACATTTACTAATACTAAGTAAAGATTACTTAGTATTAGTAAATTCTGCCCCTACTCGCTATGCAGCAAGTAGGGGCATGTCTAGTAAGCAGTGAGCAGCCAGTGGGGGCAAATAAATCACAATGGGGGGGGACCTAAGGTCCTCCCCCCTGGCCCCCACCCCTGAGCGGCGGGTGAGGGCCCTAAATACTAAAAAGGGGGGGCCTAAGGTCCTCCCCCCGGCCCCCACCCCTGAGCAGTGGGTGGGGGCCCTAAATACTAAAAAGGGGGGGACACCTAATGTCCTCCCCCCCGGCCCCCACCCCTGAGCGGTGGGTGGGGCCCCTAAAAAAAAATGTCCCCACCCCCAGGTGACTAGGGGTCCCCAAACCCCTAGTCACCCCCTCCCCCCCAAAAAAAAATTAACCCCCTACCTACCCCCCTCACCCTAAAAATAATGAGGGGGGGACCTTTAACTAAGTACCTGTAAAAAAAAAAAAAAAAACTTACCATTCAATGTTTTCTTTCTTCTAAATCTTCTTTTTTCAGCCCCAAAAAAGGCCAAATAAAAAACCATAATAATAGGGTGAGGGGGGTAGGTAGGGGGTTAATTTTTTTTTTGGGGGGGGAGGGGGTGACTAGGGGTTTGGGGACCCCTAGTCACCTGGGGGGGACATTTTTTTTAGGGCCCCCACCCGCCTCTCAAGGGTGGGGGCCGGGGGGGAGGACATTAGGTCCCCCCCCTTTTAGTATTTAGGGCCCCCACCTGCCACTCAGGGGTGGGGGATGGGGGGGAGGACATTATGTCCCCCCCTTTTTAGTATTTAGGGCCCCCACCTGCCGCTCAGGGGTGGGGGCCAGGGGGGAGAACATTAGGTCCCCCCCTTTTAGTATTTAGGGCCCCCACCCACCGCTCAGGGGTGGGGGCCGGTGGGAGGACATTAGGTCCCCCCCTTTTTAGTATTTAGGGCCCCCACCTGCCGCTCAGGGGTAGGGGCCGGGGGGAGGACCTTAGGTCCCCCCTTCTTAGTATTTAGGGCCCCCACTCACCACTCAGGGGTGGGGGCAGGGGGGGACAGAAGTTCCCCCCTATTTTTTTTTTAGGGCCCCCACCCACTGCTCAGGGGTGGGGGCCGGGGGGAGGACAGTAGGTCCCCCCCCCATATCATTGAGTAAACTTTGACAACCCCCACCTACGAGCCGCGGGTGGGGGGGTTGTTAAAGTTTACTCAATGATATGGAATAGGGGGCGGACCGAACATCGCATATGTTCGCCCGCCGTAGCGAACGCGAACATGCGATGTTCGCCGGGAACTATTTGCCGACGAACTGTTCGGGACATCTCTATACATAAACTGCTTGCTTAGCTCAGACAGCTGAGAGGCCTGTGCCACCCTATCCAGTAACTGCCTAACTAAATAACAAATAGCAGGAGGAGAGTGTGCGCAATAGAAGGCCACAGAAAACATGGAGAACTAAGTGGTAAGACTAATAATAATGAAATATGCAAAGTGATGTTCCAAGGCACAATTTTATGGCATTTATTTAGCATGGGATAGTCTGGTGTAATGGCTATGGGTCAACCTATGCCAGTCACCATCATAGCCGAGCCTCGCCATGGGAGGTAAAGTGGTGGGCCAGCAAGTACAGCAGTAACCATATAACGTGTTGAAGTTTCTCCTGGTACCTCCAGCGCTTTGAGAGTTCCATTGATAGGCCCCTTCGGTGCCCTCTTCTGGCCGCCAAGTTTTGCCTTAGCCCTGTGGCGTGGGTGGCAGGGCCGGACTGGAGATACGAAGCAGCCCTGGAAAAAAATCTATGCCAGCCCCATAAGTCATTGTGCTATGTAGGGTGTTTTTATATTATATTATATTATATTATATTATATATATATATATATATATATATATATAGGCAATTGAAATAGCTGGCTGCACTCTCGGATTTCCTTAAAACGTAACTTTTATTGAAATATTTAAGAGAAGATCAACGTTTCAGTCCCTCTTGTGGACTTTCATCAGGATCATGATGAAAGTCCACAAGAGGGACTGAAACATTGATCTTCTCTTAAATATTTCAATAAAAGTTATGTTTTAAAGAAATCTGAGAGTGCAGCCAACTATTTCAATTGCCTGGATACTGGAGCCCTGGTGATGCACCCGGTCACACAACTTTGAAGCCTGAGTGCAAGGTACAACAGCTTATATATATGTACGTATATATGTATATATATGTATATATTATTGATACATTTCTTCTTTCAGGGTAATTAAATTATACAGTAAAGCATACTCACACACAGACACAGACAATCTTACTGATGCACACAAATAGGCTCATTGACAGACAATCTCAATGACACACACAGACAAGGTTACTGGCACACACACAAATTTAGTACAGACAAAATCAGATACACACACAAGCTTACTACAGACAAGCACATTGACACACACATGCTCCCTACAGAAGAGCTCACTAACACACAGATTCACTACAGACAAGCTCACTGACACACACATGCTCACTACAGACAAGCTCACTGACACACATATGGTCACTAGAGACAAGCTCACGATCACACTCATGCTTACTACAGACAAGCTCACTGTACACACATGCTCACCACAGACAGGCTCCAACAGACCCATGCTCCTTACAGACAATCACTAACATGCACACACACATGATCCCTACAGACAAGCTCACTGATACACATACAAGCTCACTCACTAGCAGGCACACACACACACACACAAACTCACTAGCAGGCGCACACACACAGAGGCTCCGTCACTAGCAGATGCGCACACACACACAGACGCTCGCTCGCTCACTCACTAGCAGATGCACACACACAAAGACATCCATACACACAGAGGCAGACAGTCACTGACACCGAGGCAAACATCCACACATACAGAGACAGGCAGGCAGTCACACACAAACAGTTACACACAGGCAGACAGTCACACACACACAGGCAGTCACACACACACACAGGCAGACAGACACACACACAGGCAGACAGTCACACACACACAGACAGTCACACACAAACACACAGGCAGACAGACACACAGGCAGACAGTCACACACACACAGACAGTCACACACACACACACAGGCAGACAGTCACAGACACATACAGACAGTCACACACACACCGACAGTCTCACACACACACACACACACACACACACACACAGGCAGACAGTCACACACACATACAGTCACACACACAGGCAGACAGACACACAGGCAGACAGACACACAGGCAGTCACACACAGACACAATGACCTGCTTCTTACCTCCTGCTTGGAGCTACTGGAGGCTGGTTGTTGGGGAAGCAGGGACTCCTTCCTGCTTCTCATGCACTCGCGCACTAAGCTCCGCCCCCGCCTCGATAATATTTTATTTAAAAAAAAAAATTATGATCCCGGCCGGCACAGCACCCATGGGGCTCTGTGCAGCCGCACAGCTCACACATGGCCGGCCGGGATCACAGGAGCCTGAGCAATGATTAGGGCTGTCAGTCCAGCCCCAGGTGCCGCGGCCCACTGGGAAATTTCCCGGTATCCCGGTGGGCCAGTCCGGCCCTGGTGGGTGGGTTACCCCGGGTACCTCCAGCTCTGCAAGAGTCCCACTGTTAGTCGACTGCGGCGCCCTCTTGTGTGTCATTCTGCGTGGCCTGGTCTGGGTGTCGTTAAGCTGTGGGTGTTCCTTCACTTGCTTTTCCTGCCATCGCAGTGCCCCTGCAGTGTCCGCTTTAGAGCTTTCCTGCCAGGGCATGCTTATGTTTCGCGGCAGGGAGGTATTCTTTGAGATGCCGCCGGCCTGGAGCCTCTCTTGCTGGCGGGAGCTGTGTGCTTGGTGGCTGCGTACGTAGAGTGCCATTTCTCGGCTTGTGCAGGTTAGATGTCTGCAGCATTTGGTTTAGTTTTGCCCAGAACTCCTCGAAAGCTCTGTCCAGCGTGGGTGCTGGCGAGGTTTGGGCCTGAGTTTGAGCCTGAGTTGTACACGTGGCATCCGCCATATTGGAGATGCCTTTGTGTTTCCTGCTTGTAGAGGCCGCCATGTGGTAAGGCTGTTCTCCGCTGGGTTGCCTCTTAGGCCAGGATATCCCCCGCCTGTCCATGGGGAGTGGGGGGGGCTGCGTGGCTTAGTGTGTTGCAGTCCTCTGCTTTCTGGGAGTTTCTCCCATGAGATCTGTCACTTCTCCAGGGCTCGCCAGGCCGCAGAGCAGTCATCTTGCTCTCTGGGATTTTATCCGCTTGTGGGTCAGTGTGTTTACTTAAGCTTGGCTCCGTTGCCGCTTGTGAGAGTAAGCTGCCGCCTTGGTTAGAAATCCTCAGGGGTGAGGACATTAGGTCCCTGCCTTTATTCTAATTTAGGGCTCCCACCCACCGCTCAGGGGTGGGGGCCAAGGGGGAGGACATTAGGTGGGTGGGGGCCCTAAATACCAATAAGGGGGACCTATTGTCCTCCCCCATGGCCCCCGCCCCTAAGCAGTGGGTAGGGGCCCTAAATTAGAATAAGGTGGGGGGACCTATTGTCCTCCCCCTGGCCCCCACCTCTGAGTGGTGGGTGGGGGCCCTAAATAGAATAAGGTGGGGGGACCTATTGTCCTCCCCCTGGCCCCCACCTCTGAGCGGTGGGTGGGGGCCCTAAATAAAAAATTGGGAGGGAACCTAATGTCCTCCCCCTTGGCCCTCCCGTGAGCGGTGGGTGGGGGCCCTAAATACCAATTAGGGGGAGACCTATTGTCGGCAGGTGGGGGCCCTAAATAAAAATGTAACCCCCCCACCCAGTTGACTAGGGGTCCCCAAACCCCTAGTCACCCCCCCACCCAAAATAAAAATTAACCCTTCCTACCCCCTCATCCTAAAAATAATGAGGGGGGGGGCTTTAACTAAGTACCTGTAAAAATAAAATAAAACTTACCATTTGATGTTTTCTTTCTTCTAAAACGTTCTATTTTTAGCCTTAAAAAAGGCCAAATAAAAATCCATAATAACCGACGCACTTAAAAAAAAAAAAAAGAAAATGAGCGCAAAAAAAATAAACCATCTTCACCCATGGAATGCTCCACGCAGACTACATATTTTGTATTTATGTCTACATATGTAGATACATATACACATGTTTTTGTACTATTGGACTATTTAATCGTATGAACTTTGCACATAAGACATTATAATAGGCAGATTCCATAAGCCCAGACCGCATCAAAAATAAAGGCAGAATCCATGCGAACCAGGAAGTAGGAACCTTGGAACGCATCGAGAATGCAAGAAAAATGCATGCAAACCAGGAATTGTCCACGTTGGAACGCATGAATCCTGAAATAGCGAGCCGCGTATATGACATCACCGGAGTCCCAATAGGATAATGAAGATGGCATTGCAGATTGGTTCTATGGCGAAGGGGGGTGGGTTCTAAATACCCGTTCTCCGCGTCAAAATGCAATTAAATATGTGAATGAAGCTTGTTTTTATGTATGCACCTGAGGAAGATGAAACCCATCGTCGAAACGCGTTGTGCTTTATCTTATGGAATCGCTGAAATTTAAATGTAAGATTTTATATTTTTTTGAATAAATGTTATTTTTTATATACTTCTAATTGGTGTTTGCCTACCCTGTGCCTCTTACATATCGAGGACCAAGCTTCATCTTATTGGAAGATACCGATGAACACCTTTCAAAAGTGATTCTACCTGAGCCAGTTTTTGTTATAAACAGGCTCTACCAAATGTGAGTTGGACAATATAGATCCTCAAACCTTAGCTTGTCACAGTATTATGCTATGAGTTCTTTCTCTTGTTTTTTTATGCATAGATTTATAATCTACTAAATTTGATCAAATTTGGGGTATTTATCCTATTTGTTATTGGTCAGTTCACCTACCCACTATGCATGCATTTTGAGAATATACTTGTGGGTACCTTACACATGCGCTGCACACTATTTGTGTTTTCTTGTATTCTTGTTTCTGTGGGTTTTGAGACATTGTACCCACTAGTGTGTCACAGCAGCAACTGTTGAGCGCCACAGATTGTACTTTTTCCATTTTTTTGTTTAATGATTTTAAATAACCTGAAATCCAAATAATAATAATTTACTTGGGTTTTTATTGTGACATTCAGCTTCTGCCCCCTTACATGTTTTATATACTTCCACTTAGTATGTGGTATTTTCAACTCACTTCATCACTGTTTTAATTTTATTTATGTATTGATATCTAAATAAAGATTGTATTTCATGTTCTAATTTTATCTTGGAGGCAATCTCTCTATTGGTGTCCTTTTTTCCCCCTCAAAATTCTTTATTTTTAATTTTGTTATAAATTAAAGGTCAGTACATACATTTTTAAGAAACATAGAGAGAAGCAAAACGGTTTGTAACAGTACAGGCTCTGCATGCGGGCATGCTCATGAACTGGCTTTGGACTATGAGAGCATAATGACTTCACCAAGATAGCATTAGGGGGTTTGTGTGTTGTGTGCCCCGTGTCTGACTCATATTTATGGTAGGATCATTTCATAAGACATGCTGGCAAGAATGTTTTGCGATCTGTTGGGTGGGTTTAACCTCTGCCTTGTCTCGGGTTGCCCCCTTCGAGAGTTCCTTATTGTTTCAGTCATGAGGATGTGGTCCCTAGTTGTCAGGGTCTATCTAAGAGTGGGTTTGTCTAGACCGCAGTTGAGTCACTCTTGGGTTGGGGGATTTAGTTGCCAATGCCTTGTCCGATCTGGGGACATGTCCGATCGTGCTATGGTGATGGTTCTTAGTTTGGCCTTAGATCTTTAGTCCTTAAATTCTGTGTGTCTTGCTAGATAGATAGAAATGTGTTGTGGGGGTTAGAATATGCATTGAGAAGGTTAGTGGGTCTTTACAGGTTATGAGAGTTATTGGTGTCCTTTTTGAAGTACATTGAGGTATATTTTGTGTGATAGAGTGATCTTTAACAGACCCTTACACTCCTTTTCCTATCAGCTTCGAGCTGCAGGAACTAAGGCAAGCTAAGAAATAAGGCAAGCCACCCTCCTGGACATAAAATGTAAGTTAACAGGTGGGTGGCTGCAAATATAAAAATTATAACTGTATTGTGTGTATGTAAGTCAGATTGTGTGTGTATCTGTGTCAGGCTGTGCATGTGTATCAGTGTGTGTGTATGTATGTGTATATATATATATATATATATATATATATATATATTTATGTATATATATATATATTTATGTATATATGTCAGTGTGTATGTCTGTGTCTGCATCTGTCTTTCAGGGTGTGCATGTATTTATGTGTGTATATAAATGTCAGTGTGTATGTCTGAAAGTGTGCATGTGTGTGTCAGGGTATGCATCTGTCTATGTGTGTGTGCACATCTGTATATGTATGTGTGCATCTGTGTGTTAGGGTATGCATCTCTGTGTATGTATATACTTCAGTGTGTGTCAGGGTGTGTACATGTGCGTCTTATAAAAGATATAAGGAAGCAAATAATGCATGCAAAAAGGCAATTAGACTTGCTAAACTTCAAAATGAAAAAATGATAGCTAAAGAGAGCAAAACCGACCCCAAAGCATTTTTTAAGTACATACATTCTAAAAAAACCAAAAATGAAAGTGTAGGTACACTAAAAACTGAAATAGGGGTGTTAGTTAATGAAGACCAGGAAAAGGCAGGAATTTTAAATAACTATTTCTCCTCTGTATATATTAAGGAAGAACCCATGGCAATAGATGTGCAAATGATTGCTACTAAAAACTTGCAGAATAATCGTAATTGGTTAACTCAAGACAAGGTGCGGCAGCAACTAAAGAAAGTTAATATAAACAAAGCTCCAGGGCGTGACGGTATCCATCCACGTGTACTTAAGGAACTAAGTGTAGAAATAAATGAACCTCTGTTTTTAATCTTTCAAGATTCTTTTATTTCAGGAAGTGTTCCGGAGGATTGGAGGAAGGCAGATGTGGTTCCTATATTCAAAAAGGGTTTAAGATTCTTGCCTGGAAATTATAGACCTGTGAGCTTAACTTCTGTGGCTGGGATAATATTTGAAAAGTTATTAAGGGATAATATTCAAGAATTCCTTGAGAAGAACATGGTTATCAGCAAAAATCAGCACGGTTTTATGAAGCACAGGTCATGTCAAACTAACCTGATTGCGTTCTCAAGGAAATCGGTCTAGATGAAAATGCTTGTTCTTGAGTAGAACATTGGCTTAAAAACAGAGTACAAGAGTTGTCATTAATGGTAAATTTTCAAGCTGGACAGAGGTGGCAAGTGGTGTCCCTCAGGGGTCTGTTATGGGACCCCTTCTATTTAACATGTTTATAAATGATCTTGAAGACAGCATTGAAAGTCATGTTTCAGTGTTTGCAGATGACACAAAACTCTGTAAAATAATACAATGTGAGCAAGATATTACTTTGCTGCAGAGGGATTTAGATAGACTGGGGGACTGGGCACTCAAATGGCAGATGAAATTTAATGTTGAAAAATGCAAAGTTATGCACTTCGGCGTAAAGAATACACAAGCAACGTATACCCTTAATGGAAGCGAATTAGGGATAACAACACATGAAAAGGACTTGGGAATTGTTATAGACAACAAACTATGCAACAATGTGCAATGTCAATCAGCAGTGGCCAAGGCCAGTAAGGTATTGTCATGCATGAAAAAGGGCATTCATTCTCGGGACAAGAATATAATTTTGCCTCTTTATAAATCACTGGTAAGACCCCATATTGAATATGCTGTACAATTTTGGGCACCTGTTCTAAAGAAGGATATTATGGCACTAGAAAAAGTGCAGAGGCGGGCTACAAAATTAATAAAAGGAATGGAACATATCAGCTATGAAGAAAGGTTAAGAAATTTAAACCTATTTAGTTTAGAAAAACGTCGCCTGATAGGGGATGTGATAACATTATACAAATATATTCGGGGCCAATACAAACCATTGTGTGGAAATCTATTCACAAACCGGACTTTACATAGGACACGAGGCCATGCGTTTAGACTGGAAGAAAGAAGATTTCGTCTAAGACAAAGGAAAGGTTTTTTTACTGTAAGAACAATCAGGATGTGGAATTCTCTGCCTGAAGAAGTGGTTTTATCAGAGTCCATACAGATGTTCAAAAAGCTACTAGATGCATACTTGCAAAAACAGAAAATTCAAGGATATAATCTTTCAATGTAGGGTAATAACTGCTTGATCCAAGGATAAATCTGACTGCCATTCTGGGGTCAAGAAGGAATGTTTTTCCTAGCTTGTAGCAAAATTGTGCTTCAAACTGTGTATTTTTGCCTTCTTTTGGATCAACAGCAAAAAACAAATGTGGGGGGGGCATGTCCTGCAGCCGACCTGAATGGACGCTCACTAAACCGGCTCCGAGCAAAACGGGCAGAGATCGCACAAAAAAGGAGGATAACACCCGAGATGGGGAACAACAAACACAACCAAACCCCTCACCAACCACAGGAGAAACCACCAGCGGGTAAACCGGGCTCGGTCACCCGTCTGTTTAAAGATTATGCCGACCGCGCGGCAGTCACTGGGGAATCCAACATGGCGCCGGCGGCAACTCACACAGACTCCGAACCACTAAGCCCTGCTCAGTCAGAAGCCTCATCAGCCTCTGCGGATGCTAGACACAAAAAACAACGCGAGACACAAGTCACACAACTGACCAAAGACATCAGAGAACTAGAGAAAGCCCATGCCCGAAACGACATGCTACCCCTATACAAAAGACTTTTACAGAAACGCACAGAACTCAACACCATTTTAAACATCCGCACAAAATACGCCATTGCAAAAACACTTAGCCTATACTATGCACAAGGGGGGAAAAGCGGGCGTTTACTGGCCAACGCCCTTAAAAAACAGAGAGAAAACACTTTCATACCATCCATAAAGGATAAAACAGGGAACACATCCCACCTAGTAACAGACATCGCCACAGCTTTTCAGGACTACTACCACTCCTTATACAACCTACGACAAACCCCCCCATCGACCCAGGACATCCAAAGCTTCCTAGCAAACAGGATACATACTACACTACCGAACAATTTGAGTGAAACACTAGAACACCCAATCACGATGGATGAATGCCGTAACACGATCAAACTCCTCCCGGTAGGGAAAAGTCCAGGCCCGGACGAGTTCACAATGAACTACTACAAAACATACGCCACCACCCTCATCCCACACTTTACAAACTCTTTTAACTCCCTGCTTCAAGGCACCTCACTCCCCCCTCAACCACTAAACGCTACAATCACACTTATCCCGAAACCAGGCAAAGACTTATCCCAGTGCGGTAGTTATAGACCGATCTCCTTAATAAACGTAGATCTCAAACTCTTTACAAAAATCCTGGCCAACAGGCTCTGCCCCCTACTGCCGGGGATTATACATGCAGACCAAGCAGGCTTCGTGCCCGGTAGGGAAGCGAAAAATAACACCACGAAAATTATAAACTTAGTGCACCAAGCCACACGCATGGAAGAGTCCAGTCTACTCTTATCCATTGATGCGGAAAAAGCGTTTGATAGAGTGGACTGGACTCTAATGCTATACACGCTCCAATACCTAGGCTTTGGACCTAACTGGCTAAAATGGATTAAAGCAATTTATTCAAACCCCACAGCCAACATTATGGTAAATGGACAGCTTTCAGATAGTGTGCCAATCACAAATGACACTAGGCAGGGGTGCCCCCTCTCCCCCCTCCTCTTTGTGATTGTCCTGGAACCATTCCTCCAAGGCATACGAGACAACATCAACATTAGAGGCATACATATGGGACAACAAAACCATAAAATAGCAGCATTTGCAGATGATATGCTTTTTTCAATCACACGCCCGCTGGACTCACTCCCACACCTGATGGAAGAAATGAACACATACAGTAATATATCCAACTTTAAGGCAAATCTCACAAAATGTGAAATCCTCCCAATAAACGTGCAGGCAAGCATCGCAACAACATTGAAACAGGAATATCAATTTGCATGGGCCCCCATAGCATTAAATATCTTGGGATACACATCACTAGGGATACAACACGCCTTTTCGAAAGCAACTTCCCTAACCTACAAAAACCAATCCAATCAGATCTTACAGCCTGGAATAAACCACAATTTGGATGGTTCTGCAGGCTAAACATCCTAAAAATGAATATCTTACCCAGGATCTTATATATGCTTCAGGTACTTCCCATAACAATACCGAAGGCATGGTTCAGCACAATAAGCAAACTATTCACACACTACATCTGGTCCCACAAAAGCCCGCTATTAGCACATACACTACTCACACGTCCGAAAGATGAGGTGGGCCTAGGCCTATCAGATATTATAAAGCGGTCCACCTGACCAGACTTTATGACTGGTCATGCACAAACGCTGTAAAACAATGGGTAACCATTGAAGACACTTTTTTCCAAGCACCCATATACACAATACCATGGCACAAAACAGGACAACCACTACTGATAAAGGGCCCGCATCCCACGATCACACCCACTCTACGCATTTGGGAGACCCTCAAGCCCAACGACCAAATATCACCTCATCCGTCCCCACTCTACCCGATCTCACATAACCCTCTCTTCCAACCAGGGGTAGATGGCAAGGCTCTAAAACACCTTCACACGAGGACATACCTTACGCTGAAAGACATACTAGTTGAATCTGGGGAACAACAGATCAAACCAATACATGACCTTATCGAATCCCCAACGGCAATACAAAAATTCCAATACAATCAACTAAAGCACTTTATACACTCAGGACCACAAACACTGGGACAGAGCCGGCCACACACGGCATTCGAACTCCACTGCTCCAAACAGGATCTCAAAAAGAAACACATCTCACTAATGTACAATACTATCCAAGCAACAACCACCCACAACCTACCAACGTTCACCACCACCTGGGAAAGGGAACTACAGATAGAGATACCCAAAAATAAATGGAAACAGATTTTCAGACAAATACACAAAACCTCGAGAAATACGATAGCACAGGAAAGCAACTATAAACGGATAACCAGGTGGCACTACACACCGTCGAAACTCCATCGTCTCTTCCCCACAACAGTAGACAGATGCTGGAGATGTCAGCAAACCGAAAGCACGACCACACACATTTGGTGGACCTGTCCCGAGATCCGCAAATACTGGACACGCATTTCAGGGGCACTATACAAGATCCTCAGGAGGCACATCCCATTACACCCAGATACATACCTCTTTCTCCTTCCACCCCCAGAAATGCATAAACACGAGAGAACACTTTTGATACATCTCATCACAGCAGCCAATCAACTCATCCCGGCCCTTTGGAACAGCCACATGCACCCACTACACGGGAATGGTTAGAAAAGGTAGAAACTATCAGAAACCTAGAAGAGACATGCTACTCACTAACACATCAGTACCAAGAATACACACAAATATGGGACCCTTGGGTCCAGTTCCTACGAAATAATTCTATCTGATAACTGAAACACGTAGTCCAGGCCATTCACAGACCATACCACACATCGGCTTGGACATGGTCCATACAGAACACTGATATATACAATATACAATCGAAAATATTCAATACCCTGTCATGTTGGCTGAATGAAACACTCTGTCTAAGAAATGCTGTTGTATCTCAGACAAAACTGCAATAAAAAAAAAAAAAAAAAAAAAGTTTATTAAAAGCTGCTGTCGTCATTCGACTCCTCAAGAGAAAAAAAATGGATTATTAGGAAACAGAAATGTAAAAATTATTTTAATACCTTTGGGCTTTCTGTAATACTTATAAAACAGATGTTACAATAGATAATTTTATTAATAAGACATTCAACCACCAAAAAAAACAAAAACAAATGTGAGGAAGGCTGAACTTGATGGACGCAAGTCTCTTTTCAGCTATGTAACTATTTAACTATGTAACTATGTTTGTATCAGGGTGCGTCCATCTGTGTATGATTGTATATGTCAATGTATATCTGTGTGTCAGGGTGTGTGCATGTGTAAAGGTGTGTGCATGTGTCAATGTGTATATGAATTTGTGTGTATGTGTCCGTGTGTTTATCTATGTGTTAGTGTGTCTGTATATCTGTGTAAGTATGTATGTATGTGGCAGTGTATTTGTTTATGTGCGTACATCCAAATAATCAATCACCAACACAACATGCAAGCAATGTCGTGCAATCTAATACAAATATTACATACAAAAACACCACTGCATTCAAACTCCAAAATTATGTACAATCACACTTCTTCACTCAAACCAGTACTACACACAAATGTACATACATATTTTTAAGTGAACATTACATACAAACACACCCCTGCAATCAAACGCAAGCATTACATACAAACACACCCCTGTATTAAAACACTAAAATAATATACAAGCGTCTCTTCAATCAAATACCAACACCACTCAGAAAAGCACACCTGCATTTAAAAGCTAACACTACATACAAACACACCCCTGCAGTTAAACGTAAACACTACATACAAGTACACCTCTTCATTCCAATTGCAACAGTACATACAAATACACCACTACATGCACACATAGTGTATACAAAAACATGCTTACATTAAAAATGCACAAACACTGCACACAATTACAACTGCAAGGATAGGCAAATGGTAGTTTGAGTTGTACACCAGATGGGGATCTACTTTTTGGCCACTCTTGCACTAGAGGAGGGCCCTCTCTACATTAGTTCCATCACTGATGGGGTGTTTGTCATATAATATTATTGTATAACACACAATAATAAAAACAGGATTGAAAAGGTATGATGTTTGACCAAGGTGCTTTTCATTTAGTCACTGACCTTGGCTTTATTAGTAAGCCAGTAAACATTAAATAAAATAAATTTCCTCTACATACAAAATCACATATAATCAGTTGTACAATAGACTTAAATATGGCCCTGGTGGCAAATACTTTCTTTATGCTCAAACAGAATGGAGTGTACTTATAGGCAATCACTTAATTCACATAAATTCAATGGCTAATGTCAAAACAATGGCAAAACATTAGTTGGACAAAATGTTTTTTGTTTTTTTTTAACACCCTTTTCTTTGGACTAAAACAATAGAAGAATACAATATAATTACAAAATATCTGTCTCAAAATGTATTGTGTTGAATAGAATTAGACCAACGATATTTAAAGAAAAACATACCAAATTTCTAATCCGTACAGCTTAAAACATAGATTTTAAGTACCACTGAAATGGTCATTAAAGTGTTAGTTCACCTGTTAATGCCATTGCAAATCTGTCAGTTGTGTCCTGTCCTTAATAGTTTACATATGGGGTTAGGTAAGTGCTGCATAAATGGCGGAATGCCAAAATAAAGTGATACCCAATAATGTGCTCTAATCAATGTAGCGCTTTACTCACATAAGCAAATATATATTTTGAGTAATGTCAGAATGAGGTATCCAATATATAATAAAGAAAAACAAAAAGAGAGGAATATAGAGTAATATTGTTTTTAAAAATTAATAAATAATAATGAGGACAATAACGCACAAACATAGAGCAGTAAAGTGTGCTCAAACTATAGAAGCTCCATTAGCTGTGCATATGCAGACTTAAGGCTGTGGTGTATATAAATAATCTTTATTGTAACACACTGGTAAAATAGCAGGCAAACGGGAATACTACAGAAGCCAGTGATGATCGTGTTTCTTCTGGGAGGCAAGGCTTACCTTTGGCGTGCGTAATTTTGTACGAGTGTGATGACGCATTTCGCTGATGTCAAATGCTTCTTCATATCCACCCTCTATGCATCCGCAGCCTCAATCTAAGTCCACTGTATTAAAAGCCCAAAAAGTCAAAAAAGGTATGTGGTGATTATACCACAAACCTATATGTAAATCTCTTAAACTCTCAAACATAGCTCCTCAAATAACGATTGACATTCACAAAAAATAAAAAAACAGCACTTGATGGAATATAACAGATGCCAACCTAAAACCAAGACAAATTGTATAAATCCCTACTATAAGGAGGTAAAAAAGAAGGATTAGTATTAAAACAAATACATATTATGTAAAATAAAAACATAACATTCCTGTAAATCCATAGAGATGACATTACATTGCCTGTAAATCCAGAGAGATGACGAATGTGGAAGCAGGTGGAACGCACGCCGGGATTAGCTGAAAACAAATTCTACAATCAATTGTGTATATATTAATGAGAACATAATTTTTTATCCCAATACACCCCTGAGTAGGTCCCCATAGCGAGACAAAACACATTGGATTATTGGACACTCAATTTTGTTTGAGATTTGTATTTTGTTCATTTTAATCCTTTTGTAGGACGAAAGCTGCACCTTGGTTCCTAAGATCCACATGCTTGTGGAGAAAGGCAGATTCTCTTTTACCTGTTTGTAAGTGCAATCATTCATTACATTGAGAGTGTTTTGTATCAAACAATATTGCACCATATTTTTCTCTCTCCCAATTATTAGAAATTTTATTTACAAGACATCCATTGAATCAAGATACCATCTTTCGAGTTACCCCTACGGGGAGATGTGCACACTAATTACTACCATCTTTACTTCCTCCTCCCACTTATACAGGGAGTGCAGAATTATTAGGCAAGTTGTATTTTTGAGGATTAATTTTATTATTGAACAACAACCATGTTCTCAATGAACCCAAAAAACTCATTAATATCAAAGCTGAATATTTTTGGAAGTAGTTTTTAGTTTGTTTTAGTTATAGCTATGTTAGGGGGATATCTGTGTGTGCAGGTGACTATTACTGTGCATAATTATTAGGCAACTTAACAAAAAACAAATATATACCCATTTCAATTATTTATTATTACCAGTGAAACCAATATAACATCTCAACATTCACAAATATACATTTCTGACATTCAAAAACAAAACAAAAACAAATCAGTGACCAATATAGCCACCTTTCTTTGCAAGGACACTCAAAAGCCTGCCATCCATGGATTCTGTCAGTGTTTTGATCTGTTCACCATCAACATTGCGTGCAGCAGCAACCACAGCCTCCCAGACACTGTTCAGAGAGGTGTACTGTTTTCCCTCCTTGTAAATCTCACATTTGATGATGGACCACAGGTTCTCAATGGGGTTCAGATCAGGTGAACAAGGAGGCCATGTCATTAGATTTTCTTCTTTTATACCCTTTCTTGCCAGCCACGCTGTGGAGTACTTGGACGCGTGTGATGGAGCATTGTCCTGCATGAAAATCATGTTTTTCTTGAAGGATGCAGACTTCTTCCTGTACCACTGCTTGAAGAAGGTGTCTTCCAGGAACTGGCAGCAGGACTGGGAGTTGAGCTTGACTCCATCCTCAACCCGAAAAGGCCCCACAAGCTCATCTTTGATGATACCAGCCCAAACCAGTACTCCACCTCCACCTTGCTGGCGTCTGAGTCGGACTGGAGCTCTCTGCCCTTTACCAATCCAGCCACGGGCCCATCCATCTGGCCCATCAAGACTCACTCTCATTTCATCAGTCCATAAAACCTTAGAAAAATCAGTCTTGAGATATTTCTTGGCCCAGTCTTGACGTTTCAGCTTGTGTGTCTTGTTCAGTGGTGGTCGTCTTTCAGCCTTTCTTACCTTGGCCATGTCTCTGAGTATTGCACACCTTGTGCTTTTGGGCACTCCAGTGATGTTGCAGCTCTGAAATATGGCCAAACTGGTGGCAAGTGGCATCGTGGCAGCTGCACGCTTGACTTTTCTCAGTTCATGGGCAGTTATTTTGCGCCTTGGTTTTTCCACACGCTTCTTGCAACCCTGTTGACTATTTTGAATGAAACGCTTGATTGTTCGATGATCACGCTTCAGAAGCTTTGCACTTTTAAGAGTGCTGCATCCCTCTGCAAGATATCTCACTATTTTTGACTTTTCTGAGCCTGTCAAGTCCTTCTTTTGACCCATTTTGCCAAAGGAAAGGAAGTTGCCTAATAATTATGCACACCTGATATAGGGTGTTGATGTCATTAGACCACACCCCTTCTCATTACAGAGATGCACATCACCTAATATGCTTAATTGGTAGTAGGCTTTCGAGCCTATACAGCTTGGAGTAAGACAACATGCATAAAGAGGATGAAGTGGTCAAAATACTCATTTGCCTAATAATTCTGCACTCCCTGTATTGTTTTTAAGCTATATTACACTATTTTGTGTATGTTTTTACCCTAGATATTCATTATTTTACCAGATTGCAATTTTATTTATTTCACTATTTCACAGTACTTTTCTTTTTATATATTTTTTACTTATGTGTGTAAATATATAATCTCTCTTGTATTGCTTTATGTTTATGGAATGCTAGTGAGACACTTTTTCAGGTTAAGTTCTTATTTATACTATGATTTCTTTTTTGTATATTTACTTTTGTGTAGCATGAGTGGCTGCCTGTCTGTATAGAGAAAAAAAAATAGTGCCCTATACCCTTCTCCCAACTGCCCATGTGGCAGTGGCATGTGTAGTCACACTACAAGATTTAGCCAGGCAGGTGAAACCAAACCATCACAATGAAAGGCATTTGAAAACATTACATCAGCTTGCACTGCTTCCACCACATTTTAGAATTATTTTTATTTTACCATAATAAGTTAGTGTAAGTGGCACTGGCAGTAGTTAAGAAAGAACTTTTTTTTTTAAATTTTTTTTTTTTTTTTTACTGAACAACACACAGTTTCTTTCTACAACCATCAATCTCACACTAGGATAAATTATAGTGGCACTCACCCTTTCAATGAATCAGTAAAAGACTGCCTTGGTGCAATCCCACGCTGAATATGTTAAGCAAAAAGGAAAGAAATGCACTCTCAGGTCTTTATAGAAAAAAACTCGATATTATTTAATAACAGGTAACATACATCTGATCGACGTTTCGACCTCTTTTTGCAGACAACAATGTATCTTGCAAACTTAACATTTCTCCCTGGGACATTTAATTGAGAAACCTCACGCTGCTGTTTAGTAAAGCAGGCCTGATATATCTTCCCTCAACCACCATTTCACATTTTCTCTCATACAAGATATATAACATATATCAGCCAAAACATTAAAGGATCACTATAGGGTCAGGAACACAAACATGTTATCCTGAGCCTGTAGTGCTAAACTCACCATTTAGGTGGTTTGCCCCCCTTATCCCCCCTACAAAAGTTTAAAACTCACCTCAGTTCCAGCGCAGCGCAGGTCGGTCTGAGCTGGCTCCGCACCCTTTGTGACATCATCAAAATGGCCGATTTTTTGCCAATCCAATGCTTTTCCATAGGGAAAGCAGTGGATTGGCTAAAACCGGCACGGGGCATGGCTAAATGCCATTTTGGCCAATCAAGACCTTGAATAAATGCATCTCTATGAGGAAAATTCAGCCTCTCCATGCAGAGCGTGGACACGCTGAATGGCAGGGCTGCTTACTGTGCAGCCCTGAGCCAGGAAGCCCCTCCAGAAGCCATCTAAGGAGTGGCCTCTTGGAGATGTCCCTAGGGCCAATGTAAGCACTGCCTTTTCTCTGAAAAATGCCTGAAGGAATCTATTATACTCACCAGAAAAACTACATTAAGCTGTATTTGTTCTGGTGACTATAGTGTCCCTTTAAAACCACTGACAGGTGAAGTGAATAACGTTGTTTATATCATTACAAGGGGTCAAGGGGTGCAATATAATAGGCAGTAAGTGAACGTCAGTCCGTTCTTGAATTTTATGTGTTGGAAGCATGAAAAATGGGCCAGCGAAAAGATCTGACTGACTATGACAAGGGTCATGCAGTGGTTAGCACTTACTAGAAGTGGTGCAAGGAAGGACAACCGGTGATCCAGGGTCATGGGTGCCACAGGGAGGAAAGACTTGCTCGTCTGGTTCAATCATAAAAAAAGAGCTAGTGTAGCTCAAATTACTGAAAATGCTGGACATGATAGAAAGGTAGCACAAAACCCAGTGCATCTCAGTTACTTGTACATAGTAGCAGACTGGTCAAAGTGTCCATAATGACCCCTGTCCTCCACTGAAAGCACCTTCAATAGGTATGTAAATATTATAACTGCAATATGGAGCAATGGAATAAGTTTACACCAGGTGTCGTGTATGGGTGTTGTTTACCCTGGGAAGTGATGGCAGCAAGATGCACTATAGGAAAAAGGCAGCCCAGCGGAGGCACTATTGTGTGCTGGTCAAAATTCTGCTGGATAGCCTTGTCCTGATAGCAAAAAAGGGAGGAATCCGCACTCTCATCACCTGTAGACCTCTGTATCGTTACCTCTGTACCAAGGGCTGGCAAACCCCTGATCCATATAGTAACAGCAAAGTAGTCCAGGCACTCAAGGTCTTCATACATCAGCAGATTTATTGAAAAAAAACAGGACAGATACAACAACGTTTCTGTGACGGAACCCTGGCTATTCGTAGTTTTGCCCTTGTATTATGTGTTTCATGTATTGTGCCTGTATATACAGCTTTGGGATCCCTCCCCCTCCTTTTGTGAATGTAGTCCTCCTAGACCTCTCCCTCCTTTTCCCTCCTCCCTTTTCCTGCCACAGAGACATGGCCAGCCCAGTTTAGCCTAGATGTTTTGTCCTTCATCCCTCCCCTTTAAGCTTTTTGGGATTGAAACACCTGTTGTTTTTGGGTTAGAGACCCCATGTAGGGGTCTGTATCTATAAAAAGCCTTGTGTACAAAATAAACAAAGTCATTCCTGCCATACCTCCAGGACTGTGTTTTGTCCAGTTACTGGGGGGAAAATGGATATCTGCTTGTTGTAAGAGTTCCTGAACGGCTGAAGGAAGGTAAATAGCGGAGGTAACCAGTCGGGTTAACCATGGTCTGCTATATTTTTGATCCCTTCAGGGATCTATATCAAGCTATAAATACTAGAACAGTAGTTCTCGTGTATTCTGTATTGGTGTGTGAACATTTTAAAAAAAAGGTTGTGAGTGAACAAAGTATAAAAAGTCTACAATCTGAGCATAGGACCAACAGCAGCTGCTTATCTGTACAGGGGGAAAACCACCAAAGAAGCCCACCTTAAATAGTTTAGAGAAGCCCTGGACACGTTTCACACCAATCTGGCAGCTTTCTTTTGGACTTTTTATACTTTGTTCACTCACAACCTTTCTTTTTATTTTTCACATTCTTGGACAAATACAGCACACATGAAGACTGCTGTTCTAGTATCTTACCATTTCTATTTTCTTTTTGATTTCAGTAAATGTGCATTTTTTCTATGATTTCTTCCTGATGTATTTTTGGGGATTCCCCATGAGGGCGGATCAACAAACCTGTACTGTGTGAAGTATCATTTACTCATGATAACTGGTTCAAGATTTGCTCTGCAATTGTTCCCTTAAGGCAAGATATCAAGAGAACAGTATAAACTGTCCTCCAGAAGCTTATAAACATTCAGTTATCCCATGTATGCTGAGCAGTGACCTGCTTGCATTAGGCAGATCATGCCCTTTTTGCATTGCTAGGTTGGTCTGTGAGGTGGAAGAGACCCGCAAGAACAAGGTGGCTGGTATGTGGCTGGTATGGTCAGAGCTATGGTATGATACACATACAGATTGTTTTGCTGACTGCGGTTTCTCTTTGCCCTGGAATTTACTTGGTACCTGGATGCTTGTGTTTGTGCTTTCAGAGTGGTAATATATTTTTTTCATGAGGTGCCCACAAAGTGGCTAGCAGCTTTGGATCCAGTCATGTCATGAATTTTGTTTTTGGTCTCCTTAATCCCCCTTCTCATTTACATGAATTTTACCCTGCCTCGTTGACTTTTGGTCCCTTTCAATCTCCCCACCATCCCTTTAAGTTTTCTTCTTATTTCCTTTCTTTGTCTTTTACTCAATATTGTATTTTTTGCATCTCGATCTGCTGCCTTTTTTGTTTCTAGATTTTTCAATCTCATATCTTTATCTTACTCACCATGTGTTCTAAATGTCAAGCCAGTTTATGTTACTGACTTTCCTTGACTTTTTTCTGGGCTTATTGGTTCAGCAATACTGGATACCAGCTAGTGGCAATTTTTTCAGCTCTTACTCTTTGATCTAATAATTCTAGATACTCCTTGGCTGAATATAACAATTTGTTTTGACTATTTGAATATGATGTATTCTTTTTTTTTTCTCTTTATATATCTATATATTTCCATATGTATGATGACATACCCTTGTATACTTCTGTTATATCTTCTGATACTTCCACTCAGTGTCTTTTTACTATTAATAAACTACCATTAAACATAAATTATTAAAATATCCAGTCATTAAAGTTTGATCCAAGTGCAGCTTTTTCCATTTGTAACAACAGCTGATTTAAATTATCAGTTTAAACATTTTGTAGGATTTAATGTTTATTCCTAAAATTAATATTCACGTTTATACCTTTTTGTAAATACAAGGTATTAATTCATGTTTGACATACAAATGCACACTTAGCTTTCATATTCCTTTCCAATTTTTATAATCATACCCAAACATCTGGGACATATCCAGATCCTACCAACAATGTGTCAGCAACTTGCCAAACCAGTTCTCATAACAGCAAACTGTTAAGTTGAAGTTATCAGAGTGGCAGATTGCCCTTTCTGTTCTATTAGTAGTCCCTTACCACTGCACTCTGTCTAGCCTTTCCTGCTTTCTGGAGCCCATCCATGTTAGAAAAGCTGTTTTGTTTGCTGTTAGAAGGAACAGATGTCTCCAGCAAAGCAACTCTGGAGCATGCAATCCCAATGTAAAGGGGCATATTCACCGAATTATCAAAATCAGGATTTGCACACTCTTCCTTTCCCCTTGCCTTTCAGCTACTACATCTGTTTACTTGATGTCTACCTATTTCATAGTTTTTGAGTTAAAAAGAATGCACGGAACGCACCTGAAATAAAATCAAGTATCCCCTCTCGTATTGGCATCAAGAAAAACAAAATAAACACACAACTAAAAGAGAATAAAAAAAAAATCTAAGTCTAAATATATATCCACAGGAAAAAGAGAAAAAATGCAGGCAGGCTTAGGATATCCATCAAATCCCAGTCTGTCTACATTACCTGGAAATACTGTTTAGCAATGTAGCGTGGAAGAATACTAGCTAAAAAATACCCGGTCAAGACAATCTAGTAAGAGATATAAAATAAATATATCCTCAATACTAATATTCCTATGCTCTCTAAAAGGGATGCACATAGGATACAGCAAGACCTGGCAATATGTCATATAAGTAAAATAAACCCTAATTCCTATATAACAGCTTTAATGAAAAACGTATACTAAATAGGAAAGGGTATAGTGCTAGGGTGCCATTCAGTGCCCAGTGTAAATATTGGCAAACGCCCAACGCGCGTTTCGGTGCTTAGAGAGTGCACCTTCATCAGGGTACTAGCACAATGGCACCCTAGCACTATGAATTGCACTTAACACTTTTTCTTTGCTTTATTTTCTGTGTATTCCTATGCCTGTCTAGTTAGTTTACCAGGGAGAGAGGCTTTATAAATTTAAATATACATGGCAGTTCACTTTTGACTGACCATTTGTTTCTATATACTCCTTTTTCTTTACCTTTCATCTGAGTCTCTCTCCATAGGAATTATTCTGGACTTTTAATTCCTGTATATATGCAAGGTCTGCTGTCTTGCAAGATCTTTCTCCACATATGGTTTGATTTAACATAAACCTTTTTTTGGTGGTTGTATATATCTTCAGCAGACCTCTATTTCTTTGATCTTACAATATATTTGGATACAGGACATTTGTGGGTTTTTGCACTCAGGATGATAGACTCTGGCATTTAGATTGCTATTTGAATACCCTTTCCTATTTAGTATACGTTTTTCATTAAAGCTGTTATATAGGAATTAGGGTTTATTTTACTTATATGACATATTGCCAGGTCTTGCTGTATCCTATGTGCATCCCTTTTAGAGAGCATAGGAATATTAGTATTGAGGATATATTTATTTTATATCTCTTACTAGATTGTCTTGACCGGGTATTTTTTAGCTAGTATTCTTCCACGCTACATTGCTAAACAGTATTTCCAGGTAATGTAGACAGACTGGGATTTGTTGCATATCCTAAGCCTGCCTGCATTTTTTCTCTTTTTCCTGTGGCATTTTCTATTTGGGGTTAAGCCCCGTTGAGACCCCTGGAGTCTCTTTGCGGTATTTAAGACTCTACTGTATAGGTGTGCTCTCACTGCCTTTTAGGGAGGTGATACACACTGATGCATACACCGTCTTAATTATATATTTTGTTTTTTTGTAAATATATATCCACAACTTGTTCATTAATGCAAATGTAATTAAAATATATCTCAAAATTATTCATTTATATCAATCAGCAGATAATAGCCATAGTGAGCAAGCCTTCTGAATTTTAGGCAAAATCTTACTACCTTTTTAACGTACACATAATAGTACACATTGTACTTTTTAGCTTGTAACATCTCCATCTACTGTTCAATCAGCCTAACACACTCATTATATATGATGAATGGTATTTCTTCTCAAAAAGGTTTCATATTTGTTTTGCGAATATCAAAAAGACAAATTGAAATGATATGTTTATAGAGTCACTTTAAAAGGAAAATATCGGGGGTCAAAAAACTATAAGTATTTTATTTTGCAAGATACATCATCTAAAATGTATCAGAACACAAAACTATTTTTGAAGGATGTAAAAGTATTATACTTTAATTATGATGTTTTCTGTAGACAGAAATGTGAAGCAAATGCACATACTTTTATTTTCATTAGGTATAGTAAGATATATTCACTGTGGGCAAAGTTCAAGCGTACTGGCTCCATGAAGGATCACTGTACTTACAGACATTGGCGAAATACATGCACAAAACAAACAAAAATGACAACAACAACCTATCAAACTCTCCACTGTCAAAATGGACAACCAAACACTGCAACAACCCCTAGATGTAGCAAATGCATTTAATAATTATTTTGTTGGATGTGCTACCACACTGGTTGCAAAGATAACAAATGACACTCATTTTCAGACCGCAAATAAAGATCAGGCCCTGCCAAATCTTCAAAATCCTCATTTAGAGAAATTCAATTTTAGACCTGTGCCTGTTAGTGTCATTAATAAACATCTTAATAATGATAATAAAAAAAAAAAAACAGTGTGGACCAGATCAAATCCCAGCAATGTTGCTGAAGCTCAGTGCGCCAGCAATTGCTAAACCTGTCACTACCCTTATTAATGAATCCCTGATGTCAGAATACATACCCAAACTTTTGAAGACTGCAAAAGTTGTACCTGTCCATAAAAGTGGTGACAATACTTAGGTATCTAACTATCGCCCGAATGCGTCCACATGCAACTATGTTAATATTATCAACGATCAAATTATCTGACCCCTGATCAATCAGGCTTTTGTCCAAATCACTCAACTTCGACTGCCTTCTTAGTTTGCAATGACATCCAAATTGGCATGGAACAAGAAGACTTAACTGGAGCTATTTTCCTAGATTTTGTCAAGGTCTTTGACACAATAGACCATGGCATTCTTTTGCAAAAACGTAAAAACTCAGGCATTGGTGATCGTCCACTAACCTGGTTTTGATCGTATGTTTCAGACCGATTGCAATACATGGCCATTTCTGATAGTGCTTCCCTCCTTCTTCTAGTCACGTGTGGTGTTCTCCAAGGCTCCATACTCGGCCCCCTGCTATTCACATTATTTATAAATGATCTGCCTAATGTCTGCAAATCCTCAACTGTACACATGTACGCAAACGACACTGTAATCTACGCTAGTAAACCCAAGCTGCGGCAGCTTGAGGCTGTGCTCCAAAACCAATTCACAGAGGTAAAAAAGTGGATAGCGCATAATAAACTTTTCCTAGACACTGACAAAACCATTACAATGATCTTTGGAACTGTACCTAAATTACATAAACTACAAAATCAACAATTGTGTATCAGAACAAATTTAAATGGCACACTGACAGCAGTCTGCTCTTTTAAATATCTAGGAATGTTGCTAGACCCCAATCTATCTTTTGGCCTACACATTAAAACAAATCTCTTCAAAACTTCACCCAAAACTAAGTGCCCTGTACAGAAACAAATCCTGCCTAAGCCCTACATTAAGGAAACAGATAGTGCAACAAAGGCTAATGCCAGTCATTGATTATGGGGATGTAGCGTATTCACCACAAACCCACCTTAATAAACGTAATACATTATATAATTTGTTCTGCCGCTTTGTAATAGAATGTAATTACTTTACCCACCAGTGTGACATGTTAAAAGAGCTAAACTGGCTGTCGCTGGAATACCTACGTACTCTTCATCTTTCCAGCTTTGTGCATAAGAGCATTTCTGGGAAGCTCCCACCCTACCTGAGTAGAATGCTGTCCCCGACTGTTCCCACCTCTTAAACCTCCGATCCAGTACTAGCACAATATTTAGCATAATGCAATACTAAAATAAAGTGGCTCGATCCTCCTTTTCCTACAGAGCACTGCAAGTCAAATCTTCATTCAATCTAAAATCTTTTAATACTTATATGGCAATATACCACAGCACAGAATGCACCTGTCATGGTTGAATATATTTATTACCTGTTATGTATTACATCTATATATGTGTGTATGTATATATATAGTTTGTATATTGTATATTTTTTTAATATTGTATCCTGTTGTAACAATGCAATGATTTGTGGACAAAGACCCGGGACATACTTGAAAATGAGAGAAATCTCAATGTATCCATCCTGCTAAAATATTTTATAAATACATAAATATTGTTTTTAATTAAAAATATAGACACAAAGGTGGTAAATGTAGACTGCTTGCTGTTTTATGTATCTATTTATGTTAAGAAATAGAAGCAACACAGAAAAGTTTCTGATCAACCTCTGGTTTTGTCTTCAACAATTTCATAGTCTGCGGTATTTATATTAAATGTAACATTGTTAAGTATTTTAATCACTAAGAGCTACAGCAATTGCAGTAAAAAAAGGTGTCACAGCCTTTTAAATCTCATACACATCATGTGACTTGATTGCCCATGGGGACACTTTCCACCTTGATTAATGCTTCCCAACACCTTGACAGATTTCACACAGTGTGACTGGGTCATAATTGCATTGGGACAAAAACTTGAAAATTTTCCCCTGGAGGACTTAAGGAGGCAACATTCAGACAGATGACCAGGATTAAGTGAAAAAGAGCAGAGATAAAAGAATATAGTAACATAGAAGAGAATGGTGTCTGGTTTTGAGTCATATCACACGGCTGTCTGAGAATGCTGGAGGAAAACAGTGTGATTTTAAAGTCAAGTACTTGCCTTCCTGCATTACATGTCAAAGACAGATAAGGAAACTCACTCATGGCTCTTAGCCAAACCACGCTCTTAAAAAATACTGAAATGACAGATTGGTAAGTTTGAGGGTTATGCTTTGTTTCCAAAAATCAAACAAACACCATTTTACTTTTGTTTTTACTTGTGATTGTTTGCTGCCAGGCATACGAGAGTCATCATAAAGTACAGTAACCAGGATTTTCAGAGCTTCTCAGGTGCCATTTCTTTCTTTCTCTGCATAATTAGATGTCTATATAATGATTTGTCTGAGAATTTTAATTAGGAATCTATAGGAGTTACGTATAATAGCGTCTCCATGAGAAAAGTGGTGTACTTATGACCCAGTTAGATACTATGCTTACTGTAGAAAAATAATCCCAACAGAAAGTGTTTTTCTAGAACAAAAATTCATTTTTTGGAAAGTGTGATGTTCAGAAAACATGTAAAAAATGGACCCTAGAGTTTTTCATCTTCTAGCACCACAAGTTAACCATTGTAGTAAAATCTTTTCATACATTGAATCTAAGTATGATAATGGCAGATAGTTATTTAAAATCTTATTAATTTTGTTGAAAAGGAATACTGAGTGAAGAAATAAATGTGATTATCTCTATCAGAATGACAGTGTGAACCTCTAATTCTATGTCTTTCATTAGAACTATCCTGTTATTGTTCGAAGTTTCTGTGCTGTGCGACAAAGAAGTCCTACTTCTAGCCTTAGCTTGGGTACCCTCTTTGGATTTAAAAATTGGTGTATCTCCTAAGCAGGGCAGCATGTTTCTTTCGAGGCAATTACAACTCAAGCAAATTAACTCCCCTATGAGGACCCCATTAAGAGTATGTTTATGGTGAGATCTAGTAGCTAGTAATAAGGTTTTACCTGAAGTCTATTTTCAGAAGTTTTCATCCATAAGATTGGGGTTAATGTAATTTTGAGTCCAGAAGTGTAATTTGTAGAGAGTCATAATGAAATATTAAGTTTAAATTGTACTCATTCCTAATAAAAACTGAGAGACCAAATTAAAATAAAAGGTTGACAATATAATGATTGTAGAAAACAATAAATTTTTGATAGAGGTTGCTATTTTCATTGATTTAGCAATGTTCCCACCAAGCCATAAGAAGGTTGGCATATGAATGCAAAAATTGCACCTCCATTAAGACCTTATGTTTTTGGAAATAGAAATACTCTTACAATCATCGATCATGTTGAAACCAAATACAAACTGGATCCTTACATTTTATATGATCTGAATAACTGAATGGAGAAGCTGGTATGCAATAGACAATAATAACTTTATTCCAATAATGAAATCAAAAGTGAGCAAAATAAGCAAAGATGCACATGCTCTCACACAAGTGTGGATAGGTGGATTCTCTGACTATTAAAAACATTGATTACATCAACATCGAATCTCCAAAAGGAATCAACTACCAGACTGATGTAGGTAAGTTCTACTGTTACACATTTTTTTCAGTTATACAGGTGTGCTCAAAAGTTTGCATACCCTTGCAGAAATTGTAAAAATATTGGCACTGATTTTGAAAATATGACTGATCATGCAAAAAAATATATTTTATTGAAAGCTAGTGATCATATGAAGCCATATATTATGAAATTGTTCTTTGGCTCCTTTTAAAATCATAATGATAACAGAAATCACCCAAATGGCCCAGATCAAAAGTTTACATACCCTTGAATTTTTGGCCTTGTTACAGACACACAAGGTGACACATACAGGTTAAAATTGCAATTAAAGGTTAATTTCCCACACCTGTGTGTCTGTGTATAAATAGTCAATGGGTTTGTTAGCTCTCATGTGGATGCACTGAGCAGGCTAGATACTGAGCCATGGGGAGCAAAAAAGAACTGTCAAAAGAACTGCGTAACAAGGTAATGGAACTTTATAAAGATGGAAAAGGATATAAAAAGATATCCAAAGCCTTGAAAATGCCAGTCAATACTGTTCAATCACTTATTAAAAAGTGGAACATTTTGGGATCTCTTGATACCAAGCCAAGGTCAGGTAGACCAAGAAAGATATCAGCCACAACTGCTAGAAGTATTGTTTGGGATACAAAAAAAAACTTCAGGAGAAATACAGGCTGCTCTGGAAAAATGTGGTGTGATGGTTTCAAGGACCACAATACGACAATGTTTTAACAAAAATTAGCTGCATGGTCGAGTTGCCAGAAAGAAGCCTTTACTGCACCAATGTCACAAAAGAGCACAGTTACAATATGCCTAAAAACACTTTGACTCACCTCACAGCTTGTGGCACACTGTAATTTGGAGTGACAAGACCAAAATAGAGCTTTATGGTCACAACCATGAAGGCATGGGGAATCTTGTAAAACGTTGATGGCAAGATGAATGCGTCATGTTATCAGAAAATACTGTCAGACAATTTGCATTCTTCTGTACAAAGGCTGCACATGGAATGCTCTTGGACTTTCCAGCATGACAATAACTTTAAGCACAAGGCCAAGTTGGCCCTCCAGTGGTTGCAGCAGAAAAAGGTGAAGGTTATGGAGTGGCCATCACAGTCTCCTGACCTTAATATCATCAAGCCACTCTGGGGAGATCTCAAACGTGCGGTTTATGCAAGACGACCAAAGACTTTGCATGACCTGGAGGCATTTTACCAAGATGAATGGTAAGCTGTACCACCTGCAAGAATTAGGGGCCTCATAGACAACTATTACAAAAGACTGCACGCTGCCATTGATGCTAAAGGGGGAAATACGCAGTATTAAGAACTAAGGGTATGCAGAATTTTGAATAGGGACCATTTAATTTTTTTTCTTTGTTGTCATGTTTTGTTTTATGACTGTGCCATTCTGTTATAACCTTATAGAATATGAATCCTATAAGAAATAAAATAAATGTGTTTTGCCTGCTCACTCATGTTTTCTTTAAAAATGGTCCACATATTACCTGTTCTCCAAAGGTATGCAAACTTTTGAGCACAACTGCATCTAAAGTGGAGCTCCATTGTGGGCTGACATAAACTATGTGTGGAAATCCCTCTTTTCTTTTGGTCCCTACTCAAGAATTAGCTATCCTTCACACTATGGGGGAAATTCCTGGCAATCCACATGCAATGTTCAAGTATGGTTGTCACCTTTGTGTTGGCTTCATGAATTACACCCTTCACTATAAGATGTAGGATTTGTACAGAACAGTGCACACTTACAAAGGAACCCTGTTGCAGAACATTGATCATGTTAGCATTCCCATCAGTGAGTGTGAACACAACATGTAGATTGGCACTTGGCTAGTCTCCTAGCCAATATGACACCATTTGTCTGATTGTCTGCAAAATGTTTGCTTTTCATCCATCACTTCTACATGCATCAAGAGACTTTGGTAGATAGCTACCTTGAAGTACATTTAGTTGCTTTTTTGGAACTAATGACTTCCAAAATGCCTTGTACTACTTCTTGCTGGATCCAGAAACATATTTTAGCTGAAGGAACAGAGGATGGAACAACAGCTACTTTCTTTCCTTCCATAGTACGGTGAGATGGTAGGAATTATTTTTGATTCTTTTTAGAACCCTGAGCACTGTATATACTTCTTGCATTTTTTTCTCTGGGGGTAAGGGATTCTCTAGAGCTGACAGGAATATACTCTGTAGTTTGCTAATTATATCCACAATTCCATCTACTTTTTAGTATTAAAATAACAGAAAAAAACTCACCAGGTTCTAAAAACAGATTTCTGAGAGGCAGTTTAGGCTACTGAACAAAAAAAACTAAAACATACCAGCAATGAGTGCGAGCTCATCTGGCCATCTGCTCGGTGTAGCAGATATGTGACAAGTTAGGCTTCAAACATTCATAAGGTAGCTTCTTGGTGAGTTTCTTGGTCAAAGACTACTATGTATATTCAAGTATGTGTACCGTTTCAAAGTAGTAAATTATGTAATACTGCCTTATACAATAGTGATTATATGTTTTACATCATGATATTACTCCATTACCTAATTGATCTGGAATGTTTCTGCCCCTTTCTCTAACCTTCACCCTTTTTCCTTCCATCTCTATTATTTTTATAGTAATAACATTTAAATTAAAAAAACATGAAGAAATAGAGTTGCAGCAGGAAGATGAGAATAGAATGAGAGAACATCCACTAATTAATATTTATGTATTTTTTTAAGAAGCATATTTGATACATACAGGATGCCCAGATGCACCATGTTTACCGGGACACATCTAATTTTGTCATATTTATAAAAACACATGAAAACAGTTGCCTTGCAGTATGTATCATGCATATTCTGCAGGAGTATTCATTGCCTAATTGCCGGATTCTTTATTGCCTAATTGCTTAATCCTATACTCCTACTTCTGAATTCTACATATTACAGGGCTACCCTTTTGATGTGCTGCCCATCAGTATGTATATGTGATTTGTGTCCCAGAAAACATGGTGGAACTGATCACCCTGCATATATATCCCACTTATATGGTACATAATTAAAATGTACAATATTTGTAAAAATAATTGGTCTAAAACAGGAGACTTCTCAGAGCATAATAGAAAAAAATGGTTAGTTTACCAGAGACTTACACATCTTCTTTATTCTTCACATATAATAGGATCAGCTGCTGTCTGTGTCATGAAATAAGAAGTAGATCACTCTATAGTGAGCATGTGGGGTCGTGCTAGCTGTCTGTGCAGAGTGACTTAGAGGTTTGATGGACAGAATGCCCATGAAATAAATTGTAGGCAAACATTTCTTAGCTCTTACAAAGGAAGACTAATGTCTGTGTTACTAGCATTGTGGGAAAGAAATGAATCATACTCACTCATAAAAAAAATTGCTAAAACTCTCATACTATAAACATACTTAAAATATGACTTTAAATTTATTTGACAAGCTGTTAAATAAATACCCTGTAATACTTCAAAGGCATGAAATTTGTTGAATATAATACATTTATACAAAAATAATAAATTGTAATACATTTTTTCAAACTAAAAATGGATTCTAAAAATATGCAAGCAATCCAAAAACTACATAAACAATGCTCCAATTAAGCTACAGTGATTTAAAAGAATTTAAAGGGCCATATGTAGAACTTGCTTTGATATTTTTTTTTTTTTATATATATGGGACAGCATGGAATGTCCTAACTTTGGGAAGGTGTCAAGGCAAAATGTGAATTTTAAAAAGTCTCTTTATCTTTTAAGCATTTTCTTTCTATTTGCATATGTAAGATTGAGATGGCATGAATTCGCTTTGGGGTTTTTGGGGGATTTTTTTTTAATTAAAAGGTGTTTTAATTTTTTTAGTGTATTATTTTAAGCATTTTTTTTTGCAATATGTAGTTGCAATTATATTTACTCACTTATTGGCACTTTCACTATAGCTTTACAGAAACTTTAGCAGAAGTTGAAATGTTGCTAGTTTATCTAGGATCTCTCTAAATGCCTTCATTTACTACTGCGTTATGTTGGACCATTTCTTTGTGAATTAACCAACCACAGGTCAGCCTCCCCTTCATATTCCCCTATATATTTTGGCAAAATACAAAGTCTGATACCATGTTACCAATTTACTTCTTTCCCACCCCACCACAAAACAAAGCTTTGATCCCTAAAATCATCCCCATCATGCATCAGCGTCTGTAAAACAGGTTCTTTTTCTCCATTTTTAACCACTCCAACTTATCTCCTCACCATAGGAACTACAAATACTAGTCCCAATCGCTAATATCCAAAAACGAATTATAATACTCAAAGATATTAGAGCATGGGTCTCAAAGCTACATCCCTGAGGTCAATGTAATCCTTCTAAATACATTTTATGTTGGTTATACCCATCCTATAATAGGTCCTAGGCTTAAACAAGTTGGTATAGCTTAGTGCAGACTTGGTTCCAATGGCAATGCTACACCACTGAAGGTAGAACTTAGTAGACTTGTGTACAGTGAGAAAATGTAGCTTTAGTAAATGTTGGTATGGAAAACCTTAATGGGAAACCAAATGAAAAGGGCATGAAAATGGGCCAATGAGTGATAATTAGAATCCATCTGTTGTGGCATGGAGGGGGACACTATGCCCCTCCCTGCACTTTTATTTAACTGAGGATGTATGGTAATCAACTGCTAGATGTTACTAGTTAATGGACTGCAATAGCTGCCCACACACTAGTCTTTTTTGTGCAGAGAGAAGCCACTGGCTGCTTGCTCTTTAGTAGACATGCCCTCCATCATGATATGTTGAGTGGGGGCATGGTCGATGTATAAAACATCATTTGTAGTAATGGAGGGGTCAAAGTGACTCCCACAGGCCAGTTTTTCATCATTTGTCCGCTGGCTGCTAGTGCCGGCAGTAAGCAAATAGTTAAACCCAAATCCCAAAGCAATTGCTCCAGCTTTGATTTCAGTTTTTCATCAGAATCTCTAAACTGCGATCTATCAAACCCTCAGTTCTTTAAATTGAAGCCCTCTCCCAATACTCATGGATTAGGCCAATCACTGCCATGTTTGAGTCTCTATCGAAATAACATAATTAATGTATATATATAAGGTATAGTGGCTGCCCTGTTGTCTGGTTCCAGTCCTGGAAAGCCCAACAAATGCAGAAGCAAGTAATAAAAGTAACAGACCCAATCGTAAATCGTTACCAGCACTGTGCACTGCAATGCTACAGTAATAACACATAAACAAACTAGTATAATGGCATCAAGTCATGAAGAAAACAGAATCAGAGCAGACATCCATAGCTGTATGCTTGTCAGAAGCAGCAAATAGAGCATGCAATGTATTAAATCCCTACACAGGCAGTAACATGGGTTGTCATGGCAGCAACCGCTAGAACAGTTTGAAAAGAACCCATGCTCAGTATCCCTAGTATAGTAATGTAGAGAAATGCCAGATTTATGCATACAATGCAATCACAGGCAAGGCAATAAAGTGTGTCAGGAATTCAGGAATACCATGTCTTAATTACCATATTGTAAATAATACAGACTCTTATGGTAGCCCGCACAATAGTTCAGCCCCCAGTACCAGCCAAGGAGAGACAATGCCAATGCTGATGGGCAATCCCAGCAATCCAAACTTTAAAAAAAATGGACAGAGACTAAGCTGATAGCCCAAGCTGGGCAAAGAGGGAACACTGTGATGGAACCACATTAATCCACAGGGACATTGTGGCACAGAACCATATTTTGGTTGAACCATTATTGTCACCAATATATTATGCATATATTTTGTGTAATGTAATAAGATAAATGTTTTGAGTTCTTATGGTTTATATTACCTAGACCTCACTAACTCATGATTACATTGTTGCCCCAATATTTACTATTTGATTGTGTTTTACGTTGACTGTGTCACCACTGGTTACATTTAAAGCTCCAAGTGGCTAATTCCGGTTGAAATAAAGATAGTAGCTACATTAGGAACTGTAGTTCCTAATGCAGTAGCTCCTAGTGAAGTAGTTACATCAGGAACTGTGTGTCTTGCCTTGTTCTTTTAGGGATTCAAGTAACGTAGTTTTGGGATTTGCTTCTGGCTATTCCCTAGTACAGGGACCTTTAAGCAAAGAGCTAGACCTGTGAACCACAATTAGTGCCTTTAATGGCAGCATGTGGAAGGAAGGGGGAATTATGTTTGCTTGGAAGAGGGAGAGGGTATAGGGGATTATAATTCCACATAAGGTGGAGGATAAGCAGAGGGTTGGAAGGTACCAAACCATTTAGCAGGACAGGATCCCAAGTCATAGACCAATCACCCACTGTTTCCATTACAGGATGGTGCTGAGGTTTATGGAATAATCCCCCCACCCTCCCCCTCCTCAAAAATAAGATAATTCTGACTGTATGTCTGTTGCTTGTGTTAGAGTGGTCTGCATGCAACTAAACAGAATTGTTATTTATTATTTATCATGTATATATTAAAAGGTAGAGGTCAATTGTACCCTTTTTTATTCATTCAAGCACCAAGTTTTAAATCTAAAATCATTATTGGAAAGAATCTCATATGTTAATTTTAAGTTTTGGTAAAACTGACTATATTATTCATTAAGCAGCTCTCACTATTCAAGTTTACCTAGGATGGATTTCAATTGATCACCATGATCCAGGGAAAAAAATGTGTATTCTCAATTTGATTACACAAGCAATTTAATATAAAAATGGCACTGGCAAGAAAGTTAATTTGCCCTGATGAATAGTTTATTCACAATAAGATCCTGACTACTGAGACAATATTTAGGTGGATCAGTAATCCGGCCATAAGTGGGTCAGTAAATATGCCCATAAGAAAGGCTCAGGAAACAGCCAAGCAAAGGACGGCTTACTGATCCAGCTACATGGTATATGCAGTGAGAACATAAGAATATTGTTAGGACTAAATAATTATGGGCTGATGATAATAAAAATGAGAGAAGATATTCAGGACTGATGGAGTTGAAGTGCCATAAGCTAAATAGGAGACATGGAGTACAGTTACAAATATCTTCGAAAACTACAAACACTTGGGAATGATGAGGAAGAGGCAAGGAGGACAGAAACATTCAAGTTCCAGATATAGCAGCAAGTGAGATTTCTGGCGCTTGTTTCTTATGTGTACAGTAGCTAAAACTTTTTTCTGGTCGTTGATGCAAGTAAAACGGGAGATGTCGGGAAGCAGCACTCAACATTTGAAGTCCTTGTGTGGAGTCCAATGGAGCCAATATAAGGGAGAAAACAAAATGGGACAGGAATACTAATATAGTGTAGTATGTCTATAACAGCAGAGGCAGAATATAAGGAACAAATATATGCCACTCACACTTTTCTGGAGCTCAAGACCAGCTCCAGATCACAGCGTATGGATGGTACAATCCCCGTCTGTGGATGTTAGGATGGTCCTGATTTCCTCTGGTATCGTATCCCTGTGCCAATAATCCATGTGGTGTATTCCAGATGATGCTCCAGTGATATATATATATATATATATATATATGATATAAAAGAAAAGGAATAGTGTTCTCTGTATTAATAAAACAAATAAAATAAAGAGAGAAATATACTCACAATGGATGAGCAAATAGGGATTGCTCAGTCCTTTACAGCATAGGTGGTTTGTCCCCCACCTGGGAATGTGAGGTACAGTTTCTGAAATAAAAGATGTCCAATGAAGGTCCAGGGGTACAATGCAGATTAATTTTATTAAACAAGTAAACAGTAAGTAACACATTAACGTGTTTCACCTATACAAAAGGCTTTTTCATTGGACTCCACACAACATAGAAACATAGAATGTGACGGCAGATAAGAACCATTCGGCCCATCTAGTCTGCCCAATTTTCTAAATACTTTCATTAGTCCCTAGCCTTATCTAATAGTTAGGATAGCCTTATGCCTATCCCACGCATGCTTAAACTCCTTTACTGTGTTAACCTCTACTACTTCAGCTGGAAGGCTATTCCATGCATCCACTACCCTCTCAGTAAAGTAATACTTCCTGATATTATTTTTAAACCTTTGTCCCTCTAATTTAAGACTATGTCCTCTTGTTGTGGTAGTTTTTCTTCTTTTAAATATAGTCTCCTCCTTTACTGTGTTGATTCCCTTTATATATTTAAATGTTTCTATCATATCCCCCCTGTCTCGTCTTTCCTCCAAGCTATACATGTTAAGATCCTTTAACCTTTCCTGGTAAGTTTTATCCCGCAATCCATGAACCAGTTTAGTAGCCCTTCTCTGAACCCTCTCTAAGGTATCAATATCCTTCTGAAGATACGGTCTCCAGTACTGTGTACAATACTCCAAGTGAGGTCTCACCAGTGTTCTGTACAATGGCATGAACACTTCCCTCTTTCTACTGCTAATAACTCTCTCTATACAACCAAGCATTCTGCTAGCATTTCCTGCTGCTCTATTACATTGTCAGAAATAATCACCCCTAAATCCCTTTCCTCATATGTTGAGGTTAGGACTCTATCAACTCTATGTTGAGGTTAGGACTCTATCAAATATTCTGTACTCTGCCCTTGGGTTTTTACGTCCAAGATGAATTATCTTGCACTTATCCACATTACATGTTGCCACAATTCTGACCATTTTTTTAGTTTACCTAAATCATTTGCCATTTGGCTTAGCCCTCCTGGAACATCAACCCTGTTACATATCTTAGTATCATCAGCAAAAAGACATACCTTACCATCAAGACCTTCTGCAATATCACTAATAAAAATATTAAAGAGAATGGGTCCAAGTACAGATCCCTGAGGTACCCCACTGGTGACAAGTCCAAGCTTTGAATATATTCCATTAACTACAACCCTCTGTTTCCTATCACTCAGCCACTGCCTTACCCATTCAACAATATTGGAATCCAAACTTAAAGATTACAGTTTATTGATAAGCATTCTATGTGCAACAGTGTCAAAAGCCTTACTGAAATCTAGGTAATCAATGTCTACTGCACCACCCTGATCTATAATTTTAGTTACCCGATCAGAAAAATTAATAAGATTAGTTTGGCATGATCTCCCTGAGATCCAACAACCCATGTTGTCTCTGATCTTGAAATCCATGTGTTTTTAGATGTTCAGCAATCCTATCCTTTAACATGGTTTCTATCACTTTCCCCACTACTGAAGTAAGGCTTACTGACCTATAGTTGCCCGACTCCTCCCTATTACCTTTCTTGTAAATGGGCACAACATTCACTAACTTCCAATCTTCTGGGACTACTCCTGTTAACAATGATTGGTTAAATAAATCTGTTAATGGTTTTGCTAGTACACCACTAAGCTCTTTTAATAGCTTTGGGTGTATTCCATCAGGTCCCATTGACTTATTTGTCTTTACTTTTGACAGTTGAAATAGAACCTCTTCATCTGTAAACTCACGTGTAATAAATGACTCAGTTATCCTTTTTCTTAGCTTAGGTCCCTTTCCTTCATTTTCATCTGTCAATACAGAACAAAAATATTCATTGAGGCAGTCAGCTAGACCTTTATCCTCTTCTACATACCTTCCTCCTTTTGTTTTTAATCTAACTAATCCTTGTTTTACTTTTCTTTTCTCATTTATGTATCTAAAAAAAGTTTTATCCCCCTTTTTCTCCCTTTCTGCCTAATCTTATAGATCATTTTCTCGTCCTCACCCTTGTTTTTTTTATAATTCCTAAATGCTAACTTTTTGTTTTGAACTATTTTGGCCACATCTGTGGAATACCACAGTGGTTTCTTGATTTTTTTGCTTTTACTGACAAGCCTAATGCAATTTTCTGTTGCCTTCAATAGTGCAACTTTTAAATAATCCCATTTCTCTTGGACTCCATTTAAATTGCTCCAGTCTGATAATGACTCCTCTACCCATATTCTAATTTTAGAAAAGTCTGTTTTTCTAAAGTCTAAAACTTTTGTTTTTGTGTGGTGTGACTCAGTCACTGTTCTTATATTAAACCACACTGACTGATGATCACTGGATCCTAAACTTTCACCTACAGTAATATCTGATACCAAATCTCCATTTGTTAACACTAAATCTAGTATGGCCTCTTTACGAGTTGGCTCCTCAACAACTTGTTTTAGAGACAATCCCAGTAGGGAGTTTAGAATATGTGTGCTCCTGGCACAAGTAGCTAATTTTGTTTTCCAATTTACATCAGGAAGATTAAAGTCACCCATGATGATAACTTCCCCCTTCATTGTCATTTTAGCTATTTCCTCAACTAGTAGATTATCTAACTCTTCAATTTGTCCTGGGGGCCTATAAATCACACCTACACGAGTTACTGTGTGATTACCAAATTCTAACGTAACCCAAACGGACTCTGTGTTTGCCTCACTAACTTTTATTAGGCTAGATTTTATGCTATCCTTCACATACAAGGCCACCCCTTCCCCTTTCTTGCCTTCCCTATCTTTTCTATATAAAGAGTACCCCTGATATTGCTATGTCCCAGTCATTTTTCTCATTATACCATGTCTCAGTAGCAGCAACTAAATCTACACTATCAGTTGCCATTATTGCCACAAGTTCATGGATCTTATTCCGTAAACTGCGAGCATTTGTAGACATGACTCTAAGCTTATCATTTTTTAACACACTTACTACAGGCACCTTCTGTCATTGTTTTGGGGGACAATTGGATTGATGTTTTATGACCCTTTTGCCCCCCCTCCTAGTTTAAATACATCCTAGCAAAACCTCTGAACTGCTCACTGAGAACATTTGTTCCCTTTTGAGAAAGATGCAAACCATCTTTTGTGTACACCTTATCTCCATTCCAAACAAAGCTACCATGAGAAATAAAGCCAAATCCTTGCTCCCGACACCATTCACCAAGCCACAAATTAAAGTCCCTAATACGCATCCGCCTGTCATTCTGAGTGTTATGCACAGGCAGAACTTCAATTTAGACTTTAATTGTTAAGCGTTGCTTCCCTTCATCCCCCGTTTAGGAACATTCAAGTGCCTTAAGAGTGCTTTCAAACCGGCCTGAAGTTCCACTAAAGGGCAATGTCAATGGCAAGATTAACACAAACTCCTAACCAGTCATCTGGTACCTGTATTGGATCCCCTGGTAACCCGACCGTTACCTATGCTAATTCCCTTCCTTCAGCTGGTCAGGAACCATATAAAGGATAAAAGATCAATTTCCCCCTAGTAACTGGACAACACCCAGTCCTGGAGGTACAACACAATTTTATTGGCCACACAATGCTTTTATGAATAACCCCCTGCAAGGGGTGGATCACACAAAACATACAAGGTCCCCTGCCAGGATCCTCACCCTCTCCGGGTCCCTAACACGGGAAGGGACTCTGTTCCCTTTGTTCCCAAAGCCCGCCACTAAAGTTACTAAAACTGCCAGGGGTCTTCTTCTCAAGAGTCTCTGTGCCTGGGAATCTCGGCACGGGAAAAGGGGACTGTCCCTTTGTCTCCCAGGCACGAAAAAGCCCGCTCGTGGGAAAAGAGCTGGTCTCTTTGTCGCTCAGGCTCATGAGAGCCCGCCAAATTCGCCAGTGCCCCAGTTACCTTAGCATATTGAAATTAATAGTTCCCTTCAAGAATATTGCAGCAATTGTATACCACAGATCGATCAAATTGTTATATTTACTCTATTTGATATCTTGTCTCCTGGGATTGCCAGTCTTAGCTTTACTGTGATCCCTTAAGAAACACTACAAGCTTTTTATATTGGGGCTCAGCCTGAAAATCCAACTATATACAAATTGAATATTAACTATTCCTATAAATATTTTTCTAGTTAAAATCATCTATCATCTTATATGGTTTTGGATTCATTTGGTACAAGTTTTTTCTTTATATATTTTGTTTTATACTATTGATAGTCTTATTATCAATTAATATTTTCTAGTTCACCTGTTGACTTCTCAACAGCAATACTTTTAATCAATGTATTAAAGGTTATGTTTTAGTTAAAATGATACTAGTAGGCAAGTACTTCTTTATTGTGCGGTTTGTGGTTTGACACTTGTTGCTAGGTGTGAACATTCTATCCTATCATTCAAAATGAGGGATCAGGGTGGTCCCCGTTTGGGAGGTAAATGCATTCCCTTCGTAGAAGACCTCCCGAACAGGGAGTGGGCATAATAAATGAAAGAATATGGAAAACACACACAATATAAAGACAGGCAATTCACAGACAGGCAGTGGGTCCGCCACAGTACCCAGCTGAAATAATAACCTGGCCAAGAGAAGAACTGGACACCATGAATATCAATAAACTACTCACAAGGAATGGAGGGTCCCACCCAAAGATCTCTTCTGGATAGAGATCTCAAATGTCCTATCTAGAATCTGTTGAAGCCACCCTCCTTTCTTTTACCGCCTTCACTTTCCACATCCTTTCTAGCTCCTATTCCAGTCCTTAGTATTTGTCCACTTTTCCATTGTCATTCTTCTTGATGTTATGGTCACTGGATATTGCCACATCCAATATATATTGACCTGGAAATTTCTATAGAAGATGACAACTTGAAGTATTGTTTACATACTAAACCTACCAATCGTAATACACTTTTACATGCTACAAGCACACATCCCAAAGTTGAAATGATCCTTACCCAAGGCTCAATTCATCAGAGTTATTCACAACAATATCAACCCAGTGAAAAAAGAGACAACTAATGGAAATGACACAGAGTTCAAAGAACGTGATTATGACCCAGTTACACTGTAGGAAGCACTCTATGAAGCACGTAATGTACAACAAAGAGCTCCTAAAGAAATCCAAAATAGATTAGTATTTCCCATGACCTATAATTCTCTCTCCAAAAAATTGGTCTCCAAAATAAGAAAGAACTGTAATATGCTTTCACATGATGACGGCTTACCCAAAGTTTTTAAGCAAAATCCTCTCATATGCTACAAAAAAAAAGAGTCTATGGGATCTACTAGTACGTACTGACCCCACACACAGTTATCAACAGAATAATAGAATTCAAGTACGAGGCAGTACTAGGTGTTTGGGGTGCGTAACATGTGGACATATGATTCCAGCACGTACATTCAGCCATCCACACAGGGAAAATATATTGCATCAATTATACCATTACCTCTAAGAAACCATACATTGTTAACCTGTTCATGTGGACTTTCATATGTTGGAAAGACTGAGACTTGCGAACGTATACGCGGACATAAATCCAGTATCAAAACAGCATACAGTGATGGAACCACTGATAACCCAGTTGCAAGACACTTCCCACGATAATGGACATTTTCTAGTCTCTATGAAATTCACTGCAATTGACCATGTTCCAGAACCCCATAGAGGAGGAGACCGAAACAACCTGTTACTAAACAGAAAAGCCCATTGAATCTCCACACAGGACACTATAGCCCCAAAAGGCTTGAATGAAAATCTGTCATATTATTCATTTGCATAGTTACATAGTTACATAGTTACATAGCTGAAAAGAGACTTGCGTCCATCAAGTTCAGCCTTCCTCACATTTGTTTTTTGCTGTTGATCCAAAAGAAGGCAAAAAAAAAAACACTTTGAAGCACAATTTTGCAACAAGCTAGGAAACAAAATCCTTCTTGACCCCAGAATGGCAGTCAGATTTATCCTTGGATCAAGCAATTATTACCCTACATTGAAAGATTATATCCTTGACTAGTATGCATATAGTAGCTGTTTAAACATCTGTATGGACTTTGATAAAACCACTTCTTCAGGCAGAGAATTCCACATTCTGATTGTTCTTACAGTAAAAAAAACATTCCTTTGCCTTAGACGAAATCTTCTTTCTTCCAGTCTAAACGCATGGCCTTGTGTCCTATGTAAAGTCCGGTTTGTGAATAGATTTCCACACAATGGTTTGTATTGGCCCCGAATATATTTGTATAATGTTATCATATCCGCTCTCAGGCGACTTTTTTCTAAACTAAATAGGTTTAAATTTGTTAACCTTTCTTCATAGCTGATATGCTCCATTCCTTTTATTAATTTTGTAGCCCGTCTCTGCACTTTTTCTAGTGCCATAATATACTTCTTTAGAACAGGTGCCCAAAATTGCACAGCATATGCAATATGGGGTCTTACCAGTGATTTATAAAGAGGCAAAATGATATTCTCGTCCCGATAATGAATGCTCTTTTTCATGCATGACAATACCTTACTGGCCTTGGCCACTGCTGATTGACATTGCGCATTGGTGCATAGTTTGTTGTCTATAACAATTCCCAAGTCCTTTTCGTGTGTTGTTATCCTTAATTCGCTTCCATTAAGGGTATACGTTGCTTGTGTATTCTTTACGCCGAAGTGCATAACTTTTCAACATTAAATTTCATCTGTCATTTGAGTGCCCAGTCCCCCAGTCTATCTAAATCCCTCTGCAGCAAAGTAATATCTTGCTCACATTGTATTATTTTACAAAGTTTTGTGTCATCTGCAAACACTGAAACATGACTTTCAATGCTGTCTTGAAGATCATTTATAAACATGTTAAATAGAAGGGGTCCCAGAACAGACCCCTGAGGGACACCACTTGCCACCTCTGTCCAGCTTGAAAATTTACCATTAATGACAACTCTTTGTACTCTGTTTTTAAGCCAATGTTCTACACAAGAACAAGCATTTTTCATCTCGACCGATTTCCTTGAGTTTGAACACTAATCTATTGTGTGGAACTGTATCAAATGCCTTGGCAAAATCCAAATAGATCACATCCACGGCAACACCCTGATCTATACTTTCACTTACTTTTTCGTAGAACGCAATCAAGTTAGTTTGACATAACCTGTGCTTCATAAAACCGTGCTGATTTTTGCTGATAACCATGTTCTTCTCAAGGAATTCTTAAATATTATCCCTTAATAGCCTTTCAAATATATTCCTAGCCACAGAAGTTAAACTCACAGGTCTATAATTTCCAGGCAAGGATCTTGAACCCTTTTTGAATATAGGAACCACATCTGCCTTCCTCCAATCCTCCGGAACACTTCCTGAAAGAAAAGAATCTTGAAAGATTAAAAACAGAGGTTCACTTATTTCTACACTTAGTACCTTAAGTACACGTGGATACCGTCAGGCCCTGGAGATTTGTTTATATTAACTTTCTTTAGTTGCTGCAGCACCTTGTCTTGAGTTAACCAATTACAATTATTCTGCAAGTTTTTAGTAGCAATCATTTGTACATCTATTGCCATGGGTTCTTCCTTAATATATACGGAGGAGTAATAGTTATTTAAAATTCCTGCCTTTTCCTGGTCTTCATTAACCAACACCCCTGTTTCAGTTTTTAGTGTACCTACACTTTCATTTTTGGCTTTTTTAGAATTTATGTACTTAAAAAATGCTTTGGGGTTGGTTTTGCTCTCTTTAGCTATCATTTTTTCATTTTGAAGTTTAGCAAGTCTAATTGCCTTTTTACACGCATTATTTGCTTCCTTATATCTTTTATAAGATGCATCCAATTTGTCCGATTTAAATGCTTTAAATGCCCTTTTCTTATTTTTAATCTCTTATTTTACTTCTCTACTAAGCCACAATGGTTTTAATTTGTTTCTTTTATATTTATTTCCCAATGGTACATACTGAGAAATGTACCTTTCTAATGTTTGTTGGAAGATGATCCATTTATCCCCACTGTTCTTTTCACTAAAGAGTTTATGCCAGTCAATATATTGTAAAGCTTCCCTTAACTTATTGAAATTGGCCTTTTTAAAATTATATGTTTTAGTATACCCCATGTGCTTTTGTTTTTTTGAGTTTATTTCAAAGGACACTATATTGTGATCACTATTTCCCAAGTGCTCACCTACTTGAATGTTGTTTGTTAAAACCAGGTCCAGACAAGCATCCATTCTAGTTGGTGCTTGTACAAGTTGTGACATGAAGGTGTCATTTAACAAGTTTAAAAACATAATTCCCTTTGCTGAGCTACTAGTACCTCTGTCCCAATTTATGTCCGGGTAATTAAAATCTCCAATAATGAAAGTGTTACCCAGATTTGCAGCTTTCTCAAATTGCTCAAACAACTCTTGTTCCTCGTCAATATTAACATTAGGTGGTTTATAACATATGCCAACCAATAGTTGATTTCCCTTCTTTTCCCCCAAGCAGATATTTACCCATAAAGCTTCCACATTTTCCTCATCGCATTCCATTGGCTTAAGATTTGGCTTTAAATCATGGTTGACATACAAACATATCCCACCACCCTTCTTGTTTTTCTATAAGCCGTGCTTGTAATTTGTTTTTTATATATATTTTAGTCTAAGTCTACTGGGGATAAATTATGAATCTAGAATATTTATTTACTCTCCCTCAATTTTAAATAATTTATTTTGGGGGGGTTTAGAGAGTGATAGTACAATTTATGCAAGTTTGCTAATTCTATGCCAGAATCTCTCCTGCAATATCTTGGGGTTTTGTTAGTATTCACATAAGTATAATTAATATCCCTTATAGGTAAGTACACTGCCAAACACTAATTTACCACATTAGGTATGTAGGTTAAATCATTATATTAGCTGCAACTTTTTCCTGTCCTTTACTATTTGATTTTTTATCTATTAAATGAATGTTTAATTAATAAGTGCTGTTATTATGAATTTTCTTCAATATTTAGGATGTATTATGACACTCCACTCCATATCTCCCTTCCATTTAATTCACTTTAGAATACTATGCACTTTTTTCTCATTAGCACTTTATAATGGTTGTTCGCACTTTAAATAGTCATGCACATTGTAAGATGCACTTTACCATGGACGTTAGCACTTTAAACATCGAGGCACTATATATCTTTTAAAAATTAGTGCACTTTATCATTGTAATTAGCACTCTAAATATCTATACACTTTATACCTTAGTGCACTTTAAAATTTAGTTGCACTTTCTAACACCCTTTATGCACTTTATCTAAAGTACAGGGATTTCACTATATTATCATATGCACCTTATATTAGGTGCACTTTCATTTTTAATAAGTACTTTATACACTTAGTGTACATCTCAACATTACATTGATATAATATTACTGTTTTCATCTTTGGTGTATTATTCTTCTCTAATTATTTAGTGTCTTGGAAACACTTAAATATCTCCTCATACATTTCACTTATACTTTATTCTTATGTATTTAGCCATTTATAAGATTTGTTCACTGTTTATCACAGATATGTTACTATGCAGCATTCCCATAATTGGCATGAATCTGTCCCAGGCGATACCGCGTCGCCATGGCAATGAACACATTGCTGAGACGACCATACCGCATCACGTTTGGGGGCGGAGTTACGCTCACTCAAGTTTTTAATCTTTATTTGTCTCTATATAACTGTATGTTTTAACATTACCTGTTATCCTGATCCTGATGAAAGTCCCGGTTGGGGACTGAAACGTTGATCGCTGGACCCCCAATAAAGAACCTTATACTATACGTATATATAAATATATGTATATGTATAAACACACATATATGTGTGTATTGGCTGGCTAGCACAGTGGTAATGTCACTGCCTTTGAATTCCAATGGCACAACTACACCAGTAAGAGTCTCTGGGCAAGATACCTAACAATATGTATCCTACCCACTTCAACAATATGAGAGTGTGGGAACTATTGATGAGTAAGAAATCCTCATCTACTCTAACACCAAAACAGCTGGTTACACAATACATGAACATCGTCAAGAGGAAGCTAGTGTCACAACTGGAATTAGAGGGACTACAGAAAACACCAACCATGCACCATAAGGAGGAAGAAACCAATACTCACATCCACACCTGGAGAGGATTGCCAAGCTAAATCCCTGCCCCAAGATGGCATAACAACAGATATAAAGAAAATGATCCTAGAAAAGCTAGCAGTCATTGACCAGTGAACAAGACTACCAATGGTCACAGGAAAACTGCCACCAATCAGGCTAAAAGAAAATAAATGCCTACCATAGAGACTACAACTAGAAGCCAAGATAAAGACAACATCGAAGGAAGTTAGCAAGCAGGATCGACTTCACAGTGGAGGAAAGATCAAGGATAGATCCTGGCTACTGAAGAAGTACAAGAATATGCCCATACCAGAGGCACTGGAAAAATCCCCAGACTGAGCAGATACACAAGATAATCAATTTCCTGTTTACTAAAGAACCATCCAAGGTGTATGCACATCTGCAAGATAACCACCATATATACACCCAAGACCCACCCACAGCAGAGACTAAAGATCACACGAAGAAGATCAGTGAGAAATAAGCATCAGTGGCTACTAGACCTGAAAGCAGACCACTGCCTGATGCTAAAACAGGAACCAGTCACCATCACAGTTGGAGATATCAAGCAAAAAGTAGCCCACATGAAGAGTTGGTCAGCCCCAGAACCTTATATGATCCACACCTATTGGCTAAGGAAAATAAAGCTACATGAATGCCTAGTAGCACAAGTGAATAAGCTACTAGCAACAGGCCCCCACCCTGACTGGCTAACACAAGATAGAACAATAATGGTTCATAAATGAACCTCACAAGGGAACAACACTATTTAACTACCAACCAATCACCTGCCTTCCCAACATGGACGGTCTGGTCAGGTAACACAGCATTCAAGATTGATGAGTATATGAGTTAATACACGAGCAATACTCAAATGGGCTAAGATCCTGTGGGACTTTCAGATCCAGACAGGCAAGCAAGTAGTGGCTAACCAACCTGAGATGGTGGTGGTAGACAAGAAACAGAAGACTGCAATCATGGTGGATGTAGCAATACTCAGTAATTATATCAGGAAGAAGGAACATAAGAAGATGGACAAATACCAAAGACTGAAAGAAGAGCTAGAAAGGATGTGGAAAGTAAAGGCAGTAGTAGTCCCAGTTGTGATAGGAGCACACAGGGCTGTGACTATAAAGTTGGGAGAGTGCCTTCAACAAATTCCAGGAGGGACATCTGAGATAGCTGTCCAGAAGAGTACCGTTATAAGGTCAGCTGTACAGATACTGCGCAGGACCCAAGAATGAGGAATAAATCTACAACCCAGGAGGGGTGCAAAAATCAATAAATTTTTTTTAGTTTGTACTCATATATATGTATGTATTCTCAGGTTCTCTACCAGAGGCCTGGGAGTCTAAGGGAGCTGCACAGTTTCTTATTGTAGTATATTCAAGTATTGTATATTGTTTATTCAAGTAACTTATAAGGGTGCTGCTTGGGCCAATTTATACAACATACAAGATCCAGCACACTAAATCATTCACTCAACAGCAATTTCAATGCTCAAGAATGTAATAGTTTTATTTAAAGACGCCTCCCCTAGGCAAAAATAATGGGTATTTAGTTACATTATTTATGTAAACTATTACATCTTGTGAGACTTAAAATAGCTGTTTAGTAAATGAGTGAGTGCGCTGGATTTTGTATGTTGTATGAATTGGCCCCAATGGCATCCTTACAAGTATGCATGTTCAGGTGAGTGCAGCCCTCTAGGTTATATATATACACATAACATATTTATTGTTTGTCATTTTTTCTTCTGACATTGGCCTCAAATTAATGTTAGATAAGTTTAAAAAAAAAAAAAAAAAATTATTTTTGACTAAAATATTTCTGTGACGGTCTGAATAGGTATCACCGTCTAGTATTCCCTTATCCCAATAAAGAATGATGTCACCGGTATCACATAATAATCCACACATGAGCCAAAGCTTAATGCTGGAACAAGACTGGTTTAATAGAAGCAAGGGCATTCAATTTATACAACACCAGACTCCTCCTCTGAAACATTCTAAACTCAATTATCTGCTGGCCAGAAAAGTTAACAATTTAAAATTTTTTATAAATATACTTTATGCATATCAAAACCACATAAAAACCATATCTCTGGGTAGCGGGAGGTTCACGAAAATCCGTTCTGTACTTTCCGAACTGCACCGTGTGGAAGTTTGACCGGCTCGCCACAAGGTTGTATCCGACCAAGAGTTCCACAGAATTGGTTCAGATAGATTTTCACTGAAACCGCCATTGATAGAGTAAAGATGATTCGTGGAGAATGCTCCTCTCATTCGTCTGTTTGAAACTCCCGAACACCGTTCTTCTACCATATGTGGAAATAGTTCATATGGGACTTCCATAGAGACCGGGTGTTCGTGCGAATGCCATGCCTAAAACTGTTCCAGGCACTCAACGATCAAGTCCCACTGGCCTCGTTCGGGAGTTAAGATGGCCGCCTTTCATTGTTTTCACCACGTGCGTTCATATGCACAAAATGGCGGCCACCTTGGAATTAACTTGTGATTTTTGTGTAGTTACACAAGGTTCTATGTTCTAATTGGTACCCAGGGTGGTCTTCGTTCGGTAAAACAAATATTTTACCGAACAATGAAAAATAACGAAATGATCCAAGTGAATAAAACAGTAGGGAGTGGAAACAACCAAACGGGTTGTGGGAAATCCTTCACAATTTCTATATTGATACATTGTTTTGAAAAATATTGATTTGATATATAATAAAAAAATGTTATGTACAATATGTTTTGATATTTTAATATTTTGAAAAAAATATTTTAGAAATGTATCCATACAATTTGAAAAATGCATCAAACATACTACATAATTTGAAAAGCTTATCTGAAAATAAAAAGATCATTGTTTGTATTATTGATTTAATTATGATTTACATTTAAGTAAGAAACATTTTGCAGCAAGACTAAATCAGTGAAATTATTAATTATAAGGAACTGAAAAGAATGATGTGGCACTTTCCTATCAAATAAACACGCTGAAATAATGTACACACGTTAGACACAATGTGGTCTATTGACAGATTCAATTTGCTTCCATAAACACTCCTCTAATGATTGGACTGTGTTAAGAGGCTTCAGCAATGCTAATTTAGAAATAGTACAGCTATTAATGGCTAAATCTAAAGCTCACTTCGAAATACATGAGTGCCACAAAATGCATGTTAAAAGACACATTTAATATTTTATACAGATTGAGCTATCTATTCATATGCTAAATAGTGCTCAGATGAGTAGTATTTCCCATCTAAAATTGGAAACCGGCAAATCCAAGTTGTGCTTCTCTGCCTTTATTATTTTTTTTTGCAACATTTTAGATTCTAGAATCAGTTCTCCTAAAAGCCTGTCTATTAAGTAGTTAGTACTTTGTAACACAAAAAGGATGGTGGATGCAGATAATTAACTTCGACGATAAAACAAAAATATGGTAGGAAAATCAAAAGATTTTAATGGAATAGGAAAAAGCATATAGTTACACAAATAGGAAAGTGGATTAAATATTTATAAAAAAAACAGATATACATTTATAATTTTATTTCATAGTAAATAATAAAAAAAAAGATAGAGGTAAGGGCTGCGCTAGTATACAAGAAATAATATGGTAAAAATTGAATATGCCAAAATGAATAGACAGCAATAGAAGGACCTAGGTATAATAGTCTCTATCAAAATACCATAAAAAAAGTAGGTAAAACAAAGTCCATCCAATTGTTTAAAATGTTCAGTAGAGATCAATAAAATACATAAAACCGTCTCACTGGTATATGGATGGGGTATGTGTACAATCCTCAGGAGTTGATCCGTCCAGGTTGTAGGTAGTCTGTATATGTGAAGATAAAAAACACGACAAGCTTCCAATGGTATAATATTGTAGCTCTAAAGGTAAAATAAATAAAAAGGAGGATAGTACACTCACATTTGGTGGAGCTAAGGCCAACTCTGGGATAAAGGGCGCTTAGCAGTATAATCCCCGCTAGAGGATATACTGGAGAAGTGGGTCTGTCCGTCCGACTTTGATTCCGTCGTACTCCTCAGGAAATATATAAAAATAGCAATAGTGCTCTCAGTAGGAAAAGTAAAAGGAAAATTTAAAATAAAATAAAATATACTCACAATGGTAGAGCAGAAAATACTACTCTATAGACACAGCACTGGTGGAATAATCCCCACCTCTGGATTGCTTGAAACAGGATACAGTAAAACGCCAGGAAAAATAAAGAAAAGTGTATATACAATAAAATAGGTATAAAATTGGTCCTATAAAAAAGGTAACCAAATAAAACTTTTTATTGCTTAAAATACACAATTTAAAACCAATAATGCATTTCACCTTTAAGGATTTATCAAAAATGATAATAGACATTTTACCATGACTTGAGCGTGAGTGGTATAATCCCCACCTAGGATATCTTGGAGTAAAACTCAGCAGGAAGGATAAAATCAGGATACCAAGCAAAAATAAGTAAATAAAATAAAAGATAAAAAAGTAAAATGGCACAATCAAGGTGTATTAAAAGTAGCCAAAATACCTTTATTAAGAATACAGAATAAAATATTAAAATACCCACAACGCGTTTCACCTATTATGACTTTCTCAAGTGGAGACAAAACCTTTCTCAAGTGGAGACAAAACCATTTACACTAGAGTTGGTTCAAGCTCTACTGCACGTGAGTAGGACTATATTATACTCTGTTGTCATACCACCTTTACTAGACGTACTGCCCTATCATCTGTCTTTTCTTTCCACATACGGATAAAAAGACCAACACTTCTCTACGTATCCCATACGCGGGGATTGTACCGCTGTATGCTATCCCCCTAGAGCTAGTTTAGCACGACTACACGTGAGTAGGACCACCATAGATCTCTTCTTCCTGCTATCCAACCTTTTTACTAGACGTATTTGCACCATTATCTTCTTCTCTCTTTACATACGGATCCTGGAAAAGCTGTCTCCATTTGATCCACACAGAGAATATCCCTCTACATAGGCCGTTGATGCCCCATCAGGCTCCACTAAAGAGTTTGTTATATATTACTTTGGACTTGATTTGAATATTACTTTGGACTTTGTTCATATTAGCTGGACTACAGCCAGCTTTGAAGCAACTTTTTTTGTCTTGTTTTGTGTATTACCTTTGTATATAAGGCTTAGAGGGAGTCCTATCCCAAGGTTTGCTGCCTTCTACTTTCAATATTTATAGTATTGGTTTATATTAGCGCTGTTCCCTTTGTCTTGTACCTGCCCACAGGCATGATAAAAAAAATAAAGTAATGTGATAACCTCAAAGAATGCCCTCACCAAACAATTCAGGATAACTTACTCCCACCTTCTCTTTCTTTATATCCTACTGCTCCTGGCAGCTGGTGATGTCTCTCCAAACCTTGATCCCTCCTCTATTAAGCCACCTGGTGCTAACACCATAAACGACAATAATCTCATATCCATTCCATGTAACTATCACTATAATTCCTCCTTTAAATCTGCCCTCTGGAATGCATGCTCTGTGTGCAGCACTGTTAAATCAAATTCCATCCATGAACTATTTATCTCACACTCCCTAAACCTACTTGCACTAACAGAAACATGATACTGCTAGCCCTACCTCACTATCCTTTGGTGTTCTTTACTTTACCCACAACCCAATACAAGCTGAGAGTAAAGGTGGCGGTGTAGGATTCCTGCTTTCACCCCACTGCTCCTTTAAAACTCTGCCCACGCCCCCTTCCCTCTCTTTCCCATCATTTGAAATTCATTCAATTTGCCTTTTCAAACCCTGCTCTGCTAACATTGCTGTTATTTATCGTCCCCCTAGTTCCCCTCTCCTCTTCCTTGACCGCTTTGCCACTGGCTACCCTACTTCCTATTTTCTAATATTCCATCCCTATTCTCTGGGACGTCAGTATTCCCATGAACCCACCTTTGACCTCAGCAGCCTCTAAACTACTTTCAATTACTTCCTCCATCGGGCTATCGCAGTAAGCTAATTCTTCCACCCATGTAGCTGGCAATACCCTCAACCTCATTTTCTCTTATGCATGTACAGTATCTAATATCTGCAACACTCCATTTCCTCTTTCTGATCACCACCTCTTCTTGTTTGCTCTTGAGTACCCCTGCATCCAAGAACCTCAGCCTAACCCCCTCTCAACCAAGGAGGAACCTTAATTCTATTGACCTCCAGCAGCTGTCAGCTGATATTGATTCACAACTGCTATCCAACCTTTCCCTCTCCTGTCCCTCTGTGGCCATCTCCACATATAACACTACCCTCAACTCGGCCTTGAATGCTGCAGCCCCGCTCCAAACATATACCTCGAGGAGGACACACCCCCAACCGTGGCATACTAAATCAATACGCTACCTGCAAAGTTGCTCCCATTGTGCTGAACGCTCCTGGAGGAAGTCTCGCACCCAGTCAGACTTCCTCCATTATAGATTCGTATTGTGTTCATACTGCCCTTTCCCTTGCCAAACAGTCATCTCATTAGATCATGCTTTTCCTCTCATTAGATCATGCTCCCGCAATCCCAGGCGTCTCTTTGACACCTTTAACTCTCTTCTTTGCCCTGCTGTGGCCACCCCTCAAACTAACCTTACAGACGATAGCATTGCATGCTACTTTACCGACAAGATTGAACAGCTAAGGAAAGAATTCTACCCACTTTGCCATTTTCTTTCTCTACCACATGTAGTTTATGCCCTTCCTACACATCATAATGTAACTAAACCCCAATAATTTTTTGCCTAGATGAGGTGTTTTTTTATAAAACTAACAAAATCGGTCAGCACCAAAGTAGCTGTTTAGTACATAAGGGAGTGCGCTGGATTTTTATTTTTACTTATTGGCCTCTAGCAGCACCCCATTTAAGCATGTTCAGGTGAGTGCAGCCAACCCCTTGTTTATATATATATATATAGCCAGCTCCTTGGTTTTGCACCCCTCCCTGTCACAGGTACCTCATCTCAGGATCCTATTTAGCCTTGTACTGCAGAGAACTCGAGATGGAAGTATTTCCCTAAGTAAGTAGCTCATTTAGCAGACATTTGGCTGTTAGAGTAGGACCTGCCAAAGATGGGGTACATTGACATTGTGGCAGGCTTATGCAATGTATCATCATATAATGTAACTAAACCCCCATTATTTTTTGCCTAGATTAGATGTTTTTAATAAAACTATCAAAATTGCAACCAAAGTAGCTGTTTAGTAGATAAGGGAGTGCGCTGGATTTTCATTTTTACTGTAGTTATTGGCACCCAGCAGCACCCCATTTAAGCATGTTCAGGTGAGTGCAGCCAACCCCTTGTTTTCTTCCTACACTTTAGACTTTCTCCCCAGCTACTGAACAAGAGGTGGCTGTGCTTCTCCTTTCCTCTCGCCCCACCACTCGATCCTTTCCCATCTCACCTTATCATATCTCTCTCCCCTGTTCTTGGGCCTTCCTTAACACACATCTTCAACTGCTCTCTTCTGACATTGTCCTCAACCTTAAACCTTAAACATGCCACTGGAGTACCTATCCTGAAAAAACCCATCTCTTGACCGATCCTCCCCCTCTACCTATCGTCCCATATCCCTGCTCCCTTTTTCCTCAAAACTTCTGGAAAGAATTGTCTTTACCCGTGTATCTCGTTTCCTCAATTCCAACTCTCTCTTTGACCCTCTTCAATCTTCAAACTTACAAAACCCGGCAAGGTATATAAAAATAAAATTAAATATTGAAGATTATTTAAATATGTTCTATATTGGATAATCACCTCACCCAGCATTGGAAGGGTAGGTTTTACAGTATATTGTTTCTCACACAATATTGGTTTTATAGTCATCCCACAACTAGCTATTGTTTTTCCTTGTATATACCTGCCTATAGGCGCCTGTCTTGTAGGTGGAGCCTACTCTGCCTGTTAAAAGACCCTTCCCTACACTGTGCAGAAGTGTACCTTGATACTGTATTAGATGTTTAAGTTCTCTTCAAAATGTTTTCCTTGCTCTTAGCCTCAACTCACTGATTCACCCTCTCTCACTGAGCTGCTCTGCTTGCACTGGATGTGTGCCTGAAGTCCCCCCCAGCCAATCAGCAGCCTAGATCCTGAAAGCATTAATTCAATACTTACCTCTGGGATTTTTGAAGACACTGAACATCCTCATGCAAAGCATGAGGACCTCCAGCGTTGTTTCACAAAGTCAAACTCTGTGAAACAGCTGGAAGCACCACTAGTGGCTGTCTGGTAGACAATGTATTGCTTCTGTGGGACTTGAACTCCTGTCTCCCACTTTCTGCCTGTATGCTTGTAGAACCTGCTCTCCTGGAAGATTCAGAGGGTTGATTAACCTCTTAATGCCGGGATTCTATGCTGTGTTACATAAAGTAGGCTTCAAAGCATGTGAGCGGCATAGAATGCCCTGCACATTTGGTTTGTGCAGGAATAAATTCCTGCTTGCACTAGGGAAACTCATGTATTAATTAATACCTGGGGCTCCCCTCTGTCTGCTGGAACCCCAGACTTTTAGATGAGCTGTTTAAAGTGCTGGAAGCCAGCACTGCAAAGTGCTTTTTAAATAGGCATTTAAATGCCTATTACATAGATTGTGGAATGAGCAGGGTCAAATTCCTGCTTACAGCACTAACCCCAGATATCAATGTATACCTGAGGCGCCTCTGAGTTTACTGGGGCCAGTTTTAGTGCCTGCAGACTTTTTGATGAGCTGCTTGCATGATAGGCATTGAAATACCTCTTTAAATAGGTATTTCAATGCGTACCTACTATTCCCAGCACCGAACTCTATATATTCGGCAGGGAAGCCCGCTGCAACCATCTCCTATGTTATATACAGTAAAACCCATTAAACGTGCAATTCATTTCGGCCGAATATGAATTCGGACGAATTTCGGGCAATTCGGACATTAGGGTACTTCGGAATGTCCGAATAGCCGAAGTACCGAGGTCCCGAAGTTCAGAAATTCCCAAATTTCTGAAGTGTTGAAATGCCGAATTACAGTATTGCCTAAGTACTAATATACTTACCCAGTGGAAGAAGAAGAAGAAGAAGACTGTTACACTGTATACTATTTTAAATAAAAAGTATACAAACATAGCCAGGATTCAGCTGTAAGCGTTTGCAACACTTACAACAATCAAGTAACACACATTCATATAAAATGTAAGTTACTTGGCCAGTCAATGTAATGACAGAAATGAATAAGTAGATAACTCCAATGTAGGTCTTTCAGCCTTTTGGTAGATAACACACTAATACCGTGGGAATTAGAGCGTTATCTACCAAGCGGCTGCAAGAGAAGTGCCGAAATTCCGCATTGTCGACATGCCGAAGTTGCCGAAGTTCCGAAGTGTCGAACTGACTGAAATTCTGAAGTGGCCAAGTTCCGAAGTACCGAAGTGTCGAAGTCCTGAATTTCGGAATGCTGAACCAAACCCAAGGTTTTTCCCATGCACATGCCTAAAACCCATTTCTAATATCAGAATTGATATTACGTTACCTTGGGATTAGAGTTTGGGTTAGTAGTGGGGTTAGGGCTAGGTTAGGTTAGGGTTAGTTTTTGGGGTAAGACTATGGTAGGGTTACACTTAGTGCTGGGGTAGGGGTTAGTGTTAGGGTTAGGATAAGATGAGGATTAATGCTGAGTATGTGTTAGTCCTATTGTAGGGATAAAGATAGTGTAGGGTTGAAGATAAGGGTAAGCTCAAGGTAGGCATATAGTTAAAGTTAGTATCAGCATTGCATAATGGGTATGGTTGGTATGGTTAGCGTGGGGACTGATGTAGGGTTAGCATTTACTACGAAAAATGAATATAGATCCAAAACAAATTAGCCTTTTAACAATCAGGACTAATCCATGAATCAATTTAAAATTTTTAATAAGTTTCACTGAATGCATAAACATTATTGTAAGCTAAAATGTGAACAAAAAGGTTTTTTTTTTTCCTATTTTTCAAAAAGGATTTCACACATATTTCTGCCCTTCAAATTTATATTAAATATGTATATGGTCACTTTAAGAGAAAATCTTAAATAACGGTGGAACAAACTGATAACTCAAATTGAAGGTTTTGTTTTGGTCCGTGGATATGGATGTGAAGAATTGTCTCTATCCTTAAGGGGTTATTTACATTGAGTGCTTGTTTTTTGCATAGGTGCTGCCTTTCACTCCCAGGAAGCAGAATCAATTAGTCAGAACCATCCTCTTTAAAGAAAGCTCTTTGACTCATCTAGGACCTTGATGATTTCACAGTCTTTTTTTTGAGTATCTGTTATTTTTGACCTGTCTTGCCTTGACTATGTTTCTGCTTTACAGCCTTTGTGTACTTGACCCTGCCTGTTTACTTTCCTTCATGCTTTGTGTTCCACTCTATTGTCTTGGCTGACTACCAGGCCCATGTAATTGTCCCTGACTTGTTTACTAACATTTCTCTTCTTCCTGCTCCCGACCTACGCCTGTCTAAACTATGCCTTGGTCTCAGTGTTCCTGTTACCTGTCTGTGTCTGGTACAGTGTATTTTTATTATTTGTATTTTTATGCATTTTGCCCCTCTCCTGATTTGTAGCTGTCTTAGTCTAGTTTTGCTATTTCATAGTTCTACTTTTACATTAGCCCATCCACTCCAAGGCCATTTAATACATCTCTTCCTTTCTCTCTGCCTTTGCTTTTGCTTTGTTGCTGTCTCTCCACTTTCTTTGTATTCTCTAACCAACTCCAACTCCAACTCTTCTAAGGGGAGTTGGGTAGAATTACATAAGGGGCAAGGAACAGAAAGGAAATAATTGTATGGTTGAAGAGTAGGGGAAACAAACAAAAGGGGAAAATGGTTTTCAAAAATGCAAAACTCTACATGAACCAATTCCCAGTCATTTTGAAATATGACAAAGTATTGTCTACACAGAAGAGTTTTTGGAAGTTGCTAAGTAATTCAAGCATGTATTGGCAATGGCTAGGATAATAAAATGAAATATATGATGTACAGTGCAATATATGTTGTCTCTTTTTCCCATTTTGAATTATGTGGTCTCCTCTTGTTCAGTTTTCAAACAAAATGATCTGTAACTTAACATTATAGAATGAAGCGTTTGTCTCTTTATAGATTATGTTACCCTGTCACATAAATGATAGGATTCAGGGACATCCTCAAAGTGTTCAAAGACGCCTCCTACCAATGAAGGAATATCACGACAAACATAATTTTAGAAAATTAGCTAGCTACATGTTAATAATGCTATTATGCATACTGCAGCTTGTACGTGTATGAGAGAGTAGTGGGACCACCTGATCGGCAAATATTCCATAAATATTTATCTGTTTAATGTACAAATTGTTGTGTGGTAGAAGCTACAGGATGTTTACGCAAAGTTCAGTACTCACATGGTTTAAAACTACTGTGCAACTATCTTGGACCAGGGTGCATGTGTGGAATATCAGGAATGCCCACTATTAGAGAACATATGTAAAAGAAAAGTTTTAGTTTAGTTTCATCCCATTGGTGGATGAAATGCCTCTATAGTCAAGAGCCTAACTTATTTGGCTCTGGAAATTGTGAGTGTACCTTTCACTTTTTACTACATTATATATTTGTAACAGTACACACTATGCTGTATTTTATATCTATTGTATACAGGGTCCACAGTTAAGAATCATTACTGCCAATAGGACCTATATACTTACATTTAGCAAAAGGAAAATAATATTACTGAGTCTTTGCACTATCACCTTTTTTCTTCTATCTTGGTTTCTATATATTGTGTATAAAGTGACCATACACTGAGGTGATTAAAAGCTGCACCGTTTTTATTTTTTAAGTTTAGCGCCCTTCTTACCTTCTACTGTTCGCTTTTTTAAATTAAAAAGGTTAGCTTGCCTTCCAGCTCTGCTGCCGAGTGCCAATCACAAGGTGGTGGGGCGTAATGAGAGAAGTGAGCACTGACATGAGGGGGCAGGTCATAGTGGGGCATACCCCGCCAATGCACCTCTATCTAAGAGCGCCTGGGTGCTGCGCACCCACCAAGGATTGATTCTGCTCTCATTATAACAGATGTTGATGTATTATTTGTATTAAACAAGTCATAACAAAATAATCAGAAAAAAATTATTTACTACAAAGAATTAAGTATTTATAGTAAACATATAACTGATAGAAACAATAGCCAGGGACATATTAGCCACGAGGCAAATAAGGCATTTGCCTTGGGCGGCATTTTTCAGGGGGGTGGCAAAAAACGCTGCCCCCCAAATGCCCAGGGCAAATGCCTAGTTAGCCTTGCGGCTAACTGACATGCTGGGCGGCACTGGCTGATGGGCGGGCGACTGGCGAGGGAGCACTTCCTCTGAGCTGTCTGCTCAGCTCCCTCGCGCGCCGCAGAGTGAGGCTGGGTGTGTGTGTGTGTCTGACTGTGTGTGTGTGTCTGACTGTGTGTTTGTGTCTGACTGTGTGTGTGTTTGTGTCTGACTGTGTGTGTGTTTGTGTCTGACTGTGTGTGTGTGTCTGACTGTGTGTGTGTGTGTGTCTGACTGTGTGTGTGTGTGTGACTGTGTGTGTGTGTTTGTGTCTGACTGTGTGTGTGTGTTTGTGTGTGTGTCTGACTGTGTGTGTGTATTTAGAAGGTGGGGCGGGGGGAAGGGTTGGGTGGGGTGGCACGGGGGAGAGGGGCGTCTGAGTTTTGTCCTGCCTAGGGCAGCACAAAACCAGGATACACCACTGACAATAGCTATAGATTATTTATAATGGAATAAAAAGTGACTGTCTGCTGAGTGTTTGGCTGTACATTTGGTCCATGTCTCATATTATTAGTAACTATTCGTTACCCAGTAATTCATATTAACCAGCTCCTTCTTTCCTTCAGGACTCTGACACTGCTGCTTAATGGTAGTTACTGTACATCTTTTACCATTGTAAGAGAATGTTAAAATAAACTTTTCAGTTTATTGAACAAATTAATTGTTATGATTGAAAATCCATTAAGTATGCATTATGTAATTATCATATCATCACCATTTGTAGTGTAATAAAACATTGAAGAAACCATGAGATAGCCAGCTGCAAATGGAAAAAAAAAATTGTAAAATTAAATGGTGAGTAGAAAATAGTTGAAGTAATGATCATTTTACATCAGCCTATTAAAGGGACACTCTAGGTCAGAGTTAGGCATCTTTCGGCATGTTTTAGACTACATGTCCCTTAATGCTCTTACTGCCATAATGCTGGCAAAACATCATGGG
>OW240921.1:44929489-44967104 GCA_933207985.1 Pelobates cultripes
TTGTATACACACTGCACCTGGGTGGTCTAAATTTGTATTTTTGAATTGTTCATACATGTCTGATAATCAGGTAACAAAAGGTGCACAAGAAAGAAACAAATGTTTAATCACTGTCATGCTCCCCTTCAATTCAAAACCCAATCTATCAATTGACCTTTACAGTCCAACATATCTGATGGTATGAACCTCTTATTATTTCCTGATCCCCAGGAGTGTTGTGATTGTCCTTGGCTTCTTCTTGTCTCTCACATGCAATTTTTTAATTCAAATTCATTTTGACCATATGAAATCAACCAGATCAATTCTCTTTTAAAATAAACAGCTTTTCCTTCAACACAGCCTTCCCTTCTCTGTGGGTGCTCTTGACCAAGGGGCGCTTCTGACATCTTGCTTCTTATCAACCTCTTTGTCTATATATTTTATATTTGCCAAAAATGTATAATTCCTCTCTAGATTGTGTGATCATGGGCAGTGTAATCTTGCATCAGTGTGTCTAATTATTTATCCCCTGTTTGTATAATTTCCAATGTTATTTTTGCATAGATTATATAGTGCTCTTGATAAGTGATCTATTTAAGTATTGTTAAATCAATGAATCTAGAACACCTTGCTCTATAATAGAAAGTATAGGCAAGAAAATAATAAAGTTGAACCATTAACAAGGCTCAAGTTACAGATTAAAATGAGATAGAAAGCAAGAAGTAATACATCAAATTACAGGCAACAAGGATCCAAAAAGTTGCATTACAGAGTAAAAGTTAAAAAAATAATATTTTAAAACTTAAAGAGCAGAATAAACACAGACCTACCTAGCACAAGCATGTCAAACTCAAAGGCTAGCACAAGCCAAATGAACAAGGTTTAATTTTATGAGGGCCGGAAAAAAACAATTAAAATTTTCATAGAAACGTAGGTTTATTTGAAAAGTTCAGTATAAAAAAAACCAACAGCATCCCCCTCTAATAAAACCCCACCACCCACCTATCTCTAATAAACCCCATGTCCCCCCCCCATCATGGCAAGGGTGCATAATTCATTTTTGCCCTATGGAATATTATCAATTATTTTTGCAGTGCATAAATGCTGCTGGTAGAGGTGGTATTGTCAATATCAAAAGGGGTAATTTGATTGCATGGGAGGTCAGAAGGTTTATAGCCTTAATTCCTCTTTGAAGCTGGGACCCCAACAGAGCTACTCTGTAAGGTATGAGAAGTCCCACATAAGTGGCCTGGATGTCTGGTTAGAATATAAACTAACTTTCTAATTTGCCATATGTCAAGATTCCCTCTTAGATAGTAGGGGGTCATTTAATATGTTAATGGCCATTAGCCTTGTGTTCCAGTATCATATCCAAAAGAAACATTAATACTTACCCACAGATTAATTATTAAGCCTCATCTTTATTTATTTTGGAATGGGATAAGCACACTCTTCTAATCAAGCTTAAACATGATTTGCATAACTTAACCATATGGGAAGGGATTGTGATGTCCGCTACATTGGGTCACAAATAAGGAGCGTGTCATATCTATGGAATAGAAAAATTGTAACAAATTCATAGATGCAATAATTTTTTTCTGTAGCAAGTACATAAAAGGAGATAGAACCAAAAGTTTCCATTTGGATTGATGTTGGTCTGGAACACAAGGGTGTGGTCACTTATAGTTACTATAGTTATGCCTTGTCTCCACCTTGGGGCGTGGCTTGGTAATCCTCAGGGTACATATCTAATGACAAGAAAAAAGAAAGGCTGCGCCAAAAGGAAATAATAAAAAAAATTACTAAAGTTATAAAAGATATAAAAATAAGTTAAAGGTAGTCCCAATAAATATCAGAGATTAAATTGACTTAGTCATTGTTTCCGCTGGTAGAGTGTCTTCTCTGTTTATAGTAGTTCAGATCATCTCATGATATGGAAGACACAAGAAGATAGCACCAATCGTGCGGAGTGTATAAGGTGAATATTAAATAAAATTAAAATATAAATATTACACTCACATTTGGATGAGCTATGGCCAGCTCAGGTATAACTGGCATACAGCGCAATAATCCCCGCAATAATGTCCAACTCTCAGGAGAAGAGGAGAATAAAAACAGCAAATAGTGCTCTCTGATGATACAATGTAACAGTTGATAAAATAAAATAAAATAAAATATACTCACAAATGGAGTGCAGGCCTCACTGCACTCTGGAAATAGTGTTGGTGGTATAATCCCCACCTCAGGATAAGTTTTGGAAAATAAGTAAAATGCCAGGAAAAAATAAAATAAAATTGTGTGTAAAAAGATAATGGCGCAGAAATATAGCCCAAAATCATTTATTATATAAAATACACAATATTATAAAAACTATTAGCGTGTTTCACCACTAGGGCTTTATCAAAATTGAATAATATTAAAACCTGGCAAATGGAGAGTATATATAGGTGCACTGGTACTTTTAAAATGGCGCCAAAATAACATCATTGGTCAATAGCCAATCAGAGTAATGCATTGTACATATAAAAAGTAAAATTTACAATTGAGAATTAAATAATAAATAGAAGTATGTGTAATACAAATACTAAATACCACAATCATTTGAGATAAAAATGGATACAAAACGAGGATTCTAACTTTAAATATAGTGTGATTAAAAATATGGCGCGTCACGTGACTCACACAGCACTATGGGAAATGTAGTGCGCGAGTGACTAATGATTTATATTGACGCCATTTTTAAAGTACCAATGCACCTATATATACTCTCCATTTGTCAGGTTTTAATATTATTCCATTTTGATAAAGCCCTAGTGGTGAAACGCGTTAATGGTTTTTATAATATTGTGTATTTTATATAATAAATGATTTTTGGCTATATTTCTGCATCATTATCTTTTTACACACAATTTTATTTTATTTTTTCCTGGCAATTTACCTATTTTCCAAAACTTATCCTGAGGTGGGGATTATACCACCAACGCTATTTCTAGAGTGCAGTGAGGCCTGCACTCCATTTGTGAGTATATTTTATTTTATTTTATCAACTGTTACATTGTATCATCAGAGAGCACTATTTGCTGTTTTTATTCTCCTCTTCTCCTGAGAGTTGGACATCATTACCTTCCGGAGGACAAGCATCCACATATCCTATAAGCGGGGATTATTCCGCTGTATGCCAGTTATACCTGAGCTGGCCAAAGCTCATCCAAATGTGAGTGTAATATTTATATTTTAATTTTATTTAATATTCGCCTTATACACTCCGCACGATTGGTCCTCTCTTCTTGTGTCTTCCATATCACGATATGATCTGAACTTATTTTTATATCTTTTATAATTTTAGTAATTTTTTTATTATTTCCTTTTGGCGCAGCCTTTCTTTTTTCTTGTTGTATATTTCAAATATAGAGGGTTAGAGGGTTACCCTCCGTAAGGTCGCTGCCTATCCACTGTATTGTTAGCGCTAACCTACCTGTTTTATTTATTCTACATATCTAATGATACTGAAGTGTGTATTGTACTTGCTTGGGGCCACAATCTAATTTTGTGTGAGTCACCATCTTCCTTGCCAGAGACCCTCTGGGCAGAAACTTTCCTTTGAAAACCTAAGGAATAAGTGATTAGGACTTATTATTTCATCCCTGTTAGTGCAACTAATTTGATTGTCAAACTATACAAATAGGGTAAAGGAATTTGCCTAACAAAGGTCGAAACCCTCTTTACTTAAATTACCTCCTAAGTAGAGTCATTCAAACGTAATGGCAAAGCAACAAAAAATAATAAAAAAAACTTTAAACACGATCCTAAAGTTAAAATACAATAGATTTTAGTAAAGTGAAAAAAAAGAGATCACGAGAAAGTGTTCTGTAATAATCAACAAGTATAAAGTGTATTGAAAAATACCTATAAGGGTATAAACAATCCCTATATAAAACCTGTACTGCATGCACAAAACAATATGTATAGTAAAGCCCGAGAAGAGCAAAATGTCCGAGGTGCTCATGATATCAGTTACACAGCGGGCAGCATACAGAACATGTAGCCTTTGTAGGACAATAGGTGAAAAGATAGTCAGAGATAGGTAATAGCCAGTGAAGTTCTATGAATAAGACCCCTCAGTAGTGGTAGTAAACGTGCATCTAGTTGAATGGATAAAACCAATAGCAGCCAAACCCCACTCCCAAACCAGCTGTGCTAATAAACCTCCGTAACTAGGAGGCTATACAGAGAAATGGCTAGAGCTATCCAACCTAATCACCTAGGCTATCTGCTGTTTCATGCCAGCTCAAAGATTCTATGTAGCTTGCCCTGCGTGTTTAACATAAAAAGCTGCAGCTAACACAAATGTATAGACAAACTATTCTCCCCTTAATAGAAATGTGAACTAAAAGAATAAGTGCATCGACACACTAAGTAGTTTTGGCAGTAAATCCTGCCTTTTGTTAAAATTTCCTTTATTAAGTTCTGCCTTTTTCTGGTAAAGAATCAGGTTACCTGAAGAAACTAATTAATGAGTGTTTTGCAATTGCATAGATAGTGTGCTAAGTTGTATTTGTTAGTTTTTTTTTTTTATTAAGTTACCTGGGGGACCCATTTATAAATTGCCTTGGTGGTGACAGTGTTAAAATAGTAATATTTATATTATTATGGTTAAGTGTGGGTGGTGTTAAGTGGGATTTTATATTTTTTTCCAGTCTAGTGCAGACAAATAGTGAACTTTAACCCTTTCATCACCACAACTACATCACGCACACTCTTGAAGTAGGGTGCGTTCATGACAAATTGGTGGCATAGCGGTGATATAACGAAAAGTTTTTTATCTTTTTGTACCAGATTTTAGTGTTGCTGTATTTGTTGGTTAAACCAGGCACTAAAAGAAATTGTGTCTCAATTTCCAAAAGCTAAACTGCATATTTAACATTTACACATCAACAGTTCCCCCCTTCTTTTTTTTTTCTTTGCTATGTTTTATTTATAAATGGGGTACCAGGCGCAATCCAAAACAGCACTAGACCAGCTTTGCTGGGAGAGATCTATTCCCTGTTGGGGAAAACCAAATGAGGAACTATTACAAGCACTAGTGGACTATGATATACAACAAGCAGTGCAAAGTGATGCCTCAAGGAGGAGATACCTGCAGCTTGTGTATGTCATGTGTTGAGATATGGAGATACCTTCGGTTTTTACTTACAAACTGTGTTGAAATATGTGGACACAAACCAAAGAATACAGCTTATCCTTAAATATCAGGAGGCTGAGAGAGAGGTTGCAGAACGCCAAGCTGCCAGAGAGCTGCCAGAGAGCATGAGCTGAAAATGGCAGAGTTGGAAATGTTGACTTTGTCGCCTATGAGTCTTAATTCCAGAGACTCTTTTGCACCCAAACCACGTGCAGAGAATTTTCCAACTTCAGATAAAGATGGTGATCTGTATGTTTTACTGTGCAGTTTTGAAAAGGTCTACAGGCAGTACCAGCTACTAAAGGACCAGTGGGCAAAGGAACATCATCGCTGGTCTCAGAGGTCCTGCACTGGAAGGATTTGCTGCGCTTCCAGCAGAATTTGACCAGAACTGAGGTCTTGCAGGAATGGTACAACCTTACTCCTGAGGTGTACCGAAAGAAATTTAGGACTTTGCAGAAGCGTCCCACGGAGAGTTACGCAGCAGTTGTGGGACACCTGGCGACAGCAGACTACAGGGCTGGAGATTACCACTTTAGAAAGTTTGCAAGATCTGTTAATAAAAGAACAGTTTTTGCAGCTTTGCCCAGCCAATGTACAGGAATGGCTTCTGGACCGGAACCCCAAAACAGCATTGGAAGCGGGCGAGCTGGCAGATTTCAAAAATGTTGGGGTAGATGAAAATATCTCTTTAAATATATTGCTTGGTACTTACTTGAGGACAAAATCCAATTTTGAGTGGAGTGAGTCACCTTTGAAAACCTAAGGAGTAAGTGATTAGGACTTCTGTTATTTTATCCCTTTTGGTTTTATCAGTTGTTTGTGTAACTAATTTAATTGTCATCTATATTTTTGTATGCACTGTGACTATTTTTTGCTTATAATAAATATTCCTTTATTAAGTTCTGCCTTTGTCTGGTAAAGAATGATGTCACCTGAAGAGACTAATTAATGAGTGTTTTGCAATTGCATAGATATTGTATTTGGTGGGTTTTTATTATTAAGTTACCTGGGGGACCAAGGCACCCCATTTATAACTTGTCTTGGTGGCAGCAGTGTTAAAATAGTAATTAAGTGTTCTTGCATAGCAAGACCACTTAATGTTATCTCACATATATATTATTATTATTTACATAGACAAAAATTTACCAAAACGTGCAGATTGTTCCCGATCGGACTGCTATTACTTTGTGGAACGTTTCGCCGAATGGTTCACGGAATATCGTCGTTCTTGTGGCGAAATTTGTCCCATAGGAATGAATGGCAAAGCTAGAGTGGGAGCTGGCAAAAGCTGAAAAATCAGGACATGATTTCTAAACTGCCACCACTCCCTCATTTTCAGTCCCACCTACACAAATCTTATATCAAAACGTTCAGCTATCCCTGCTGCCACTAAACATGTCAATGGCTAAGCCATAGTCCTGATAGTTTTCACAATATAATCATTTGTTTGCAACTAACGCCGTCCATTAACATTCATTGAAACTTCACTCTACAAAGCTCAAATCTGAAGTGCAATTTCTAAACTGCGACTGTGCCTTCATTTTTAATACTTCAGAGACATACTATGCATCAAAAGGTCTGGGTCTTGTGATTCTCATAATATAAAGCTCTTCACTGTAGGATTTATAGTTTTTAAAATACGACCGTTTGAAGATGGCAACCGCCAAAATACTCTGACCTGTGCCAGGCTGCAGCAGCAAGTGATGTCATAGACAGGGCCTTTTGAACACCTGCTAATGTTTTTATAAATATATGGTTTAATGTAACTGTGCAACAACGTTGCAATTAAATGTGCTATATAAATGATAACAGTTACTCCGCCCACTCCAGTTGTAGACTACTGGTGGAGGCAAGAACACTTCACACAATTTCCCCAGAAATTGTAGCTTTTCTAGTATTTATATTATTATGGTTAAGTGTGGGTGGTGTTAAGTGGGCTTTTATCATTATTTCTGGTCTAGTGCAGACAAATAGTGAACTTTAACTCTTTCACCACCACAACTACGTGACAAATTCACCCTCTACTAACCCCCTCTACTAAACCCCAGTCTCCCCCCTCTACTAAATCCCAGTCCCCCTCTACTAAATTTCAGCCCCCCTCTACTAAATCCCAGCCCCCCCTCTACTAAATCCCAGTCCCCCCTCTACGAAACCCCAGTCCCCCCTCTGAAACCCCAGTCCCCCCTACAAAATCTCAGTCCCCTCCTCTATGAAATCCCAGTCCCCCCCTCTGAAATCCCAGTCCCCCTATTGTAAATCCCAGTCCCCCCCTCTACTAAACCCCTACCCCTGTTTAAAAAAAAAAAAAAAAACTATATTAGCCAACATGCAGACTCCCCTCACATTGCTGCTGCCAGTATGCAACTCAGGAGGCCAGCCTCTGATATACTCCCAATGACGCCATCCACACCCTGTGCCAAATCGGATCCTCCCGCTACTCCTAGATACCCCAGGTGGAGCACATTGACGTTACATCGGAATGTGACGTGGTGTTACGCATCTCCATACAACTGCGGGTCCTCCACTGTCCAGCCACGGCCATCGCAACACTAACCGACACACACTCACTGACTGACAGACACACACATTTACACATTCTTGCACACACTAACAAATCATTTTATTTATTGCTGATTGCTCCCTACCTTTGGGAGCTGATGTGGGGCCTCTGCCTGGTCTCACTTCCTGCTCCTCACTGCTCCCTCATGCATGCAGTTTAGAATGATGTTATATTCTGGCAGCCAGCATAACTACAGAGTGCACATGCGAGGGAGCAGTGAGGAGCAGGAAGAACAGACTGCACTCACTGCCGACAGCTTCCAGCTTCCTCTCCACCCAGCCTGGTAAAATTTCTGCCTTAACAGTAAGCATGTACTCGCGGCTCACCTGGTAAATTTAAGCAGAGTAGGCACCTGCAATGTGGGGAGAGCAGGTGCCTACTCTGCCTTAACAGTAAGCATGTACTCGCGGCTCGCTGGGCCGCAAAGGTATTCATTATGGGCCACATGGGGCCCGCAGGCCGCGTTTTTAACATGTTTGACCTAGCACATACACAGACCACAGATAAGCAGAACACCTAACATATGTTCTAAATTAGAACATACCTCCCCATTGATGCTCCCACATCTCTTTCATAGCAAACTAAATACAAAATGCAATGTAACTCTCAAAGTTATTTTACAATTTAAATGCAAAAATAAAAAAAATGTCTTCATTATAACTTTACCTGTGACTCTTGCATATCTCCGTTCACCATATTGCCTAACAGTGCATAATTTCTGTGTTAATTCTGATGACCAACACAGTCATCCCATCCTCTCTTAAGAAGCTGCTATTGTGTATTATTCCATTGAGACAACTTTCATTATGTCATCTGGTTGTCTCTTTACTCCACAGAGCAGGAAAGATACTAGCCTATACGCTTTTCACTATATAATCTCCCTCCACACTCTGCAGGGCCCTGTCATCATTTCTATTGCTCAAGAGTGCTTTCATAGTGAATTGTTGCTCCTGGTATAAGAGACATGCCACAGTCTGGCTATTCGCCTATCTATAGGTATCTGCATTAAGCCCTTGCATCCCTAAGGACTGGTTATTATTACTATTATATATTTTTTTTCATAAAGCACTAACAAATTCTGCAGATCTATTCAATAAGTGGACTAACAGACAAGTATTCACAACAAGACTAATCAGACGAACAGAAACAGAGGGTGTTGAGGGCCCTGCTCAAACAAGTTTACATTCTAGAAGGAGTGGGGTAAAGTGACACAGCATTTAAGGGTAGCATATATTTCATGTACAGGAAAGTAGGTTGATAGAATAGTTTACAATGGAGGCTCTTTGATTGACACAATTGTAGGAGAGGAGAAAGGTGGGTTAGCAAGGTGTGGGGAAGAAACGCTAATTACCGTTTGATTGATATGCTTTCCTAAGTCAGTTTTCATGGATTTTTTTTGAGGGAATGGAGGCTCAGTGAAAGTCTAATGTAGCAGGGAGGGAGTACAAAAGGAACGGTGCAGTTCTAGAGAAATCTCGACGTTAAGCATCAGAGACATGAGTATGAACAGAGGATAGTTGCAGGTCTTTGGCAGAACATAGGGGCCTCACCATACTTGTGTGTTAATGAGGATAGGTAGGTAGGAGCAATATTATATAGAGATTTGTAAGTAAGTATCAGAATTTTAAACTGAGCCTTATATCTTATGGGAAGCAAGTGTACCGACAGACAAGGGGGTGGGGGGGGCATGTGAGGTGTGGGCAGACAGGAAGATGAGCCTTGCCACCACATTCATTATAGACTGTAATATGCTGGGAATGCATAAGACCAATTAAAAGAAGAATGCAGTAGTCAAGGTGAGAGAATAGTGGCATGGGCTAGCACCTTAGCTGCATCTGGTGTTGGGGACAATACAAGCTATGGTTTTAAGATGATGGCAGGATATGTCAGTTGACTGGACATGAGTGGTTAAGGAGGGGTTGGAGTCAAGGAAAACACCTACGCAGCGAGCCTGTGAGGTAGAATTGATGGCAAGCAGATATGGGTATAGTAACACTTAAGGGAGAAAAGATAAGTTCTGTTTCGGCCAATTTAATTTTAAGGATGTAAGCAGCCATCCAGTTAAAAATAGCAGAGAGGCAGTCAGACAAATAAATCAAGAATTACCGTGAGAGGACAGATAGATTTGTGTCATATGCATAGAAGTGATATTGGAAGCCAAATTTGCTAAGGAGTTTTCCAATGGAAGCAGTATGAATTGAGAACAGTAGGGCACCAAGGTCAGAACATTGAGGAACACCAACAGAGAGGGGTTCCAAAGAAAGAAGTGAAAGAGCAAAAAAAGGAAACACTGTAAGAGAGTAATGCTGGAAAAGGAAAGATGAGAACCGGTAAAGAGCAGTCTCATAGAACAAGTTTACTTAGGCTGAGATTAAGTTGTTTATGATTGACAGTGTCAAAAGCAGCAAAAATGTTAAGGAGAATTATAGAACACTAGATTTAGCAGCAATTAAGTAATTGGTGACAGAGGGATGAGAACGAAATCCAAACTAAAGAGGGTCAAGCAGAGAGTTGGATTCATTAAATTGGTAAATCTTGTGTACACAACTCTATCAAGGATCTTAAAGGCAAACACTAGTAGAAAGATAGGACCATAGTTAGATGGGGAGTTAGGGTCAAGGTTGGACATTTTTTAGTCTTAGGGGTGAAATACATATGCCAGATGAAAGGGAGTGAGTGAATATTTTAGTGAGGGGCAGAGCAAAAGAAAGAGACAAAGTGCAAATGAGATGTGAGGGAATAGGATTGAGAGAACAGGTGGTGGGGCAGGAGAACCGAAAATAGACTTCTTTTGGCATAGTGGGTGTGAGCGATGATAGAACAGAGAAGGGAGAGGGGTTGGGGAAAGTATTGGTAGGGGTACTAGAGAGATTAGAGAGATTTTTCCTGATCATGGAAATCTTTTCATTGAATTGTGTTGCGAGAAGCATTTGCATTCTCAGGAGAGTTTGGTTATGAAGGTATTGAAGTAATGCTCTGTAGAGGAAAAAGCCAAATTGAACAAGCATAGCATGGGTTTAATATAGAAGAAGTGAAAGCAGAATGGGACTTTCTCCAGCAGCATTTAGCAGTTCTGGAGCATTTTTGGAAGTATTGGGTCAACTTATTGTGACAAGGTTGTAACTGGGGTGGCTCATAATGTTTAGAAGTAGGAGGTACCATGATATCTATTCAGAGGATAGGGTAAAATTGTAGATGGAGTTTGAAGAGTTAGGACAGTTGAGGTTTGAAATATGTAAAGGAGAGTTTGGAGGTTGGTGGGAAAAAAAAATCACTGTACGTCAAGACAGTGGTGGTTTCTGCAAGACTCTTAATTTTAATTTTCTGGTACTGTCTGCTGAAAATGGTGCTAAAAATGGTCAGTGTGTTAGGGGATAGTTTGGAAATTGAGATTTTCTCTTGTTTTCAGGTATACACTAATCCAACTCTAAAGCTTATTAAATATAGAAGTTTATAGAAATAAATGTGATTTAGGTAAATCATTTGTTCATATAATGCTTCTGTCTATCTAAGCTAATATGTAAGTATTACAGACATTACTTACTATTTTTGTAGATGACAAATGGAATTTACCATAACAATTTACTGTGTAATTGTATAAGGCTTTTATCTCTTATTCTGTGAAGTAGCTTTAGCAGTTATGTAAGGCTGAATTGCACTCTGGGGTTTGCTCTGCACATTAATAGGTTGGATAATCCCGTTTATAATGTCACTATACCTTGTTACTGGAACATTGACAATTATTTTGTTAATAATGTAAAATATTGTCAAAATCGTATTTCAGTAACAATCATAGTCCCTTTTCATTGGCAAGCTTTGGCACACACTCTCACTGTAATCCCTATATTCAACAAGCTGAAATATTTGCTTTTATGCTATACATAGTAAGCACTATTCAGTAGAAGATTCAGAACCAAGTAAGAGACAGCCTTTTGCCAATTATCTTCTGACAGCTGGAAAGACTGTTAGGATCATTATCATCATTCTGTCTTGTGCTTAACCACATCCTAACATTTATAATATTAAGGCACAGAATCTAGTGATCACGAGACATTTACAAAATGTGTTTCATCACCATTACGGCAGCATCTGTCATTTTGGAAACATTTAATATCCAGAGTTGTCCAAAGTGCTCATTATAAAGGATGACAATCATCAGAATTAAATTACAGTATTATTCTAACCTCCTATCAGTTCTCGTTTTTATTAACACTCGGAAAACTTATGTTGAACCCTTCATGACAGAGTTATATTGTATATGTATCTATTTCCATGATCTTAGCCTTTGTAAAGCTCTGACACAGTTAAACAATTATAGAAACCTTCCTTTTGTAAAAAATAATGAATATTAAAAAGAAGCAAGTTGGTGGCATTGACCCTATATTATAAGATTTGCAAATTACATCATAATCCAGTTAAGGCCAGGCACAGACAGGGCAAACATTGCAAATAAAGAGTATAATTCGAAGCATGGCATCCTCTTCTCTGAATGCTTTCTCTATTCTGACTGGGCAGGGAACTAAGATGGAGGCTCCTAGCTGTAGGATAAAAGGTGTGGATTTCAACACTTATTTTTATTTTTTATATCCCACAAACAGAGTTGGATTACCACTTCAGCAACATAGGCTGTTTGCCCCTGTTTGGGCCATCCTTAAGTCAACAGAGAGTTCATAAATTATCCCTGCTCGACCCTACACCCCCTCACAACATTGATGGAGAGTTGTTGTCTGTACCTGTAAGCCACCACACACAACCACAGTCAGAAACCACATGCACAACGCTCCACACAACTCCCCACGCTGCTTCTTTGTCAGGGATCTTACCTGGAGTGGGAGTACGACACGCAGAGTTAAAGCACCCTTTGCAATATGACACAAGCCAAGGGGACTCAATGCAGAAATCCCCAAGGCTGTGAAACAGTGCACTGGGGCTGATAACCAGTGCTTCCAGGAACGCAGTACAGGCAAGGGCAAATCCAAAGAGAGTAGTCAAGGTCAATATCAGTAGTCAGGACAGGCGCCAATCAGGCAAAAACGGTAGACGAGCAGAGGAACAAAACCAGGAGTCAGATGAATAGCAGTGGAACAGGAACAGGAACGACGATCTGACAACAAGCTACCAACAAGGCAGGGTTTATATAGGCTGGTAATTGCCACTATCAGGAAACCAGGAACAGGTGTGCAGAAATAGGGATCTCAGGTTTCTTTGAGACAGATTCCTGCAAGACCTCAGGAGCAACAACCGTAGGAGGGTGAGGATAAGTCAGAGTGGACAAGCAAGGACAGGCAACATGTTGGCAGACAGGTATCATAGGATATGCAAGAGTGGTGCCCAAACGGAGAACCTGAGGCCTAGATGGGCGAATAGGACAAAATTATATTAAATGTCCCCTATCCCCACAATAAAAACATAGTCCATGTGCCCTCCTTCTTGCCCTTTCTTGAGATGACTGACGGAGCAAGACCAGTTCAATCTCCATAGGTTCCTCGACCTTGCCAGATGAAGACAGTGTCTCAGGCTCTTTGGGAGACTTGGAAGTGGTAGAGCTTGCAGTAACACCAGTCCAAGTGGAAGGGGCAGTATAGTCCATCTCCAGTCCAGGTAGCAATATATGTAAAGCAACAGGTGGTGATCTAGGTACATAGGACTTGTGTCCTGTTGCATTGTAAACCCAGGGACCGAATAAATGACTCCCAGGAATCCAGGATTGGGCTTTTGGTGATTAACAGCTGGTGGGCCCAAATCTTAGCGTGGTCATACCCTGAAAAGAAGCCTTACCCAATTATAGTGACAGGAAAATTATATACTCTTTGGACTTATTGTCACTTTTGATAAACATTTCTGTCATCTTTTAGGGATAATTAGTTTTCTTCTATTTGTACAATAATGTTTGTGCTCATTTACAGCTTTTGGGTGCTACCTTTCATTTGTTCCTTACATTTTTTTGACTTAGTCATATTTCTAACATGCAGTCAAACATGACATTCATCAAACCGCAGTTCAGGTATTTCAACTGTTGCAGCTCAACAAACCTAGTCCAATTAATGAAGCCCTTGATTAGTTGCATCAGGTGTGCTTCAGACACCTGTTTTGCAAATGTGTGCAGTTGTGAGCAGGGTCGGACTAGGAAATAAATTTGGCCCGGGCATTTGTTGATCACAGCAGCCTACTGAGAAGGGGAAAGGGGCAGAAAGGCTGTGTTTTCGCATCACCCATGACTAGTATGCCCCCTCTCAAAGTGAGCATATTGGTTCAATGCTCTAGCAAGAGAAAAAGACCCTGTAGTTGCTCTGCGCAGCACAAGCATATTTAATAATATGATTGGGCTGTGTTTGCTTGTAACTTGTCTGTGGTGTCTCCATAAGTGAGATACTAGAGGACAAATGGGCCAGGAAAGCATATTAGACATGTGTTTGGAGCCTGCTTGTGGGATTGCGTGTGTGTAGAGTGAGCTGGTTGTGGTGTGGTACTGTGTTAATAGGTCGGTTTCAGTGTTGTATTTGTGGTGTAATATGGGTGACTAGAGGCTGTAGAGAATGAGAGAGTGTGTGGGACATAGTGTGTGTTTAGGGGATGTAGTAAGTGTGTGCATACCTGCTGTAGTATACATACAAAAACAAGATGGAGCTTCTTAAAATGGCAATGAAACAGATATTCTGGAAAATAAAATATAAACAATAGCGCAATACAGTAGTGCAAAGGAAATTGGAAATGTATATACAGTAGATTTTTCACTCACAAGCCTGGAGTCATAATCTCATATGACTCGGATGGTGTATGCCTTTGGACCATTTCAGGATGCCCAAATCCTTCTTTCAAGCAGGATTCCGTTTATCTTCCCCTTTAACCAACTCACAGACAAAAGTGCCAGGTCAGTGGTAAATTTCCAAAAGGGTGATGCTTTATTCAAAATAAAAACTTATAATAAAAAATGTTAAAATAAATTCAAATATAACAATTTGTGGTTTAAATAGGGCTATATAGTCCTTAAAAATCGCCAAAACGCGTTTCGCCTGGTAAAACAGGCTTCCTCAGTCGGCTTTTTTTCACTGTTCAGTCTTTTTCCAATTTTTAAAAGTCCGTTTGTTTTACCTGCTGTAGTGTTTGCGTGTGTATAGATGATGTAGTGTGTTTAGGGAATGCAGTATGTGTTTGCTTGAAAGAAATCTAGGGGATTCAGAGAGTGTATCTCAGAAATGTAGAGTGTGTGTAGGTGGTGCAGTGTATGTGTAGGGGATCTAGTGCATGTTTGAAGAACCTAGAGTGTGTATAGGAGATCTAGTGTAGATGATTCAGAATGTATATAGGCATCTAGTGTGTGTGTGTGTTTGTGTGTGTATAGATGATCCAGGGTTGGGTAAGGGATCTAGTGTGTGTCTGAAATGTAATGTGTGTAGTGGTCCAGTGTATGTGTGTGTGAGGGTGCTGTAATGTAGCGGTACTTACCTTACCCGGGGGCCGGCCGAGGTCCTCACTTCCCGCCGCACGCGGCTCTCGAATCAAGGCGGGCACGGACCGCGAGATGCGGTCACGTGTCCCGCCTAGCTCCAAGAGCGTGCCGCGTGTCTTGCTCGGCACGCTCTTAAAGGGGCAGTGGGAGCCAAAAGATGAAATGTGCTCCCATTGGCCCCTGTCATCCCACATTCCCCAGACACTCACATTTTGGGGACGTGGATATGACAGGGGCCAATCAAAGTAAAGTTTAGGGTATTTATACTTACCTCTCCCTTAACTCCCTGCCCTATCGTGGTTTCTGTTTCAGTTCCCTTTAGCGCTTGTTGTGTTCAGTTGTGATTTTCGTGCTTGACCTTGACTTTGTATCTGACTCCGTTTATATGCCGGCTTACTGACTACTGTGTACCAGACTTGGCTAGTTTTTGTTCTCGCAGTCTCTTTGTTCCCTTGACCTCGGCTTGTTCTTGACTCTGTCTATTCTCTGCTATACGGCGAGTCTGGCCATTCTAAGGTTCGGTAAGTCGTATCTGCTCTATCTGTCGATTGTTGAACTAAATCTTGCGTGTAGGGGTAAACTACCGTGACATGTAGTGTGTGTGTGTATATATATATATATATATAAAAACTTACTATTTCTGGCACTCTTCCCCAACAAAATCTTAAGCACAAAAATTCGGACCAAGGTGCTTTCTCAGTGCAAAATATATAATCCAGAAAAATGAGAGCACTCACTGGGTTTATACAAAATGTGTATTAAATTTTAGACAAAATACATCAACGTTTCGACCGTCAAGCGGTCTTTATCAAGATCTTGATAAAGACCGCTTGACGGTCGAAACGTTGATGTATTTTGTCTAAAATTTAATACACATTTTGTATAAACCCAGTGAGTGCTCTCATTTTTCTGGATTATATATATATATATATATATATATATATACACGCCTCTCACACACACACAGCAGCCCCCACACTGCATTCCTTACACACACAATACTTCCAAACACACACATTTTTATATATATATATATATATATATAAACAGTATCTCACAAAAGTGAGTACACCCCTCACATTTTTGTAAATATTTATTATATCTTTTCATGTGACAACACTAGAGAAATGACAATCCGCTACAATGTAAAGTAGTAAGTGTACAGCCTCTTTAACAGTGTAAATTTGCTGGCAACAGTCCAAATTGGGCCCAAAGTGTCAATATTTTGTGTGGCCACCATTATTTTCCAGCATTGCCTTAACCCTCATGTGCATGGAGTTCACCAGAGCTTCACAGGTTGCCATTGGAGTACTCCTCACAGCACTAGTGGATGTTACAAACCTTGACATCACAGCGCTAGTGGATGTTACAAACCTTGCGCTCCCCCACCTTCTGTTTGATGCTCAATAGGGCTTAGGTATGGAGACATGCCTGGCCAGTCCATCACCTTTACCTTTAGCTTTTTTAGCAAGACAGTGGTCGTCTTGGAGGTGGGTTTGAGGTCGTTATAATGTTGGAATACTACCCTGCGGCCCAGTCTCCGAAGGGAGGGGATCATGCTCTTCTTCAGTATGTTACAGTACACACTTGTCTTTGTACTCCTCACCTGGTTGCCGCCACACACACTTGACAACATCTGAATCAAATAAGTTTATCTTGGGCTCCTCGGACCACAGGACCTGGTTCCAGTAATCCATGTCCTTAGTCTGCTTGTCTTCAGCAAACTGTTTGCGGGCTTTCTTGTGCATCATCTTTAAAAGAGGTTTCCTTCTGGAACGACAGCCATGCAGACCCCTTTGATGCAGTGTGCGGCGTATGGTCTGAGCACTGACAGGCTGACCACTCTTCAACCTCTTCAGCAATGCTGCTAGCACTTGTACTTCTTTTTCCCAAAGACAATCTCTGGATATGACGCTGAGCACGAGCACTCAACTTCTTTGGTCAACCATGGTGAGGCTTGTTCTGAGTGGAACCTCTCCTGTGAAATCGCTGTATGGTCCTGCCCACCATGCTGCAGCTTAGTTTCAGGGTCTTGGCAATCTTCTTATAGCCTAGGCCATTTTTATGTAGAGCAACAATTCTTTATTTCAGATCCTCTGAGAGTTATTTGCCACGATGTGCCATGTTAAACTTCCAGTGACCAGTATGAGAGAGTGTGAGAGCGATAACACCAAATTTAACACACCTGCTCCCAATTCACATCCGAGACCTTGTAACACTAACGAGGCACATGACACCGGGGAGGGAAAATGGTTACTTGGGCCTAATTTGGACATTTTCAGTTAGATACATTAATGGCTGAGTGTTGAGCTATGTTGAAGGGACAGCTAATTTACACTGTGTGACAGAGTCTATGGGAGGGTAATAGAAGGAAGGTATTTAGGACCCAGAATCCTCCATATCCTGTACTCATTCACCTGCCCAATTAGCAACTGCTGAGGCTTTAATTAGCAGGTCTCAGAGCAGAAAGAGAAGAGATACAATCTGACCTGCAGAGAGCAGGTCTGTGCAGAGCAGCACCAGAAAAAGTGCTAAAGGTTGGTGAAACCAATGTTTATTTTGTTGATTTGTTTAGATTATTACCCTGGTTTAGTAACGGGAATTACTTTATGTTTAGTAAGTGCTTAAATTTGAGCTAGGACTTTGTAGATTTTCCTTTCTGTTTTGCTGCAATTTTGAACAAACTGATTGCTGCATGGATTTTGGTGCACAATGTAAATAAACCACACCTTTTTTGCATAAGAGACTGTTGTTCTATACCTGTTACACTAGAGGACTGTGTTGCTTTGCCCATAAAGGTCACAACTGTTATACAGGTTGTACACTTACTACTTTACATTGTTGCAGTGTCATTTCTTCAGTGTTGTCACATTAAAAAGATATAATAAAATATTTACAAAAATGTGAGACTTTTGTGAGACACTGTGTGTGTATATAAATATATACATATATACATGTGTGTGTGTGTGAGGGATGCAGTGTGTTGGGGGCTGCTGTGTTTGTGCGAGAGGTGTGCAGTGTGTGTGCGTGTAAAAAGGGGTGCGCTGTGTGTGTATGAGAGGGATGCAGTGTGTGAATATGTTTGGAGGTATTGTATTTGTGGGGGAGGCAGATTAATGTAAATATACTAAATATGTTTTGTTTGTTTTAAATACTTTTTTTTTTTTATCTCCCCTGTCTTCTCACTTTTTGCCTCTGAGGGGGACCTTGCTGCAATCCCTGGTGGTCGTACTAAAATGTTTTAGTATTTTAGTTACTCTTAGTATCTTGATTCACATTCCTAAAGGGGTACACAATATGGATTAGTAAAATATGGAAGAACAATGTAAACAAAGCTCTGAATTTGTAACTATGTGAAGAGCAGTATCGATAAACAGAGGGATTTTTCCTTCAATCCAAAAGTAAGGATCTTTTTAGTTAAAATTTCTAAATCTTCCCTAACGTATTTATCAAATTGCAGGAGTGGGATGTGGTATCATCTTGGAAAAGATCTCTTGGGAGATCTGGAGCATTGCCATGGTAACTGTGGCAATGCTCTGACCTTGCGAGAGGAACTCGACGGAGCAAGCTAGAGCCCACTGGTCCTCTCTCTCCTCTTTCTCTCCCTTGTCGGCTGCCCAGTGAAGTACCAGTGGGCAGGTGCAGGAGGTCTTTTATCTCCCCACCGGTCCATGAAGGTACACAGCAGGGCCGAGGCTTGGATAGTGCCGGCCCTGCATTGGCCGACAGAGGAGATCCTATGATCTCGCCTGCTGGCCTCGGCCCATGGTAATCGCAGCCCACCAGCATTTGCTCGGTATGCCCGATGGCCAGTCCGGGCCTGGTTGTGAGGGTTTCTTATCAGGGGAGTGAATAATTTTTGTAAGTTGCATTTTTAGTTGAATTTGGGGAAACTACTTGAAGAATTTGTTGCGTTGAGCTGTTTAAATTGCTTTTGTTTGATTTGTTCATTGCAAACAGCTTAAAGTCTGTAAATTTTGACACAACCTGATTTTCAATGGAGTTTGAAAATGTTGATTACAACTGTATAGAGAATCCTTTCTTACAAAATGTATCAGATAAAACTTCCGTTACTGATTTCAGCAACTGCCAGGGTAAATACAAAACGTCAATGCTTTACAAAAATAAAACACAGAAATACATTAAAACATGTGATAAAATTTTGATTGCAAAGACACTTTTGTTACCTTCCCCAACCTTCCCTGCCCCCTAAGATCAACTAGTTCTATGAGTCACATAGGTTTAATAGTTATAGCATTTAACGTGAAATAAGTAACAACATCAAATATGGGTGCTTATCATTGTGTGTACTGAAAGCTTATATGGATTGTCTTCTTTAGGTTGGGTCTAAACTGTTATTAACAGGAAGCTAGATTTGAGATGTATTTTTATTTATTTTTTTTATAGATGCTTCCATGCAACCATATTATGAATCTACTGCCAGGGTCTTGAATACAGTTTTTGGGGATAAATATCTTGTGTGAAGATCACAGAGTGATCAATCCGTGATCTTCACACAAGATATTTACGACCCTCTGGTGTCTATTTTCTATCAAACCTGTGTCTTATCTACACTCATTTCACTTTAACCCCTGTATCACAACTCAACTTTGAATTCTTTGTGTTGTCTTTGCTCAGAAATGCTTTAGACTTGAGAAAGGAAAGTTCTTTAAAAAATTATGTTAGTCGAATAAAAAAGGTATTACAAGATACTAATTTTTTTTTTGCAGTACATGTAATGAATTTCACATCGGCAGTCCTCGAGCTGTTTTGCATATATAACAACTATCAGGTAACAAGTGGGGTAATCTCTAAGCAATGCACATATTTTAGGTATATTTATGATAAGATAGACATCTGATTTTATGTAGCTTGAGTTATCATGGGGTAGGGGAAACATTCGGTACCTTGCTGATGCTGCATGTGTGCATGCGTGTTTTGGAGAGTATATGGATTAGGGTCACATACGCTTTGTATATATTGGGTGCTTCTGGGACTGCTAGGCATGGGCAGTTGGGTAGACCTCCTGGGGAATATGTGGTGCATGTGGTTTGTTTTCGCTGCAGACTATGTGACACAATTTAGCCATGTATGTTGGGTCTGGCTGGGTGTTGAAAAGGTGAGTTTCGCCTATTAGGCTGACTATTGGCTCGGGCAACACTTTGTCTTATTGACTGCGTGGTAGAGACCTTTAGTGTCTGGCTAGTTAGGGCGTTAAGGGTCAATAGTATATTATATTTAGGGTGTTGGGACATGTTGTGGAGCATATCAACTGTACATCGCTTTAAAAGCCAAATTGGACGAGTATATCAAGTTATTCATAAAGGGTTGGATGTTGCACTTGGCGTTAAGTCCTGCACTGCACGGCTAGCAGCCGTAGCAGGGGGCCTGCAAACCGTCATCCGATGCCACTGTTGTGTTTCAATAGGTAGTCCTTTGTATTTGCCAGCCCAGTGTCTCCACTCACCCTCCTGCTGGTCCGTGTCAAGTGTCGGTCCTTAATGGATGCCAAAGCTGTCAGGTGCAGTGTGGAAAGATCTGGACACTTCTGCTGATTAGGTCCTTGCTGGTAGTTGTCTGTGCTGGTGTGGTATGCTGGGGAGATCTCTCCCCTTGCGTGTGCCGGTATTAGGACACTGTTGCAGTGGGCCTTGTGATTGACAGTCGTCTGTTGTCTTCCTGATGTGGGTCTCATCTGTGTGGAGCTGCGATGTTTCGGAGACAGGGATCCTCTTCTGCCCCAGGGTTGCGTGAGGGCTGGTGCTTGTAGGCCACGAGCCTGGAGACCGTCGTGGTCCAGGCTCGACCTTTTCGGGGTGGTGCGAGGAGTCTTGGCAGGTCGCTTGGGTCTTTGCTTTGCTTTTCCCCGCTTGTGTGGCCAAGGAGGGCCTAAAATGTGGGAGTCGGAAGCTTGGGTTTTGGTGTTGCCCTGAGAAGGACCCTCACTCACCCATCTGCCGTTGGCTCTGGTCGTAGTATGTAGGATTTTGGCATGGCGCTTCAGCCCGTAAGCGTGCCCATATCTTGGCCCAGAAGTGGTCAAAGATAAGAGTAATGGGGTCTCTTGCTTGTTTCCTGGTGTGCGTTGCACCAGGTTGTTTTCGTTGCTTGTCAGACCTTGTTGTCTGATAGTGATCCGCCATCTTGGGTGTACCCGTCTCCGCGTGTCTTATGGAGGTCTTTGTACCTGTCACTTGGTGCTGGGTTTGGGGTACTCTGTCTGGCGGGGACCGGGATATGCCCCACCGGTCCACAGTGGGGGGTGCGTATTTCGCACTTGCGTGTTGCGTTCAGCATCTGGCAGGAAGGTGGCCGTCCTTCCCCCGTGCCTTCGCTAGGCCTCATTCTTTTGCCGCAGTTCCCGGTCGAGACTGGTGCCGAGTTTGGTATCTGCATGTTCGTGGTTGCTTCCTCTTGCCAATAGGCTGATTTGTGGAGGAATCTCAGCGGTTTTTCTCAGGTTATCTGCCGAGTTTGGGCCTTCACTGTAGGAGCTCTTGTAGCGTGCATCTAGTCAGGTTGCCTGTCCGGCTCCACCCCCCCACAAGATACTAATTTTATCGGTTTTTTTTTTACATCTGCACCACTGGACTAATACGGCTACAATCTCTACTTGAACTTTTTAGTATAGTTAGTTCAATATTAAGATTTAATTGTTTAAGTCTTGAGCCACATGATCTTAACTTCTTTCCAAAAAATAAATGTAAAGATTAATCGAGATGTCTAAAATGTAACTGGGAGGAGGCAGACTTCTTTCACTGCTTACAGGCATGTACATTTATGCATATTTATGTGAAATGCTGGTCAAGGGCGTAGTAGGCACGGCAGTCAATTTTATCTTGCATCTCTTAGAACCATGTAACTGGCAAAAGTCTGATTATGAAATGTTGTAGATATGTGATCATTATAAATTCAGAAAGTTGATTAGACAACTTTTAAAACAGAGTTATTACATTTATGTAGGTGACAGTTCCTTGCACCCCAACTATAGCATTTATTGAAGTAGCTAAAAAAGTTGCGGTCAATAATGCAGGTGAAAATAAAAAATACAAAAAATATGCTGCGCCTTCACACAGTGAGCTACTTAGCAGTCCCATCAAAACTTCAGGCATGGTCATACATCTACACCGAAATGCTGTATAAGCACATGCATTGCCTCACATCCTTTCAGCAGTGCTACACATGTGTGAATGGAATTGCAGGAGTTAATCTGATTTACCTGCCATGCCTGGTATCCCTGGCTCTGTATGTGAAGGGTTAACATAGGAATGAACAAGATTAAAAAAGAATAGCTGAATCAATAGGCAACTTTTTCTTAGCTATTCAGTGGCATAAAATTCTCAAATGTGACCGTTCTACTTTAATAAGATGATTTAACTGTAAGTGAATTTAAAGGGAAGGGAATCTATGGGTATTACTATGATTGTTAAGTATATGTTTGGCTGTTTCTCAGACCTTAAAGGGAACTGGCATGTTGTCAGATTTTTAATATTATGTTTATTTATTTCTATGTTTAACAAATATGTATTTGCAGGGAAGTATCAGGAAATCTTAGGAGAAAACGCCATGCCGTCTGTGAGGAAGCTCGAGCTTGGGCATTGTACCTTCCAACAGATAATGCTCCCAAGCATACCTCAAATTCCACCAAGGCTTGGTTGCAGAAGAAGTCCTGGTAAATTCTACAGTGGCCATCACATTCACCTTACTTAAGCTCATAGGTTTGGTTGGTCTCTGGTGGGATTTAAGGAAAGCGATTGCAGCACGCAAACCCAAGAATATTACTGAACTGGAGGCTAAGATTCCTCAGGAACTTTGCCAGAAACTGGTGTCTGGCTATGCATCTCATTGAGCTTTTTTAATTGTTTTTGTTTGATTTGTTCATTGAAAACAGCTGAAGGTTTGTTAAATTTGACAATAAACCTGATTCTCAATAGTGGTTGAATAATTTTGATTACAACTGTATAAAATAAAATGCATGGTGTCTAAGGAGCTTGTTCTTGCCTCATATCAGTGGATTTTCCCAGCAGGTAACAATACGCATATTTGTATATTACTAATCTTACAGGCTCAAGTCAGAATATAGTACTGAGCTCACAGTAGTATACTCTATCACAGATCAGTTTTCAGCTTTTTAGACAGCGTTTCTGGCATACCACTATTTCATTTCTGGAATCCAAACCACAACCTCTTACATACTTAAAACTCTTGGAGAAGTAATTAGCATATGTATTTTCATCACATGAGTATGTACTGACTGCTAACATAGAGTTAGCAAAGGATTATAAATACAAAATAAAAATTATTTTAGGTTTTATATTTTTTTTTGTATTGTATTTGTAGTGAAAATAAAAGGTCAATTTATCTTAAACGAGCAAGTTTGATTATTTTACTTTAAAGTATATGAAAAACAAATACACCCATATGTAAAAAAAAACAAAAAAACATAATTAGATTATCTCACTTGCTTCACACTAAAGCAAACAAGAATTTCAAAAATATTCATGTATCACAAAATCCACCGAGGCAACGTCAATGTGTGCTATAGTAAGTGTCTTTCATTTTAATTATTTCTCATTAAAACAAACATATCTAAAGGGTCATGGCATGCAATTTTGCAAAGGAGGACCTTAGGGAAGAATACAAAATAACAAACATTACCCAGAGGTTAAGTAAGACTACTCAAATAATTCCACTTATTTCTTAGTTGTGCAAAATATCTTCTGGCTCCTTGTGTCACATTTTACATGGTAAATACAACAGTGCATAATCAAGATTCATATTCATTCGATCTTGGTCTAACTATATTAATTACACATACAGAGCTCGGGGACTGTTAATGATTTTTTTTCTATTGTGCTTGTAGTCATCCTGGCATTGAAAGGATTGATATAGGTCCTGCAGATAATTTCGACAGATCTGCATTTGATTTGAAATGAATTGATCTAGCACAAACCGATACGCACAAATACCAAAAGGTCAGTTATATAAATCCTTTGCATCTATGAGCATCTATAGTTTATTAAACATGCATTTTTGACACTAGCAAGCTGTGGTTCTCACTCTGAGTATTTACCAGGCTGTATTTTTAACAAATGTATTATGATTAATAAGATACAAAAACTAATATTGCAGAGGCTAACATACGATTATTCCCTAATATACTCTAATGTACTCTTTTGTAATAATCTCATGTTTTGAAAGCTACAGAAAAGTTACAAATATTGCTGTAGGAACCATATAATTCTGGGAAGACAGTATATTATAATGTATTAGAAAACAACATCAAGCCTTAGCAGGCAGACTTAGAATTTTGGATTTTCTTTAGGCAATAATTATACACTATCACTGGAAAGGCTGTATGTAAAATGGGATATACAAAGTTGATTGATTATATTATCTACCTGACCTCAATTTTAAACATATACAGTTATAAAATGTGTTTTATTCCAGACAGGAGGTCTATATTATGCACAATCTTTATTTACTTACTCCCATAGCAGTAAAGAAAAAAATCATGTAATCAAACTTGAACAGACATTTCACACACTAACTTGATGAGCAGAATGTTATGGTAACCAATCAGAGAGCAGCAAAGTCTATATAAGTAGGACTACACTATTCACCATCTTTTATGTAGGTCATATCCGTTGAACACACTCCCTCTGTCTACTCCCTCACAGATAAGTGCACTTGCTACACAATGTATTTATTTCCTTACTTTCACTGAATTATGTATTTATTTATTTTTTAGTTTGTGTATTTACAGTCTCATGAGTTTAGGCTGATTGACTGATTTTCAGGGCCTGTGGTGGCCATCTTGAGATAGTACCCTTAATACTTCTTAATACAAAACATAAATGATGAAGGCTGCCATTCCAGGTATATCAAAAAAGGATTGTATCCCACAAAAGTATGGACATTTCAGCCATCAAATTAAATAAATTTAAAAAAAGTAAATTATATGAAATTGACCTGCTTAAATATACCATATCTTCTCACATATATATATATCTATATATATATATATATATATATATATATTAATAATAACAATAAAGCAATGCTCCAAATGTTAACATCAACACAAAGCTCAACTACTATCCCAATACCAATACATCTATGCTTAAAACAAAAATATGTTCCCAGGGCATTACATACAGTTCTACTTGAACGTTTTATATTGTACCATTTCCACTTATTTTTGTTACATATATTTGTTGTGATATTAGTTGAAATTTCAGTTGATGTTTATGCCAAATCATTAAAAGCTTGGTTAAATATTGTTTTTTCTAGATACCTGCAGTTGTGGCTTTTGTCGTTTATAGGCCAGGCAGTGTTGGTGCAAGGACTCCTGCTGACCTAGTCAATGATCCAATGACAATGACATTGTCCTATTATTATTATTACTAATATTATTGGTATATATATAGAGCCAACTAATTCTGCAGCATTTTACAATATTATGAAAGGGGGGAAAATTTACAATAAATGAGACAATTGCACAGTGACACAGGAACTATAGGTAGATGAAGGCCCTGCTCAAATGTGCTCACAGTCTAGAGAAGGTATACCTGAATCCATGTACCTAAATCTAATTGACGGTCTGAAATCTCTTCTCTTTCAAAGGCGATTTTAGTTTTGGAAAAAGCAAGGCACCAAATCTTTCAACAGATTCTCGACCAACTTTTGCATTTGTGCCAATCAGCGATTCCCCTTACTCCTGTTCCGGGTTTTGCCGTTTGCCCCACCTCCACATCTGACGTCAGACGTCCTCCTATTTAGACGAAGCCGCAGCAGTATTGAATCGCTGTTAGGAAGTAAAGATTCCCTGGGTCAGCAATTTTACTCATGCTATGGACTTTCATCAATTTGGAATTCTCTGTATTTCTCCTAATCTCCAACCAGCTCTTGAGGATTGCCAATGAACGAGACAGCACAGTGTAAGGTTTAAGGTGACTTCTGATGTTTAATAGGTGGTACAACAGATTAAATTCAAGAGGAAACATGGGTGGTCTTTATTCAATAATAACAACATAATTTGTCTATCTTATCTTAACATATCTTAACCTATAGAAACATAGAATGTGACAGCAGATAAGAACCATTTGGCCCATCTAGTCTGCCCAATTTTCTAAATACTTTCATTAGACCCTGGCCTTATCTTATAATTAGGATAGCCTTATGCCTATCCCATGCATGCTTAAACTCCTTTACTGTGTTAACCTCTACCACTTCAGCTGGAAGGCTATTCCATGCATCCACTACCCTCTCAGTAAAGTAATACTTCCTGATATTATTTTTAAACCTTTCCCCCTCTAATTTAAGACTATGTCCTCTTATTGTGGTAGTTTTTCTTCTTTTAAATAAAGTCTCCATTACTGTGTTGATTCCCTTTATGTATTTAAATGTTTATATCATATCCCCCCTGTCTCGTCTTTCCTCCAAGCTATACGTGTTAAGTTCCTTTAACCCTTCCTTGTAAGTTTTATCCTGCAATCCATGAACAAATTTAGTAGCCCTTCTCTGAACTCTCTCTAAAGTATCAATATCCTTCTGAAGATACGATCTCCAGTACTGCGTACAATATTCCAAGTGAGGTCTCACCAGTGTTCTGTACAATGGCATGAGCACTTCCCTCTTTCTACTGCTAATACATCTCCCTATACAACCAAGCATTCTGATAGCATTTCTTGTTGCTCTATTACATTGTCTGCCTACCTTTAAGTCATCAGAAATAATCACCCCTAAATCAGTTTCCTCAGATGTTGAGGTTAGGACTCTGTCAAATGTTCTGTACTCTGCCCTTGGGTTTTTACATCCAAAATGCATTATCTTGCACATATCCACATTAAATGTCAGTTGCCACAACTCTTATCCCTTCTGGAATGTCAACCCTGTTCGATATCTTAGTATCATCAGCAAAAATGCATACCTTACAATCAAGACCTTCTGCAATATCACTAATAAACATATTAAAGAGAATGGGTCCAAGTACAGATCCCTGAGGTAGCCCACTGGTGACAAGCCCATTGACTACAATCCTTGAATATACTCTTTGACTACAACCCTCTGTTGCCTGTCACTCAGGTACTGCCTTACCCATTCAACAATATTGTAATCCAAACTTAAAGATTGCATTTTATTGATAAGCCTTCTATGTGCAACAGTGTCAAAAGCCTTACTAAAATCGAGGTAAGCAATGTCTATTGCACCACCCTGATCTATTATTTTAGTTACCCAATCAAAAAAATCAGTAAGATTAGTTTGGCATGATCTCCCTGAAGTAAACCCATGCTGTCTCTGATCTTGAAATCCATGTGATTTTAGATGTTCAACAATCCTATCCTTTAACATGGTTTCCATTACTTTCCCCACTACTGAAGTAAGGCTTACTGGCCTATAGTTGCTCGACTTCTCTCTACTACCTTTCTTGTGAATGGGCACAACATTCGCTAGCTTCCAATCTTCTGGGGCTAGTCCTGTTAACAATGAGTGGTTAAATAAATCTGTTAATCATTTTGCTAGTACACCGCTAAGCTCTTTTAATAACTTTTGGTGTATTCCATCAGGTACCATTGACTTATTTGTCTTTACTTTTGACAGTTGAAATAGAACCATTTTCTCAATAAACTCACATGTAACAAATGACTCATTTGTCATTTTTCCTAACTGAGGCCCCTTTCCTTCATTTTCATCTGTAAATACTAAACAACAATATTCATTGCGGCAGTCAGCCTGACCTTTATCCTCTTCTACATACCTTTCTTCTTTTGTTTTTAATCTAACTAATCCTTGTTTTACTTTCCTTTTCTCATTTATGTATCTAAAAAATGTTTTGTCTCCCTTTTTTTTACAGACTGTTCTATTTTCTCTTGTGTGTGTGATCTTATAACTTACCTAGCCTCTTTCTGCCTAATCTTATAGATCATTTTGTCTTCCTCACTCTGTTTTTTTTAATAATTACTAAATGTTAACTTTTTGTTTTTTATTATTTCGGCAACATCTGCGGAGTACCACTGGTTTCTTGAATTTTTTGCTTTTACTGACAAGCCTAATGCAATTTTCTGTTGCCTTCAGCAGTGCAACTTTTAAATAATCCCATTTCTCTTGGACTCCATTTATCCCCTTAAGGACACATGTCATGATTCCCTTTTATTCCAGAAGTTTGGTCCTTAAGGGGTTAAATTGCTCCAGTCTGATAATTACTCCTTTACACATATTCTAATTTTAGAAAAGTCTGTTTTTCTAAAGTTTAAAACTTTTGTTTTTGTGCGATGTGACTCAGTCACTGTTCTTATATTAAACCTGACTGATGATCACTGGATCCTAAACTTTTACCTACAGTAAGATCTGATACCAAATCTCCATTTATTAACACTAAATCTAGTTTGACCTCTTTATGAGTTGGCTCCTCAACGACTTGTTTTAGAGACAATCCCAGTAGGGAGTTTAGAATATGTGTGCTCCTGGCACAAGTAGCTATTTTGGTTTCCAATTCACATCAGGAAGATTAAAGTCACCCATGATTATAACTTCCCCCTTCATTGTCATTTTAGCTATTTCCTCAACCAGTAGATTATCTAACTCTTCTATTTGTCCTGGGGGCCTATAAAATCACACGTACACCAAATTCTAACGTAACCCAAATGGACTCTATGTTCACCTCACTAACTTTATTAGGATAAATTGTATGCTCTCCTTCACATACAGGGACTTTTCTATATAAAGAGTTCCCAGTCATTTTTCTCATTATACCATGTCTCAGTAACAGCGACTAAATCTACATTATCAGTTGCCATTATTGCCACAAGTTCATGGATCTTATTCCCTAAACTGCGAGCATTTGTAGACATGACTCCAAGCTTATTATTTTTAACACACTTGCTACAGGCACCTTCTGTCCTTGTTTTGGGGGTCAATTGGATTGATGTTTTATCACCCTTTTGCCCCCCCTCTCCCCTAGTTTAAATACATCCTAGCAAAACCTCTAAACTGCTCACTGAGAACATTTGTTCCCTTTTAAGAAAGATGCAAACCATCTTTTTTGTACAGTTTATTTCCATTCCAAACACAGCTACCATGAGAAATGAAGCCAAATCCTTGCTCCCGACACCATTCACCAAGCCACAAGTTTAAGTCATTAATACGCATCCGCCTGTCATTCTGAGTGTTATGCACAGGCAGAACTTCAGAGAATGACAGTGTGGAAGCAACCTGCCATATATCATTGGCAAAAACACTAGAAACTTCCTTTACCTCTGAAACCTCATTGCAAGCCAAATCATTTGTCCCTAGATGGAAGAGTACATCCAATTCCCTTCCTGCTTTGCTCGCTTAACAATATTACAAATACGTCTCCTGTCTCTGTGAGCAGTAGCTCCGGGAAGACATCTCACAAGACCACTACTGTCCAGCTCCACACCTCTTATGATAGATTCACCCAACAACAACTGCTTTCTATTAGGCCTCACCATAGTCTCCAAGCCGGTCTCCACAACACCACTACACTTAGTGCCTGAGCCTGTCTCCACAACACCACTACACTTGGTGCCTGAGCCTGGTGCCTGAGCCTGTCTCCACAAAACAACTTCCCTCAGCGCCTGAGCCTGTCTCCACAACACCACTACCCTCAGTGCTTGAGCCTGTCTCCATAACACTTGGTGCCTGAGCCTGTCTCCACAGCACCACTACCCTCAGTGCCTGAGACTGTCTCCACAACACCACTACCCTCAGCGCCTGAGCCTGTCTCCACAACACCACTACCCTCAGTGCCTGAGCCTGTCTCCATAACACTTGGTGCCTGAGCCTGTCTCCACAACACCACTACCCTCAGTGCTTGAGCCTGTCTCCATAACACTTGGTGCCTGAGCCTGTCTCCACAACACCACTACCCTCAGTGCCTGTCTCCACAACACCACTACCCTCAGTGCCTGAGCCTGTCTCCACAACACCACTACCCTCAGTGCCTGAGCCTGTCTGCATAACACCACTGTGGTGCCTGTGCCTGTCTCCATAACACCATTACACTCTGAAAATGAATTATTTAGAGCAACAGACTGTGCAATAGGCCTTTTATCCACAACTCTAAGTCTACCAGATCCTACAGTAATCCATCTGCCATTCCTAGTATGTCTCTGCGGCAGTGGCTTTGCAGTAGTTCCAGCCTGAGTTTGTTTCCCAGATAATTTACAAACCTCAGACTTCAAAAATGCAATCTCCTGCCGTAATATAGAGAACTGTCTACAGATAGACAACATCCAAATCTCCAAAAAGTGGAACGTTAAACAAATGCATAACAACTATTACACTGTACTAAGTCTGCCATTTTAATGAGGTGAATAATTTAAATCAAACAAATATTTTTTTTTTTTTGTCCTCCTGTATACCTCAGATTACCTCCAGTTTCTCTCCAGAATATCTCTAATCACACACTTTGAAGCAACACTTAGATGTGGAAACCAAGCTATGTTAACCAAGCTAATGACCACAACCCTTATAAAACTTCTAAAAGCACAACCCACTAGGAATGTTAAACACCAGGGTAGGCCTATGCTTATTTGCAAACAATAGCAAATTAACCAACAATCAATAGCAAGCACATAGCTAATCAAATGCCTTACCTATTAACAACAGGAAATAAAACCTTTTGCAATCAGTAACCTTTTCCTATAGATGAATCTTACCAATTACCAACAGGAAAATAAAACCTTGTGCAATCAGTAACCTTTTCCTATAGATAAATCTTACCTGTAACAGTAAAAAAGAAAACTCTTAGCAAAATCTTAGACATTGGGAAGATTCTGTAAAACTCTCCAGAATATCTCTAATCACACACTTTGAACAGCACTTTGATGTAGCAACCAAGCTATAGCTGGCTTGCAGGTGCAATGGGTGGGAGGGTAATCTTGTCTTGCACTATGCAGTTAAAAAAAAAAAGAGAAGTAACTATAAACTTACAAATAGAAATGTTACTATGCAGTTAGAAATACAGAAGTAGAAAACAGGAAATAAGACCAGCGTCCTGATATAGGAAAGTTTAAAACTCTGTGTCTAGGGGTATATTCACTAAGCGTTGTATAGATAAAGCAGATTACCTAAAATCGTAATTAAGTGAATATACCATTATATCAGCTTCTGGAGATTCTTTTCGGCTACAGTTATTTGTTGATTATAAAGACTTATATTTGGAGTATTCTGTCTTGGAATGTATAGTCCTTAGGCAGCCAGGATACACTCGGTTCTTGTTTAAAGTGACGGCATCTTTGCTGAAAGAATCTGCATTTAGTCCACAACTCATTTAAAGTTACATTTCACTTCTTTAATTTCACTAAAGTGACTCTCCACTTTACCAAACCTTCTAAAGGGATTGTGTATTCTATTATGGAGCTCAAGGTTACTACTCATTTATTAAAAATATTCAAAAATAATGCTCAACTGCTTAAGGAGTTTAAAGTGACTGTTCATTTATTTAAAGTTGTTGAGATTTTTGCTCAACTTCTCAAGCTATTTAAAGTGAAATTGTATCTATCTAAAATATTTAAAGTGAAAGTTTGTTCTATCAAGAAATCTTATAGAAACATTTCATACTTGCCATAAACATTCTAAATCATATTCAACTTCTTCAAAGTAAACACTCTTTCTGATATTATTAGAAAAATAAGTGACAAATTAAAAAGTTGAATCTGCAGTTGTGTTCCAGTTTTTCTTTTGCTTCAAATTAAGCAAAACACTAGTACAGTTAAGTCATCACTGTTCACGCATTCCAGTCCACTCTTCTTGGCTGTCAGATTATATTGATGTAGCGCAAACCATTCCATATATAAACAAGGGCTTTTTCCAGACAGATCTCGTATATCCATATACCCATACTGCCTAATACATACAGGTGATACTCGAAAAATTAGAATATCATGCAAAAGTTCATTTATTTCAGTAATGCAATGTAAAAGGGGAAACTAATATATGAGATAGACACATTACATGCAAAGCAAGATAGTTCAAGCTGTGCATTGTCATACGTGCGATGATTATGGCTTACAGCTCATGAAAACCCCAAATCCACAATCTCAGTAAATTAGAATATTGTGAAAAGGTGCAATATTCTAGGCTCACAGTTTCCCACTCTAACCAGCTAAGTAAGCCATAACACCTGCAAAGGGTTTCTGAGTCTTTAAATGGTCTCTCAGTCTGGTTCAGTAGGACTCAAAATCATGGGGAAGACTGCTGACCTGACAGTTATGCAGAAAACTGGACACCCTCCATAAGGAGGAAAAGCCTCAAAAGGTAATTGCAAAGGCAGTTGGATGTTCCCAAAGTGCTATATCAAAGCACATTAATAGAAAGTTATGTGGAAGGGAAAAGTGTGGAAGAAAAAGGTGCACAAGCAGCAGGGATGACCTCAGCCTGGAGTGGATTGTCAGGGAAAGGCCATTCAAATGTGTTGGGGACTTTCACTAGGAGTGGACTGAGGCTGGAGTCAGTGCATCAAGAGCCACCACACAGAGACGGATCCTGGATATGGGCATCAGATGTCGTATACCTCTTGTGCAGCCACTCCCAAACAACAAACAACGTCAGAAGCGTCTTACCTGGGCTAAAGAAAAACAGACCTGGTCTGTTGCTCAGTGGTCCAAAGTCCTCTGATGAGAGCAACTTTTGCATCTCATTTGGAAACCAAGGACCCAGAGTATGGAGGAAGAATGGAGAGGCACACACTGCAAGATGCTTGAAGTCCAGTGTGAAGTTTCCACTGTCTGTGTTGATTTGGGGAGCCTTGTCATCTGCTGGTGTTGGTCCACTGTGCTTCATTAAGTCCAGGGTCAACGCAGCCGTCTACCATGAGATTTTGGAGCACTTCATGCTTCCTTCCACAGACAAGCTTTATGGGGATTCTGACTTCATTTTCCAGCAGGACTTGGCACCTGCCCACACTGCCAAAAGCACCAAAGCCTGGTTCAATGGCCGTGGCATTACTGTGCTTGATTGGCCAGCAAACTTGCCTGACCTGAACGGGCATTGCCAAGAGAAAGATGAGAGACATGAGACCGAACAATGCAGAAGAGCTGAAGGCTGCTATTGAAGCATCCTGGTCTTCCATAACACCTCAGCAGTGCAACAGGCTGATAGCTTCCATGCCATGCCGCATTGAGGCAGTAATTGCTGCAAAAATGGCCCAAACCAAGTACTGAGTCCATATGCATGCTTATACTTTTCAGAGGTCTGATATTGTTCTATGTACACTCCTTGTTTTATTGATTGCATGTAATATTCTAATTTACTGAGGTTGTGGATTTGGGATTTTCATGAGCTGTAACCCATAATCATAACACTTATGACAAATCACGGCTTGAACTATCTTGCTTTGCATGTAATGCGTCTATCTCATATATTAGTTTCCCCTTTTACATTGCATTACTGAAATAAATGAACTTTTGCACAATATTCTAATTTTTCGTATATCACCTGTACATCCATAAGCACATATTGCCTACTTTACATTGAATGTATAAATTACCGCTGTGATTAAGTATGTATTCAATGCAATTGGCGGGATATAATTTATAATGGGGCTTAATTTACGTTAGAGTGAACTTGTCTGACATGTAAAAAATGTCCGGTATTATATATAATTATATTATAAATATAATTTAATATATAATGATCAATTTACATTGTCATACACACGCACAGACTCTCACTGACAATATACAAAATGTCACTCAAACACACGCTCACACCAGTTTACACATAGTTGCACTTTATTTATACTCAGAAACACAACAATTTAACATACACAAACACACAACAATACACAAAAGAGCAACTGCCTTATCCTCCAGATACAACATACCTAACTGCTGTAACTGGATGAGAAGGCGACCAGCCTGTAGAGAGGGTCCTTTGTTAGTAATGAGAGAGCAGGAAACCCCTGCACTGTGAGCACAGACTGCTAGCTGTTCCCATTGGAGGAATTCCTTTGTTCACAGGTAGAGGGCAGCTGGGATACCAGGTCGCGTCCCAACTTCCCCTGCATGTAGGAAGCCGTAATTGTGCTCAGACCCTGGGTTATAGTAAACTCCACTTCCTGAGCAGAAAATTGTCAGCATTGAGAGTAGCCCAGAAGATGAATGGGTGCACGCGGTTGGGGGAGGGGGAGGTTGAGGAGACGCTTACACAGCACACCAGTCCCAGACAGCAGCAAGGCAGCCCACCATTAAACCTCATGTGCGCCCCAACATGTCAGCACCCCAGGTGAATACCAGGTATTGGTAGCACTGACACTAGTGCTAGGAGGAATTAATTTTGAGTTGGTTAATAGCTTTATGCTTTTCTTCACATGTTTATATCTTTTAATTATTTCTTCATTTCTTTAGAGATTGTTAAACATTCTAATATTTATGTGGAAAGCTTATTTATCACTAGTGATGTACCGAACGGTTCGCTGGCGAACGGTTCCTGGCGAACATAGCATGTTCGCGTTCGCCACGGCGGGCGAACATATGCGCGGTTCGACCCGCCCCCTATTCGTCATCATTGAGTAAACTTTGACCCTGTACCTCACAGTCAGCAGACACATTCCAGCCAATTAGCAGCACACCCTCCCTAGCAGACCCTCCCACCTCCTGGAAGGCATCCATTTTAGATTCATTCTCAAGCTGCATGCTTAGTAAGAGGAGGGAAAGTGTAGCTGCTGTTCATAAGATAGGGAAAAGCATAGCTAGGTTAGGGTAAGGGTATGCTTTTTTTTTATTTTATTTTTCTATGTAATGTAAATGCACTTAGTTGTCTGCCACTGCTGCCAGCTTCTGTGTCAGGCTCACAGTGCCCATTTCCTCAGTCAGTGCCACCAATTACATCTGGTGTCACAATAGCTTGGATTTAAAAACAAAAAACTTTTTTCACTGTTATAGATTGAATAGCAGTCAGTTGTCTGCCACTGCTGCTAGCTTCTGTGTCAGGCTCACAGTGCATACTGTGCCCATTGCCACCACTTAGATCTGGTGACACAAAGCTTGGATTTAAAAAAAAACAAAACACTTTTTTCACTGTTATAGATTGAATAGCAGTCAGTGTCCTTAAAGCGGGTGTGTTACGCTAACAGTGGATACGGTGACCAGTGCCACCACTTAGATCTAGTGACACAAAGCTTTGATTTAAAAACAAAAAACTTTTTTCACTGTTATAGATTGAATAGCAGTCAGTGTCCTTAAAGCGGGTGTGTTACGCTAACAGTGGATACGGTGACCATTTCCACCACTTAGATCTGGTGACACAAAGCTTGGATTTAAAAACAAAAAACACTTTTTTCACTGTTATAGATTGAATAGCAGTCAGTGTCCTTAAAGCGGGTGTGTTACGCTAACAGTGGATACGGTGACCAGTGCCACCACTTAGACCTGGTGACACAAAGCTTGTATTTAAAAACAAAAAACACTTTTTTCACTGTTATAGATTGAATAGCAGTCAGTGTCCTTAAAGCGGGTGTGTTACGCTAACAGTGGATACGGTGACCATTGCCACCACTTAGATCTGGTGACACAAAGCTTGTATTTAAAAGAAAAAAAAAACTTTTTTCACTGTTATATATTGAATAGCAGTCAGTGTCCTTAAAGCGGGTGTGTTACGCTAACAGTGGATACGGTGACCAGTGCCACCACTTAGATCTGGTGACACAAAGTTTGTATTTAAAAAAAAAAAACACTTTTTTCACTGTTATAGATTGAATAGCAGTCAGTGTCCTTAAAGCGGGTGTGTTACGCTAACAGTGGATACGGTGACCATTGCCACCACTTAGATCTGGTGACACAAGCTTGTATTTAAAAACAAAAAACACTTTTTTCACTGTTATAGATTGAATAGCAGTCAGTGTCCTTAAAGCGGGTGTGTTACGCTAACAGTGGATACGGTGACCAGTGCCACCACTTAGATCTGGTCACACAAAGCTTGTATTTAAAAACAAAAAACACTTTTTTCACTGTTATAGATTGAATAGCAGTCAGTGTCCTTAAAGCTGGTGTGTTACGCTAACAGTGGATACGGTGACCAGTGCCACCACTTAGATCTGGTGACACAAAGCTTGTATTTAAAAACAAAAAACACTTTTTTCACTGTTATAGATTGAATAGCAGTCAGTGTCCTTAAAGCCGGTGTGTTACGCTAACAGTGGATACGGTGACCATTGCCACCACTTAGATCTGGTGACACAAAGTTTGGATTTAAAAACAAAAAACACTTTTTTCACTGTTATAGATTGAATAGCAGTCAGTGTCCTTAAAGCGGGTGTGTTACGCTAACAGTGGATACGGTGACCAGTGCCACCACTTAGATCTGGTGACACAAAGCTTGATTTAAAAAAAACAAAACACTTTTTTCACTGTTATAGATTGAATAGCAGTCAGTGTCCTTAAAGCGGGTGTGTTACGCTAACAGTGGATACGGTGACCAGTGCCACCAATTAGATCTGGTGACACAAAGCATGGATTTAAAAACAAAAAAACACTTTTTTCACTGTTATAGATTGAATAGCAGTCAGTGTCCTTAAAGCGGGTGTGTTACGCTAACAGTGGATACGGTGACCAGTGCCACCAATTAGATCTGGTGTCACAATAGCTTGGATTTAAAAAAAAAAAACTTTTTTTTCACTGTTATAGATTGAATAGCAGTTAGTGTCCTTAAAGCGGGTGTGTTACGCTATCAGTGGATACGGTGACCAGTGCCACCAATTAGATCTGGTGACACAAAGCTTGGATTTAAAAACAAAAAACACTTTTTTCACTGTTATAGATTGAATAGCAGTCAGTGTCCTTAAAGCGGGTGTGTTACGCTAACAGTGGATAAGGTGACCATTGCCACCACTTAGATCTGGTGACACAAAGCTTGTATTTAAAAAAAAACAACCACTTTTTTCACTGTTATATATTGAATAGCAGTCAGTGTCCTTAAAGCGGGTGTGTTACGCTAACAGTGGATACGGTGACCAGTGCCACCACTTAGATCTTGTGACACAAAGCTTGGATTTAAAAACAAAACACTTTTTTCTCTGTTATAGATTGAATAGCAGTCAGTGTCCTTAAAGCGGGTGTGTTACGCTAATAGTGGATACGGTGACCAGTGCCACCACTTAGATCTGGTGACACAAAGCTTGTATTTAAAAACAAAAGACACTTTTTTCACTGTTATAGATTGAATAGCAGTCAGTGTCCTTAAAGCGGGTGTGTTACGCTAACAGTGGATACGGTGACCAGTGCCACCACTTAGATCTGGTGACACAAAAGCTTAGATTTAAAAACAAAAAACTTTTTTCACTGTTATAGATTGAATAGCAGTCAGTGTCCTTAAAGCGGGTGTGTTACGCTAACAGTGGATACGGTGACCAGTGCCACCACTTAGATCTGGTGACACAAAGCTTGTATTTAAAAACAAAAAACACTTTTTTTCACTA
>OW240921.1:44967204-44997318 GCA_933207985.1 Pelobates cultripes
GTTATAGATTGAATAGCAGTTAGTTATCTTCAAGCAGGTGTGTCAGCCCTACAGCGTACTCTGCCAGTACGCTGCCACCTCCTCTACTCCTCCTACTCCATCCTCTTCCATAACCTCCTCGGCTTAGTCCTCTTCTGCTGCTGCGTCTTGCTCCACATCAACGGATAGGGGGCGTAACAGTGATGAAACTGATAACAATAGTACTAAACACACCACTCACTCACTGGTGTCACAATAGCTTGGATTTAAAAACAAAAAGTTTTTTTAACTGTTATAGATTGAATAGCAGTCAGTGTCCTTAAAGCGGGTGTGAGCCCTACAGCGTGTACTCTGCCAGTTTACAGTGCCACTCATATCATACCACCAGAATGCCGCCATTGCAGAGCTCTGCAGTGTGGCATTTTTTTTGTGTGTCTGCCTCTGACAACAGCGATGCCATTTGCAACCTGTGCCAAAAGAAACTGAGTCGTGGGAAGTCCAACACCCACCCAGGTACAACTGCTTTGCGTAGGCACATGATCTCACATCACAAACGCCTATGGCATCAACACATGAGTACAAGCAGCTCGCCTACTCTAAGCCGCCAGCCTCCTCCTGGTCCAGCATCTTCAGCCACGTCCACCACTGCTGTCCTCCTTGTCCCCTCTCAACCATCCGGCCACCCGCCTCCTCGCCTTTGAGCAGTTCACGCCATCTTCCATACCTCCCCGACTGAGTCCTGTTCTGCTGCCGCGCCTTGCCCACATCAACGGATAGGGGCGAATAGTGATTAAACTACAACAATAGGTACTAAACACACCACTCACTCACTGGTGTCACAATAGCTTGATTTAAAAACAAATTTTTTCTTCACTGTTATAGATTGAATAGCAGTTAGTTATCTTCAAGCAGGTGTGTCAGCCCTACAGCTGCAGTACTCTGCCAGTACGCTGCCACCTCCTCTACCCTCCTACTCCATCCTCTTCCATAACCTCCTCGGGCTTAGTCCTCTTCTGCTGCCAAGCGCCTTGCCCACATCAACGGATAGGGGGCGAACAGTGATTAAACTGATAACAATAGTACTAAACACCACTCACTCACTGGTGGCACATTAGATTGCACGTGCAGTGCCCCAAATTTGTTGTGATCTGTGAGTAAGGTAAACGGTTGTCCATACAAGTAAGGTTGCAGCTTTTTGAGGGCCCACACCACCGCCAGGCACTCTTTTTCAATGGCAGTGTATCTACTTCCCTGGGCAAAAGTTTCCGGCTTAGATAAGCCCCGGGTTGCTCACCGCCATCTGCTCCGACTTGGCTCAGTACTGCTCCCAATCCAAACATAGAAGCGTCTGTATGGACGAGAAAGTGTTTAGTTGGATCAGGAGCAGAAAGTACAGGTGATTTAATGAGCGCCGTTTTGAGCTGTTGGAAGGCCTGTTCACACTCTGGGGCCCATACTACTATCTTGGGGAGGTTTTTACACGTTCCTATATGGCACTTACTGGGCTTTAGGGTCAGTCCCGACTCCCTAATCCGGTCTATTACGGCTCCTATGTGGGTCAGGTGTTCGGGCCAGGAGCTGCTAAAAATGTCTATACCATTCAAGTAGGTGTGTATCAGTGTGTATCAGGGATCCTTAGGACAGGTGTCAACCCATATCTGCCAAGTGACCCTATGTTGGGGTAACATTCCCTATTCTGATCTGTGTCAGTGTGTATCAGGGGCTCTGAGGACAGGTGTCAATCCATATCTGCCAAGTGACCCTATGTTGGGGTAACATTCCCTATTCTGATCTGTGCTGCGTGTATCAGGGGCTCTGAGGACAGGTGTCAATCCATATCTGCTAAGTGACCCTATGTTGGGGTAACATTCCCTATTCTGCTCTGTGTCAGTGTGTATCAGGGAACCTTAGGACAGGTGTCAACCATATCTGCCAAGGGACCCTGGCTGTTGGGGTAACATTCCCTATTCTGCTCTGTGTCAGTGTGTATCAGGGATCCTAGACAGTGCTCAACCATATCTGCCAAGTGACCCATGTTAAAGTAACATTCTCATTCTGCTCTGTGTCAGTGTGTATCAGGGATCCTTAGACAGGTGTCAATCCATATCTGCTAAGTGACCCGGGATGTTGGGGTACATTCCCTATTCTGATCTGTGTCAGTGTGTAACAGCTCTGAGGACAGGTGCCTCCCAATCCATATCTGCCATGTGACCCTATGTAGGAGGAACAGTCCCTATTCTGCTCTGTCAGTGTGTATCAGGGATCCCTAGGACAGGTGTCAATCCATATCTGCCAAGTGACCCTATGTAAAAAAGGCCTGATGAGATGAGCTGCCTTGGGCTAAAAATGGTCCACACGCTGCTGTATTTAGCTCTGAATGCCTGTTGACTTGCGTGACTTATCCGCCACCAACTTGGGTTCAAGCCGCCAGTGTGTACTTTATAAATGGCTTTATAAAGCAGTGTGTACTTTATAAATGGCTCCACCTGCCACCTGTACAGCAACACAGTCTCCAGTTAGGAGGACCAACCAAGCATCTTCTTCCATCTGCCTGTTACATAAATTACTGCCGTGTACACGACCACTGATAGGAGACGCGGAAGGTATTAAACTGATAAAAATAGTACTAAACACACCACTCCCATCTGGTGTCACATTAGCTTGACCGCGCAGTGCCCCAAATTTGCAGTAAGAGGACCGACCAAGCCTCTTCTTCCATCTCCCTGTTAAAAAAATCAATGCCGTGTACACGTCCACTGATAGGAGACGCGGAAGGTATTAAACTGATAAAAATAGTACTAAACACACCACTCCTATCTGGTGTCACATTAGCTTGACCGCGCAGTGCCCCAAATTTGCAGTAAGAGGACCGACCAAGCCTCTTCTTCCATCTCCTGTTACAAAAATCAATGCCGTGTACACGACCACTGATAGGAGACGCGGAAGGTATTAAACTGATCAGAACAATACTAAACACACCACTCCTATCTGGTGTCACATTAGCTTGACCGCGCAGTGCCCCAAATTTGCAGTAAGAGGACCGACCAAGCCTCTTCTTCTATCTCCCTGTTACAAAAATCAATGCCGTGTACACGTCCACTGATAGGAGACGCGGAAGGTATTAAACTGATAAAAATAGTACTAAACACTCCACTCCTATCTGGTGTCACATTAGCTTGACAGCGCAGTGCCCCAAATTTGCAGTAAGAGGACCGACCAAGCCTCTTCTTCCATCTCCCTGTTACAAAAAATCAATGCCGTGTACACGTCCACTGATAGGAGACGCGGAAGGTATTAAACTGATCAGAACAATACCAAACACACCACTCCTTTTTTTTGGTGAGGCTTTACAGGACAGAGTGCTTCTCCACGGGACATGTTAACTCACGGGCAGCTGGCTCATCAAGGAACCACAGCAGCTTTCCATGTACAGGTAAGACACGTGCAGCCGGTAAGGGTTCAGGCTCTTCTTCCTGGAGCCTGTTGAACGAGGTGACCTTGCTCGGGTCCCAGGTGTACGGTTCCTAAAATGGCTGCCATATACACGTCCACTGATAGGAGACGCGGAAGGTATTAAACTGATCAAAAAAATACTAAACACACCACTCCTATCTGGTGGCACATTAGCTTGACCACGCAGTGCCCCAAATTTGAATTAAGAGGACCGACCAAGCATCTTCTTCCATCTCCCTGTTACAGAAATCACTGCCATATCCATACAAATTGTACAGAATGTTCAGGATAGTTTTCCAGGGACAAATGTTGTCGCCTGTTGAACGAGGTGACCTTGCTCGGGTCCCAGGTGTACGGTTCCTAAAATGGTTGCCATATACACGTCCACTGATAGGAGACGCGGAAGGTATTAAACTGATCAGAACAATACTAAACACACCACAAATAAGGTTTCTCTCCTGTATGGCTCCTCAAATGATTCTTAAGATTAGAAGCGGCTGAAAAGCATTTCTCACACTCTGAACAAAAATATTTTTTTTTAACATTCTCTCCACTTTGAACGAAATGACATTTGGGAAGAGATTAACATAATTAAACACAGGCAGTAAAAATACAGTTTTTAGCCATACCCTGTAACTTTAAAACTACACATCCCATCTTCATAATTACATATTTGGAATCAGCACACTTAAAACATAAACATAACAAAAAATCAGCCAAATCCATCCAGGGGTTAAAAAGTTAGCTGGAGGTCCCTTTATGACCGACCGCAAGCACATTTTCCTGCCCAAAACAGTTCCATAGATTTGGGCTGTGAGGTCGGTCTATTTCAGGCTGAAAAAAGCATTTAAGTCCCACTCCTTGAATGGGACTTAGTCTCACAACTGAAATAAGGCCTGAAAAAAGACGGGAATCCCATGTGAATGGGACTTGGTCTCTACACAACTGAAATAAGGCTGAAAAAGACCAAGTCCCATGCGCGGATGGGACTTAGTCTCTACCGCTTCGAAATAATTTTGAAAAAAAGCGGCTGAAAAAAGACTAAATTATGCTGAATGGGACTTAGTCATGCAACTGAAATAATTTCCATTTACTGAACCAAGTGGGGAAATAGCAAGGCAGGCACAAGGGTTTGCACCAGGTCACCAGGGACACAGGGGACACCGTCTTAAAGGGGCGTGTCCACAACAAGTCTGGACACAGCCTTAAAGAACGTCAATCACCTGATGTCCCAAAAGGTGTTTAAAGGGCCAGCACCAGTCACATAAAGAGTCCATAAGCCCCAATATGCCCATAACAGTCTTAAAAAAGGGGCCATACACACCAAATAAAAGTGCATACATTTTCACAATCTCCCAGGGGCCATAGTCATGCGGGAGGAGGCTGGCAAGTAGGCTTCTCCACAACCCAGGGAAGCAGGGCAATTTGCCATTTAAAGGGCCCGTTACAAATAGCATTTTATAACAAGGTGTCAATCCATATAAAATGCCCACCGACCAGTCCCTATTCTGCTCTGTGTCAGTGTGTACCAGGGAACCTTAGGACAGGTGTCAATCCATATCTGCCAAGTGACCCGATGTAGGGGGAACAGTCCCTATTCTGCTCTGTGTCAGTGTGTATCATGGTCTCTGAGGACAGGTGTCAATCCATATCTGCCAAGTGACCCTATGTAGTGGGACCAGTCTCTATTCTGCTCTGTGTCCGTGTGCATCAGGGGCTCTGAGGACAGGTGTCAATCCATATGTCAAGGTGTCAATATGTCATATGTCAGGTGTCAATCCATAGTGATTGTGATTTAGGAATGTTAGGTGATTTCTGCCCTTTATGGATTAAAACCAGACTCTGTATCAACTGTGTAATTTTCCATGGGAGTTTTGCCGTGGATCCCCCTCCGGCATGCCACAGTCCAGGTGTTAGTCCCCTTGAAACAACTTTTCCATCCCTATTGTGGCCAGAAAGAGTCCCTGTGTGTTTTAAAATTCGCCTCCCCATTGAAGTCAATGGCGTTTCGGGCGGTTTGTTTTGCGGAAGTTCGCGTTCGCCGTTCGCGAACCGAAAATTTCGGGTTCGCGACATCACTAGTGGCCACTAACTTGGCCAACGCATAAGCCAGATAATCTTGATGTCTCGACAGCTTTGCCCATAAGAATGAAAAACACTCTGTACAAAGATTAACTAAGCTGTGGGATAATAGTTTTGTTTGGCCTTGACCCTTTGCTTTGAATGTACTCTTCTTAAGCTAACCAAGCCTAGAAAACATTAATTACCTCTACCCACCACTTGTAACTACGATTAGACTCAAACAACACACACTAATACAAGGTTAAATTGGTCAATAAGCTGCGTGGAACCTGGATAAATCCAAGCAGGCAAATACTCCCCACCCCCTAACTCCTTGCCTTGCTACCACTCTTACCCTGATTACTTTACATTATTTAATCTTCTTTCTCTCCTTTCAATATGTAAAAAATGTGTACAATGCTGTTTACACATAAATGTCGCATGTTACTACTTTCATGAGATGTAAAACCTGTTGGCTACTTAGACTGAATGATGAAAGTATATCTACTTTTGTTCTCTAATGAAATTATGGATGTCAATGCTGTTTTGCATCAATGTATACAATTGTATCAGACCCAGCACCAAGGTAAGTAAAATAAAATTTTTAACCCTTTCATGGATGGTAGAGGGGCTGTAGGGGGCAGAGGGGCACTAGCGTTATGAATACATCTTTCATTTAAATAAGACTCAATGTATATATAAATATAACACACGTGCCCATCCAAGTGGTAAAAAATATATAAAATAGGATTTACCCTAATGAGGAAAAATAGATTGCAAGAAGATCCCTTGGTCCTCTTTTAGATAAATATACAGAAAAATACAATATAAAAAAATGGAAAAGAGAAACAACCAATAATGGTGTAGAATTATAAACACCATAAAAGCGCTGGATTAAAATGCACTCACAGAATAGTCGTTAACCGCAGGCATATAAATGGTTATAGATGTAAGGAGTTCAATCCTCTTCTCCTTTGTCCTTAGAGGGATTTAAGAGAGAGACACGGACATAGTGCACCAATAAAATAACAAATATAAAATGTATTAAGGTTACACTCATAAGACGTTCAGTCTCCAGGCGGAGAGACCCTCACAGCACAGTTAACTGATTTTAAAGAGACTTTTATTTTCGTTTTTTGTATTTCTTTTGTTTTGTTTTTTGGTATTACATTTGGCTATTCAGCTGTTTGTTCCCACCAAGAGGCTTCTATCTTATTCCTTCTGGTTTGAACTACATCACTGCTATATGCTGAATTCTACTGAACGTCTTGTGAGTATAACCTTAATAAATTTTATATTTGGTATTGGATTGGTGCACTATCTCCGTGTCTCTCTCTTAAATCCCTCTAAGGACAAAGGAGAAGAGGATTGAACTCCTTACATCTATAACCATTTATATGCCTTTATGGTGTTTATAATTCTACACCATTATTGGTTGTTTCTCTTTTCCATTTTTTAGATTGTATTTTTCTGTATCTTTCATTTAAATGTCTGATTGCTAAAGCCAGAAGCTTGTGGGAAATAGGGGAGCATGAGATTTTGACATACAAGGGACAATATGACATAACTGGGATTACTGAGACCTGATTTGCATAATAATTTAAATGTATATGTATTATTTATAAAGAATACAAGATGGGGATGTGATATGTCTTTATATTAAACTGGATGAGAAGCCATGTGTTAAATAAATTGTATGTGATGATGCAGGTGAGGATGTGGAAACCTTATGGTTAGAAATATGCATTGAAGGAAACACAGGGTATTCATTAATAGTAGGAATATGTTACAAGCCCCCAAACATTAATACCGACAGGCAAGAGCAACTGCTGTCTCAGATTAATAAGGCTGCACAACTGGGTAATTTGTTAATAATGGGAGATTTTAATTATCCAGACACTGATCAGGCCTAGTAGTACAGTTAAAGAAAAATGGTTTTAGAACCTGAAAAACATTAATTTCATGCCTCAGTTAGCAAAAAAAAAAAAAACATCTAGAAGAGATGCTTGTCTAGATCTAGTCATACGTAATAATGTTGACTTATTTTCAAACATTAAAGTTAGGAACACTTAGGAAATAGTGACCATAATATAGTATCATTTGATATTAACTCAAAAATTATATATTTATAAGGGCTGTACAAAAATATGTTAAAAAATCCAATTGGCTAAGGTCATCTTTACAACTAATTGTCTGATAGGACATATTCACTGGCAAAAGCACAGAGGATAAATGGAAAGCCTTTCAACAAATTCTACAAAAGTACACTTCTTAATACATACTAATAAGAAACAAATATGAAATAAGCAAATAAAATATTTGGCTTAGCACAAGGGTCAGTCAGATGATAAAATATAAGAAAAGGGCATTCAAAACATTTAAATCAGATGAGTGCATTGCATCCTATAACATATATAAGCATGACAATAGAGCTTGAAAAAGAGCAATTAGATGGGCTAAACTTGAAAATGAACGCCAAAGATAGAAAGACCAACCCCAAAAAGTCATTTTAAGTATGTTAATGTTTAAAAAGGTTAAGAGTAGTGATGTCCCGAATGGTTCGCCGGCGAATGGTTCGCCGGCTTGAAATCCATCCAATCACAGTGCTCTGTGTCATTTTACACAGCGTGGGAAAATTCCAAAGAACTTTCCCACGCTGTGTAAAATGACACAAAGCACTGTGATTGGATGGCTTGAAAAATGACAAAGAGCACTCTGATTGGCTTAAACCCACCAATCAGAGTGTTCTTAGCCTAATTGCAGGGCGTGGCAAGGCTTTATAAGCCTTCCCCCGCCCTGCAGAGCTCAGTCTGCGCGGAGCCCTCCATGGGTGAAGATGGATTCTTTTTTTGCGCTCGGCTTTTTTCTTTTTCGTCAGGTTTTTTTTTTTGCGCTCGGGATTTATTTATTTTTTTTAGTTCGACGGTTATGATGGTTTTTTATTTGGCCTTTTTTGGGGCTGAAAAATGAAGATTTGAGAAAAAAGAAGACGTCTAATGGTAAGTTTACTTTTATTTTACAGGTTAGTTATTTTATTCCCCCCTCACTATTTTTTAGGGTGAGGGGGGTAGGTAGGGACTTTTTATTTGAGGGGGGTGGGTGACTAGGGGCTTGGGGACCCCTAGTCACCTTGGGGGGGGGAAATTTACTTAGGGTCCCCACCCGCAGCCCAGGGGTGGGGGCCGGGGGGGGAGGACAGTAGGTCCCCCCCTCATTATCTTTATGGCCCCCACCCGCCGCCCAGGGGTGGGGGTCAGAGGGGGGGTGGACAGTAGGTCCCCCCCCATTATCAATATGGCCCCCACCCTCCGTGCAGGGGTGGGGGCCGGGGGGACAATAGGTCCCCCCCTTATTATTATTAGGGCCCTCACCCACCGCTCAGGGGTGGGGGGCCGGGGGGGGACAATAGGCCCCCCTAATTGTTATTAGGGCCCCACCCACCGCTCAGGGATGGGGGCCGGGGGACAATAGGTCCCCCCCTTATTGTTCATTTTAGGGCCCCACCCACCGCTCAGGGGTGGGGGCCGGGGGGGACAATAGGTCCCCCCTTATTGTTATTAGGGCCCCTACCCACCGCTCAGGGGTGGGGTCGGGGGGGCAATAGGTCCCCCCCTTATTGTTCATTTTAGGGCCCCCACCCACCGCTCAGGGGTGGGGGCCTGGGGGGACAATAGGTCCCCCCCTTATTGTTATTAGGGCCCCCACCCACCACTCAGGGGTGGGGGCTGGGGGGGGACAATAGGACCCCCCCTTATTGTTCATTTTAGGGCCCCCACCCACCGCTCAGGGGTGGGGGCCGGGGGGGACAATAGGTCCCCCCCTTATTGTTATTAGGGCCCCCACCCGCCGCCCAGGGGTGGGGGCCGGGAGGGAGGAGAGTAGGTCTCCTCCCCCCTCCCTTCAACCAGATAGAGTCCCTGTGTGTTTTAAAATTCGCCTGCCCATTGAAGTCTATGGCAGTTCGCCAGGTTCGCCCGGTTTGCGAACATTTGCGGAAGTTCGCGTTCGCGGCTCGCGAACCAAAAATTTCATGTTCGCGACATCACTAGTTAAGAGTGAAAGTGTTTGCCCATTGGAAAGTGAGATGAGTGAGTTAATAAAGGGGATCAGGACAAGGCAGAAATCCTAAATAATTATTCACTATATAGGGAAGAAGAATCTATGGCTGTATTTGGTGTTACAAAAGCCTTACAGCAAACAGGTGACTGGTTAACAGGTGTTTCAGAAATTAAAATTAAATCAAATTTAAATTTTTCAGGATTCCTTTCTTTCAGGAATTGTATCAGAGGATTGGAGAAAAGCAAATGTCATTGCTATTTTTAAAAAGGGTTCAAAAGTTCAACTCGGAAACTACAGACCCGTGAGATATACATCTGTGGTTTGGAAATTATTTGAAATCCTGTTCAGGGATAATATTCAAGAATTTAATTTGAACAAAAATATCGCAGGAATCAACATGGTTTTCTGAAACACAGGTCATCCCAAATTAAGTTGATTGCATTTTAAGAAGTTCTTAGAAATATGATCAGGGTGATCTATTACATGTGATCTGCTTGGATTTTGATAAGGTGTTCAATACAGTTACAAATAAAAGGTTACAAGTAAAACTTAAATCAGTTGGTTTAGAAAAAAACTGTGCTCTTGAATAGAACACTGGCTTAAAGATAGAGTGCAGAGAGTATCAAATTGGATAAAAGTAATAATTGGAGTGCCTCATGGTTCTGTCCTGGGTCCATTTCTCCTTAATCTATTTAATAAATGATCGTGACGTAGATGTCACAAAACTAGGTGATGCAATACAGTCTAAACATGATATAACTTCTCTACAGTAAGATTAGGATACATTTAGGGACAAGACAGGCAGGTGGCAGTTAAGACTCAACACAGATAAATGCAAAGTCATGCATTTTGGAATAAGGTGTGGGTTCCTTACTTATACTAAAACTGGAGTAAAATTTGGGATAGCATTCAATGAAAAGGACTTGGAGACAATTATAGATCACAAACTAGGCAACAATATGCAACCGTCTGCCGTTGCAAAAGCTTGTAAGGTGCTTTCATGTATAAAAAGTAGTTTTGATTCATATTATCCAAATATAATTTTGCATTTTTACAAATCAATATGCGATGCCATTGTGTGACCAGTATTAAGGAAGGATTTAGCAAAACTAGAAAAAGTGCAGAGGTGAGCTACAAATTAGTACAGAAAACATTAGTTATGAGGAAATGCTAAAAAAACTGGATTTGTTTTCTTTAGAAAAAAGGTTACCTGGAGGGGATATGATAGCACTATAAAATGTGTACAGGATCACTGTAAACAGCTATGTGCTAATCAATTTGGAATATGCAGCAGACAAGAGGTCAGCCTTTGAGACAGGAAGAAAAGTGTTTTCGCTTACAGCAAAGGCATGTGTTCTTTACAGTTAGAACAATAAAGATGTGGAATTCTCTGCCTAAAGAAGTTGTCCAATTCTATAGATACATTTTAAAGGCTTGGATGCTTTTTTGCATAGACAGAATATTTAAGATATGTACAGTTGCAAGAAAAGTATGTGAACCCTTTGGAATGATATGAATTTCTGCACAAATTGGTCATAAAATGTGATCTGATCATCATCTAAGTCACACCAATAGACAATCACAGTCTGCTTAAACTAATAACACACAAAGAATGAAATGTCGCCATGTTTTTATTGAACACACCATGTAAACATTCACAGTGCAGGTGGAAAATGTATGTGAACCCCTAGACTAATGACATATGCAATAGCTAATTGGAGTGAGATGTCAGCCAACTGGAGTCCAATCAATGAGATGAGATTGGAGGTGTTGGTTACAGCTGCCATGCCCTATAAAAAACACACACCAGTTATGGGTTTGCTTTTCACAAGAAGCATTGCCTGATGTGAACGATGCCTCACACAAAAGAGCTCTCAGAAGACCTACGATTAAGAATTGTTGACTTGCATAAAGCTGGAAAGGGTTATAAAAGTATCTCCAAAAGCCTTGCTGTTCATCAGTCCATGGTGAGATAAATTGTCTATAAATGGAGAAAGTTCAGCACTGCTGCTACTCTCCCTAGGAGTGGCCGTCCTGTAAAGATGACTGCAAGAGCACAGCGCAGACTGCTCAATGAGGTGAAGAAGAATCCTAGAGTGTCAGCTAAAGACTTACAAATGTCACTGGCAAATGCTAACATCCCTGTTAGCAAATCTACAATACGTAAAACACTAAACAAGAATGGATTTCATGGGAGGATACCACAGAGGAAGCCACTGCTGTCCAAACAAAACACTGCTGCACGTTTACAGTTTGCACAAGAGCACCTGGAAGAAACACACAACACTATGTGTGGCGAAAAAAAGGCGCAGCACACCAACATCAAATCCTCATCCCAACTGTGAAGTATGGAGGTGGGGGCATCATGGTTTGGGGCTGCTTTGCTGCGTCAGGGCCTGGACGGATTGCTATCATCGAAGGAAAAATTATTTCCCAAGTTTATCAAGACATTTTGCAGGAGAACTTAAGGCCATCTGTCTACCAGCTGAAGCTCAACAGAAGATGGATGTTGCAACAGGACAATGACCCAAAGCATAGAAGTAAATCAACAGCAGAATGGCTTAAACAGAAGAAAACATGCCTTCTGAAGTGGCCCAGTCAGAGTTCTGACCTCAACCTGATTGAGATGCTGTGGCATGACCTCAAGAAAGCGATTCACACCAGACATCCCAAGAATATTGCTGAACTGAAACAGTTCTGTAAAGAGGAATGGTCAAGAATTACTCCGACTGTTTTGTGCACGTCTGCTCTGCAACTACAGGAAACGTTTGGTTGAAGTTATTGCTGCCAAAGGAGGTTCAACCAGTTATTAAATCCAAGGGTTCACATACTTTTTCCACCTGTACTGTGAATGTTTACATGGTGTGTTCAATAGAAACATGGCAACATTTCATTCTTTGTGTGTTATTAGTTTAAGCAGACTGTGATTGTCTATTGTTGTGACTTAGATGATGATCAGATCACATTTTATGACCAATTTGTGCAGAAATCCATATCATTCCAAAGAGTTCACATACTTTTTCTTGCAACTGTATACAACCAGGATGCTAATCAAAGGAGAAATCTGAATGTTATTACAGAGTCAAGAAGGATTTCCCCTTGTTATGGCAAAATTAGAAATAACTACTATTGGGTTTATTGTCCTCTTTTGGATGAACAGTATAAAATAATGGGCTTCACGGTTGAACTTGATGGACTTTAGTCTTTTTTTCCTTCCAATCTAGATATCTATGCAACTAATTGGAGCCTATTGGAACACCCATGGAGATACTTTTTTTTTTTTTAAATCACCAGGGAGAGAGGGTAAACCTCCTGGGCTGTATATTTCTAACAAGTCACTGCGTAAGTATAAAATATTCTTAGCTTGTTTTGGAGTAGAAAAAAAACAATATCTGCTTGGTAATTTATGCTAACTGTCTGCTCCTAGTGGGTGGAGCTAACCTATTAGTTACTGTCATGGTAGTTGATGAGGAATAGCTGTTTTGAAGAGTTTTTCTCACTTTACTTAAACTTGCAATATGTTTTGCCAATTCACCACAATTCACTGTTTTTAGTGGAGTGAATCTTCACCCTTTCTTGGCAGGCACCCAAATTATAGTAAATGATAGATGACCCATTTTTCAACTGGAAAATTGCTCAGTGACTGTTATTTCAATTACAGTTTAAGGCACTGGTTCCAAACCCAGTCCTCAAGGCACAAAGACAGTCAAGCAAAATAAAACTTTGGTTAATAAAGTAACAAAGTCAAGTAGCACAACTGAAATGAGATAAAAAAAATGTACCTTCTACCAAAATACCACCATGTTGGTGGTATGCGCCAGCTTTTCTTTAAGAAAATGTGTTTTTCAGGTAATTTACTTTGTATTTCATAAATATGACTTTAATTTTACCCTTGCCAGGAGTTTTCTCTATTTCAGGCAATCCAAGAGTGCAGACACAGTTTTTGATTGCACAACAAGGTTTTGCTAGGATTCTCTTTGGAATAGAATTGGTAACTGGCTGCTTATGTGCACTGATGATTGGAAAGAATTCCTGTGACATGGTGTGACATGCTATAGGATCAGGGTACCAGTGTATTGTTCCCCCAAAGTGATAACAAGTTGTTTCTATAAATTTAGAATGTTACATTACTCTATCTGATCAAACGTGTGAATTGTCAGGAATTAAAACAGAATTTTAATATTTATACCAAAAAACAGAACTGATAACATAGCTGATGTGGGGAATTTTTTGAGAAAATAACCCTGCAAATGATGTTTATATAGCCTGGGAAAGTGGCTGAAATAGTTAAATGTAAAATAGTAAAATATAAATAATAATTTAATTCCACTTTGTTTTAAAAACATATGTGTTATGTATCCCTTCAAAAAAAGTGTGGCATTATTTTTTATGTATGGTCACAGATACCAGACTCAGTTGATGATCAAGACATTTTGTACTGTGCCATGATAATACTTGGGGATTAATAATCTGCTGTCAAATAAGTATTCAGCAAGTGATAGATCTGGTTCCTCTCTCCCATATTGCCTTTTCAGTATTGTACAGTGCTAGAATGCATAAGAGAACACACTGATGTGCCTGGACTCTTGCATTAGTTATACAGCAATGCCCTTTTCTATTCTCCCATCTATGGGATTTAGTCCCAAAGGCCCTTCTGTTTTCATAGCTCAGTAAATTACTGAATTTGGGATGCAAATGTTCTTGTTATATTGCCTTTTCACAGCTTTTCTAGACAAAATGTGCTTGTTATAAACTGACATCATATATAATTGCAATCAGTTATTAGTACAATTAACAATTTGATTTCTAATGCCACATAATGCGTATGTATGTTTATTGTCCATTGTGACAATAGAAACTTTAAGTACATGGCACTACAATTTAGTTCAATTTTAAAGGTAAGTTTATTTAAAAGTTTGATATCAGCAAATGAATAAAATAATAATGTCTATCTTCACATCAGCAAGCAGGTTACCTACATACAACTTTATCCATTCAATGGAGGTCGAATTTATTTTTCCGATCTTGTCACAGTGAGGCTTTTCTACTAAACTTTGAATTGTAGCAAAATAAAATGAATGGCAAAATCGAGACTAAAATTACAATAATATTACTATAGCCTTAACCTAAATGTTTCCATTAACATTTCAATTGGCTTTAATTTGGTGTTAGTAAAAACTTAAGTATGTACACAGATTAATTTCATTTTCAGGATGAAGGCAAAATCAAGAAACTGTTTTACTTCCAAAATTAATGTTACATCCAGTATACCTCATCTGCTTCTGTGCTCATCACAAAGGGCTAGAATACCTCCAGCAGCACAGATTAAATGCCTTTTTATTGAAAACTGGCATAGCAAAAGGTTACTCAGCAGTACAACTAGTGAAGTACTGTAAAGCAGCAGGGTATTTCTCGACAACCAAACCTTGACTTTTTACAAGGAACAGTCTTCAGTTTAATACATTTCTCACCTTGTGATGATATTCACAGCTCTCTTTACTCTTTATTTGGTACAATTTATTAACATTTCTATCAAATGAAGAAGAGATACACCATTTAGACTTTAAATAATGCAAAAAGATTTTGCTTAGTACAATAGGAATAGTAACATAGTGCTTCACTTTATGATGACAGAAACATGCAAGTAGGTATACTAGAGCATGACAATTGACTTATTGGCTTGTGGAAAAGTTATGAAAATGAAGCAATTTATCAACTAATGTAACTTTGTCATATCAGGTAGAAAAATGCAAGCAAGCTAACGTCATTTACCATTTAAATGAACACTATATGGTCAGGTACACAAAGGCAGTTTTCTACTATTTGCATATGGCTTTTTCCAGACTCTAAAGCTGTACTAGTTACCCTCAGTAATTCTCACGTTTGACAAAAAAATCAACTCTTTTGCTGTCTAAGAATTCCTGTGACATGGCGTGACATGCTATGAGATCAGGGTACCAGAATACTGTTCCCCCAAAGTGATAACAAGTTGTTTCTATAAATGTAGGATGTTACATTACTCTATTTGATCTCTGTGATGCCAACAGAATTTTAATATTTATACCATAAAACAGAACTTATAACATAGCTGACTTGGAGAATTTTTTGAGAATATAACCCTGCAAATAATGTGTATAAAGGCTGGGAAAGTGGCTGAAATAGTTAAATGTAACCTAGTAAAATATAAATAATAAATTAATTCCACTTTGTTTTAAAAACATATGTGTTATGTATCCCTTCAAAAAAGTGTGGCATTATTTTTTATGTATGGTCACAGATACCAGACTCAGTTGATGATCAATACATTTTGTACTGAGAGGAACCAGATCTATCACTTGCTGATACCAGTAGGCAAATAATTAAGACAGAATCATGAAACAAATGAAACGGCTCATCCATTGGCATTTCTTTTGCATTGTGTCTGCGTCATCAATTCAGAATTCCGATTTTCGGATGAATCGATGATTGCCTAATTTTTCAAAAGACACATGTCCAAGTTTAATGACAAGCAAGGTTAAGTGAACAGAAAAAAAGAGCCAGGTTCAGTTTAACTTTGAATCTTAAAGTGGAGTATAAGAACACATTGGTTATAATGCAATATATACTAAGGAAAAAAATGATTGCTAGTTATGCTTAGTAAATATCTATTCAAATATATTAAGTGTGTGGGATATCTGTAGAGTGGAGAGTTTAGAGCACAAAATGGGTTTGAAAACTACTTATGGTAAAATACTTGTATTGTAAAGAACCACTATTGTAAAGAGAATTGACTCGGTGTGGTGATATATTTTCTAAAATAGGTTTTTGGATTTTTATAAAGACTTGAGACTAGAGAAATTCTGTTTGGATGAAGTAAACATTCCACAGGTGTGATGAGTCCTTTAACCACTTAAGGACACATGATATGTGTGACATGTCATGATTCCCTTTTATTCCAGAAGTTTGGTCCTTAAGGGGTTAAGTGTGAGATGGAGATCTGGATGTAATCAAGGGACAAACAAAGCTTACTCATGGAGCATAATGATTGAGGTAAAGGGGTAAATCAACTCCTACATTATTGAGCATTTTTTGATTGAAAAAAAATATTAGCAAAAAATATTAGCATACCATTCGAAACAAGGGTATTTTGTGTATAGATTGCTTTGCAGCAAATATAAAAAATTTAAATTATTTAAATTTACACCATTTTTATTTTTCATTTATTCATCAGCCTTTATAAAAATATTTGGGAAATGAAAAGCTAACAGTATACAATGTCCTTTATCTTGCCATATTTCACACAGAGTCTGAAATGTTAGTATAAAAGCAAAAATGCAATTTTTCTCACATATAGTAGATGTGACAAAATCAGATAAATAAAAATGATCAAATACCTTGCTTAAAGATATTTGTGAGGACCCTGAAGGCATTACTGGCAGTGCAGTTTACTAAAACTGACAGCAGAATGTAAAAATGTCTTCATTTGAGCAACATGCAACATACAGTAACTACAGTTAAATCATATATTTCTAAAATAAAGTAACTTAAAACTTGTAGAAATCTGTATCAATCTCTGGACTGCTAAATGGTCCATTCACACTACCTCTCCCTTGACTATTGTAATTAGTTAAATTAGAGATTAATATATGATTTAAAACTCATATTAGACCCTAATTCCAAACTGTAACTTTAATCTCTAACCCCCCAAAATAAACATAAACATAGTGACTAACCCTAAACTCTATTCTTAATATTTATTTTGATTTAAAAACTTTATTCTAATCAATAAGCTATATTCATCGCATTGGTGGCTAACAAGTTACATGGTGGCTAACAAGTTACACACTAATGTTTACACTAAACCCACGGATAGGAATAATCTCTTGGAATACTCTAGTTACCATCTGCAACACCTGAAGGACGGTCTACTATACAGCCAACTTCTGAGAGTAAGGAGAATAATTTCACAGGAGAACCAAGTGGAGTCAGGATTAGACTTCATGTGCGAGAAATTTGTAAATAGAGGTTATCCACCAGAGTTAGTGAACAAACATAAAGTTAAAGTACAACACATGGACAGGAACGAAGCACTCAATCCCATCAGGACAAGTAACAGTACAGAGAGAATCCCCTTCATATCCCCATATACACCTAACAGTAGGGATATTAAGCATATTATTATGAAGCATTGGGGTACTCGGATATTGGTAGTAATAAAAAACAGAGGAAGTTTTTCTCCGAACCAAAGAAGGGTACCTTCCCCTGCGTTAGCTGTATACATTGTAATAGTATAATCAGGGGTGAACACTTTGCCCACCCTCTATCGGGAAAACAATTTCAAATACTTGATTACTTCACATGCAACTCCGAATATCTGGTTTATATTCTGAAGTGTCCTTGCAGACTTCTCTATGTTGTGGAAACTACCAGGCCAGTTAAGGAGCGTATTGGAGAGCACAAGAGAGACATAAGGGCGGCCATACAGAAAGGGACATGTGATAAGCCAGTACCAAGACATTTTGTACAACATGGTCACAGTGAAAACCAATTCCATTTTCAGGTAATAGATAGTGTCAAACCCTTACGCAGGGGTGGCGACAGACAAAAGGCACTTTTACGAAAAGAAACAAAGTGGATTAGTACTCTGGAAACGCTATACCCACAAGGTCTAAATGAAGACTATGACCTGAAACACTTCTTGTAAGATACTCACCTAGTGACCTGCATGATTTCCCTGTAGTGTCTTTAGATCGTCTGTAGCTTTGTTCAAATATTGCGGTCCATTTGGACTAATGAAAGACATATATTTATATATTTTCAGTATTAGAACTTAACCTTGGTCCTCCTGGCTCTCTAACTCTTCCAATAGCTCCAAACGCATTGACCAACTGTGGTCCTCAACCCGACCAGATACGGGGTCCATACTAAGAGAGACTTCGGGCATCTTTCACACACTACACCGCTGGTGAGTATGCATTATAGAGATAGTATTTTCAGAATGGGCAAGGAGTGCATCCCTGAGTATCTAGGACAAGTCTACAGACTAAGTTTCTGCTCCTATGAAGTCCGCTAGGTAAATAATACCCAAACTCCTGTAGACAGTGTTTATTAGGAACTCATGTTGCAAGGTTTATTAAAAAATGTTTTTCTTTAAAGACATTCTCTATAAGGAATGTTTCTTATATTAAAAATCTTTTTCTAATAATCTTCTTAACAATCTCTAATGAGATGTCTGTGATAAGCTTACAGACAGTTTCTTCCTGCACATATTGTGCACTTTTTCTTCCACCACTGGTGTCATTTAAAAATAACATTATAAACATATCTATCAAGATGTTGCCTATCTAGAATGAATAGAAAATGTCCCCCCTGGTTATACATTTTATATTCTCCTTATGAGGAACATATCCCTTTATGTTATATACAGGGAGTGCAGAATTATTAGGCAAGTTGTATTTTTGAGGATTAATTTTATTATTGAACAACAACCATGTTCTCAATGAACCCAAAAAACTCATCAATATCAAAGCTGAATATTTTTGGAAGTAGTTTTTAGTTTGTTTTTAGTTTTAGCTATGTTAGGGGGATATCTGTGTGTGCAGGTGACTATTACTGTGCATAATTATTAGGCAACTTAACAAAAAACAAATATATACCCATTTCAATTATTTATTATTACCAGTGAAACCAATATAATATCTCAACATTCACAAATATACATTTCTGACATTCAAAAACAAAACAAAAACAAATCAGTGACCAATATAGCCACCTTTCTTTGCAAGGACACTCAAAAGCCTGCCATCCATGGATTCTGTCAGTGTTTTGATCTGTTCACCATCAACATTGCGTGCAGCAGCAACCACAGCCTCCCAGACACTGTTCAGAGAGGTGTACTGTTTTCCCTCCTTGTAAATCTCACATTTGATGATGGACCACAGGTTCTCAATGGGGTTCAGATCAGGTGAACAAGGAGGCCATGTCATTAGATTTTCTTCTTTTATACCCTTTCTTGCCAGCCACGCTGTGGAGTACTTGGACGCGTGTGATGGAGCATTGTCCTGCATGAAAATCATGTTTTTCTTGAAGGATGCAGACTTCTTCCTGTACCACTGCTTGAAGAAGGTGTCTTCCAGGAACTGGCAGTAGGACTGGGAGTTGAGCTTGACTCCATCCTCAACCCGAAAAGGCCCCACAAGCTCATCTTTGATGATACCAGCCCAAACCAGTACTCCACCTCCACCTTGCTGGCGTCTGAGTCGGACTGGAGCTCTCTGCCCTTTACCAATCCAGCCACGGGCCCATCCATCTGGCCCATCAAGACTCACTCTCATTTCATCAGTCCATAAAACCTTAGAAAAATCAGTCTTGAGATATTTCTTGGCCCAGTCTTGACGTTTCAGCTTGTGTGTCTTGTTCAGTGGTGGTCGTCTTTCAGCCTTTCTTACCTTGGCCATGTCTCTGAGTATTGCACACCTTGTGCTTTTGGGCACTCCAGTGATGTTGCAGCTCTGAAATATGGCCAAACTGGTGGCAAGTGGCATCGTGGCAGCTGCACGCTTGACTTTTCTCAGTTCATGGGCAGTTATTTTGCGCCTTGGTTTTTCCACACGCTTCTTGCGACCCTGTTGACTATTTTGAATGAAACGCTTGATTGTTCGATGATCACGCTTCAGAAGCTTTGCAATTTTAAGAGTGCTGCATCCCTCTGCAAGATATCTCACTATTTTTGACTTTTCTGAGCCTGTCAAGTCCTTCTTTTGACCCATTTTGCCAAAGGAAAGGAAGTTGCCTAATAATTATGCACACCTGATATAGGGTGTTGATGTCATTAGACCACACCCCTTCTCATTACAGAGATGCACATCACCTAATATGCTTAATTGGTAGTAGGCTTTCGAGCCTATACAGCTTGGAGTAAGACAACATGCATAAAGAGGATGATGTGGTCAAAATACTCATTTGCCTAATAATTCTGCACTCCCTGTACACAGACGGTAAACCATAGGACAAATTTATTTGCTGTAAATTTATTTAATAAACTCATATGAAACTTTGCAGATTTAACCACTATGGTCACATTATGTTAACAAGATCCTCCCCCAATGATTATCTATGAATATGAAAAATACACCTACATTATTGTTTTTATTTTTGTTATTCACTAAGCTTTGCTATAATGTACACATATGCATGCAGTATGTAATTCATATAGTTGGGTGAAAAGTGTGATTTCAGATTTTGTTAATATTGTTAATAAAGTTTTCGCATACACGATAGGAACAAGTTTGGCTGCACACATGCGCATTGGAGGCGTGCCGCGCATAGAATGACGTAACATGGGCGCGACCCACGAGAGGAGGCGGGCACGCCAAACAGGGAATAAAAGCAAATCCCACTTTATCCCAACAGGTTCATCGAAGGGAGCATTGGATCCCGAGCGCGGAGCCCGAGTATCCCACCGACGTCAACAGAGAGACCCTCTATCTTGGACCTAAGAAGCACCAGCACTCTAAACCAGCACTCTAAACAGGAGCCTTTTTGTGCCCAGAGGCTTGAATAAGCCACAACTCTTTACCCTGTGCAATATTGAAATATACATCTCATGTATATTACTAATACAGGACATGTATTTGGTGTGTACACACTAGGACTGTAAATATTTTTATTTTTTTCAATTTTTCCTTTTTTTTCTTCTGTGTATTTTTTATATTTTTTATTTTGTACTTTTTCATTTTTTCACCTATTAACATAAAGTCTCTTTGCCAGGAAGAAATCTGGTCCTAATTGTATTGAGGACTCTCAGCTACACAGTGCGACTAAGCAACATTATGACTGATACTGTTGGACTCTATTGGTGCTTTTATTTATGTTTGGTGTTTTTTGTGATGACCACAGGAGTTATAGTGGCATGAGGTGTTTATTATGGTTGTATATATCATAGTAGCTTAAACCATTATTTCTTAAGACATGGCAATGGAATAAAAATCAGGCATTTTTCTAAACAAATATACGTGTGATTACACATACTTGTATATAGCTCTCTTAAGCCAGCTTTGAGTGCGTTATCATAAGTTTTTTTGTATATTTGTATATACGCTTTGAGGTAGTTGGAGTGGGCTACCTAGATATCCAGCACCTATTTTGATTTTTGTATATATGCATTGCATTAATCCTACCTCCAATACTAACACTAATTTATTTTAGTTTACTCCAAGTGTCACAGGCTGAAAGTGATTGTTTCTCCATTTTTATTTTATAGAAGTAATTATTTCAAGAGACATCAACTCTTTTACATACCTCCCAACTATGAAAAGTATAAAATCAAGATAAGTTAGATGGCCATCAATGGTTGTTGCCATTGACTTAATGCACTGTTGACACCAATAATATGTGTTACAGTTGGGCAATGCTCATTGACAGGCTATCTGGCCAGACCTTAGTATTCAGGCTATCTGGTCAGACCTCAGCCTTCAGATTTGTGTTGTGCTGACCGGGGACATTTTCCTGGTTACCTCAGATGGTGGGATACTATGGAACTGAAGCGGGACGGGAGGACAGGACACCGGAATTGACATTATCTAGACAAAAACTATCGGTAGGCCTGATTTTATAAATCACCTAAGTTGGTTTCCTGCCATCTTGCTTTAAACTATAGTTTTAAGTGGAAGTGATGAAAATTGAGCATGATCATTGAGAACACTAAAATTAATGATTATGCACATGCAGACTGTGATGCTTGATTCTTATACACCTCTCACTGAGCTGTAATACTGCTCATTGACCAGTTGCATGCATGCATGATTTGTACATTAGTGATGTCGCGAATATGAACCGGGCGAACCGCCATAGACTTCAATAGGCAGGCGAATTTTAAAACCCACAAGTTGTTTCAAGGGGACTAACACCTGGACTGTGGCATGCAAACTCCGATCCGCGGCTGCATCTTGCAGCCGCTTAGTAGATAACTCCCTAATTCCCACGGTATTAGAGAGCTATCTACTAAAAGGCTGAAAGACCTAAATTGGTCTTTCAGCCACATTAACTAATACTAAGTAAAGATTACTTAGTATTAGTAAATTCTGCCCCTACTCGCTATGCAGTGAGTAGGGGCATGTCTAGTAAGCAGTGAGCAGCCAGTGGTGGGGGCCATAACAATAATGAGGGGGGGACCTACTGTCCCCTCCCCCTGGCCCCCACCCCTGCACGGTGGGTGGGGGCAAATAAATCACAATGGGGGGGACCTAAAGTCCTCCCCCCTGGCCCCCACCCCTGAGCGGCGGGTGGGGGCCCTAAATACTAAAAAGGGGGGGACCTAAGGTCCTCCCCCCTGGCCCCCACCCCTGAGCGGCGGGTGGGGGGGGACCTGGGTCCTCCCGGCCACCCTGTGGCGGTGGGTGGGGCAAATAAATCACAATGGGGGACCTGGGTCCTCCACAACCCCTGGCTGGTGGGGGCCTAAACTACAAAGGGGAACCTAAGGTCTCACTCCCGGCCCCACCCTGGCCCGGTGGGGGCCCTAAACTCTCTAAAAGGGGGACCTAATGTCCTCCACTGACCCCTGGCGGGTGGGGGCCCTAAAAAAAATGTCCCCCCCAGGTGACTAGGGTTCCCCAAACCCCTAGTCCCCCCCTCCCCCCCCAAAAAAAATTAACCCCCTACCTACCCCCCTCACCCTAAAAATAATGAGGGGGGGACCTTTAACTAAGTACCTGTAAAAAAAAAAACTTACCATTCAATGTTTTCTTTCTTCTAAATCTTCTTTTTTCAGCCCCAAAAAAGGCCAAATAAAAAACCATAATAACTGACGCAATTAAAAAAAAAAAAAACGAGCGCAAAAAAAATAATCCATCTTCACCCGGCGAGGGCTCCGCGCAGACTGAGCTCTGCAGGGCGGGGAAGGCTTATAAAGCCTTGCCCCGCTCTGCAATTAGGCTCAAAGCACTCTGATTGGTGGGTTTAAGCCATCCAATCAGAGTGCTCTGACAGGTAAATGAAGAGACTGACAGGTAAGTCTCTACATTTACCTGTCACAGCACTCTGATTGGTTGGTTTGAAATCCACCAATCAGAGTGCTCTGTGTCATTTTACACAGCGTGGGAAAGTTCTTTGGAATTTTCCCACACTGTGTAATTTGACTCATAACTCTCTGATTGGTGGATTAGAGTTATTTTTTTATTTTATTTTTTTAAATGCGTCAGTTATGGTTTTTTATTTGGCCTTTTTTGGGGCTGAAAAAAGAAGATTTAGAAGAAAGAAAACATCGAATGGTAAGTTTTATTTTTTTTTTACAGGTACTTAGTTAAAGGTCCCCCCTCATTATTTTTAGGGTGAGGGAGGTAGGTAGGGGGTTAATTTTTGGGGGGGCAGGAGGGGGTGACTAGGGGTTTGGGGACCTCTAGTCACCTGAGGGGGACATTTTTTTTAGGGCCCCCACCCGCCGCTCAGGGGTGGCGGCCGGGGGGGAGGACATTAGGTCCCCCCCATTGTGATTTATTTGCCCCCACCCACGGCTCAGGGGTGGGGGCTGGGGGGAGGACATTAGGTCCCCCCCCTTTTTAGTATTTATGGCCCCCACCCGCCGCTCAGGGGTGGGGGCCAGGGGGGAGGACCTTAGGTCCCCCCCATTGTGATTTATTTTCCCCCACCCACCGCTCAGGGGTGGGGGCCGGGGGGGAGGACATTAGGTCCCCCCTTTTTAGTATTTAGGGCCCCCACCCGCCGCTCAGGGGTGGGGGCCAGGTGGGAGGACCTTAGGTCCCCCCCCTTTTTAGTATTTAGGGCCCCCACCCGCCGCTCAGGGGTGGGGGCCAGGGGGGAGGACCTTAGGTCCCCCCCATTGTGATTTATTTGCCCCCACCCACCGCTCAGGGGTGGGGGCTGGGGGGAAGGACATTAGGTCCCCCCCCTTTTTAGTATTTAGGGCCCCCACCCGCCGCTCAAAGGGTGGGGGCCAGGGGGGAGGACCTTAGGTCCCCCACCTTTTTAGTATTTATGGCCCCCACCCGCCGCTCAGGGGTGGGAGCCAGGGGGGAGGACCTTAGGTCCCCCCCTTCTTAGTATTTAGGGCCCCCACAAAGGTTCCCCCCATATTGTTTTTTTTAGGGCCCCCACCCACCACTCAGGGATGGGGGCCGGGGGGAGGACAGTAGGTCCTAGTGGCGGGTGGGGGGTTGTCAAAGTTTACTCAATGATATGGAATAGGGGGCGGACCGAACATCGCATATGTTCGCCAGCCGTGGTGAATGCGAACAAGCGATGTTCGCCGGGAACTATTCGCCGGCGAACTGTTCGGGACATCTCTATTGTCCATAAGGCTGTTCTATTTGAAAGCTCTTCAAATGTCAGCTTCACTGTAAAATGTCCATCACTGATCAAAAGACTGGGGTTTACAATTTCTGCAGAAACTATTTTTGCAGTTAATCTAAGTTAACTTTTTCACACCCCCACCAAATATAACAAATTTTTAAATATGTTTGTTTTGGGGAACATAACTGCTATATAGTATCCAACTCATTGACATGCTGACTCCTACTGCTGATTTTTTCCCCACAATCACATTGCAGACTGGACATGTGCAAAAGCTTAGTTTTTTTTCAGGGTGGAAGGAGTAAGTGGGTAATCAACTGCCCATTGACTTTTGCAACATAAAATGACTCTTGCTCTATCTGCTCCTCATTATTCATTAATACAAAATTGCAAAAAGTAAAACAATCAGTTAACCATCATCATCATCAAGTTCTCTCCATTATTTATCTTTTTTTAATAGAGACACAATCATGTAATTATGACAAGGTGCTTAGAACTTAGAATTTGTATATCAAAACTGGCTAATATTGCCTTAATAAGGCTAAGTAATATTGTAGTCATTACTGCATTGCAGCACAGTGATAATTTTTTGGCATGTCCGAATGTTTCTCCAAATAGATTTTCATAAAAAAAATAAAGAAGAGCCAAACTGTCACATGGACGACTGTCTAATGTCATGAACAAAATTTAAATTTATGGAAAAATTGTTGTGCTGAATCGAGCTATCTTTGTTCGCATAAGTCTAGTTTTAACCTCTGTCCATGCACCTTACTGTCAGCATAGGGAAAACATACAGAGAAGAGGAGAAATTAAACAATGCATTGCAATTTGCACTGGCTTTTCTTTCTATGAACTGGATTATGATGTCATCTTCCATGTTTTTACTATACATTTAAAAAAACAAACAGAGCATTTACTCAATAGTGCAAATGATCAACAGAACACCTTTTCACTTAAAAAATGTTTAAAATGAACAGAGACTCTTCTTACTAAAAGTAAAAAAAAAAATAAAGGATGATTACATAAGTCCAATAGAAGCAGATAGTTATAGTAGAATATTTTGCTTTATTTATCTATACCAGGATCAACAAAGATGATAGTATTCCAGTTATTCTATTTGTTTCTAGTTCCATGTTCAGCATGTCGTGCAAAAAGGCGATTAGACATTAAACTTCAAAATGAAAAAATGATAGCCAAAGAGAGCAAAACCAACCCCAAACTATTTTTTAAGTACATAAATTCTAAAATTCACAAAAATGAAAGTGTAGGTACACTAAAAACTGAAACGGGGGTGTTAGTTAATGAAGACCAGGAAAAGGCAGGAATTTTAAATAACTATTTCTTCTCCGTATATATTAAGGAAGAACCCATGGTAATAGATGTGCAAATGATTGCTACAAAAAACTTGCAGAATAGTTATAATTGGTTAACTCAAGACAAGGTGCTGCAGCAACTAAAGAAAGTTAATATAAACAAAGCTCCAGGGCCTGACGGTATCCATCCATGAGTACTTAAGGAACTAAGTGTAGAAATAAGTGAACCTCTGTTTTTAATCTTTCAAGATTCTTTTCTTTCAGGAAGTGTTCCAGGGGATTGGAGGAAGGCAGATGTGGTTCCTATATTCAAAAAGGGTTCAAAATCGTTGCCTGGAAATTATAGACCTGTGAGCTTAACTTCTGTGGCTGGGAAAATATTTGAAAGGTTATTAACATAGAAACATAGAAAAATAGAATGTGATGGCAGATAAGAACCATTCGGCCCATCTAGTCTGCCCAATTTTCTAAATACTTTCATTAGTCCCTGGCCTTATCTTATAGTTAGGATAGCCTTATGCCTATCCCACGCATGCTTAAACTCCTTTACTGTGTTAATCTCTACCACTTCAGCTGGAAGGCTATTCCATGTATCCACTACCCTCTCAGTAAAGTAATACTTCCTGATATTATTTTTAAACCTTTGTCCCTCTAATTTAAGACAATGTCCTCTTGTTGTGGTAGTTTTTCTTCTTTTAAATATAGTCTCCTCCTTTACTGTGTTGATTCCTTTTATGTATTTAAATCTTTCTATCATATCCCCCCGTCTCGTCTTTCCTCCAAGCTATACATGTTAAGATCCTTTAACCTTTCCTGGTAAGTTTTATCCCGCAATCCATGAACCAGTTTAGTAGCCCTTCTCTGAACCCTCTCTAAGGTATCAATATCCTTCAGAAGATACAGTCTCCAGTACTGTGTACAATACTCCAAGTGAGGTCTCACCAGTGTTCTGTACAATGGCATGAGCACTTCCCTCTTTCTACTGCTAATACCTCTCCCTATACAACCAAGCATTCTGCTAGCATTTCCTGCTGCTCTATTACATTGTCTGCCTACCTTTAAGTCATCAGAAATAATCACCCCTAAATCCCTTTCCTCATATGTTGAGGTTAGGACTCTATCAAATATTCTGTACTCTGCCCTTGGGTTTTTACGTCCAAGATGCATTATCTTGCACTTATCCACATTAAATGTCAGTTGCCACAATTCTGACCATTTTTCTAGTTTACCTTAATCATTTGCCATTTGGCTTATCCCTCCTGGAACATCAACCCTGTTACATATCTTAGTACTTTACCATCAAGACCTTCTGCAATATCACTAATAAAAATATTAAAGAGAATGGGTCCAAGTACAGATCCCTGAGGTACCCCACTGGTGACAAGTCCAAGCTTCGAATATATTCCATTAACTACAACCCTCTGTTGCCTGTCACTCTGCCACTGCCTTACCCATTCAATAATATTGGAATCCAAACTTAAAGATTGCATTTTATTGATAAGCCTTCTATGTGCAACAGTGTCAAAAGCCTTACTAAAATCGAGGTAAGCAATGTCTATTGCACCACCCTGATCTATTATTTTAGTTACCCAATCAAAAAAATCAGTAAGATTAGTTTGGCATGATCTCCCTGAAGTAAACCCATGCTGTCTCTGATCTTGAAATCCATGTGATTTTAGATGTTCAACAATCCTATCCTTTAACATGGTTTCCATTACTTTCCCCACTACTGAAGTAAGGCTTACTGGCCTATAGTTGCCCGACTCTTCCCTATTACCTTTCTTGTAAATGGGCACAACATTCACTAACTTCCAATCTTCTGGGACTACTCCTGTTAACAATGATTGGTTAAATAAATTTGTTAATGGTTTTGCTAGTACACCACTAAGCTCTTTTAATAGCTTTGGGTGTATTCCATCAGGTCCCATTGACTTATTTGTCTTTACTTTTGACAGTTGAAATACAACCTCTTCCTCTGTAGACTCACGTGCAATAAATGACTCATTTATCCTTTTCCTTAACTGAGGTCCCTTTCCTTCATTTTCATCTGTAAATACAGAACAAAAATATTCATTAAGGGATAATATTCAAGAATTCCTTGAGAAGAACATTGTTATCAGAAAAAATAAGCATGGTTTTATGAAGCACAGGTCATGTCAAACTTACTTGATTGCGTTCTATGAAGAAGTAAGTAGAAGTATAGATCAGGGTGTTGCAGTGGATGTGATCTATTTGGATTTTGCCAAGGCATTTGATACAGTTCCACACAATAGATTAGTGTTCAAACTCAAGGAATTTGGTCTAGATGAAAATGCTTGTTCTTGGGTAGAACAGTGGCTTAAAAACAGAGTACAAAGAATTGTCATTAATGGTAAATTTTCAAGCTGGACAGAGGTGGCAGGTGGTGTCCCTCAGGGCTCTGTTCTGGGACCCCTTCTATATAACATGTTTATAAATGATCTTGAAAAAAGCATTGAAAGTCATGTTTCAGTGTTTGCAGATGACACAAAACTCTGTAAAATAATACAATGTGAGCAAGACATTACTTCGCTGCAGAGGGATTTAGATAGACTGGGGGACAGGGCACTCAAATGGCAGATGAAATTTAATGTTGAAAAATGCAAAGTTATCCACTTCAGCGTAAAGAATGCAGAAGCAACGTATACCCTTAATGGAAGCGAATTAGGGATAACAACACATGAAAAGGACTTCGGAATTGTTATTGACAACAAACTATGCAACAATGTGCAATGTCAACCAGCAGTGGCTAAGGCCAGTAAGGTAGTGTCATGCATGAAAAAGGGCAATAATTCTTGGGATGAGAATATCATTTTGCCTCTTCATAAATCACTGGTGAGACCACATATTGAATATGCTGTGCAATTTTGGGCACCTGTTCTAAAGAAAGATATTATGGCATTAGAAAAAGTGCAGAGGCGGGCTACAAAATTAATAAAAGGAATGGAACATATCAGCTATGAAGAAAGGTTAACAAATTTAAACCTATTTAGTATAGAAAAACATCACATGAGAGGGGATATGATAACATTATACAAATATATTCTGGCCAATACACAAACCATTGTGTGGAAATCTATTCACAAACCGGACCTTACATAGGACACGAGGTCATGCGTTTAGACTGGAAGAAGGAAGATTTCGTCTAAGGCAAAGGAAAGGTTTTTTTTTACTGTAAGAACAATACGGATGTGGAATTCTGTGCCTGAAGAAGTAGTTTTATCAGAGTCAAAACAGATGTTCAAACAGCAACTAAATGCATACTTGCAAAAAATGAATATTCAAGGATATAATTTTTTAATGTAGGGTAATAACTGCTTTATCCAAGGATAAATCTAACTGCCATTCTGGTGTCAAGAAGAAATTTTCTAGTTTGTTTCAAAATTGAAAATGCTTGAAACTGGGTGTTTTTTTTTTTTTTTTGCCTTCTTTTGGATCAACAGCAATAAACAAATGTGAGGAAGGCTGAACTTGATGGACGCAAGTCTCTTTTCAGCTATGTAACTATGTAACTATGTCTATCCATGTTTATTTACATGTCTTGCACATCTTGAGGGAGGTCATAGCTCAAGTCAACTACAAACTTGTGAAGATGATCATACATACTGATGTACTATAGACCTTAGGTATGTATATTTTATAATACTGAGTCAATTTTATAGAGAATGGACAATGGTAAGAAGTAATTCCCAATGTTCTCATTTTTATTTTTTTATTTCTTATTATATTATAGATATATGTAATAACACTCAACTTAGCTTGTTGATAATCTACCAAAACAGACAAACTGTTGCATAAATATATCTGCAAGTTTACTAAACACTTGAAATGCACATATCACACAATAGCTTCTGTCAAAATACAGCGACAGATGTCATTTCATAATATTACTTATTATAACTTCTTTGTACAGTCTGCTATAGTGGTTGCAAAAAAAACTGTG
>OW240921.1:45002224-45019907 GCA_933207985.1 Pelobates cultripes
TAGCTCAGGCCACAGGTCAAGCCTGCACACCCAGTAGTGAAGGGGTTCATCGCTCCTCAGAGTGTCAATATCTGCAGTTAAGGCGAGGTAGTCTGCTACCTGTCGGTCGAGTCGTTCTCTGAGGGTGGATCCCGAAGGGCTGTGGCGATTCGTAGGTCTTAAAAAGCTCCACATGTCCTCCATCAACAACACGTCTGTAAAGTGTCCTGTCCTTGCCGGCGTGGTCGTGGGAGGAGGAGGATTACTTTCAACTCTTCCCCTGTTAGATTCCCGTTGTGCTGTGACATCACCCTTATACGCTGTGTAAAGCATACTTTTTAATTTATTTTGCAAATGCTGCATCCTTTCCGACTTGTTGTAATTTGGTAACATTTCAGCCACTTTCTGCTTATACCGGGGGTCTAGTAGCGTGGACACCCAGTACAGGTCGTTCTCCTTCAGCCTTTCTCTGAGGGTGGATCCCGAAGGGCTGTGGGGTCCCTCAACAGGCACGACAGCATGAAAGACCCCATTTGCACAAGGTTGGATGCCGAGCTACTCATTTCCCATTCCTCCTCCTCAGTGATCTCAATGAAGGTATGTTCTTCCCCCCAGCCACGTACAACACCACGGGTACCAGATAGGTGACAACGAGCACCCTGGGATGCCTGTTGTGGTTGGTCTTCCTCCTCCTCCTCAAAGCCACATTCCTCCTCTGACTCCTCTTCCTCACAATCCTCTTCCAGCATTTCCGCAGGTCCAGCAAGCGATGCTGATAAGGCTGGTTCTGGTGGTGATGGTGACCACAACTCTTCCTCTTCACGCTCATCTACGGCCTGATCCAGCACTCTTCGCAGGGCACGCTCCAGGAAGAAAACAAATGGTATGATGTCGCTGATGGTGCCTTCGGTGCGACTGACTACGTTTGTCACCTCCTCAAAAGGACGCATGAGCCTACAGGCATTGCGCATGAGCGTCCAGTAACGTGGCAAAAAAAATCCCAGCTCCCCAGAGGCTGTCCTAGCACCCCGGTCATACATATATTCATTAATGGCTTTTTCTTGTTGGAGAAGGCGGTCGAACATTAGGAGTGTTGAATTCCAACGTGTCGGGCTGTCGCAAATCAAGCGCCTTACTGGCATGTTGTTTCACCGCTGGATATCGGCAAAGTGCGCCATGGCCCTGTAGGAATGCCTGAAATGGCCACACACCTTCCTGACCTGCTTCAGGACGTCCTTTAAGCCTGTGTACTTATGCACAAGGCGTTGTACGATGTGTCAACTTGCCCAACTTCAATGCCGCCAACAAATTTGTTCCGTTGTCACAAACCACTTTGCCGATCTCCAGTCGCTGCGCAGTCAGCCACTTTTCCACCTGTGCGTTCAGGGCGGACAGGAGTGCTTGTGCGGTGTGACTCTCTGCTTTCAAGCAAGTCAAACCCAAGACGGCGTGACACTGCAGTATTCCGGATGTGGAATAGTACCTGAGGAGCTGGGGGGGTGCCGTTGATGTGGAGCAAGACGCAGCAGCAGAAGAGGACTTAGCCGAGGAGGTTATGGAAGAGGATGGAGTAGGAGGAGTAGAGGAGTCGTGGCGGTGTCACCAACTCCTCTGCAGAGCCACGCATTCCATGCTTGGCAGCCATCAGCAGGTTTACCCAATGGACAGTGTAGGTGATATACTTGCCCTGACCATGCTTTGCAGACCAGGTATCAGTGGTCAGATGGACCCTTGCCCCAACACTGTGTGCCAGACATGCCATTACTTCCTTTTGCACAATCGAGTACAGGTTGGGGATTGCCTTTTGTGAAAAGAAATTTCGTCCGGGTACCTTCCACTGCGGTGTCCCAATAGCTACAAATTTTTTGAACGCCTCAGACTCCACCAGCTTGTATGGTAAAAGCTGGCGGGCTAATAGTTCAGTCAAGCCAGCTGTCAGACGCCGGGCAAGGGGGTGACTTTGTGACATTGGCTTCTTACGCTCAAACATGTCCTTGACAGACACCTGACTGTGGGCAGATGAGCAGGAACTGCTCATGGCGAGAGACGGAGGGGCGGATGGTTGAGAGGGGGCAAGGAGGACAGCAGTGGTTAACGTGGCTGAAGATACTGGACCAGGAGGAGGATGGCGGCTTTGAGTTTGTGTGCTGCTTGTACTCATGTGTTGATCCCATAGGCGTTTGTGATGTGTGATCATGTGCCTACGCAAAGCAGTTGTACCTAGGTGGGTGTTGGACTTCCCACGACTCAGTTTCTTTTGGCACAGGTTGCAAATGGCATCGCTGTTGTCAGAGGCAGACACACAAAAAAAATTCCACACTGCTGAGCTCTGCAATGATGGCATTCTGGTGGTGGACACAGCATGCGTTGATTGGCGTGCTGTCGGGCTGACCCCGGGTGCCGATGCGTGCTGTCTGACTGTGCCACTAGCTCCTTGCGGCGACCTCCCCCTGCTTCCAACTCGTCTCCTCCTCCTCCCTGTCTCCCCATCTGAACTTTCGCCCTGTTCTTCTTCTTGACGAGCGGGCACCCACGTGACATCCATGGACGCATCGTCATCATCAACAGCTTCACTTGTATCTGACAACTCAGCAAAGGAAGCAGCAGCGGGTACAACATCATCATCATCACACTGTACATGTGTAATGCTGCCTGATTGAGACATATCCCTGTTATCTACATCCTCTGTTAATAATGGTTGCGCATCACTCATTTCTTCAAACGGATGTGTAAATAACTCCTCTGACATACCAAATGAAGCGGCTGTGGTGCTAGTGTTGGTGGTGGCGGCAGGCGGGTGAGTGGTATCTTGAGAGGTGCCCGAAGCTAAGCTGGAGGAGAATGTTGCGTCAAGGTTCCGAGCGGAAGCTGTAGAAGATTGGGTGTCCTGTGTTAGCCAGTCAACTATGTCCTCAGAACTGCCTCTGAAAACTGGGCATTATTCTAGGGCAAAAGGGAATCACAGCACCACGACCACGACGGCCCCTGTGGGGTGGCCTGCCTCTGCCTGTCATTTTTTTTTGCTTAGTGGTACTATGCGTGCAAGCTACTGTGACACCAGATATGAGTGGCACTGTGAACTGGCAGAGGTTGGCAGAGTACACGCTGTAGGGCTGACACACCCACTTTGAGACAACTAACTGCTATTCAATCTATAACAGTGAAAAAAGTTTTTTGTTTTTAAATGCAAGCTATTGTGACACCAGTGAGTGAGTGGTGGCACTGGGCACAGTATCCACTGTGAGCTTGACACACCCGCTTTAAGGACACTGACTGCTATTCAATCTATAACAGTGAAAAAAGTTTTTTGTTTTTAAATGCAAGCTATTGTGACACCAGTGAGTGAGTGGTGGCACTGGGCACAGTATCCACTGTGAGCCTGACACACCCGCTTTAAGGATATTGACTGCTATTCAATCTATAAGAGTGAAAAAAGTTTTTTGTTTTTAAATGCAAGCTATTGTGACACCAGTGAGTGAGTGGTGGCACTGACTGGGCAAATGGGCACAGTAGCCACTGTGAGCCTGACACAGAAGCTGGCAGCAGTGGCAGACAACTAACTGCTATTCAATCTATAACAGTGAAAAAAGTTTTTTGTTTTTAAATGCAAGCTATTGTGACACCAGTGAGTGAGTGGTGGCACTGGGCACAGTATCACTGTGAGCCTGACACACCCGCTTTAAGGACACTGACTGCTATTCAATCTATAACAGTGAAAAAAGATTATTTTTTTTTTAAATGCAAACTATTGTGACACCAGATGAGTTAGTGGCACTGGGCAGCGTATCCACTGTTAGCGTAACACACCCGCTTTAAGGACACTGACTGCTATTCAATCTATAACAGTGAAAAAAGTTTTTTGTTTTTAAATGCAAGCTATTGTGACACCAGTGAGTGAGTGGTGGCACTGGGCACAGTATCCACTGTGAGCCTGACACACCAGCTTTAAGGACACTGACTGCTATTCAATCTATAACAGTGAAAAAAGTTTTTTGTTTTTAAATGCAAGCTATTGTGACACCAGTGAGTGAGTGGTGGCACTGGGCACAGTATCCACTGTGAGCCTGACACACCCGCTTTGAGACAACTGACTGCTATTCAATCTATAACAGTGAAAAAAGTTTTTTGTTTTTAAATGCAAGCTATTGTGACACCAGATATGAGTGGTGGCACTGACTGGGCAAATGGGCACAGTATCCACTGTGAGCCTGACACAGAAGCTGGCAGCAGTGGCAGACAACTAACTGCTATTCAATCTATAACAGTGAAAAAAGTTTTTTGTTTTTAAATGCAAGCTATTGTGACACCAGTAAGTGAGTGGTGGCACTGGGCACAGTATCCACTGTGAGCCTGACACACCTGCTTTAAGGACACTGACTGCTATTCAACCTATAACAGTGAAAAAAGTTTTTTGTTTTTAAATGGAAGCTATTGTGACACCAGATATGAGTGGTGGCACTGACTGGGCAAATGGGCACAGTATCCACTGTGAGCCTGACACAGAAGCTGGCAGCAGTGGCAGACAACTAACTGCAATTACATTACACAGAATGGGGTGCTGTCCTTACCGCAGAGATCAGATGGGTCCTTCAGGACTGTAGTGGACACTGCATACCCTAACCTAGCTATGCATTTCCCTATCTAATCAACAGCAGCTACACTTTCCCTCCTCTCACTAAGCCTGCAGCTTGAGAATGAATCTAAAATGGATGCTGTCCAGTAGGTGGGAGGGTCTGCTAGGGAGGGTGTGCTGCTAATTGGATGGAATGTGTCTGCTGACTGTGAGGTACAGGGTCAAAGTTTACTCAATGATGACAAACAGGGGGCGGATCGAACCGCGCATGTGTTCGCCGTCCGCGGCGGACGCGAACACCCTATGTTCGCCAGGAACTGTTCGCCAGCGAACCGTTCGGTGCATCACTATTAGCACGGTCCTTTTGGGTACAAACATGCACAGTCTTTAAAAGTAACTTAAGTCCAGGCACTTTATTGTTGAGCTTCACCATAGAGACAGCAGCACATGAAAAACAATAATGTAACAAAAACCCTATAAAAAAAAACCTAGCTCGGTCTGAGCACTAACTAACATCAAGTTCCCTCTCTCTCAAGGGTTTAAAATATAACAAAACAAGAAGTGGTTTCACCAACCTAGTGTCTTTGTCAGCTCTCAGCACTCCAGTGTTTAGACAGCCTGCTGCTTCCAGCCCTTCAAGTGAGAAATAGACATGACTGCTGTCTAGATGTAATGCCCAACCAACTTGTTGCTCCCTTTCCCAATGACACACAAGAGACCGTATTAAGTTGGGTATGGGCAACAGCCCCAGCTTTATTTATTCTTACATGCCAGCAACAAAACCATACTGTCAGCTGTTGGAGTGATTGCCTACAGACAGGTCTATCCCAACAAACCATGAGTCCAGAGAAGCCTGCCTCCACCCTCAGCTCCCAGCAGGCTGGGACTCCCCAAGCCTCCTTGGCAACTTCTTCACTTCTGCCTGCGCTGGCCAGGACTCCCGTGCTGTGACAAAACAAGAAAAGTGAAACCAACAGAAACAAACCCAAATTCCTTCAGTACCCCCAAATGTCCTAGGGGCGGGCGGGCGGGAAAGTCATTTGTGTGGTCTGAGTGCCATTCACCTAATAATGTGCATAAACCCATTATGTATTTTAAAGTGATAGTCTGTCTTTGTGTCCCCACATATGTAATGGAGTTTTGCCTTTGTCCTGGGAGATAATTGAATTACTTCTCCAGGGCAGAGGGGAGGAAGCCAGGATGCATTGTGGGGATGTTTTACTTCTGTATGTCTGTAATTGGTACATGTCTGTCTTTTGTTACAGTCTTCCATCTGGTCCCCTAGGGGAGTGTCCACCAGGTGAGCGGGTAGCCCTCATTAAACAGACCACTGCTTGACCCTCAACACGGAGCCTTGTCTCGTCTTTGGGAGGATTTACTGTATGCTGATAAAGACTGATTGCCAGGAGTGTAAGCCACTTGGGTGCTTTTCCTGTTCGTCTGCTAGCAGCTATTCGTGAGGTTCCAGTTCGAGTGTTTGGAGCATTCCTTTGTATGCAGTTCGAGTGTTTGGAGCATTCCCTTGTATGCAGTTCGAGTGTTTGGAGCATTCCCTTATATGCAGTTCGGGTGTTTGGAGCATTCCCTTGTATGCAGTTCGGGTGTTTGGTGCATTCACTTGTATTCAATTCGTGAGTTTTTGTGATTCTACAGTAGCTGTGCCTGTCTCTGAAAGGGGATTATCGTCTAAGTGGTTTTTACCCCTTGTGAGCAAAACGGTCCGTTACAATTGGTGGCAAGCGGCGGGATCGTTCCTACAGCCAGAAGGACAGCTACAGGAGACACCATTTCTTTGGATTTACAAGTTAAGGGCAACGCATGTCCTAGTACAGCGACCCTGACAGCACCAGGATGGAACCAGCAGTGGAGTACAGCTACTCTATGAGAGAGTATGACCGGATGGTGTGGTTTCACCTAAGCTTCTTCGGATCCAACCCACTGGAGAGATCGGTGCGGTTCGTGAGGAACCTAGTGTTCGAGAGGCTGCAACAACGGGCAGAAAGAGAAGGTCAGTTGGCACGTTGGGAGAAACTCCAGCGACAGATGCAGCAGGGAATTGGGAGCCCAGTCTCCACTCCCCAGCGGCAGTGTGATATGCCGGGAATTGGGAGCCCAGTCTCCATTCCCCAGCGGCAGTGTAAAGTGCAGGGAGAGGAGAGCAGCGTCCTCCCTCCCCAGCAGCAGGCTGAGTTACAGGGGGCAGAGGTAGTTGTTCCTGCCCTCCAGCAGCAGAGTGATATGCCGGGAAGGCAGTGTAAAGTACAGGGAGAGGAGAGCAGCGTCCTCCCTCCCCAGCGGCAAGCTGAGTTACAGGGGGCAGAGGTAGTTGTTCCTGCCCCCCAGCAGCAGAGTGATATGCCGGGAAGGCAGTGTGAAGTGCAGGGAGAGGAGAGCAGTGTCCTCCCTCCCCAGCGACAGGCTGAGTTACAGGGGGCAGAGGTAGTTGTTCCTGCCCCCCAGCAGCCGAGTGATATGCCGGGAAGGCAGTGTGAAGTGCAGGGAGAGGAGAGCAGTGACCTCCCTCCCCAGCGACAGGCTGAGTTACAGGGGGCAGAGGTAGTTGTTCCTGCCCCCCAGCAGCCAAGTGATATGCCGGGAAGGCAGTGTGAAGTCCAGGGAGAGGAGAGCAGTGTCCTCCCTCCCCAGCAGCAGCATGATTTTCTGGGAATTGGGAGCCCAGTCTCCATTCCCAGGCGGGAGTGTGATGTGCTAGGAATTGGGAGCCCAGTCTCCATTCCCCAGCGGCAGTGTGATGTGCCGGGAATTGGGAGCCCAGTCTCCATTCCCCAGCGGCAGTGTTATTTGTTGGGAATTGGGAGCCCAGTCTCCAGTCCCCAGCGGCAGAGTATCCAGCAGGGAATAGAGAGCCCAGTCTCCTTTCCCTAGCAGCAGGACTCTGTATTGGGAGGAGAGACAGTTGTTCTCCCTCCGCAAAGACTGGAAGTATGTCTGGGAGAGGAGCTCGTTACCACCTCTCCCCAGCGGCGGACCATTAATGTGCAGGGAGTAGAGAGCCCAGTCTCCATTCCCCAGCGGCAGAGTGTTCTATCGGGAGAGGAGCTTGTTACCCAGTCTCCTCCTTCGGCAGCAGAGCTGTGTATCCAAAGGGGAGACAGTCGGTCTCCCCCTCCGGCAGCAGAGCCGTGCACCTAAAGGGGAGACAGTCAGTTTCCAGCAACCAGGCTCCAACCAGACTACTCCGTTGGTAGTACTGGTACCAGGACAGAGTACCGCTGGTCTCTGCCCACTCAGCAACCCACCAAGGCAGCCTACCAGTTCCCCACACAGCCGTGGTGAGGCACCTGGACATGGACAAGGTTCTCCCCTACACAGGTGTAGTAACCATTTATTGTGGTGGGCTGTACTGTTTTTTCTGTTTTGGGGGTGGGCTGCTGGACTAACAAGGGCACTGACCGGCAGGAGGTCAGTTAGTCTGTTTGGAAAAGGGGAGATATGTGACGAGACCAATCTCGCCACATTGCATTGGAGGAGCCTGGTTGCCCACCTGCTGCCTTTGGATTATGGACCGGCAGCTAAAGGGTTAATTTTACTGTGCAGAAGGATTTATTTCTCCCTTTCTGCACAGCCGTTCGGTAGATTCTATCTACCGAACAAACCGACTTCTATCAGCCTCCCCAGAGCCATGGGAAGCCGGCCCGCGACCTTAATTGGCCACCCAGAAGCTGGAGTGCGCCCTCCGTTTACCTCCCTGAAGCCGCGGTTAACCGCGGCTTAACGAGCGTGTGCCGGCAATTGACCACCCAGTAGCTGTGGTTAACCGCAGCTTAATTGATTGTTACTGGATGGTCGCGGTTACACTTAGCCGCCACACAATGGCGGTGTTCTGGAGCTCCCCGGGCAGCCAGCGCTTTTCTGCCTGGCTTTCCTGCACCAAACCCGGACACTTTTACGTGCAGGCACCGCTGAACTTCCAACCCCTGGTTCTAATTCGTACGGATTTAACGAATGCATGTAAATTCGGTATTTTATGTTGGAGGAATGTTTTAACCCAGATAGCTATGCCATGGAGCCTGTTCGTGGAATTAAAGACTTTGGCTCCATGGTAATTAAACTGTATTTGTGTGGCCTGAGTGCCATTCACCTAATAATGTGCACTCAGGCCTGAGCTATCTTGGATATGTTACATGTATATATTTACTGTACCATTTGTCCCATTATGTATTTTAAAGTGATAGTCTGTCTTTGTGTCCCCACATGTGTAATGGAGTTTTGCCTTTGTCCTGGGAGATAATTGAATTACTTCTCCAGGGCAGAGGGGAGGAAGCCAGGATGCATTGTGGGGATGTTTTACTTCTGTATGTCTGTAATTGGTACATGTCTGTCTTTTGTTACAGTCTTCCATCTGGTCCCCTAGGGGGGTGTCCACCAGGTGGGAGACCTGCATAAATACTGGGCAGGTAGCCCTCATTAAACAGACCACTGCTTGACCCTCAACACGGAGCCTTGTCTCGTCTTTGGGGGGATTTACTGCATGCTGATAGAGACTGATTGCCAGGAGTGTAAGCCGCTTGGGTGCTTTTCCTGTTTGTCTGCTAGCAGCTATTCGTGAGGTTCCAGTTCGAGTGTTTGGATCATTCCCTAGTATGCAGTTTGAGTGTTTGGAGCATTCCCTTGTATGCAGTTCGGGTGTTTGGAGCATTCCCTTGTATGTAGTTCGGGTGTTTGGTGCATTCACTTGTATTCAATTCGTGAGTTTTGGTGATTCTACAGTAGCTGTGCCTGTCTCTGAAAGGGGATTATCGTCTAAGCGGTTTTTACCCCTTGTGAGCAAAACGGTCCGTTACACCTATAATCCACAAGTAGCGGGGCCGACCACCTACAACGAGAAGAGGGTTACAGCATATGAGGACGGACATATGACTTGAAACGCCCCGACTCCCACCTACCAATGTGCCGAATGCCCGCAGCCAAGTAGCCCAATAAACTCGCCTGAGTGGCCCGCAATCCGAAAGGAATGGGCCGAAAACCCTCGACCATCCATCCCCCCAGCGGCCAACGCTCTCTGCAGCATCGCCGAGAACTGATACCGCGTTAGAGGCGACCCATCCGAGTGTGCTAACAATGGGCCCCCCTGTTCCGGACGCACCTTCAGAAATTCGTGAAAGGCCCCAACCGTACATACTTCGACCCCCGTGGCCCCTAAACGAACCCAGGCACCCTGGGCCACCTGGTCCGTCTTAGACTGCCGCACAAGAATGTCAACGGTGGAAGGAGACCACCGCACATCAGACAACACCAACGGCGAGGCCTTCCCCTTACTAGGAGCAACCAGCTCGCCGATGCGAAAGGCTCCAAAGAAGCAGAACGAGAAGGCCAAACGAAATAACTTGGAACTCTGAACTACAGACCGTCGGCAACACTGAGAGAATCTGTCGCAATATCTCCACCGAAATCGGGTGACGCAGATGCCACCCCGCCGCAGACGCCACCCCTTTATCACTCTCTGAATCCCGAATTCCTTGGTGATATCACGCCAACCCACGAAACCGAACAGAAAGGACAGTGCAGCCAGAGCCTTTTCTGCTGCTGCGCAAGACCTACCTCGCTTGACCAAGTCCTCCAACAGCACTAGAGTCGCCTCCAGACGCCCTGGTTCCAGAGATACATCCCCGTCTCCACACTGCCCGGTATGCCTTCCAGGAAGACTCCGCCAACGAATCCGACATCAAGCCCATCAGGCCTCGAAATCGAGCTTCCATAAGGAGTCTGGACACTTCAGACTGATCCGCCTCGACAATCCATCCACCTCACAGGTGTGGCATATCAAGATGCTGATTAGCGGGCATGATTATTGCAAAGGTGTGACTTACGCTGGCCACAATAAAAGGCAACTCTAAAATGTGTATGTTACGGTACCCTCAGCATGGAATGTACAAACCGCTGTTTAGTGAATGCTCCCCTTTCGCAATAGCATAGGCTGCATGCGTATCCAGTATAATCATGCGAACCGCAAGCAAGGGAACGCTATAAACTCACAAACGGGGTCTGTACGGATGTGACGAGACCAATCTCGCCACATTGCATTGGAGAAGCCTGTAACGGAGCTCCCTGTACTCCGACTGAGTACCCTCCGTTGACGGATGCTCCTAGCGCTTCCTGAGGACTCCAAGCACTGCAGCAGACACCACAACCACCGCAGACTCCGCAACCGCCGTATCTGGTCTGGAGTCTCGCCGTCTTCCTTCCACCCTGGATCAGCTTCCGTCCTCCAGGACTGTGTGGGAAAGAACTCTTCCTTCCACCCTGTACGAACCTCCAGCATCCAGGACTGTGTGGTGAAGACCCCTCCTCCAAGGAGAGCGTGTCAGGAACAAGCTCTTAAAAGAGCTAAGTGACTCAAGCTCAGGGAGCATGCAGAGCATAGCAATCCCCAGTGTGATTATAACAGCTCCCTCCAATAACGAGACAAGGCTACATTTAGAGGGATCAAGAAGAACTGTCAAAACCTTTATTCCCTTGGGACCAGCCAATACAGTCACCACAATAACATTGTTGTGAAACCTCAATAAAATCACAAACAGTCAAACCATATCAAGAAACACACAGTGACTTATCACAACACAATGGCACATTTTAAAGGGGTGGGGGGAGACAATATTTAACAGTAAATATCTCACCTGCCTGCAGAATTAGCAATATGCAAATCTACCCGAATATGCAAATGAACCAGTCTTGCAATTCAGGTAGTGCATATTGCTGTTGCTACCAACAGAGGGCACTAGACCAGCTCCATAGCCAAACCCACCTAGTTGGTAGCAAACCTCAGCAATACAAGAGAGCAGGCAATACATTACACAGTACACACACACACACTATAAACAATTACATTACACACACCCTGCACCTATAATGGGTACAGGGTGACTAAAACATAGGATAAATAAAGCAGCCCACATAAATAGTCTGTCTGAAGGTAGACTAGGGGCTTTAAAGCCAGATAGATGAAAGAGTCATAGTCACAGGGGAGGAGGCTGGCAAGCAGGCCTCTCCAGTACCAAGTGGCGAAGGCACTTCGTCACATATCTCCCCTTCGGGGGGAAGACTAACCAGGCACCTGACTTTCTGTCGGTCAGTGCCTAAGTTAGTCGATTCACCCACCGACCATACGCAAGTGCCAGAGTAGCCCACCCACAACAAACAGTTATTAGAGCAGCCCACCCACAGCAAACAGTGACTGCACCTGGGTATTCCTCTGGGGTGATGGGGCAACACGCTGTGGGGACTTGAGTGGCAGAGGCCAGCGGCGCTCTGCCCTGATGCCTGCACTTCTGCTGGGGAGAGGGGGTTGCAGACCAGTCCTGTAACAAGGGGGTCGGTAGGGCAGAGGCCAGCGGCGCTCTGCCCTGATGTCAGCTCTTTCGCTGGGGTAGCCGGCAGAATGTCACGCTCTGTACAAGGGACACAGGGAGGGCAGAGGCCGACTGCACTCTGCCCAGCTGCCAGCTCTTCCGCTGGTATAGCCTGCAGGACATCAGGCTCTGGACAAGGGACAAAGGGAGGGCAGAGGCCGACTGCACTCTGCCCAGCTGCCAGCTCTTCCGCTGGGGTGCTGGGAACATAGTCCGGCTCAGTAGCCAGGGGAACATGGGAGTCAGTGGGGGTTAACATCTCCCCTGTTAACCCTGGGGCCAAGTTAGGAGTTAGCTGGGGAGGGGAATTCGTACTTACCCCCTCTTCCTGTTGTCCCTGTGAGGGTAGTTGGGGATCTGGACAGGCTGTCCAGCATCCCTGTAGGTCAGGCGCAGAGACCACGGTCCCATCTGCGCCATCTGGGAGATTGGTGTCTCCCCTTGGTGGGGTAAGCTGCTGCTGGGGAGATAGGGTGCTGTGCTCCTCTCCCTGAAACACAGGCTGCCGCTGGAGAGGGAGACCGCCTGTCTCCACTCCCATAACATTGTCCTGCTGCTGGAGAGAGAGACCAGCTGTCTCTGCTCCCTGTAGGACACACTGCTGCTGGGGGGGAAGGACGACACCTTCGGCCCCCTGGAATTCGCACTGCCGCTGGGGAGGAAGGACGACACCTTCGGCTTCCTGTAACTTGCACTGCCGCTGGGGAGGAAGGACGACACCTTCAGCTCCCTGGAACTTGCACTGCCGCTGGGGAGGAAAGACGACACCTTCGGCTCCCTGGAACTTACACTGTCGCTGGAGACTAGGTGTCCATATCCTCAACCTCCACAGTTTTCGCTCAAAGGCCATTGCCGCACTGTTCTCAGCACTCAACTGGCGCATTACTTGGTGGACCACCTCGTTCGAAAGGTCTGGGCCATAGCAGACCAACCGCCTCTTTACCTCGTCAATGTAAGCGTCATCCTCGTAGCGCCGTATCCTGTTGAGGTACTCTTCGCAGGGCTCTATCCATGCCTGCTCCATGCTGCTGTAGTTAGGGACGCTGTACAGTGGCTAGCGTTGCCCTCAATAACCTCTTATACGATACCAGTGTCTCCGAGCTGCTTCTCCTCGCACTAGGACGCCATCCCACCGCTGCCACCAATGTAACGGAGCTCCCTGTACTCCGACTGAGTACCCTCCGTTGACGGATGCTCCTAGCGCTTCCTGAGGACTCCAAGCGCTGCAGCAGACACCACAACCACCGCAGACACCGCAACCGCCGTATCTTGACTGGAGTCTCGCCGTCTTCCTTCCACCCTGGATCAGCTTCTGTCCTCCAGGACTGTGTGGGAAAAGAACTCTTCCTTCCACCCTGTACGAACCTCCAGCATCCAGGACTGTGTGGTGAAGACCCCTCCTCCAAGGAGAGCGTGTCAGGAACAAGCTCTTAAAAGAGCTAAGTGACTCAAGCTCAGGGGAGCATGCAGAGCATAGCAATCCCCAGTGTGATTATAACAGCTCTCTCCAATAACGAGACAAGGCTACGTTTAGAGGGATCAAGAAGAACTATCTAAACCTTTATTTCCCTTGGGACCAGCCCATAGGGTCACCACAATAATATTGGTGTGAAACCTCAATAAAATCACAAATAGTCAAACCATAGCAGGCAACACACAGTGACTTATCACAACACAATGGCACATTTTTAAAGGGGTGGGGGAGACAATATTTAACAGTAAATATCTCACCTGCCTGCAGAATTAGCAATATGCAAATCTACCCGAATATGCAAATGAACCAGTCTTGCAATTCAGGTAGTGCATATTGCTGTTGCTACCAACAGAGGGCACTAGACAAGCTCCATAGCCAAACCCACCTAGTTGGTAGCAAGCCTCAGCAGTACAGGAGAGAAGGCAATACATTTCACAGTACACACACACACTATAAACAATTACATTACACACACCCTGCACCTATAATGGGTACAGGGTGACTAAAACATAAGATAAATAAAGCAGCCTACATAAATAGTCTGTCTGAAGGTAGAATAGGGGCTTTAAAGGCAAATACATCAAAGAGTCATAGTCACAGGGGAGGAGGCTGGCAAGCAGGCCTCTCCAGTACCAAGTGGCGAAGGGCACTTCGTCACACACATACTAAATTAAAAATAAAATGTAATAGATGAATTACACGTAAAAATTTGTCCAACTTCCTTTTCAGAGACTAAGTGTAAATGTTTGTTGAAATATGAGACAACACCGTGTTTTCTAAAGATTTAGTATTGTAATAACCTACTTTATCAGTCATACTCTTTCCATTGCTCTGTACATTAACAATTGATGTTTTAGGTCCATATATGACGAGTCTAACTTAGGGAAGACCAGTCACGCTCATATAATTACTTTATTGCTCCTCATACAATAAAATACTTTATTGACATCATATATTCATCCTCCTACAATAGCTGTGTTTTATAGAAATGTGTCCTGTTGTTCTATTGATTATCTTGCTCTGGCTTCATACATGATTGTGTTTATAGTTTTAGCACAGGTTTCAGAACAGAAATAGGAGAAATTAGATTTATTTTTCATTTACAGTTGCAAGAAAAAGTATGTGAACCCTTTGGAATGATATGGATTTCTGCACAAATTGGTCATAAAATGTGATCTGATCATCATCTAAGTTACAACAATCACAGTCTGCTTAAACTAATAACACACAAAGAATGAAATGTTGCCATGTTTTTATTGAACATACCATGTAAACATTCACAGTGCAGGTGGAAAAAGTATGTGAACCCTTGGATTTAATAACTGGTTGAACCTCCTTTGGCAGCAATAACTTCAACCAAACGTTTCCTGTAGTTGCAGATCAGACGTGCACAACGGTCAGGAGTAATTCTTGACCATTCCTCTTTACAGAACTGTTTCAGTTCAGCAATATTCTTGGGATGTCTGGTGTGAATCACTTTCTTGAGGTCATGCCACAGCATCTCAATTGGGTTGAGGTCAGGACTCTGACTGGGCCACTTCAGAAGGCGTATTTTCTTCTGTTTAAGCCATTCTGTTGTTGATTTACGTCTATGCTTTGGGTCATTGTCCTGTTGCAACACCCATCTTCTGTTGAGCTTCAGCTGGTAGACAGATGGCCTTAAGTTCGCCTGCAAAATGTCTTGATAAACTTGGGAATTCATTTTCCCTTCGATGATAGCAATCCGTCCAGGCCCTGACGCAGCAAAGCAGCCACAAACCATGATGCCCCCACCACCATACTTCACTGTTGGGATGAGGTTTTGATGTTGGTGTTCTGTGCCTTTTTTCGCCACACATAGTGTTGTGTGTTTATTCCAAACAACTCAATTTTGGTTTCATCTGTCCACAGAATATTTTGCCAGTACTGCTGTGGAACATCCAGGTGCTCTCGTGCAAACTGTAAACGTGCAGCAATGTTTTGTTTGGACAGCAGTGGCTTCCTCTGTGGTATCCTCCCATGAAATCCATTCTTGTTTAGTGTTTTACGTATTATAAATTCGCTAACAGGGAAGTTAGCATTTGTCAGTGACTTTGTAAGCTGACACTCTAGGATTTTTCTTCACCTCATTGAGCAGTCTGCGCTGTGCTCTTGCAGTCATCTTTACAGGACGGCCACTCCTAGGGAGAGTAGCAGCAGTGCTGAACTTTCTCCATTTATAGACAATTTGTCTTACCGTGGACTGATGAACAGCAAGGCTTTTGGAGATACTTTTATAACCCTTTCCAGATTTATGCAAGTCAACAATTCTTAATCGTAGGTCTTCTGAGAGCTCTTTTGTGCGAGGCATCATTCACATCAGGCAATGCTTCTTGTGAAAAGCAAACCCAGAACTGGTGTGTGTTTTTTTATAGGGCAGGGCAGCTGTAACCAACACCTCCAATCTCATCTCATTGATTGGACTCCAGTTGGCTGACACTTCACTCCAATTAGCCCTTGGAGATGTCATCAGTCTAGGGGTTCACATACTTTTCCCACCTGCACTGTGAATGTTTACATGGTGTGTTCAATAAAAACATGGCAACATTTCATTCTTTGTGTGTTATTAGTTTAAGCAGACTGTGATTGTCTATTGTTGTGACTTAGATGATGATCAGATCACATTTTATGACCAATTTGTGCAGAAATCCATATAATTCCAAAAGGTTCATGTGGCAAAACCGACCTCGCCACGTGTCCTTGGAGGGGGCTGCTTGCCCGCCTCTTGCCTTTGGACTATGGCCCTGCAGGTTAAACTGTTTATTTTCCCTGCAGAAAGGCTTATTCGTGTGATCTGAGTGCCATTCATCTAATAATGTGCAGTCAGATCCAAGCTATCTGGGGATATGTAGAAATGTGTGTTTTATGTACTAAATGTGTCAATATGTAATTTTATGTGAATGTGATGTATGGTTTTGGAGTTATGAAAGTTGGGTAGAAAGTATGTTTTAACTGTATGTATAATTGAGTTTCCTCTCAGGATAAGGGGAGGGAATATGTGGGATGTAACTGTGATGTGATTGGTTGTTTTATACCTCCCTGTGGGCGGTCCTGTATTTGCAAGACTGTAATAAAAACCAGGCTGGGTGTGCCAGCACCGGAGTTCTATTTTTACCCTCAACTTGAGTCCTGTCTCTTATTGGGGGAATCTGCTACAAGGGATTGCTATGCTAGGCATATTCCCTTGCTATAATCACTGACCTCTTGTAAGAGCTTGTTCCTGCTTCGTTCTGAAGGGAGATAGCTGCAGCCTGCGGTGCTTATGGTGTCTGGTGCAGTGCTTGGAGTCCTCTGGAAGCGCTAGGAGCATCTTTCAACGGAGGTACCCAGTCGGGGTGCCAGGTGATCCGTTACATTGGTGGCAAGCGGCGGGATGGCATCCTAGTGCGAGGAGAAGCAGCTCGGAGACACCGGTAACGTGTGGAGTTGTGCAGCGTCCTTATCTTCAGCAACATAATGGAACCAGCAGTGGCTACAGCAAGCATGGCGTATAGCTACTCCGTACTAGAGTTTGGTACGATGGTAGGGTTGCACCTGAAGTTTTACGGACCCAATCCAGAGGAGAAATACGTGCGGTTCGTGTGGGACATGGTGACCCGGAACCTACAACACAGGGCGTTGAGGGAAGGCCAGTGGGCACGTTGGGAGAAACTCCAGCCACAGGTAGAGTGGGGCGAGGAAGAAACCGAGGTGGCCGGTGGAGATGGGACCGAGGTCTCTCTACCGGCCCTACAGGGATGCTGGGCACCCGGCCCAGATCCCCAGCGGCAGTATGTTTTACAGGGAGGGAAGACAGTCGGTCTCACTCCCCAGCGGCAGAATGTGTTATTGGAGGAAGAGACAACCGGTCTCCCTCCCCAACAGCAACCAGAGGTACCCGAGGTAGAGGACCTCATAGACTGGTCCTGGGAGGACCCCCTGCAGGCAGGTGGAGATGGAACCGAGATCTCTCCACCGGCCCTACAGGGATGCTGGGCAACCGGCCCAGATCCCCAACTAGAGCTGGAGTTACAGAAAGTGGAGAGCATCGACCTCCCCCCCCAGCAGCAGCCGGAGTACCAGGGGGAGGTAAGTGATATTTCTCCTCCCCAGCCAACTCCTTTGTTCCCTGACCCCCAGCAGAAGAGCTGGCAACTGGGCAGAGCGCCGCTGGCCTCTGTCCTCCCTTGTTTCCTTCCCCTGAGCCTGACTTTCTACAGGCTGCCCCAGCGGAAGGTGCCGTCCTTCCTCCCCAGCGGCAGTGCGTACCCCAGGGAGCTGATGGTGTCG
>OW240921.1:45020007-45025007 GCA_933207985.1 Pelobates cultripes
GAGAGATACACAAGGGGAGGGGGGAAAGAGGCAGAGGGGAAAGAGAGTGACTGGGAAGGAGAGGGGAGACATGGACACAGAGGAGCAGTGAGGGGGAGAAAGAAACATATATATATATATATATATATATATATATATATGACTGGTGGATCCGGGGGGGCAACGGGCAATTGCCCTTTCCCCCCCAGATGCTCTCCCCTGCTGGCCAATGCAAGGCTGGCACTGTCCAAGCACCATGTGCCTTTACGGACCGGAGGGGAGATCAGAGATCTCCCTCCCTGTTCTGGAGGCACCATGCAGGCAGCCGGCAGGGGAGGGAGGAAGAGAGGACCCGGGAGCTCAGCCTGCAGCTCCTCCGGGTCCTTCTTGCGCGAGTACAGAGTGTTGCCGCGGTTACAGTGGCAACGCTCCAGCTCTCGCGAGAGTGAACTCTAGCGCTGGAGCTACGGGCTAGAGTTCACTCTCACCACTGCGACCTCTAGCCCCATACACACACCTAGACCCCCCCCATACACACATTGCCCCACACACACACACACAGGCACCCAAACACACATTGCCCCACACACCCTACACACTGAACCTTTCACACAAACTGCACCCCTCACACATTGCACCACTGCTTCTATACCCTACTACAGCCCCATATCCCAGCAGACCTCAGGTAAGTTGTCAAACGGTTTGACTACTTACTCTGGGAGCGGGTCCCGGCACTCCTGGCACCAAACCACTACACAGAGCATCCTCGCAAGGACCTCACTCTCACATGGCCGGGGGGCACCGGAGGAGGAGGATCTGCAGCGGGGGGGCTCCCTGGGAGTCCCCCCAACCGCGATCACCGGCGGTCCCGGGTAAGTAAGGAAAGACCGGAGGGCGTACTATTACGCCCGGCGGCATTTAGAGCCGCCTAAAATAGGGCGTAATAGTACGCCCTCTGGTCTTAAGGGGTTAATACTCAAAAATGAAGACTGCTTGGCAATGCAGAGCAATTCACGTCATGCTTCATCCCTTGTATTAAAATATTATTTTTATTTTTAATGTACAAACAAGGGGTTAAGCAGCTTTTAAGTGAATTGTAGTTACAAAAAAAACAAATTATGAAATATAGGCCACAACAAGGCATTGTTCCCATACTTACTGTAATTTTCTTTTCCTGATCAATCACAAAGCAACTTTAACTAATACGTTAGCTCTGCCCACTACCAACCGAAAGTACAGGATGTGATCTCCTTAAACCCCCAAAAAAGGAGAGCTTATTGCTGACATGGTGATAGATCTGGAAAAGCATTAACTAAAGGATAATACCGAACCTTGACAACAAATGGGAGAGATTGTTAAACAAAAGAGTTCATATTTAGATAAAGGGTAAAACCACAATTGTACTGTAAGGATGTAAGCACATTTTCTAAATGAAAGTCAATAAGGCTACTTTCAAAGAGTAGAAACATTGTCATTACTACCTAGTGACATTCAGAAATGGCACCTTAATTATTCAGACACATTGGATAGCCCAGGCAAAACACCAGTAGAGAAACTGATAATCCTAACAAGGTTTACATTTTATATTTCGACATAACAAACAAATCTAGTTAAAATAATTAAACTTACACCCAGACCGAAGTTTGTGTACAATAGAATGAACAAAACATCGATCCAGGATGTCAATAAACCTGTGGCAAGTCACTTCAGGAAGATGAGTCAAATGTCTTGCACTGAAAGTATCAATTAATGGTGTACGTATTACCACCTAACTAGAGGGTCCGTTGTGAGAGACTTTTATTAAAAAGCGAAGTGAAATGGACGTATAATTTGAGTACAGTAACCCCATACGGTTTGAATGGAAAATTAGATTGATTTTTCTACCCTACATTTATTTTCAGTGCCTGCTGTAAAGTGAGACAGGATTCTGATTGTTTTGTTTTAATTTTGCATAATTTGAGATTTCCCTTTGAAGTGGTTTTATAGTGGAGAGCTGGGAGACCCGCTCTTTAAGCAGTTAAGAGGTCTGCATGTTTGTGCTGTTGTGAGGAATTCTTTTCAGGGGAGTTAAATAATTTTGAGACTTGAGAAGTCATTGTGAGTTGCAGTTTCAGTTGAATTTAGGGAAACCACTTTAAGCATTTGTTGTGTTAAGCTATTTCAATTGCCTTTGTTTTATTTGTTCAATGCAAACAGCTGAAAGTCTGTACATTTTGACAATAAACCTGGTTTTAAATGTAGGTTTATTATTTTGAATATATATATATGTTGGAAGACCATTTGGCCTGAATTTGTGGGAGGAGTAATTGTCACGATTCTGGAACCTAACACGCTAACAGGACACAGAGAGGAAAGATGCTATACCGGTCCTTAGAGTGGCCGGACTAAGCACACTAAGAATAGTCAGGAGACAAGCCAAGTAAAGGGAGCCAGAAAACGGGAGAACGAGAAACAAGCCCAGGTCAAAGGAGTGGAGAATACAGGAAAATCGGAATAATGAGCCAAATAATCGGTAACCAGAGAGCAACACGAGAAAACTGCACTACAGGTATCACAAGACCACAACAGGGCACTGAGAGACAGGAAAGGTATGTATAAATACCCTTTGCTTAATTCTGATTGGATAACTTCCAATCAGAATTAACAATCACACGTGGGAGATATCTACGCCTCCCACTGTGATTGTGGTACTGTTGCTTTAACACCGGGTCACGTGAGTGACCCCGGCGTTTGCATAAATTTGCGACCTCCCAGCGTGCAGCGTTATACATGCTGCCGCTGGGAGGCGTGGAGGACACGAGCGGCGAGCAGCGGAGAGGAGACGCCGCTCGCTGACAGGTAGGAGGAGCCCTGACAGTAATAATCCTATATAAACCCTACCCCCCTACATACCTTTGTCTTGCAAGCCGTTTGTCTCCTTAGTTACCTGCACTTCTGGTCGCGGTTGCCACCAAATCGCACGTTGAGTATCCAGTCCATCGTTTACAGCTCCTGTCACGACCTCCGGGCTCGTCCACCGTCTTCTGGCCGCCTTCGTTACTCGTTTCCTGGCGTTCCGGCTTCCGGTCACTTACACGTAAGCACAAACGTGGGAAATGGCGTTCGGCTATTTCCCACGTTCGGGCGTAAAACGCGGGGTTAGGCTCCCTTTGTTACTTACCCGTTTTGTGCCTTACGCCGTTCGTGTACGTCTCCGTTCGTGCGTCTAACAGCCGAATGCAGAGTTCACACACACCTTCATTTCTCGTTCGTCTAAATTACTATGTACCAACCGCTCATACTTACCCTACGTTCGGCTGTTTCACACGCCCGTACAGCCGAACACACATACGAACAGCCTTTTTGTTTACTCTAACTGACTGTGTTATGGACAGATGAATTAAAATAAAATGGCTATTTACTAATGTCTATTTATTCTGTGTACACTATGTTAAAACTGGCTGCTAGAGTAAATATTCCCTTCCCCCCCTACAATGTGTTCAGTTGCTGTTTCCTCTGTAAATTCTTCATCCTGCTAGCATCCCCCTTCCCATCAGAGCAAGCTTCGTGTAACCAAAATTCCTGTGTTAACAGCTTCCTTTACTAACTCCTCCCCCACTTCCTTTGTGCCAGTTAACAGCTATATGCCACGTGTAACAAAATGGAGAATCACTGTTAAAGTAACTGAAAGAAACTACTCACTCCCCCTGTCATCGTGTATCCAGGAGCTGGAATATAGGTGGGAGAAGTCTGTAATGATGACACTACATCCTGTAGGGGGGGTTTAGACAAGACCCCTTAGACTGTTAACCAATTGTTGAATGTATACTGTATGTTTAAACTGTGACGTATTTTTGCTTTAAGAAGGGGAATAAAGCATTCCTTGGTTTTTCACTGATCAGAAACTTTGTCTCCGGTGTGAATTACTTCTAGGGAAAGTGTGCACGCATTAATTAATCAATTTGGAAGGAGTAGATAGACAAATAATCAAAGTTTTCTTTGATCCAAAACAACTGCAGTTGATTTATATGTTAAATCCCTCTCATATGCTCGGTAGCCGAACGCGGGAGGTTTAAACAGGTATTCTCTATAAGCTATGTGTGTATCCCAGTATGTGAACTGTAATATGACTGTTTCCTATTTCTTAAAAGTGTATAGTTTGAGTCTACTCCCCATACAACAAAAACTGTGGGGCACCATTTCCCAGCCCACCGTTACATTTACTTATGAACAAATTCCCAGCACTCTTCGGTTTCCACACAAGGGGAATCCTCTTAAAGGAACAGTTGGCCTATTAACAATTTTTTTATCATTGGGCTAACTCCCCGCCAACCTTCTTAATTTTTCACTCAGCAGTAATCTTAATCCTCCCCCATTCCCTCCTCCCCCGTTTCCCATGCTAATTTCAGACCAGTAATTCATACGCAATTCTCTGTTTAAGACGCCTCTCCAAGACACCAAATGATCTCACAAACCTGCACAACCGTGCTTCTATTATATTAACGTATCATTTCATGTTTATCGTTTCTTCATACAATTACTTAGACCTACGCCATTTTACGCAGTTCCACTACGTTATCAACTACCAACAGGCTACCTAGTCTCCGGTATTCAGTACCGGGTAATTTTTATCTTACTCGTTACGTTTACGTTCTCCTTAGGGCCTCACTTTGCCTTCGTATCATTCGAAAAAATTCACATCTTTGGTTACCCAGGGGCTTGTCTCTTATTATGGACCAACTTTCAGGTCCCTCAGCTTACTTGTGCTTACGTTACAGTATCTCTGGTACACACCTCCCCATACGTTCTATTTCACACTTGGCACACCGCTGGCACGCTTCAGGCCCATTAGCATCTCCTTTTTCCTTAGGTTCTGGATCGAGCCCAGTTCCTGCAGAAGCTAATTTATAGCCATATCGAAGTCTACCTGTGCTTTGTCCGAACAAACATGACTTATACTCAAGGTTAAGTATTTACATATGTACATATACATCACTGCGAGAGACAAGCCCCAGTAGTTTAGAGAACTGTCTCCTAGGGTT
>OW240921.1:45030007-45031616 GCA_933207985.1 Pelobates cultripes
AGTAGAGGAACTACTCACAACTATAAATGCCATGCAAACTGGGAAATCACCAGGCCCAGTTGGGCTATCCAATCAATACTATACATCTTTTTTATACTCTTGCCCCTCCTCCCATCTTTTTTATACTCTCACACCACAACTATTAAACACCTTTCAAGCATGTCTGTTGGTGTGTCTCCAATTCTTTAGACACACCGGCAGACATGCTAATGGTCCATATCATAAACCTTCCAAAACCAGGGGAAATCCCAGACAAGGGCCAAAAGCTAAGGCCGATTTAATTACTAAACACAAACAGTAACAATTTTTGTGCAACTCTTCACCAACAGGCTGTCAGATATAATTCCCACCATCCTCTCATTGGATGCTGAAAGAGCTTTTGATAGGCTGCTCTGGCTCTTCCTCCTTGCAATACTAAAAACATTCAATTTTCCACCAAAAATTAATCACAGCAGTGAAGGTGTTATATAGTAACCCAGCAGCAAAAGTCACCAGCAGCGGATTTGTACCACAAGCATTAAATACATCTAATAGTTCTAGACAAGGGTGCCCTCTGCCCCCCTTACTGTATATACTGGCACTGGAACCACTCACTAACCTAATCCGCATCCATCCGGGCATACATGCCGTACGAATTAACCAAAGAGAATATACGCTCACACTTTTTTCAGATGACATCCTCCTCACCCTTCAAAAACCATGGGAATCTCTGCCAGCATTCACTGCTAGCCTTGGGGCATATAGCCGTTGTTCATACTATAAATTAAACGTCACAAAGGCCATGGGTTTCATTATCCCACGTGCATTTTTACAAACTCTCCAACAGACATTTAAATATGATTTAAGAACTGACCATTTAACATTTCTAGGAAAAAAACTTACAACCTGGATGGATAAATTGTATAAAGAAAATTGCATGAGCCTACAAAAACAAATTAAAACACTCTGAGCTAGCTGGAACAACCAATTTGCATTATGGTCAGGCTATATCTGTATAGCTGCTGTTAAGATAGTGTAATCTTTAAATACCAGTATGTGTTCAGAACCCTCCCAATCTGAATCCGAACACAGTATTTTACAGGAAATCTGAAAACTATCAACAAATTCATTTGGGCTGACAAAAGACCAAGAATCTCTGCATCTACATTGAAAGACTGCATACAACTTGTTGAGAAAAACAGAGTATCTGAAATAATGGTCAGACTGGCTGCCAACCAAAAAACTAAATCTGGAAAATCGCATAGGCTAAATGGGATGTGGCCACTAGTGATGTACCGAACGGTTCGCCGGCGAACGGTTCCTGGCGAACATAGCATGTTCGCGTTCGCCACGGCGGGCGAACATATGCGCGGTTCGACCCGCCCCCTATTCGTCATCATTGAGTAAACTTTGACCCTGTACCTCACAGTCAGCAGACACATTCCAGCCAATTAGCAGTACAGCCTCCCTAGCAGACCCTCCCACCTACTGGACAGCATCCATTTTAGATTCATTCTCAAGCTGCATGCTTAGTAAGAGGAGGGAAAGTGTAGCTGCTGTTCATAAGATAGGGAAAAGCATAGCTAGGTTAGGATAAGGGTATGCTTTTTTTTTATTTATTTTTTCTATG
>OW240921.1:45031716-45044170 GCA_933207985.1 Pelobates cultripes
AATATACTGCTTCTGTCCAACTTCTACTATTCTGTCATTGCCCACTTTCTACCTCGCCACTTCCCACTCTACCTCCACTCTTTTCCTACAATCTTCAATCAATGCACCACATCCCACTACCAATGCTGCTGACTTACTAGCCAGTCTTTCCTGTTGCAGCTTTAACTCTTACCATCTCCTGTCAATGCCTCACATTCATTTACACACTCTCTACTACAGCAATCCCACCTTAAACTATCCTCTTTCTAATGCCACCTCCAGAACGTCTACTATCCACTCTCTGCCAGTGCTCAAATTCTCATTATCCCTTCTGCTGCTGATTTAAATCACAGTATTCAATCTCTTCCACCAATGTCCAACTCACACTGTAAGCTTTTAAAACTATCCCTGCCCATTCCAACCTAACTCTACTCTCACAGCCTACATCTTACCTTAACCCTATCTACTGCTATACCCCCAGTAAATACCTCTACAACAATTACCACAGCAAGCACTGTCTATTTCTCCCAACAATAATGATGTGAAATCAATCAATCAATTGATTATCTTGCGTATCTGCCCCCGGACAAATTTTAAAAAGTTTTGTGCAGGTTTCTGAAGTAATTCACACCAGACACAGGTTTCGGGTTAATGAAAAACTTGAGGAAAGTTTATTCTGGGGGGACGGCATTACATCATCTGCATTGTCAGAGATAACATGGAATAATACATCAATAATTGGTTAGGTGTTAAGTGGTTCATTTAGTGCCCTTCCTACTGGGTGTGATGTCACTGGTATCTTGGAGGTCTCCCCCAGATTCCAGCGCCATCTTGTTAATGAGGGTGTTAATTGCATATAAGGTTGAATAATGCTGATTGTGGTTATGCTAGTAAAAAGGCATTTTATTAATATGAATTGGGTTAATACTTTTGTCCACAACAGTCCCCCCTTAAAATGACTATTTACTAAAGAGACAACTACTAACTGACCCTAATAATGTCCCTACTTGGCTGCAGCTCATCTGTCTGAACAGGCCTGGAATGCTTCACTGCGCGGGTATGCCGTAGTGGCTAACCCACTACATCTCCCGCGTCAGACTCCTACCCGTGGAGACAGACGCTGTCCCTATGCTGTCCCTAAAAAGAAGTAGTTGTCTTTTTGAGGTGGTGGGACTGAAGAGGTGTGTGTGGGGTGTCACAGTCTATATCGTCAATATCTTGATGTAGGAATGTAGGTGTGGTGCGGTCAATGGTCTGATCTACAGTCTTTTGTAAGTACCTTTGCACCCAGGGCATCACGCAGCAAACCAGGAAGAGGAGGAGAATCACTACTGTAAGAACTGCCATACCTACTTGAAAGAGAACTCTCTGCCATCCACTCATCCATCCCAACCATCTATCCCATGAATTGGAGACCCCTGAGTTCTTTTTTAATTTGGTAGAGAGACTTTCTAATTTCTCTATGGCCATGGTTACTTTACCATTGGGGCCTGTATTATCTGGAATGAAGGTACAGCATGTCATAGTGTCGGGGAGTATTTTACTCACACACCCCTTTTCTGCTAGGATCATGTCTAAGGCCATTCGATTCTGGAATGTCATTTGGGAAGTAGCCTGAAATTGTTCTGCCAAGCCTTAAAGAGCATCTTTAGTATAATTGACAAAACATTGCTGATTATAATAGGTATAATTAATCCAGTTAAAATTCTTGTTAGCGGTGATGAGTGGGATCAAGGATTCGAATCCTGCCGCAACCTCATCTCTGGCCTTGAACTCGTTTGGTACACCTATGGCATCGATATATATATGTGGGTCGAAACTACCTTGAATAGGGGTTTCTTTTTTTATGCTGAAGTACGTGTGTGGGGAATCAATTGGGCCTTGGTGGTTATCAGAAATTATATGTATAGGCATGATGGCTTTGGTCAGAGTGCATTCTCCCCACCACAGGCCAGTCATTTTAGATCTGAGTTGCATATCACCACATAGCCAATAAATGTCTCCCAAGGACTTGACTTATTTACCAATAAGGTAGTGGGAGGTGTCCGATAGGTGGCACAGTAGCCGGGAGGGAAACTACCCACAAATTTACCCATGGTATAGTGTATAGTGTAGCAAGTGTAATTACCGGCCTTGAGTTATTGGATATACCATTTTCCATACTGATGAGTTTGTGGCTGATTTTAATAGAGGCTTAGAAAACACATCTCAACATCGGGAGGTAGATTAAAAGGCACTGTACTCAGATGGGGTCTGTCCCCACCACAGACATAACAGTTAGTTTTATTGTGTGAATTAGCATTATACCTCATCCACTCAAGCCATAGATTGGTATCTGAAAAACCGGTCTCCACAGCCATAGTGTCCTCGAATGTAGGATTGGCAATTGCCACCATGTCCCTAAGAGTTTTAATGTGTAGTTTTAGATGGTTAGTGATCAAGTGTGTAGAGTCTACCCAGTCAGGTGATGTATGCATGTCTTGTAAATAGAAGGTCCCCAACTCGTTATATGAGCCACCCCCTCTCCAGTACATCCCCATTACGTACTCTCCAGTGTCTCCTGGGCTGGGATGTTCTATGTTTAAGGTGAGTTTCATTGGGGTAGACCCTGTTGGCTTACATAAGGTCATTCTGTGTAATAAGAGTTTTCCATGTCTGTCCACCCTATCCAAGGCGCTTTGTGGTCTGTAGCCCCATGGTCGGCCTATGTTCCAACCTGCTGTTTTCCAGGTACTACAATGATGTCCCCAATGGTCACCTGTCACACAAATGTATGGGTCCTTTCTTTGTATATTGCTGAGTATTGTGATTGTGGAAAAGTACAAGGAACAATATCACAGTAATCAAAGGTAAAAGTAGCTACATGTGTGTTTGAAGAGTTATACCAGAATGTGTAAACACGATTATCTTTGGTGTTAGCAACTTGTTGGGCCTTTAATAGGCCTAGCAGCAGAAATAGACACAGGAAGCTCATAGTTTAGCGGGATCTGCTTCCTCTGGATCAGGAACTTTCTTACAGTGCGAGGCGTGTATCCAGGTATTCTTCCCAGCCAATTTTAACGAGGTAGACGTGGTCAATAGGACTTGGAATGGACCATCAAACCTTGGCTCAAGAGTGTGCTTTCTTAGGAATTTCTTGACCATAACCCAGTCACCAGGAAGGAGTTTATATGTACCTGTGTTTGATTCTGGATCTGGAATAGAAGAAAACATCTGTGCATGGATTTTGGTCAAGGCATGAGAGAGTGCAGTTATATAATCTACCATTGCATCTGACTGAATTTGAAGTTGTTGAGGAAAATAGCAGCCTAACCTGTGTGCTGTACCAAATAAAATCTCGTAGGGGGATAAGCTAAATCTCCTCTTGGAGTGTACCTTACACTAAGTAGTGCTATGGGAAGACTTTCCGGCCAGGGTGGGTTAGTTTCTTGGGCCATCTTAAGCATTCTGGCTTTCAAGGTGCCATTCATGCATTCTACCTTACCACTACTCTGTGGGTGATAGGGTGTGTGGAATGCAAGGATCACCCCCAGTGCTGCCCAGATTTCCTTGGTTAGCAACGCGGTGAAGGATGTTCCCTGGTCACTTTCAATCACCTCAGGAACTCCATATCTGCAGATGATTTCGGTAAGTAGACACTTTGCTGTGGTCTTAGCAGTGAGATTCGTGACAGGAAAAGCTTCTGGCCATCCTGAAAACATATCCACTATGACCAGTGCATATTCATACCAGCCACTTTTTGGCATTTGGATATGATCAATTTGAATCCTTTGGAAAGGGTACTGTGGCTTGGCCAAATGGTTTGGTGCAGCTTTAATTATTTTTCCCAGATCACATCTGGCACAGATAGTACAGGATCTGCAGTAATTTCTTGTCAAAGTAGTTATTCTGGGTGCCTCAAAATATTTATCAATCAGGGAGTTCATGAGGTGCTTGGATAAATGGGCTGGTCCATGGGCCCACTGAACGACAGCTGGGTACATATTCTTGGGTAGCCAAAATTTGAGGTTGATTGTGTACACTTCATTCTGGAGGGCTGCCCCTTTATCTTTCCAACTTTGTTTTTCCTGAGGGGTGGCAGCGGCCTGTTGTTCTCTCAGGAACTTGAGATCGGTAGGTAGGGTTTGCATAGTGTAAATAGGAGTCTGTTTAACGGGCACTCTTCTGTCCACTTCCCGACACTGGTGTGCCGCATCTTTAGCAGCCTGATCGGCTAAATAATTGCCACATGCTTCTTCTGAATTCAATCTCCCGTGGGCCTTTACCTTCAATATGGCCACCTCTTCAGGGAGCAGTAAGGCATCCATTAATTCGTTGATAGCTGCGCCATGTTTCACCGAAGTACCTGCTGCCGTAAGAAACCCCCTTGTTTTCCAGATTAAGCCAAAATCATGCGCTACGCCAAGGGCATACCTTGAGTCTGTATAGATATAAACACGCTTCCCTTCAGACATCTTACATGCTGCTGTAAGGGCTATTAGTTCAGCTTCTTGTGCTGATTTAGATGACGGAAGTGAAGATGCTTGGAGTACTCGGTCTTCTGTGGTGACAGCATATCCGGTATGATATTGTCCCTGTACGTCGGCAAATCTAGAACCATCCACAAACAGGGAGAAGTCAGGATCTGTCTGAGCAGCCTCGTGCACCATTGGGAGATGGGTTGGCTCCATTTTCATCTGTTCAAAACAGTCATGAGGGGCATCCGGGTCCTGTTCTGTAGGAGGGATGTCTTCACATATCTCTGTGTGATATCGAGGGTAACCGACTGTTTTGCAATTTATGTTCCTTTTAGTGACCCCCGTCAATGTGAGCTGTTCTTGGGTTGCGGTACTCCATGTTTTGGCCATTGGGCTGAGTTCTTTCCATGAGAGATTTGGATGTTTGGTGAAAGAGATATGAGGAACTGCCACTTCCCAGTGGTGGTATAAATGTGATACCTCCATGGGCAGGTAGACCAAGATAACAATATTTCCTCTGGAGTCACAGAACAGGTCTGTCAGGGCGATGCGTATTTCCACCAGGCAAAATAATTCTTCTTCATAGTATGGGTCAGGACCTGGGTTATTCCTGAGCCACAGGTTGCAATGTAAGTAGCCCTCAGGTTATTCATCATGTGGAACCATGGGCTTTTTCACTTGAAGGTCCATATGAACATCAGGATTTATGTCCAGACTGTACCAGTATTGTGGCACTCCCCCCTTGGGAAGTGGCAGAAGAGTGGCCGGGTTCAAAGAGTAATATCTTTTTAGAGTGATGTTATCAGGCAAGAGGAGGGAGGTTTGAAGGCGGAGGTGTCTCTGGGAGGAGAGATGTTTCGTTGTACTTGATACAGGATGGACGTAATATCATGGGGAGCAAGGACAGTGAGTTTATGTCCGAGAACAAAGTAATTAGTTTTGTCCAACATGGCACTGACAGCAAAAACAGCACGTGAACAAGAAGGACCACCTCGAGCCATGGGGTCCAGCATGCATGAAAAATAACCAATAGGCTGTTGCCGGGAACCATGTGATTGTGTAAGGACCCCTGAAGCATGGCCTATCTTTTCAGAGACAAAAAGTTTGAATGGTTGCTGATAGTTAGGTAGGCCCAAAGCTGGGGCAGAGAAGATGGCCCTTTGAAGGGCATAGTAGCAGGAGACAATGAAAATGGTTCAGTCTTCAAGGCATTATAGAGAGGTTGCATGAGCTGAGAAGCCTCAGGGATCCAAGACCTGCAGTATGTGATGAGGCCCAAGAAAGCATGAAGAGTTTGGTGAGTAGATGGGAGAGAGAGATTGTTAATAGCACGTACTCTGTTCTTTGTTAGGTGACGGGTGCCACGTCCCAAGAAGACCAGAGAGGGCCGGCACCACTGAAGTTTTGTTCTGGAGGCTTTACATCATTCTTCATCCTTCTTCAGCGAGGAAACAAAGGAGATCTTTGGAATTTTGTTCAGCAGTTAGAACATCATCTGCACAGAGGAGTAGATCCTCCACATACTGGAGCAGGACCACGTCAGGGTGATACTTCTGCCAAGGTTCTAAGACAGTTGACATAGCTTTGGCGAATTGAGTAGGGGAATTTTGTGCACCTTGAGGCATGACATTCCAAGTGTAATGTTGGCGATCATGTGCTGCACTTGGCCGGTTTTAATGTCAAACCAGCTTCCTTAATCCTGTCTAGAACCGCTCCTATATGGGCCAAGTGATCCTGCCACGTATTGCTAAAAATGGCAATATCGTCCAGGTAGGCACAGGTGTAGTCTTGGAACCCATCCAGGAGTCGGTCTACCATCCGCTGGAAAGTAGCTGGGGCGTTTTTCATCCCAAATGGCATGACCTTAAACTGGTACAAGCCAAATGGGGTGACAAAGGCCGATTTCGGGATGGCCTCTGGGGCCAGGGGGATTTGCCAATACCCCTTACATAAATCAATGGTAGTGAGGTATTGACCCCTGGCCATTCTGTCCAGTAGCTCATCTATCCGTGGCATAGGGTATGCATCGGACACCGTTTTCTCGTTTAATCTCCGGTAGTCTACGCAGAAGCGGGTTGTACCGTCCCGCTTTGGTACGAGTACTACCGGAGAAGCCCAGGGACTATCTGAGGGCTCAATCACCCCCAGTTGGAGCATCTCATCGATCTCCTTGCGCATGTTTTCCCTCACCGCTTCGGGGATGCGGTAAGGGGTCTGGCGCATCGGTAGTTGCCCTGGGGTCTCTACCCGGTGAGTGGCCAGAGGGGTGTACCCAGGTACATTAGAGAACGTGTCTCGTTTCTCCTCCAACAGCTGCTGTACCTCGATGCGCTCCTGTGGGCTCAGCCGGTCTCCCAGTGTGACTTCCCCTAAATCCCCAGACAGCTGCCCATCTTCCAGCAGATCTGGGAGTGGTAAGCTGTCAAACTCATCCGAATTGGGCGCACATATGGCGGTTACCTCCTCGGAGCGCACTTGGTAGGGCTTCATCATGTTCACATGGAGCATGCGTCGCCCTCCCGTCCCTGTACAGGGGCCAATTATATAGGTGGTGTCACATCTCTGTTCCACCACCCTATAAGGTCCCTGCCAGGCGGCCTGTAGCTTGTCATGTCGGATAGGCTTTAAAATTAGCACTTTCTGCCCGACCTGAAAGCTACAGTCCCTGGCTCCCCGGTCATACCATGTGCGCTGGCGGGTCTGTGCCGCCTGAAGGTTTTCCCTTACCGTCCTGGTTAAGGCTTCCAGGCGGTCTCGGAAAGCCAACACATATGGTATGATGGGGGTGCCATCTGCGCTCCGGTCTCCCTCCCAATGCTCTCTTATAAGAACTAAGGGGCCTCTGACCCTCCTCCCAAATAGCAATTCAAACGGGGAAAACCCCGTGGATTCCTGCGGCACCTCCCGGTAAGCGAATAGGAGATGCGGCAGGAACCGCTCCCAGTCCTTGTGGGTCTCTGCGAAGGTTCGGAGCATTTGTTTCAATGTGCCATTGAACCTTTCGCAGAGCCCATTAGTCTGGGGGTGGTAAGGGGCACTGATAATAGGCTTAATGCCACAGATCCTCCAGAGGTGTTGGGTGAATTCTGCGGTAAATTGGGTACCCTGATCCGAGATAATCTCCCTGGGTAATCCCAACCGGGAGAATATCTGCATGAGGGCATCCGCGACCGTTTCAGCCTGAATGTTGGTCAGAGCCACCGCCTCTGGATATCTGGTAGCATAGTCTACTACTGTTAAAATGTACCTTTTGCCTGATGGGCTGGCTTTCTTGAGGGGACCTATCAAGTCTACCGCTATTCTGCTAAACGGTTCCTCAATTATTGGCAAGGGGTGTAGCTTCGCCTTCCTCCGGTCTCCCCTTTTCCCTACCCTCTGGCAGGTGTCGCAGGTGGTGCAATACCTGCGCACTTCCTGGCTGATCCCTGGCCAGAAGAAATTTTGGGTCAGTCGGTACCTAGTGCGGCTGACCCCTAGATGTCCGGATAGCGGGATATCGTGCGCTATCCGGAGTAGCTCTGCTCGGTACCGCTGCGGCACCACTAGCTGCCTCGTCACTATTGGGTCTGACCCCTCAATCTGCTTGTCTGTCTCCCTGTACAAAAGCTGCTTGTCCCAGACAAATCTCTCCCCCTCTCCCCCCGGAGGGTCTGCTGTCACCTTGTCTCTGTATACCTGCAAGGTGGGGTCAGTTACTACCTCTGCTGCAAATTCGTTAGGAGGGGCCCAGGGGACACAGTCAAGGGAAGGGGAAGGGTCTCTTACCTGAACCTCCGGAAGTGTGTTGTAGTCCTGGGTGCGGGCCTGTTGACGGGTGACCACAGGATGAGCTTCTCCTGTGGTGGACGTCTGGGGCTCAAAAGCAGATGTGAGCCTCCCCAGATCGTTCCCCAATAAAACCTCCGCCGGTAACTGCGGCATCAACCCCACCTCCACATGTCCTGCCCCCGCTCCCCAATGTAAATGTACCCTTGCTGTAGGTAGCCGGTACACTGCTCCCCCGGCTACCCTGACGGCCACAGTTTTACTTAGTCTCGCTTCATCCGAGACCAGGTGACTTTTGACCAAGGTGATGGTAGCCCCCGAATCACGTAGGCCCTGTACTGCTTTACCCTCCAGGTATACGGTCTGCCTGTGATGCTGTCTGTTATCAGCATTGGCCTGGACTGGATCCGCCTCGTGTAGTACTTCCCACTGTTCCACGGTTGTTATGGGAACAGCTGACCCATATGGTGTGGCCACTATATTTTGGTAGTGATGGGCGGCGGCTGCTCTCGGTGGTGGTGGTGGGCCGGGGCGAATCCAGGTAGAACGATCCCTCAGCTGGGGACATTCCCTTTTATAATGTCCCCACTTCTGGCAGTGATGACAGGGGCCAGAAGCGGGCTGGCGAAACCGTGGCTGTACAGCGGGTGGTGGTGGTGGTGGCAGTTGCCTTGGTGGAGCTGGGTTGTAGCTGTTTCCCCCAAAGGTTTTAAAAATAGCTTTTGGGGCTGCTGGTTTCTGCTGCCTGCGTGCATCCAAGTACTCATCGGCCTTCCTAGCAGCTTCGGTAAGGGAGGTAGGGTTTCTGTCCCTCACCCATTCCTGGACCTCGCCTGTTACCCCCTCATAGAATTGCTCCAACAACACCATTTGCAATAAGTCCTCCATGGACCGAGCCTTATTGGACTGTACCCACCCCAGAGCGGCCCGATGCAACTTGCAAGCCCATTCCACATGAGAGTCCTTGTCATTTCTCTTTAGGTCTCTAAACCGTCGCCGATATGCCTCTGGCGTGATTGCATATCGGGCCAGGATCACTTCTTTTACTCTGCGGTAATTCCGAATTTCCTCATCAGGTACAGTTCTATAGGCTTCCGCCGCCTTCCCTGTGAGCTTCCCTGCTAAAATAGGCACCCACTCGTCTGGACTAATATTATGCAATGCACACAGCCTTTCAAAGTCTTGGAGAAAAGCATCTATATCTTCCTCTGCTTCTATATATGTTTTAAAAGCTTGGTAAGGAATTTTTGTCTTACCCTGGGTGATGGTAGTTGTGGTAGCATTTCTCTCCAGCTGCTGTAGTGGCCTTTGACGCAGTATGAACTCCTGTACCTCTGACATTGTCCTGGCTATAATATCCGTTGTTGGATTCTCTCCATAAAAGGACAGCCTGAACTGCACCTCTCTCCGGAACTCTTCTTTTTCAGCTCCATCTGCTGCACTCTGTTGCTCAGGGATTACCCTGTCCTCGAGCTGGTATTCAGCCATCACTTCTGCAATGAGGATTGCTTTCTTTTTGTTGCTGGCTGCAATGCCTTTCGCTTCTAGGAGATCTTTTAGCGTGGATCTTTTAAGCTTGGCATAATCACTCTCCATCCGTATTCCATTAGTCCTTGTTCCCTTGTGAGTCTGGATCCCAGCGCTGCCAACCAATGTAGCGGAGATGCAATATTCCCCAGGTTATCTCCGCTTGTAATCCAAGTGAGGCTCAGGAACAAGTAAATAATAAATCCAAAGGCAAGGTTTCCAGCAAGTAAATTACAGCAATATCCCCACAGCAATCCCAATAACTGGACGACACACAGTTTCAGGAGCAGAACTGACAAGCCTTTAATCACAGTCTCCTTATAAAGCATGCTCCCATGCAAGGGAGGGATTTACAGTAATTATTACAGTAGCCAATCCTGTCCTGGTAACCTCCCACATATCTCCTCCCCTCAGCCAGCATCATAATCCCCTTATCCAGTACACCAATTCCCCCCGTTTCTGGATGTACCCCTAAACGTAGGGATACCTCTTTAAATCCTACATCCCCTGGTAGCCCTGATCTGGGTGAACAACATATCCAAAAATCACCCAGATCAGACCAGGGGTTCGGGAAAAGTATGGGGGGAATAAAATGACCGACCGCACGAACTGAGATAGCCGAATTCGGTTCCATGTGAATGGGCCCTGCGGTCGGTCCTGGCATAAGGGAATAAAATACACAAAAACCTTTAGCTATAGAGGCTAGGGAGGGTTCGCCTGAATCCCCTCGTTCGGTATTCTCTATCTACCGAACGAGGGGCCGTTCGGTAGTTTGGAACCGAACGGACAAGGGCTGTGGAGGTCTCAGCGGTGTTCGCCTACTCGAGTGTCCGATTTTAGTTCCAGACACTCGACGGCAAAACACCGCTGTTCGGGAGTTTTAAAATGGCCGCCGCCACGTGTTCGTTTGTCGAATGGCGGCCACCCCCGAGAACAAAGGACGGCTACTTTACTGTTCAATTACCCGTTCGCAACAATGTTGCAACGGGTAATTGAGGACACACTTCACACAGGGGAGGTCTGGTTGTTCGGTAGTTTCATTCGAATAAACTAAGGGAATGGAACTACCGAACAATCACAAGAATACAAGGCTTTAAAACACATAGAAAACCAGCAGATCACACGAATGCAAGTATTTCGAAGACATTTGCAGGACAGCCCAGTGCCATCCGCTACACACACTATGGCCACAATTGAATAAAAACCATAATATAATAAAGAACAATATAACAATGAGCATAGTAACAATTAAACAGTAAATAAAACCCTGTTCCACTCTGAACAGTACGACAAAATTCCCAGCCTTTCTCTAGGCGGTTCCCAGCCCTTCACCGGGCGGATGCGTTCCCTGCCTGCTAGGCAGTAAAGCTATAATAAATTCCCAGCCCCTCACCGGGCAGATGCGTTCCCTGCCCACTAGGCAGTCAAGCTATAATAATAAAACATAAACCACACACCAACTGTCTCACATGCACACAAACACTCAGGAGGCAGATAGACAATCGACAGGTTCATTTTAAAAGGCACTGGATAAGAGATTACCTGTCTTGTAGCCTTCTGGAAGCCGGAAGTGGACACGGAGACAGACCGGCACAAAACAGGAGAATACAGGCAAACCACTGTATTTAGGAGGTGATCAGGCTCCGGTTGTCCCACTTTCCGGAGGTCCGCTCCGGTCCCGGTTTCCGGCTGTCCATCCGAACTGGCAAAATCCGGTTCCCCACATTGGGCGCCAAATGATGTGGATTCAATCAATCAATTGATTATCTTGCGTATCTGCCCCCGGCCAAATTTTAAAAAGATGCATGCACGCTCCTGAAGTAATTCACACCAGACACAGGTTTTGGGGTAATGAAAAACTTGAGGAAAGTTTATTCTGGGGGGACAGCATGCCCCTTATAAAGCAAAATTACATCATATGCATTGTCAGAGATAACATGGAATAATATATCAATAATTGGTTAGGTGTGAAGTGGTTCATTTAGTGCCCTTCCTACCGGGTGTGATGTCACTGGTATCTTGGAGATCTCCCCAGATTCCAGCGCCATCTTGTTAATGAGTCGATGTCAAAGGGAAACTCCCTAGCAGCCATTTTAGGTAAATCACATATAAGGTTGAATAATGCTGATTGTGGTTATGCTGAGTAAATAGGCATTTTATTAATATGAATTGGGTTAATATTTTGTACACAACAGTAGAATATTATTAAAGAGCAAGTAAATAAATATCTGCAAGAACAGAAAACAATGACAATGACACAATACAGATATATCACTGCCTATACGTAAAGATGTGTACTTATTTGTTTGTGATGATGAGTAACTTTTAGGACTGGCTACCTGTGCAGGACTTAAAATGTTGAGCCGTGCTAGGTGTCATTAAAGAAACAGTTAATGTTTTCAGATGTGCTGTTCCATTTAAGTGAACTGCTCCTGTCATTTTACATTACAGTCAACGGCTAACCAGATGGAGTAATAAGAAAAATAAATCGGTAAAACTAAAGCAGTCTAGATCATATTCAGTTATCTCAGCAAAAAGGTCATAGTTTGGACTAAAGTCTATGGTGTTAACAGGAAATGTCGTCTTTTGGAATTACTGGTAACCTAAAACTTTTTCTGTCTAATCAAAAGCATGTGTCACCTCAGATCTCCCTTATCTACAATATTGAAGATTTCTTTTTTTAATTATTTTTTTTTTATTTTCTTTTAATCAAATCGAGTTCAGGT
>OW240921.1:45044270-45069760 GCA_933207985.1 Pelobates cultripes
CTCTCGAGTCTCTACAATTTTCTTACAAAAATGGTAAAAGCAGAATAGAAAGCATCTATGACAAGCTTTTAACTATGACAGGAACCTGTTCATCAACTGTCTCTTTTCTGTACAAATAATTCGATCTTCAGAGCACCAAGTTCAAGAAACTAGCAGCCTAAAATAAAGAGTAGTGACAGACACACTGCCTCGAGCATCAAGAGGATAGGTATAAATCCTCAAGGGATATGCGTATGTAAATTTGAAAGAAAATGCAGAAAGTGAAAATAGACTGGGTGTCAGGTGGGAATATAAGTTTTGAAGAAATAGGTTATAAAAGAACAAGAAGACTACAAAAAATATTATCATAAAACCCAGAATACACATTGAATTTAGGGTAATTATGGTAATATAATTAGGTATGTAAAAGATTACAAAATTAATTAAATATCTATAAAAAATGTATCTAACTGAAATCCTATTATAATATTATTTGTTAACATGCCTTCCTTTCCCATGCATTATTTACAAAGAAGAATTTAAATTTTGCCAGAAAGAATGGATAGAAATACATTTAGTTGTTCCCAACATATCCTCAAAAGCTTTCTTGATACATTGATTCAGCTATTAAAGGTTGCAAAATAAAACATAAATTGAAGTGAAAATGTAAATGTTTCTCTGCGTCATGGGTGCATTTTCAGGTTAATTCATACATGGAATTCTTACTCACTGCACCTAGGAAGATATAAATCATACTTTATCTGAGAGGTCCTCAAGAGGCCAAAAATGATTGCCTGTGTTTTTTTGTGCCGAGGAGATGTGTCAGATATTTTGCACCTAGACAATCACAAGGGACGTAATAAGTTTGATTTATTCATGGAAGTTTTCCTTTGTTATAGCTCAAGTGAGCCACTGCTAATTTGATATGTTTCCAAGTGGACACTTCTTATAGAGTGGTAGTTCTCTCTATTTTTGGTCCAGTGGATCTTGAAAGTTAGCACAAAATAAGTCAAACCAACAAAGGAGGTGACTAAACAGTGAAATCTATTGTTTTGATTAGCATTTTTTACATTCAGATTATTGTTGCTGGAAGAGTTAGACTTGTTGAGTGCACAGTGTGGTAATACTTTACTATATTTACATGATAATTTACTAATTTACATTGACCAGTGAATTATAATTCACAGTTTAGTGAATAACCTTGATAATATTAACTCCTAAAGGACCACGGACATAATAGGTATGTCAGACAAAAAACGGGTATGTCCGTGGCATTCCATATTACTTACCCAATCGCCGCCATTCCTCCGGCGGCGATCGGTGTTGCTCCCAGTTTGGGAGGACTGCCTGACAGCCTAGACAGTCTCCCCTTGGCAAATTAGGCCCCCCACGGGCCATGTGATCGCTCTGAAAGTGCGGTCACCTGGCCGCAAATACCGTCCATGCATCTGCCTGCAGGGGGATTGCCTGAACTGACAGGCAGTCTCCCGCTTCTGATGTATATATATAATATGTATATCTATATGAGATATATACATATATTATATCTATATATAATATGTATATATCATATAAACAATGTCATGCTAAGTGTATTTTTATAGTAATATATAAATATATTACTATAAAAATACACTTATAATTAAATTACACATGTATATATATATAATATATATTGTTTGTATATATTATTATAAAATATAAATAATACATAAATAAGTAATAAAAATAAACTAAAAAATGTAAAAAATAAAAATAAAATAGAAACTTAATATTTTACATAATTAAGTAATTTTATTGATTGCAATTTAAGGGAACTGCCTGACAACCCAGGTTGAAAGTCCAGAAATTTTAATTTGCTAGCACTGTATTTAACGCTGTAACTTTCCATGACACCCTAAAACCTGTACATGAGGGGTACTGTATTACTCGGGAGACTTCACTGAACACAAATATTAGTGTTTTAAAACAATAAAACATATCACAGTGATGATATTGTCAGTGAAAGTGACATTTTTTGCATTTTTCACATACAAACTGCAATTTCACTGATTATATCATTGTTGTGATACGTTTTACTGTTTTGTAACACTAATATTTGTGTAACAGTACACCCCATCTACAGGTTTTATAGAGTTTTTGAACGTTATAGGGGCAAATAAAAGGCTTGATATTCCATTTTTTTCACTTTGAAATTTGCCAGATTGGTTATGCAACCTTTGAGAGCGTATGGTAGCCCAGGAATGAGAATTACCCCCACGATGGCATACCATTTACAAAAGAAGACAACCCAAGGTGTTGCAACTGGAGTATGTTCAGTCTTTTTTAGTAGCTACTTATTTACAAACACTGGCCAAAGTTAGCGTTCATAATTGTTTTTTGCATTTTTAACACACAAACAATATAAATTCTAACTTTGGACACTGTTTGTGATTAAGTGGCTACTCAAGAAGGCTAGGCATACCGCATATTGAATACCCTGGGTTGTCTACTTAAAATATGTACATGTGAGGTGTGATTCAGAGATTTATGACAGATAACAGTGTTACAATGTTACTATTGATACATTTTAAAAATATATATTTTGGAACAGCAATGTCCTACTTGTACTTATAGCCCTATAACTTGCCAAAAAAAGCTAAGAACATGTTAACATTGGGTATTTCTAAACTCGGGACAAAATTTTGAAACTATTTAGCATGGGTGTTTTATGGCGGTTGTAAATGCGTAACAGATTTTGGGGGTCAAAGTTAGAAAAAGTGTGTATCATATTTTATACTTTTTTTATGGTAAATTATGTAATATGATGAAAATAATGGTATCTTTAAAAAGACCATTTAATGGTGAGAAAAACTGTATATAATTTGTGTGGGTACAGTAAATGAGTAAGAGGAAAATTACAGCTGAACACAAACACCACAGAAATGTAAAAACAGCCCTGGTCATTACCGGTAAAAATATTGAAAAACTGTCTGGTCACTAAGGGGTTAAATAAAGTGCAGAGAGGGAGATGTCGGGAGGCTTGCTGGGAATGGATGTAAAGCAACCCACATCACATGAAATCCTAGGCATTTTACGTGGCCCTAAAAATGAAACAGAAACATAGAATGTGACGGCAGATAACCATTTGTTCCATCTAGTCTGCCCAAATTTCTAAATACTTTCATTAGTCCCTGGCCTTATCTTATCCCATGCATGCTTAAACTCTCTCACTGTGTTAACCTCTACCTTTTCAGATGGAAAGTTATTCAATGCATCCACTACCTTCTCAGTAAAGGAATACCTGATATTATTTATAAACTTTTGCCTCTCTAATTTAGTTTTTCATCTTTTAAATATACTCTCCTTTAATGTGTTGATTCTTTTTATGTATCTAAAGGTTTCTATGAATAATAACTTCAGTAAACAACTTAAAACTTTATTTTAATTATAAAATTTAAAATATAACAAATCTTCCTTCATTGGAAAAGTATTATTTTTATTTGTAATGTTTACTAAATTAAGCAAACTTAAAGTGACACTATAGTCACCAGAACTACTACAGCTTATTGTAATTGATCTGGTGTTTTTTCAGAGAAAAGTGTTTACATTACAGTCTAAAATGGCTATTAGAGGTGCTTCCTGGGTCATTCAGTGTATCCACCCTCTGCATGGAGACACTGAACTTTCCTCATAGAGATGCATTGATTCAATACATCTCTATGAGGAGATGCTGATTCTCAAGTGTGGTGTTTGGCTCCACACCCTGCCCCACATCCTTGGCAATCTGAACCAATCCAATGCTTTTCTATGTTAAAGCATTGTTATTGGCTCAGATCATTAGATCAGAGGCAGAGCCAGCACCAGCAGACTGGAGCAGAGGTAATATTTTACTATATTTAGCGTGGCAAGGATGGGGGGGCACTTCGGCTAGATTTTGATTTTAACACCATAGGGTTAGGAATACGTGTTTCTTGACCCTATAGTGTTCCTTTAAGTAGACCCTTAGTTCAAACCATAACATCCCAAAGCTTCAAGGGAAATCCAGTCACAGATATATGAATGCCTAGACATTTAAAGATAAGAAAACACCTTATCTCATTTACAACAGGAATCTATTTATACATAGCTGACATTCGTTAATAAATATTACAGAGGAATATGTGTAAGTAATGTAAAATATAAACAAAATACATTTAAACTTGTTATATATCATATATATAAGGCAGTACAATATTTAGCTATGTTTTCCTATTCAAACCTTGTATATCTTTCTGGGAATATTCTTTAAATTTTTTAACAAAAAGGGATGTAAACTCGGTTTCTTGTCTCGGTTTCATAGATAAATATTTATATACTGTGGAGGTACCCTCTGATTCTGCAACTTAAATACCCCTTTGAATATAGTCACATAGTAATCTAGGTTGAAATAAATACTCAAGTATATGAAATTCAACCTTGGAAACCTATAAAAATCTATTTATAATTTTGATGCAAAAGATGGCAAAAAGCAAAATTTGCAGTGATGGTCATATATGCCACAAAAAAAGGGAGAATTAGAGAGAAGGGTTGAGAGAAATGCCACTTCTGTGCCTTAAAAATAATCTTACACCATCTAATACATTTTGCCTTTCCCTTTTTTGAACCTAAGGAGATTGGAATTGTACATTGTAAACAATCCCATAATGAGGAAAATAGAAGGAGTCTAAAACTGTGCTTCAAAAGGACCATTATTATTATTATAATATTTATATAGCGCCATCAAATTCCGCAGCGCTTTACAACGGGTGGACAAACAGACATGTAGTTGTAACCAGACAAGTTGGACACACAGGAACAGAGGGGTTGAGGGCCCAGCTCAATGAGCTTACATGCTAGAGGGAGTAGGGTAAAATGACACAAAAAGGTAAGGATAGTATTAGACAGTAGTGACAGTTGCAGAAGAGACCATGTCTTGCTTGAATGTCCAAAATGACTAAAAATACAGTAAGGCCTAATTGTCAAATAAAATACATGCTACCTTTTCATGGTGTTCTTCCCATTTCCTTATATAGAGACCTTAAAATAACTATAGTGAAGGCTGTCCTTTACTCTGGTGCCTTTATCGAATGTTCTGTTGTTTAGAATAAAAAAATAGCATGCATTATAAAAAGATACTGCTCTCTATATATGTGGTTAATGGATTATGTATTCCACTATGTGTCACAATGTCCTGGGGACATTCAGAATTTCTTGTGTTTGTCACTAAATGTCACTATTTTCTTATAATCTTAGGGTCCTAATGGTAAAACAACACAACTCATATTTCATGGTCTCCTATAGAAGTGACATTCAATTATCTCTACTGTTCCTCCACTTGTTTACAAAATTGTTCTGTGCTTCTGATTGATACAGATGTGGCAATTCCAGGACATTAGTTAGAGTTCATGGATGTATTTAGTAAGAAAGAAGTAGAAGTACTTTCGCCCTCCTATAGAAGCCCTATTGACCTACATACTGGGTCACCCATACCTTATGGAAATTTTTAACTTGTCTCAGAAAATTAACTGGAAATCTTAAAGGAATATCTGTAAGAAAATATCAGTAAAGGGTTCATGAGGCCCTCCACTTCTTCTGCCAGAGCTGGCATATTTTTTTTGTCAGAGAAACAAAGATAAAACTATATGCTTAATCATTGATTATCGTTACTTGAATAAATGAATGATAAAAAAAATAAAAAATTAATACTCTTTACCTTTAAAACATGAAATACTGGAGAGACTATTAAATGCATTTATCTATTCTAAGTTGGACCCACAAGGTACATAGAAGTTTCATTAGAATAAAAGAAGGTGACAAGTGGAAAGCCACCTGTAGAACTAGGTATGGATTGTATAAATACATATCTTTACAATAAATAGGATGCACACTAGAACAGCTTCAATGTATATTTGCTTATACATTTTTATTCAAGGAAATAAAATATACAACACACCAAATGAATGGACAAAGCAAACAAGGTAAGGCACTTGATACAAAAGTAATTACCACAATTCCACAAACCTAACAGGACAGAAAGATGATCACAACAGAACTCACTCATGCTTGAGAAAGCCCCAAGAGGCTGGGTGAAACACATAGCACGCTGAATCCGGAAGTAACTGCAAGTGTATGGAGATTCTGCGATCAGCTGGAATACACAATGGGATAGAACTTGGATGGTTTATCCACTGACATCCAGGACTTTATCTGATCTACTCTTACACTACTTTTTATCACATATATATATATATGTTTTCTTGGAAATAAAGAAAAATCCCTTTTACTTCAACCTTTCGGCTGAGAGTGAGTTCATCAAGTCTACTACTTTTGGATCCCACGTTCTCCAGGGGCTTTTTCTCCCAGTGCCTGATAGTTTGGAGTGGTACTTCACCCACTCCACAATTGTGAGTTCAATACTTCTGTACATACTTTTGAATTATTTCTGTACAATGTTGCACTAGGTTCTTGCTTTTATGTATTCTAGATTAAGCTGTTCCTGAATACAAGTACATGTGCAAGTATATGTTTGCTTGCTACAATATTTTATTTGGCCATTTGGTGTCTTGTACATGTTCTAGCTGCTCACTGGTTTTAGTTGTATTTCTACATATACTTGTGTGTGCATATTGGTGTATTTTATATTTACCATATAATCTGTCTAAGTATATATCTCTGGCTGCTATTTTCTATCCTTTTTTGCGCACCTACATTTTTGGTTTTACATTTGATTTCTTGGAGGTTATTTATATCACAACTCCTTGTAGGTTGCTGCATTTCTACAATATTAATTCAAACAATATTTAGTTGATTCCCTATTGCGCCAACTTATTCTATTTGCATTTTTCGATATATATAGTATTGTGTGAATATTATTGACAAAAAAACAGAAAAATTACAAGATCATGGGTATATACCCGTACAGTCTACCCCAGAAAAAAAGGGATAGTGCCGGGTCCAACCCAAGGTCTTATGTACCGCAAAGAGACTCCAGGGGTCTCGAAGGGCCTTAACCACAGTGTAAAACAAATACAACAAACAAAGAGATGCCACTAGTTCTCAGTGCATAAACATCACTGAGAACAGCGGCATCGCCTGGAAATATATATATCCATGTAGTAGTGGTAATAAACTGGCTTAAAACATATATAATAAAGACTACTGGAGACCAAATGTAAGAAATAATAAACAAAAAGTAATATGCAAGTGGAACTAATGCAAATATGCCAACCAGAGCAATAGGTCAAATAGGGATATCATATAAAATTCATTGATAGTTGTATGCACCCAAGCCTAAATTACAGCATTATTGAGAGAAATGCTAGATAGGGATGGGTCAAACGCAATTATAATACCCTAATTCAAGGCTGTCTCTGGGTAGTCTATACCTATTCATATTACCTGTGTTATCAGTAGGGTAGGTACTGTGCTTATATTTAAGATAGAAACCCCCTCTGTCTAGAGCTTGGTACAATGTGGGTTTAAGCACAGACCCAATCAATCAATAATTAGTCATCATAAAATAAAATGAATTCCAGACAGGAAAAGGTTCATAGTAGAACACAGGGAGAGATTGAATTTACTATGTAGTTAGAAAGTCAGTATCTAGAAAACTGACAATATTCAATTAACAAGCCTCTCTCCCTGGTAAACTAACTAGATAGGCATAAAAGCAGGAATGAGATAAGTGAAAGATAAAGTGAAAATCAAAATCTGAAAAAAATCAAAAGAATCCCATAAAGCTAGTGCAAATCATGGTGCTCTTAGAGTATGAGAAAAACGCCCGACGCGGGTTTCGGTGCCTTAGGAGATGCACCTTCGTCAGGGTTCAACATGAAACTAATAAGATCTCACTTAAATACTATAAATGCCAAAGGGTATGAATACCTGTATCCAATGGGGTCTAGGGGAGTATCCCACATATGTGTCCGATTTGTTTAGCGTGTAGAGGACCCAGTCCACGTGGTGTACGTGGGGAGGGGCCAAAAGACGCAAATGAAATTCCGACGTGTAGACTCTATTACGAGGTGGATGGGTTTCTCCGGCTGCTCCATGCCAGTAGATTGTAAAGTGGGCGGAGCATGCAGAATTTGAGAATGACGGCTTGAATGCAAATTCTACATGTCTACCAACCAATAGGTGTAATGTGGGCGGGTCCAAAAAACGGACCGAGCTGACAGTTTAGAATCAAAAAATAAAATGACCCTGCAGGCAAATAAAGGATTTTTGTATAGATGTCCTATGTTTCACCACATAAAAGCCAGGGGGAAGATTGTATATACCACCAAAAGGTGGCTAAATGTGATCCATAAATGGATTCTACTGTGTGTATTCTTGGGGGAAACATATATAATCACTTCACTACATTATATTCCTATTCTTTGTCTATCTACTCTGCCTAATATTGGAATCTATATATACAGGCAGAATAGACTACAAAGAGCTCTGTCACAATGATCATAAATGATTATAGATATACATATGTGTAGAGAAATATGCATATCTGAATCTATTAGTAGACCTCCAAGGTAGGCATTCATTTAAAATTGAAACATAAAATAAGTAATAATATAAATAAATAAGTAATACAAATTAATCACTAATAGACAAACAACTACAGGTGCTATAATACAAAATTTACAAGTGTATCAGGCATATATACCAATTTAAATATATATATAGAATGTATACATATATATACATGGTGTCTCAGATGTATTTAGAGACTTTAAATTATTATTATTGTAGACCAGACCAAAGTCACTTTATTATACACTAATCTGATATAAAGGGCGTGTATGAGAAGTCTTCGTTGAGACCAAGGGGTGAGAGAGTTTTGAGCTTGTAAATCCAAAAGCTCTCTCTTTGTAAGAGTCTTTTGTCTAAATCACCACCCCTTGGTCCCAATGTAACTTTTTCAATGCCGCAAAATCTAATCCCTTCAGATGTACCCCCATGATGTAATTTTAAATGTTTAGAAACTGGAAGGCTTCTTCTTATTTTTCTTCTTTTAAAGATTGTAGGAGATGTCATACAGGAAGACTCTGAAGGAGTATTGCAATGGAGATTTCTTTGTAATTCCAATTAGAAAAGAATATGTGGGACCTAGCACTGTTAGTATCACTCCAGATTTCATATAAGATACTTCTGTAATTAAATATTTTGTTTTATTTTGTTATATCATACAAATATTTGGTCATATTAAAATGCAAAAATACAAAAACAAAAAGTGGTGTGGTGTGAGTTTAAAACATCAGTTAAAATTTCAGTATAATACAATACTTACACTTAGAAAGTCTTCCTAATGTGGTGTCTCAGAATCAACGTGAACATCACAGATATGAAGATGCAATTCTTCCCGTCTCTTTAAATTTATCTTCACTTAGAATTGTATGAAAGACATAAAAAAAAAACATAAAATGTAATAAAACCAGTAACACCAATACAATTAGAATAAAATATTGCACTCACAAATGTGGGACCACTGTAAATGGTCAGTAGGGCATGTAAAAACATCTAAAAGACCTGAATATGCAGCAATATGTCCTGGCAATTCATTTGCTCGTAGGTCCACCCTCTTGTGCTGCATCTGGATCCCTTCCAATGGGGGAGTAGATAAGAACAAATATGTTTTTAATAGCCAGGCTGGAGGAAAAAAAAAGACTTCAATTGCTCCTTAGTGCCAACCAGTTTTGTCTCTATGGATTTCCTAAAGGCAGAACTTGTATATTGACATGTAATGTGGAGTATGCTGCTCAGATAAACTTGAACTACTTTACTCAATTTTTTTAAAACTTGTTATATTTCTGCCATAAAAAAATTATGAGAAACACTAAAAATAGATAAAACCTTAACTTTCCCAAATGATTGCCCTAACGCCACAACATCTCAAACACTAGAAATACATGTGTGGTATTACATCTTTTCAAAAAACAAACAGGTCCTGTGTTATTTTGGGTTATTTTTATTTTATCAATTTCTAGCACACATAATTTCTCAAGTGGCAGTGGTGAAGAGAGACCCTCAAAACAGTATAGTTTATCAGTAAATGTCAAATTTGCCATCTGGTCTAGGTAAACAGATGTGCAAGTTCTAGAATCAAAACTAAACGTAGCCCTTCTTTTTACATGTTTGTATTGTGTCAGCAATACTTCAATGTGAAGATTTAAAAAAAACATTAACTAAATTGACCTCATAAATCTCAGCATCTACAGCATTTAAAAAAAGTAAAGTAAGAGTATGCAAATAAGCTGATTTCAAAAGAAAGTAAGGAAAGGCAATTTCCTGATAAATGTTTTAAAGAAACATTTTTTTACACACTGATTACTTAAATGTGCCAAAGATAATTTAAGGAGGAACTATCACTAATACACGACTGTTTACTTTTATTGCTTTCTTATTTTTTAATTGATTATCTGCCCTTTAGCAGATATATGTAGACATTACATGTACTATATAATCTATTCATGAAAAGCCAGTTTTTCTAGAGGTCTATTTAAACCTTTATCTTTGTAAGCTAACAGTTGCAGTTCAATTATGACAAACACTACACAAGCATCCCCTTTCTCTTTGTGACCTATATAGATGTCTGCCTACACTACTGCATTTATGAATGTGTTTTTAATATTTTTTATTAAAGCATTACTTTATTGTATACATTTTTAAATGTGAAATGTTGTTCACCTGTACACCAATTGTTGGGGACTCCTTGCCAAACTACTTACGAGATTTGCACTGTACACCATTTGTGGGTTTAACTTAAATTCAGAAGTGAATGATGCTGAAAATGTAGTTGCTCTGACTTTTGTCACACAATATTCTAGGTTGTTGTTTTTTTCTTGTGCCCAATGCTCATTCACTCAGGAATTTTCTGTTAAAAGAGCTGATTTAACACTGCCGAATCCCTCTTATCTGTAGAAATATGTTTAACTCGTATAGGCCTTGATTTAATATTGCTGGATATGTTTTCTACATTATTTAAAATTTTGGATACACTTTTAGAATGATTAAATTTTATGAAAAACATTGTAATGTTGTGTTTTATTAATAATGTGTGATATATCGATTAATATTTTGAATAAAAAAAATATTTTGCACCTTCAAAATGTTTTCACCTTAACCACTATAATAACTTGATGGTTGTTATGGGACCGGCAGGCCGGGGGGGCCCAGACTGCTCTGGCAGTCCCGGGCCCCACTCTCTTTCTCTGCACCCATGGATAGCGAATATCGCTATCTATGTGTGCAGCTGCGGGCCCCCGGTTTCCTGTTACCCCACACAGCTTCTACTCTCTTCTAATAACCCTTGCGAGACCCGGTTACCATGGCAATGCTCCGCGGGTTTTGCAAGAGTTATTAGAAGAGAGGAGAAGAGAAGAGAAGAGTAGAAGCTGTGTGCTGCCTGGGCCCCCTCTGCGGTAACAGGGAGCCGGGGGGCCCCCCATGCCACCAGACCACACGGAATGGAATCTCCCCCCTCCCTGGACACAGGTAAGAAACAGGGAGGGGGGGAATAACATTTAATTAATTTAATATACACTAACACAACGCACACTTTGCATACACTAACACAACACACACTGCATACACTAACACAACACACACACTGCATACACTAATACAACACACACTGCATACACTAACACAACACTCTGCATACACTGACACAGCACACACACCGCATACACTAACACAACACACATCGCATACACTAACACAACACACACACTGCATACACTAACACAACACACTGCATACACTAACACAACACACACTGCATACACTAATATAACAAACACACACTGCATACACTAACACAACACACACTGCATACACTGACACTACACACACACTGCATACACTAACACAACACACACACTGCATACACTAACACAACACAAACTCTGCATACACTAATACAACACACACTGCATACACTTACACACATTGCATACACTAATACAACACACACACTGCATACACTAATACAATACACACTGCATACACTAATACAACATACACTCTGCATACACTACACACTAACACACTCACTGCATCCACTACACTGACACACACTCTGCATTCGCTACACATTAACACACTCTGGATTCACTACATTAACACACACTCTGCATCCGCTACACTCACACACTCTGCATCCGCTACACACTAACACACTCTCTGCATTCACTACACACTAACACACTCTTTGCATTCTCTACACTAACACACACTCTGCATCCGCTACACACTAACACACTCTCTGCATTCACTACACATTAACACACTCTGCATTCACTACACTAACACACACTCTGCATCTGCTACACACTAACACACACTCTGCATCTGCTACACACTAACACACTCTCTGCATTCACTACACATTAACACACACTCTGCATTCACTACAAATTTACACACACTCTGCATTCACTGCACTAACACACACACTACATTCATTACACTGACACACTCTGCATTCACTACACACTAACACACACTCTGCATTCATTACACACTAACACACACTCTGCATTCACTAAACTATGCACACACTCTGGATTCACTATACTGACACACACTCTGCATTCACTACACTAACATACACTCTGCATTAACTGTACACACAGCATCCACTACACAAACATCCTGTATTCACAGTACACACACTACATCCACCACAAATTGAAACACTCTGCATTCACTATACACAGACACTGTGTCTAATACACACACTACATCCACTACAGACACTGCATCCACTAAACACATTTCATCTAGTACATACAAACACTACATCCACTACACAAACACACACTACATCACTGTACACACACTACATCCAGTACTCAAACACACTTTGCGTTCACTATACACACTGCATCCGCTACACAAACACACACTCTGCATTCACTGCACAAACAGTATCTAATACACACAAGTACTACATCCATTACACACATTCTAATTCACTTCCACCATACACACCACATTCAGTCCTGCATCATTGTCAGCGGACTAGGTAGGACGTGGGTGGGCCCGGAAGGGAGGTGGGGCCCAGACCTTCTGCTTTGTCAGGGGCCCCAACATTTCTGATGGCGGCCCTGCAAACCTGATCTAAGTGTTCTAGACATGTTTGTTATTTTATTTATTTATTTATAAAATAATCAAGACAAATGAGGATGGTTAACTCCTAAATATAGGAAGAAAAACCAACCCCACAGGGAATACCTCAAGGTAAAACTCAATATAGGGTAATAAACTTTATTGAAAAGAGTAAAAAGACATACAAAACATAAAACGTGTGTGTGTCAATTAAATGTGATGTGGAAAACATTAGGATAGGCATTTTCCCGATCCTTTTGTAGTTTTGTTTTTATTTATAAAATATTTTACCAGGAAGGATACATTGAGATTTCTCTTGTTTTCAAGTGTCCTGTGCCCACAAAACATACACTATATAATCATAATTACACATTTGCACATTTTTTTGAAGACCTTTTGTATAACCAATTGTGTGTGTCTCGTTGCATGATTTTAATTCATTTATTTTATTATCTTATTATTTTTGTGCAGTAAATTTTACCTTTTGATTAAAATTGATTTCTTGTTTTGTTTCAGTGTTGAGAAGGTTAATCTCAGTAAGTAGTATGCACTAGTCTTCCAGCTTGCTGTTTTTCCCAGTGACTGCCTGCAGTGAAACACCTGCTTGGTGGCTTTGCCGCTTGCAAGAACATTTCCATCACTGGAGCATTCATGGACCAAAGAGCATGTATGTACGGCCAGTTGCACCTTGTTAGGATGGGCACATGTTAGGGAATTCTATATTGAATGCAAGAAGACAGAATCCTGATCTAACAGCAATAAACGTAATGGTATAGGAAATTAGATCTGACAATTAAAATGAAAGGGAAGAGACAGTCTGACAAATCAACTTAGGGATCAAAGTATAATGGCATTAAATATATAGAGTACCACTTCGGATTGTTTTTTAAGATGACATTTTAAAGAAGTAGATGAATAAAAGCTGACTGATATACTGTTACTGACATAAAAGAATCTTTTACATTTTTACAGAAGATTTTTTTAAACTTTTATTTTGTATGGTGACCAGTAATTTTTGATTTGATTATCTTTTTCCAGATATATTTTTGCAATCCAGCCAATCGCAGTGTACTGAAGGCTTTTGAAGCTGTTTACATAAAAGTATTTTATGCTCGGATAGCTCTTTATTTCTAAGACATCCAGTTCATAGGCTGGAGGATCTGGATTTTTTTCCCAGCTGTTTTTGATTTATTTACTTATTTTTGTATGTTTCGAGGTAATTTGTGTTAGTTATGTTTTTGGCCAGTTTGGCTTATGCGATTATTAAAACAAAAAAAGACCCTATATCGCAAAGGGATGATAAAAGAAAAAATGCACCGAAACAAAAAATCCAAGTAACCCCTGTGAGGATTCAGCAGACTGAACTTTGAAGGCAAGAAAGCCTTTATAAAGACCTACCCAAACTTTGAAATCTCAGGAAAAATGGTTTGATTGGTTGGCTTGCAAGCCAACCAATCAGGGTGCTCTGATAGGCAAGTGTGGTCTCTTACAAAACGCGTCAGTCATGTCAACCCCATTTTGTTATTAATATCCTCCACCCAAATCCCATTGGTAGTGCAAGTTTTTTTACATAGTTTTTTACATAGTTTTTTTATTTTAAACAATATATTTGTCAAACAAGTTAAAAATAAAGACTACTCACCAGTATGAGAGGTCAGTCTAGGAGAATAAAAGATAATTACCAGGATTGACAGTGATGTTTAGGTGATAATCCAGTTAGTTTGAATTTCATAGGGAAAATCCAGAAGGTTTGTTAAAGTCCAATCCGTTTGGCAACAGTAAATCAGTCCATAGGAATATTTAGGAGAAGGGCCAAATCCAGTCCTGTTCGGCAACAATTAATAAGCAAAGTAAGGAGAGTCCGAGAGAAGTGTCAAATTCCAGTCCGGGTAAGTAATAAGTAATACACAAATAATTTTAACTGGGAATTAACTTAGCGGGGAATTGGAAGAGTCACTGGGACTTGGTAGAAAGGTACCTGTAGCAGAATAAATAGGTGTCAACTGCACACGGGTAGAGACACATTAATTGTGCACTGAGACATTGAAGTTGAAGGTTTAAATAGGTGGATCCATAAACTTCAACTAGACTCTTAAAGTGATAGATTGGGAAGTTAAGTGAACCATTTAAAGGAACGGTTTCAGGGGTGTAAAATCATGTGCACAACCTTCTTTGTTTTTTTACATAGTTTTTTTTTTTCAAATAGTTGTTGACATTAATTTGAAAATTAATACAAAAATTTGAGAATCTAGATAAGGACACTACACATCCCATTGGATTACTCAATGGGACTAAAAAAGGAGACAACAACCCTTTCATCTGTCACATTCCTTCACCCCAGCTAGCAACAAGGATCCCATTTGTCTAACTTAGCTTTGAAGATTAATGTTACCCTCCAAAATGAGGTTTTCCATTCTATGTGAGTTCAGCTCTGAAAGGTTGCCTACTATCAGTGGTATAGGATTTACAAATATGTACTTAATAGTCAAAATAACTAATTATGGTTGTTACAATACCTGCATGGTTACTCCATTAGCAGTGCATGTAAAGGATCAGTTAAAAGATAATTAGCAACATTTAGTGGTACACCACAAAATATGTAAATAGATCACCCAAAACCTCAATTGTGAGTTTACCTTAGAATTATTATTTAATTATTTTGTCACATTCTCGCAACAAAAACAATAAATAAAAGAAAAAAAACACTTAAAGGGAAACTATAGTGCCAGGAAAACAAACTTGTCTTCCTGGCACTATAGCTTCCCCCGCTGTCAAGGCACCCCAGTGGTTAAAAACCCTTCTGTCACTTACCTGGGTCCAGCACTGATGTCCCTCGGCACTGGCTCAGCTCCATCCATGCTCCTCCCCCACCGACATCCGTCGGCAGGGGAGACCTAATGTGCATGCGCTGCAATAGTCGCTCTTGCATTAGGATATCCCCATAGGAAAGCATTATTCAACGCTTTCCTATGGGAATTCCGGTGACACTGGAAGTCCCCATGCATAGTGTGAGGCCGTCCAGCGTCGTTTAGGTGACCAAAAGGCGCTTAACAGCCCAGAAGTCCCTCTAGTGGCTGTCTGGTAAACAGCCACTAGAGGAGGAGTTAACCTTTTGTAGTTTATAAAAACTGCAAAAATTACCACTCTAGGGTTAAGGGTGATAGGAGTTTGCTCCCAGACCACTCTAATGAACTGAAGTGGTCTGGGTGCCTAAGGTGTCCCTTTAAGCTGTTTGAAACAAGGACACCTATGTGCTTGTTTCAAACAGCTTATGTCCTCCTTCCTTGCTCCACTTTTGGTAGGCACTAACCACTGCATACCGGTAACGCCGCACAAGATTTGCTGTTTTGAAGATGCTCTGACCCAATCCTCTTGGCATAACTATTTGTTAAAGTCACTAAGATCTTTTCGCTTGCCATTGCCATTGTGTACTTGCTGCCTAATATATGCCACCCCTTGACAGGTGCAATTGTAATAATATAGTCAATGTTATGCACTTCACCTGTCCGTGGCTGATCAGTGTATAACAGCTGTCAATCTACTGCGGGTGTACATGAGGTTGTATCAGTAATATAATATGAACTCATCTGCCTTTCAGCTTTTTAAAATGAGCTAATATCGACTAAGCAAGAGGAAAGGCCTCGGATGGAGAGAAGTTTTCTTAACATTTGAAATAGAGAACTATTTACTGTTGCTGCATATCAACTCATAATCAGTCTATAAAAGCTGACAACATCAATAAAACACTAAGGAAATAGAAGTTCTCTATGGAAACCGTCAATATTAATGAAGCTAGAGATCCCCAAACTGCATATTAAAAGAATTCAGTAAAATTAATTGGAGGAAAAATAAAAAAGGAAAATTCAATACATAAAATGAATCACCTAAAAAAAAATAGCAATGTTCAAATTGTGTATTAAAGGACCACTATAGTGCCAGGAAAACACTCGTTTTCCTGGCACTGTAGTGCCCTGAGGGTGCCTCCACCCTCAGGGTCCCCCTCCCGCCAGGCTCTAGGGTGAGGAAGGGGTTAAACTTACCTCTTTCTCCAGCACTGTATGGGGAGCTCTCCTCCTCCTCGCCGCCTCCTCTCCTCCTCCTCGGCTGAATGCGCATGCGCAGCAAGAGCTGCGCGCGCATTCAGCTAGTCTCATGGGAAAGCATTCACAATGCTTTCCTATGGATGCTGGCGTCTTCTCACTGTGAAAATCACAATGAGAAGCACGCAAGCGCCTCTAGAGGCTGTCAATGAGACAGCCACTAGAGGCTGGATTAACCCTAATATAAACATAGCAGTTTCTCTGAAACTGCTATGTTTATAGAAAAAATGGTTAACCCTAGCTGGACCTGGCACCCAGACCACTTCATGAAGCTGAAGTGGTCTGGGTGCCTATAGTGGTCCTTTAAGTCCATCTGGAACAGAGTGCCTTGAAATTCCACCTCGTCTCTATTTTGCTAAGTGCTTTTGTATGGTTACCTCCTCTCTAGTTACTCTTCACCATTTGGATTGCTCCAAATTATAATAAGCTGCCATCAGTAGGTGAGTTGTGAAATGTTCTAAAACAGCATGGTCCATTTCCTAATTGCTAATATTTCTAACATGCTCCCCTATTCTTGTTGCAACTATTCTTTTTGTTCTTCCATCTTACTGGAATCCACAAAGGCATTCCAAGTAGTAAATGTCATTTATGCTTGTACATGTGATGAAATCATTTAGTTTAAACACTTATCACTGTATGATATTATTTTCACAACTTATTTGTAGCATTCCAACATGCATAGCATGTTACATTAGTGGAAACCTACTTTTTGGTTTTAAAAATGCTTCTTGTAGGGTTTTTTTTGGTATAGGTTCTTACCAATTTGTTCTTGGTATGTTCGGTAGAATTCTTTCAAGAATTGTATTCCGTTTCAGCATATCCCAATGTATATATAAATACTTTTTCATAATTTCACATTTTCTTTATTATAGTCCAGTGGAAGCTTGTCCATAGATGCACTTGGGAAAGCAACCCACCATTTTTTATGAGGGAAAACAATTTATTCGCAGTAGTTTAGAAACACTAAGAATATTATTTATCTGGTGGGGTAGGTGGTAAGCAAAACAAATTTAGAAAAAAATCAGTGTCTCTTTAATTCTGTAATAGATTTCAGTTCTGCAGCCCCACCATCCCTTATGTGCCCACCCCCCAATTGGTAGCTGTTTGGAGAAGCTTACTTGAGAGCATCCATGCATGCAAAAAAAATGCAGGGTTTGCACATGTCTAGAGTCCTTTAAGAAGGAATTTCAGGAATTTCCATTGAGTTGTCTTTCAGGTAACGGAGACATCCTCCCATGAGTGGATGCATGCTATTCAGGGTCCATCATTGGCTCATAGCCAAGGGGGTAGGGTACAATGTCCACAGAGAGAAACAAGAAGCCATCTTGGACTAGCTCAGGGAGAGTACAGCAGCAGCAGTTCCTGGCCCCTGCCAAATGTAACTTTGTAATAGTATCTTTTTCTCTTCCCCAATAGACCCAGGGACTGCCTGAGGGTTGATAAAGCATGCATATTTACTTAAATATATAACTTATACATTTAATCCAGGCAAGACAAAGTAAGGGGGATATTTGTGACACTGTGCTGCCTGTCACTAATAGTTTTATTACCTCCTACTGCATATACCATCTTCTTTAACGTGTTCAGTCACTCTTCAGCTGAGACCTGAGATAATCATGCAATGGCTAGTTGAAAAGCTGTAAAGCTTCAAACTCCAGGACTGGGACAGTGACTTTTATAACTAATCTTATTTCAAACTGTTTTAATCTGTATTGATTGTTGCTTCTGTTAGCCATGCCAGCTATTTCTTGTCTCCATATTACCACTGTAGATTCATTTTAGTGCTAGCTGCAAAGGTAAGAAGTCTATCAGTATATTGCTGCTTTAACCCTGTGTTCAAAATCTTTGTCTGGAAATTATAGATCTATAACTTTAAATTCTGTGGCTGAAAGGTATTTGAATCGTTATTAAGGGATAATATTCAGGAATTAATTGGGAAGAACATTGCTATTATAAATATTTAGCATGGTTTTATGAACCATAGGTCATTTCAAACAAACCTAATTGCATTCCACCAAGAAGTATGCAGACGTATAAACCAGTTGCTGCAGTTGATCTGTTCAACTTGGATTTTGCCAAGGCATGTGATACAGTTCCTTACAATAGGTTAATGTTCAAACTATAAAAAAGGGACATTAATTCTTGTGATGAAAATATAATTGTTCCTCTTTGTAAATCACTGGTCAGATCACACCTTGAATCTGCTGTGCAATTTTGGGCACCTGTTCTATAGAAGGATGGAATTATGGCGCTAGACAAAGTGCAGAGATGGACAACAAAATTAATAAAATTAATTGAGCATTTTAGTTATGAGGAAAGGTTAACAAATTGAAATATTTTTGGTTGCTTTAAAGGGGATATGATAGTATTATACATGTATATTTTGGGAAAATACAAACCATTGTCTGGAAATAAATTCATTAACAGGGCTACACATAGGGGTCGCGAGGTCACGCATTTAGACTGGAATAAAGGAAATTTATTCTAAGGCAAAGGAAAGGTTTTAATTCTTTAGTAGAGCATATTTCAAACCTTTTCTTTAGTCTGTGCAAGACTTAGTTGGACAAATATGTCAAATTAAAATTCCTGCAGGATTTTGTTCCTGTTTTTTCTTTTGTCTCTTTTTGGATCTTGGATTTTACAGAATCATATGCCTTTTTCTTTCTATGGTGAGAGGAGAAGGTGAAACTGTCACAAAGTATAAGCGCAGTACACATGGGCGTCCGCAGGGGGGGCACTTGCCCCCCCCGTGGATTTTTCAGCTTGTTCTGCTTTTTTCGTGTGAGATTTAGAATGAACTGCAATACTGTGTATGGAGAGAGACAGGGATAGGAAGCTCCAGCATATCCCTGCTTCTCTGCTGATTGAAACCGCAGGGGAACAACACATGCAGGCAACAGAGACAGCCTACAGATCAGGTAAATGGGGGAGGGTTTGAGATAGCCTATAGATTTTTTGGGGGGGCAGCAGTAGCCTATAGATTTTGGGAGCAGCAGCCTATAGATTTGGGGGCATCAGCCTATAGATTTGGGGGGCAGCAGCCTAGATTTTTGGGCAGCAGCCTATAGATTTGGGCAGCAGCCTATAGATTTGGGGGGGGCAGCAGCCTATAGATTGGGCAGCAGCCTATAGATTTTGGGGGCAGCAGCCTATTTGGGGGCAGCAGCCTATAGGCAGCAGCCTATAGATTTTGGGAGGGGGCAGCAGCCTATAGATTTTGGGGGGGGGCAGCAGCCTATAGATTAGGGGAGTGAGGCATGGGGGGGCAGCCTATAGATTAGGGAAGTGAGCATAGGCATGCACAGCCTATTGCATTAGGGTGTGCACCCGAAAGCACAAACACAGGCCATGTGAATATGTATGTGTGTGTGTGTGTATATATATATATATATATATATATATATATATATATCTGTTATATATATGTATACACCACACTGCTGTGTGTGTGTGTGTGAGGGTGCTGTTAGTGTGCTGTGTGTGAGGGTGCTGTTTGTGAGGGAACTGGAAGTGTGCTGTGTGTGTGTGTGTGTGTGTGTGTGAGAAGGTGTTTGTGTGTGCGTGTTTGTTCGGGTCCTGTTAGTGTGTGGGTTTTGTGTGTTTGTGAGGATGCTGTTAGTGTGCTGGGTGTGTGTGGATGTTGTATGTGTGTGGGTGCTGTGTGTGCGAGGGTGATGTATGTGTGTAGGTGCTGTGTGTGCTGTTTGTGTGTGTGCTGTATGTTTGGGTGGAGGTGGGGGCAGACTAGTTAATATCCCAGTCCTGCTGCCTTCCCTGGTGGTTCAGTGGAGAGTGAACTCTAGCCCGGGTTCTCTGCTGCCTCCCTCCATGCTGCTGTGGACCGGTGAGGTAGAACTTTGATCTCCCCACCGGCCCATGGAGGCTTAGACCAGAGCCGCCGCTCGGATAGCGTCGGCTCTGCATGAGCCGACCGGGGAGATCCAGAGATCTCCCCTGCCGGTCTCAATCCATTGGCGTGCCGCGGGGATTAGGGTGTGCCCGCACGCCTATAGAAGTGAGGGATGGGGGAGACAGCCTACATGAAGAGTCAGCAAGGAGCAGGAAGGTAAGGTAAGAAAAGGAGAAGGAACAGAAATGAGCAGGAAGGGACATCAAGGAGCAGAAAGGGGCAGCAAGGAGCTGGAAGGGACAGCAAGGAGCACAAAAGGTAAAGTAGGAGAAGGAGCACAAAGGAACAGAAATGAACAGGAAGGGTCAGCAAGGAGCTGGAAGGTAAGCAGCACAAAGAAGGAGCAGAAAGGGTCAGAAATGAGCTGGAAGGGGCAGAAGGAGCACAAAGGTAAAGTAGGAGAATGAGCAGGAAGGGCCTGCAAGGAGCAGGAAGGGGCAGCAAGGAGCTGAAAGGGACAGCAAGGAGCAGAAAGGGACAGCAAGGAGCACAAAGGTAAAGGAGCAGAAAGAATCAGAAGGAGTACAAAGGTAAAGTATGAGAAAGAGCAGAAAGAGACAGCAAGGAGCACAAAGGTAAAGTAGAAAAGGGAGCAGAAAGGGTCTGCAAGGAGCATAAAGGGAGTGAGAAAGGAGCAGAAGGGTGCAAAATAAGCAGAAAGTAGCAGAAAGGTAAAAGAGCAAAAGGGGCCAAGGATAGAAAACAGTGTCAGAAGAAAAAAAAAGACTGTCAACTGAAGGAGAGGAAAAGGAGATTGGAGCAGGAAGGACAAATGAAGTGAACCCTCCACTTTATTCTGGACACCACATCATAAGTAGAATATAAAAGAATTAAGGTTAAAATAGTCCAAAACTTAGGTGCTCCAATCACCAATGTGAGTCACTTAACACAAAAACCAAATAAAACAGTATACAAAATTGTGAACGGTGAGAGCACACTATATAACTTTACCCTTATTATACTTAAAACTCCATAGGAATCTAAAAGTAAGAAAAAAGAGCATATAGGGTAATAACGAAGCAACTGTAATGTTTAAAATACCATAATATGGTCAAACTCACATGGTCATGAGCCACTTATAAAAGCTGGCTCAGACTAACAGCATATCAGCATATGTAAAAGAAACTCCAAGCTCAATTCACTTTGTGGTCCTTAGTTCAAGTTGTTTCAATCAAATCTGGATGCAAGAAGTGATGAAGTGCAAGAAACTTTTATTCCACGTATATTAAAAAGCTGGATACAAACAAACACTGTTATTATAAAAAAGTCCTCTTAAAAATAAACTTTCGGCATATAGCCTTTTTCAAAAGTCCATCTTTCTTCTTTCTGTCTGGTTTAAATACCTCTTTTTTTGGCGCTCTTTCTGCCGGCTGGGATTCACTTCCTCTTCCGGTTTCCGGTGTTCGGCCGCATCCACGCAATTATTTGGCGTCTGGCCGCATCCTCCTATACTTCCGGCGCCATTCTCAAATGTAACGTCCCCCACGTATGACGTCACGACGTCCTCATCACATTACCGTTGTGACGTTTACGTCAGGGGCGGGGCATAGTGTTCTAAATCAATTTGCCCTCTTTAAAAATGGGTCTCTTAGACGTCCAGGAAGGGCAAAAGCCTCAAATTAACTTAAAATTACAGTGCACACTATATAACTTATGATATAATAATTACACATTTACATATACCAAATATACTTAAAAGAGAAAAAGGGGGGAAAGGGGAAAAAAAAATATATAAATATAAATATAATTTTAAATTGTCAACACATTTATACTTAAAACAAATATCTAAATATATGTAAAAAGGAGATCAACCCAATTGTATACATAATGATGTAAATTTGGACATCATACAAGTATATATATATACACTTGTAACACCATAAATTACATATATATACTAATCAAGAATCTTAAAAAAAAAAAAAAAAAAAAAAGTACATAAGTAGCTGTGATAAGCTTGGACAAGAATAAACATATTACGGGACATTAGAGTAGCCAAACTTAACATATAATATAGAGCAAACATAGTCAAATGCAAGTCTAGGCCAGGATAACAGAAAGAGAGTGCAAATGAGCACTAGCTGACGTGAGGTACATGATAAATCAATCAGACAGGTAAACAGGACAGGAAAGGGTTACAGAACAATCTACTTCTCTACTCCTACTCTTACCTTTTGTGTCACTTTATCCCACTCCCTCTAGCATGTAACCTATAGACACATGACAGGCAGGGCAGGCCCAGATCAACAATGCAACATTAATGTACTGGCAAATAAGAAAGGGTGAGGCTCAACTAAATAGGGAGAAGTTAATCACAAAGTAAGACTAGCTGGGAACAGAAAGAGCTCTCAGTATGGGTGCAGAAGCCTGGAATAGCACCACAGACACTGTGAGGTACTGCACCAGACTGAGCATAAACTGAATTGTGACAGAGGAATTATGATTTCTTTAAGTTAATAACAGTCGGAGTACCTTTCACACTTGTTGGAAATGCCAATACAATCTTTTTGACTGGTAAATCCAACTGATTCATGAATATCCTCTTTTTTAGACACATTCGGAAGCCAGGGGGACATGTCCCATTTTTAGCTTGGGTAGAATATACAGATTAGGATATCTAGGATGATCCTCAAATTAGTAATCGTAAAAAAGCTTCTTAACAATACCATATTTCAAGGCTGCTGACAATGTGAACAAAATCAAAGACTGGAACACTGCAGTCAGGTCAGAAGTTCTGAGTTCATAAGTTGTGCAGTCAGATAATTGTCTATATGCAAAAAGGAAGCTGCGCTCTTGCATATACAGACCAGGTGATCTAAAACCAAGGACTGACAAACCCTTACTTACACTTACAGCTTGACAAAGGCCCCTGTGTGGGCTGAAACATAGCAATTCATGTCCACTTCCAATACATCTGCTTAATGTGATGTCTGGAGTGCCTGGACCATTCCTTTTTTCCTTGACTGAGTCAGTTAATTGTCTGTAAATTTTGGACCTATAGTCAGAATAGTCCATATTGACAATTCCACCACCCTTACCCACTAAGCAGGTTTTGATGGAGATGACAGAAAACAGATCCAATGATCCTTGTCTTTCACTGCAGGAAATGTTAGTGTGTGGGCTCATTTGACTTTTGCTCAGGGTCAGGCTATCCTGGCAGACAATGGTGGATGAATTGTGGCCTATTTTAAAATAGGTTCAAAATTCACAATTATCTTGCTGCACAACTTATGAATTCATGCATTCTGAACTGACTGCAAAGTTTCAGTCTTTGATTTTGTAAATATTATCATCAGCAAGCTGCATGAAAATAACCCCGGGTTACCTGATTGTGTCTGCTAAAGGCCTTCTTGAACTAATTGGGACTTCGTTAAATTCACTTTTTGAAAAAAAGTCTTTAATGGCAATTCCATCATGTGTGAAAAATACTTCAGCTGTCATTGCCAAACTTCAAGAAATCACAATTCCACCCACTGGGGTGATCTTTCAAACAATAGATGTTACTAGTCTTTTCACCATCATAACAGCTAATGAAGGTACTTCTGCTTTGCGATGTACCATTGAGACATTTTCATGGTGTTGATAGGCAATGTGGACTCTTTCAGTTACATGATTAGGTAACAACTTGCCCTGAACAACTTATACACAGTTTGTTGTTCTTTAAAATACAACTTCACCTAGATTACGTTTTTGGATCTCTGTATTATCATCAGTGGTGATAAAATTAGGCTTCTCTCTATACAAAGCTGACAGATCGCAATACTAAATTCAGAGACAATGATAATACATAAGGAACAAAAAGGTTGCATATGAAAAATAAAAGTCAATAAAAAATTACATAACGGGGTCCAAGAAGCTCTTCCAAGTATGTTCCAAGTCGTAAAGCAAAAGAGGATGTTAGAGCAAGGGAAATCCAGGTCAGCAGGAAGACATTAGTTCATAACAGGTAATAAGAGATAATAGTTAATATTGACGAGGAACAACAGCTGTTTGAGCAAATTGAGAAAGTTGCAAATCTGGGTAACACTTTAATTATTGGAGATTTTAATTACCCGGACATAAATTGGGACAGAGGGACTAGTAGCTCAGCAAAGGGAATTAGGTTTTTAAACTTGTTAAATGACACCTTCATGTCACAACTTGTACAAGCACCAACTAGAATGGATGCTTGTCTGGACCTGGTTTTAACAAACAACGTTGATCTTTTGACCAACATTCAAGTAGGTTAGCACTTGGGAAATAGTGATCACAATATAGTGTCCTTTGAAATAAACTCAAAAAAACAAAAGCACATGGGGTATACTAAAACATATAATTTTAAAAAGGCCAATTTCAATAAGTTAAGGGCAGCTTTACAATATATTGATTGGCATAAACTCTTTAGTGAAAAGAACACT
>OW240921.1:45069860-45152036 GCA_933207985.1 Pelobates cultripes
TTACAAACACCAAAATACTGACCCCTATAGGTCAACAGACAAACAACATTTCACATACCAATCAGTATCAACTACACTGCCACCTATAGGGCACTCAGCAGATCTCCAGTGCACTTGCATTTTGCAACTCCATGTTCACTTGCCATTCAATATGGCATACAACAATTCACATAGCAAGCAGTATATCAATATCTGTTATAAATACACATATTATTACACAGTAGCACACGCATCTGTATATATGTAACTGGTAATATGGTTCACATACATACGGCACTTAATGGGTTAAGTTTGATACATATTTAACCAGTATGGATATGATGTTTAATATTTACATATCACGGCACTTTACTTTCACATACACTGTATGTTTTAAGATAAGCTTGGTCTATGCCATATTTCCTTATGCCATACGGTTTTATCCATTCAGGTTACAGTTACTACTAAAAAACCTATACGGATTGTCAGGTTCAATACCATACTACCAGGTACATACACCTGCTCACGTAGTTATCCATCTCTTACCTTCCCTGGAATAGTAATAGTGTACCGGCAATTAGGGTTCTAGGGCCCAATAGGTATTACCCCCTTTTTCTCTGCATTATGCTTCGGTTAGTGGTCCCGCGAGGCCAACACCCGCCTCACACTCGGAGGCATACACCCCTCGGGCCACTCGTGAGCTAGCCGCCTCGCATTGTATCATAGAGAGGGCCTCATCTTCCTATTTTTCTGGTTACTGTCACCGAGAGGCCAACATCCTGCCACAACGTTCGGTGGCCACACAAAATCCCCTCGCGCCAAGCATAGATAGAGCCTCTCAAGCCACTTGGCAACTAGCAGGGCCTCACCAGTCACCAAAAACACCAAGCCTAATCGTTTCGCCTTACGGCTTAGCTAGCAAGCTGGTACAAGACCCCTGGGTACAAATATATAATTGCAATCTTTATTGTTATTTAAGTATTTCTCAAAAGATGGTAAGAATCACCTCTTCCTAGCACCCCGGCTAGAAGTGATACACCTTCATCTCTTACCTTCCCTGGAATAGTAGTAATGTACTGGCAATTAGGGTTCTATGGCCCAATAGGTATTACCCCCTGTTTTCTCTGCTTTACGCTTCAGTTAGTGGTCCCGCGAGGCCAACACCCCGCCTCACACTCGGAGGCATACACCCCTCGGGCCACTCGTGAGCTAGCCGCCTCGCATTGTATCATAGAGAGGGCCTCACCTGTCACTCCCCTTCCTATTTTCTGGTTACTGTCACCGAGAGGCCAACATCCTGCCACAATGTTCGGTGGCCACAAAAAAAATAAAAAGAAAAAAAAAGAAAAAAATCCCCTCGCGCCAAGCATAGATAGAGCCTCTCAAGCCACTTGGCAACTAGCAGGGCCTCACCAGTCACCAAAAAAAAAAAAAAAACCACCAAGCCTAATCGTTTCGCCTTACGGCTTAGCTAGCAAGCCAGTACAAGACTCCTGGGTACAAATAATAATTGCAATCTTTATTGTTATTTAAGTATTTCTCAAAAAGATGGTGAAGAATCACCTCTTCCTGGCACCCTGGCTAGAAGTGATACACCTTCAAGCAGAGGAGATGTGGCTCCGACCTAAGGAGGCGACAAATCCCCTACCCTGCCACAGCAAGGAAAGCAGAGTTATTCAAACTCCTCCATACATCAACGGAGGCCCAGCAACACCAACTCAGATGACACCCAGGCCATGCTAGCCTCACTCATAAAATCATGAGCCAAAAAATTTATAACAGACTGGCAATCTCGAGTCAGTCACAGCCCTCACAAGGCTGGGCCTCACGCTACTGTACAACCAGCACCAACCGAAACTCGGTTACTTGGTACAAGACGTTAACCCTGCACATATGATCCTGGCACATTGGAAACACAAGGCATATATATGTATGATGATGTATCTATGATGGTCAGACCCAGGGATTCTATGTAAATCGGGAACTGACCATCCCTTGGTTGTGTTGGCATTTGGAATATGTAGAGATGCTTATTTGTGCAGGTACCCATACAGAAGGGATTTTCTCCCAAACAAACGGTCGAGTACTCTCAGGCTCCAGGTACCAGCACCTCTGAACTACCAGAGACAATTGGTATTAGTAGTTGCATTGCATATAGAATGTTGCATATATGTTCAAATCATTCAGGGCACATGACAAACCATGTGTCCCAATACAACTTACAAATAACGTACTCACCATCTGTACACACCAATGCATTTTCAACACTACTGACTCATCACCCTTCCAGACTTGTAGTAGATTTACTAAGGCTCTGGAGCTTCAAAGGGCTCCCATACAGGTATCATAAATAAACTCTCAAGGAATGTAGCATGCCCTCACTTAGTCAGCACAACAGAACCGTCAGCTGTAAACACACTCATAGCCAAGATCTGCAGAGGGGTTTTTACTTGGGTTTCCAATCTCCACCATTTACAGCATGGCACCAAACACATAAGCATTGGTATTGTCACAAGGGAATCTTCCCTTAAACAAAGACTAACCATAGACTTATTGGGACCACACACCTTCGCTACCCCAAGTCTCAACTCCCTCATATCCTCCGAGGAGTTTCCTTACTATACACACCATTGATCTACCTTTACAGCTATCACTCAAGCATGGGTTGAAGCTTCGTTAAGTAAGACCAATATCATCAACACAGTAAACGGCTACCATCTACCCTACAAACTGGCACTTACATGGCATAAAATGGGCAATCCTATCCCCACTAAAAGCAGCTGCTGTGGCATGGGGTAAATCATGGTCAGGGTCATCAATCCGTTGTTACTCAGACAACTAAGCACATGTCATATCATCAACAAATGCCACTCATCATCCACACGATCATGGTATTGCTGGGGAACTCACTTGGTTGGCCACTTACCACATTTCTTTTACTTTCATGTACCAGGCGGGGGTATACATCCTTGCCGACAATTGTCTCATTTATATTCCAGGCACGTTCATTATACGCTTCCTACAGCCGTCCATACAGTCACGGCCACTCTTTCGTTCCAGAGACAAAATCATGGATTAGACATACTCATGCAGCATAGCATGCACTATCCCACCTAACACTTTCATCCCATACTTGTAGAACGCATAACACCTATTCACCTTGCTTTAAGGAATCTCATTGGAACACGACATAGCTCAACCTGTGTCATAACATTTCTCCTAGGTTTTGCTTCATTTTTTGCCACCTTAAACTAAAACCATCTCACACACCATTAATTATATATTTTACAGGCATTCAACAACACAGGATAACCTATGGCCAAAACTACCATAACTTCATGCTATCATACCAGACAAGAATATACTCAGAGGTTTTCAGGAATCCATCCCCCACGTTCCTCTCAGATATTACCAATAGCCATCCAACTTTTCCATCCTTATCGGACCTATTAGAGCTACAACCATTCAATTATACTACCAAGTTGGCCATTACCAGCCATGCACACTGCCTTTTATGCCTTTCTCAGGCCAGAGAATCCACTACCATAACCACCACTCAGACAGATCATTGTCTTCAACGATCCCACGTATGTAAACACATATATCATTACCTATTGGCTCACCACATTCCAAAACGAGTCAACACGCACCAACAGTAGAGATAACATACTATCCTACCCACAACAAATGGTGTCCAGTTGCGGTCCTAGATTCCTACCTTCAAAATCCTTCAAGGAATTAAATACCGTAATGCATTTAAGGAAATGTCTGGTTAATTTGTATATATTGTTGACTGTATTAAATCTTTGATTATTCTTTTGGCCCTCTTTATTTACAGGCCTACCGTATCGTCGGTCTTGGCACACCACAACCGACTTGCTCCCTTTATACTATCCTACGCTTATGCTGGAACCTTATTCCATATACGGCTATTTGCCCCGAACACAAGTTTTAAGGCCATTTGGCCTGTATTTGTGGGAGGGGCTTAAATTAATTCACTCCCCTATATAAGGGACACCCCTTACTTGACTCATATCGCTTGAGGTCAGCATCAGAATGACCCTCCCACCCACTCCTCATTTCAACACTTTCTCTTATCTTTCCATTTACTTTACTTACTTACTCCTTGGTGGGCCCTCTTTATTTACAGGCCTACCGTATCGTCGGTCTCGGCACACCACAACCGACTTGTTCCCTTTATACTATCCTACGCTTATGCTGGAACCTTATTCCATATACGGCTATTTGCCCCGAACACAAATATATATATATATATATGCGCGTGTGCCTGTGCTTTAGGGTGCACACCCTAATGCAATAGGCTGCGCACGCCTATGGCCTCAGTATCAAACTGCCTGGACAAGGCGTCAGCCTTGACATTTTTAGAACCAGGTCTATAAATGATAAGAAAATTAAAGCGAGAGAGAAAAAGAGACCACCTAGCTTGTCTAGAAGATAATCGCTTAGCATCTCCTATGTAAGCCAGGTTTTTGTGATCAGTAATGATCAAAAGGAGGTCATTGTAATCCTCTAAAAGATGTTGCCACTCCTTGAGAGCTAGAATAATGGCCAACAATTCTCTATTGCCAATATCATAATTGCGCTCAGCAGGAGACAACTTTCTAAAAAAACAGAGTTTTCCTGGCTCTCCCTCTGGGAGAGAACTGCCCCTGTCTCTGAAGCATCAACCTCCAGTATGAAAGGCTTACTGGTGTCAGGATGTATCAATATGTCGGCGGAGGCGAACCTGCTGTTTGAGAGTTTCAGTAGCCTCCTTAGACCATATCGTACTACTAACCCCCTTGTGTGTCATATTGGAGATGAGGGCTATTACTGAAGAAAATCCCTTTATAAATCTTCTGTAATAATTGGCGAAACCACCTTTGAATGGCTTTCAACCCAGTGGGTAAAGGCCACTGTAGAACAGACTCTAGTTTTTTAGGATCCATCTGAAACCCCGAGGCAGAAATATTATATCCTAAAAACTGTACTTCAGACTGGTCACAGACGCATTTTTCCAATTTTCAATAAAGTTGGTTTTTTAACAAGGTTTGCAGAACTGTTTAACCCCTTAAGGACACATGACATGTGTGACATGTCATGATTCCCTTTTATTCCAGAAGTTTGGTCCTTAAGGGGTTAATGTGATTGTGGTGAGACTGGAGGTCAGGAGAATAAATAAGGATATCATCCAGATAAACCAAGACAAACAAGTTAAAGTAATGCCTGAGTACATCATTAATTAAATCTTGGAAAACTGCTGGAGCATTGCATAACCCGAATGGCATCACGAGATATTCATAGTGTCCACTTCTGCTATTAAATGCAGTCTTCCACTCGTGGTTTTTCTTGATTCTCACTAAATTGTAAGCTCTTCTAAGGTCAAGCTTACTAAACACTTTAGCGCCCTGAAGTCTGTCAAATAATTCAGCAATAAGAGGAATGGGGTAGGCGTTCTTAATGGTGATTTTGTTCAATGCCCTGTAATCGATACATGGGTGCAACTCACCATCCTTTTTCACAATAGGTCTGGAGAAACAGGGTGCTAAATGCATACTCATGCGTCTGGTCTTGTTTCTAGTAGCTTCTCTGGTTCTTAATCTATTATCAATCTGCATGACAAAAGGGATAAATTCATTAAACTTTTTGGGTAAATCTTTGGCGGCAATCTCATCTAGCATAGTTTCAGATAATCCCTTTTTAAATGCAGAGATTAACCCACTATTAGTTCAGTCTACCTCGGAAGCTAGGGTACGAAACTCTATGGCATATTCCGAGATAGACCTATTCCCTTGTCTGATATGCATCAGGGCAGTAGAAGCGTCATCCTCTCTGCCTAAAGGTTCAAACGTAAGTTTGAATTCCGTAAGGAACTACTGGTAATTGTGTGCCACACTCCTATTACTCTCCCATAATGGATTGGCCCAAGCTAAAGCTTTACATTTTAATTGTTTCATTAGGCAATTTTAGCTCTGTCTGTGGGAAAAGATCCCGGTGAGGTCTCAAAATGATACTCCATTTGGTTAATAAATCCCTGTCATTCTTGAATATTACCATCAAAATGCAGGGGAGGAGATAGGGAGATAGTAGGTGCCTTGTGTACTACAGGTGTACAGAAGGTGGAGGAGAGGCCGCAGGTTGCATGTGCGCTGTTTGGGTAAGAAGCGTACTGAAGGCCTGGGCATATTGATCCTCCCCCATCCATCATTATCCTCCAGTTTCCTTTCACAAGCAGTGCCTTCTAAACTCCCTTGTGTCTTGTTACTACCTCTTCCTATTCCTGAGGTCCCATGGTCCCACTTATCCATGGACTTCATTGTTGAACCTAGTTCTAACGGTTATACCACCATTCTCATGGTTGTGGACCATTTTTCTAAAATGGCTCATTACTGTGCATTTGGAGGTAATAGTCCCATTAAGTCTTAATCCAAATGCACGCCAAAATTATTCAGCGTCTATACCAAATGGAATGCATATGCACTCCACCGCTGTCACTTTTTTCTTCGGCAGACAGTTTCCGTAACTTTCCTAGGGTGAGACGCAGATGTATTCCTGCCATGACATAAACTTTGGAACGCACATGCATTCCACTGATGAAACCTCCTCGTTCGGCCTTTAGTTAACATGGAGCAAGTTGTTGTTGGAATGCAAATGCGCTGCAGGCACAGTATAAAATATGGAACCATAAAAATGTGGCTTTCACTCTATGTCTTCCGTTCTAGAAGTCCCAATCATGTGTTCCATAAAACCATGAATAGACAGTGCACAAAAATAAAAAAGCAAGATATTACATAAAATATAAAAAATTATCTAATCCATGCATAAAAGTGAAACTTGAGAATATGTGTATAAATATTGCGACGGACCGCCTGTCACCCCGACCGGATACCTCCGTCAGTCGATGCTTCTAGTGCATTCTGAGGACTCCAAGCACTCCATCAGAAACCATAAGCACTGCAGACCCCACTTCCAGTGATGCAGCTGTGCCGGGGTCTCGCCGTCCTCCACCCTGGACCCAACAGGATCCAGCTCCCAGTGGGCAGACCTCTCCCAATCCAGAGAGCGTAGCAGGAACAAGCTCTTACAAGAGCTTAGTGATTATACTCAGGGGAGTATAGGGAATATAGCAATCCCCAAGAGTGTAGTATCCAATCCCCCAAACATGAGCCAAGACTTCATGAAGGGGTAAAGCAGGTCTCTTAAATGCAAACCAGCACTTACAATTTATACACACATTTAAACCCCCAACAGCTTAATTTACATACCATAGGTTACACAGAGCATGTGGAAGATCTCCCTGCCTCTGGATTACTATTTAAACCCTATTTTGTCTGTTTGTTTCGGCGCCTGCCGGTTGTTTGTATGTTTCCTGCTTGCATTCATCAAAAGACGAACAAACTACCAAATGGCAGGCCACCCAGCAGGCAGGGCCGGACTGGGGATACAAAGCAGCCCTGGAAAAAAAAATTGTGCCAGCCCCATAAGTCACTGCGCCATATATTGTCGCGTGTAATATGTAAGGCTATGTCTTGCCAGGACAGATGATTGAGTAATATATATATATATATATATATATATATATATATATTTTGCTTTTTCTAATATAAATATTGGTCCTTTCAGGGTAAAACGTTTAATTATACAGTGAGCATACGCACATGCAGACACAGGCAATTTCACTGACATTTCAGTGACACACACAAGCTCATTGATACACAGCCTCATAGACAAACAATCTTACTGATATACATCAGCTCATTGACATAAAAACACAAGCTCACTCACAAGCAGGCACACGCATGCAAGCAAGCTCACTCACTAGCAGACGCACACACACAGCTTAATGTGGTGGTACTGGTGTCTATAGCATGTCCCTACAGGCTTCTCAACGTAAACACTGACTTTTCAGACAAAAGGCAGTGTTTACATTGCTTCAAAGTGACACTGCTAGTGACAGTCACTCAGACGGTCACTAGAGGTGCTTCCTGTGTTAGTGCCCTCCCGCCCTGCTGAATGAGACTGGCGCCGGAATATGACGTCATATTCCGGCGCCGGTCTCATTCAGCTGCGTGCTGGGGAGCAGAGCCAGCGCAGCTCCCTCAGCGGCCGCCAGGACAAGTCCGCCAGCGGCCGCCAAAAGACCTCCCCAGCGGCCAGGGGAGGGCTGGCAGCCTTAGGCCTGGGGGCAAAACCAGTCAAGTAGACTGGTGCACCTGCCCAGGATCAGAGCCGGTGCAAGGATTTTTGCCGCCCTAGACAAAATAAAAATTTGCTGCCCCCACATGTCACATCACAATGCCCCATCCATATGATCTGCCATATGAACTAACGCCAGTGCTGCACACAGTGTGTGTTTACATTAAAAAAGCCTGCAGGGACCAGCTATAGACACCAGAACCACTTCATTAAGCTATAGTGTCCCTTTAATGTGAGGTACATTAGAGATTAGTGTCACTAATAATATACTAGATTGCCTACTTACAAGCAGATGAGGATGATGATGGGCTGCAGTTTTGCTCCACTGGTCTGGTGTAGAACAGGATCTCTGGAGGCTGTTTGCAACTGTGGTCACAAAATTCAATGTTCTGGGAGAATTGGAAGCAGCTCAATTTTTTTTGGGCCCCTTACACAGCTCAAGGTCTGGGCCCCAGGGCCTGACGGTGAGTATGCCCATAAGGCCCACTCATAAGTTCCACCACCCATGAGTTCGCTCACAGGGAGTGGAGTGTGTAGGGGATGTGTTATGTGTTATTGTAGAGGATCTAATATGTGTGCTTATGGTATGTAGTGTTTAGGGTTACCAGTTTGTGCAGGTGATGCAGTGTGTTTGTGTGTAGTGGAAGCAGTGTGTATTTGTGTATAAGGGATGTATTATGTGTTTCTGGTTGTGTGTATGGGATGCATTGTGTGAATCTGTGTTTGTATGCATAAGGGATGCAAGGTGTGTGTCTTTATGTGTGTGCATGAGATGCATTGTGTTTCTGTGTGTATGTAAGAAAAGAAGTGTGTGTGTTTGCATGCGTGTGTGCAGTTTCTGTGTATGTGTGCAAAGGATGCATTGTCTTTGTGTGTAAGGGTTGCATTGTTTGTGTGTGTGTAATGGATGCATTGTGTGTTTCTCTGTGTGTAAGGGAAGCATGTTGTGTTTCTGTGTATGTATAGGGATGCATTGTGTGTGTGTGCGCGCGTAGTGTGAAAGAGCTCCCTGTCTTGGCCCCTGTCCTATAGAGCTGCCCCTTCTTCTTATTACCCCCCTCCCCTCTTCTTATTCCCCTCCTCCCCTCTTCTTATTCCCCTCCTCCCCTCTTCTTATTCCCCCCTCTTTTTATTCCCCCCCTCTTTTTATTCCCCCCTATCTTATTCCCCCCCTCCCCTCTTCTTATTCCCTCCCTCCCTCTTCTTATTCCCCCTCTCCTCTTCTTATTCCCCCCCCTCTCCCCTCTTCTTATTCCCCCCTCCCCTTTTTATTCCCTCCCTCCCCTCTTCTTATTCCCCGCCCTCCACTCTTCTTATTCCCCCCTCATCTTATTCCCCCCCTCCCCTCTTTTTATTCCCCCCTCCCCTCTTCTTATCCCTCCCTCCCCTCTTCTTATTCCCCCCCTCCCCTCATCTTATTCCCCCCCTCTTCTTATCCCCCCTCTTCTTACCTCCTCCCCTGTGGCGTGGCCGAGCTGCACTCCGGTCCGCGGTGGCCGGCCGGAGTGATAGGAAGGTGCACACTGAGTGTGCACTTCCTGTCAGTCCGGCCGGTTACAGGAAACAGAAACTCCTGTTCCGCGCGGAGTTTCTGTTTCCTGTAACCGGCCGGACTGACAGGAAATGCACACTCAGTGTGCCCCTTCCTATCTCCAGCCGACCACTGTGATTTGGTACGGCTTCGTATCTGAAAGGAAAAGAGAAAGCTTTCTGCAACCCGCCTGACCGCTCTTCACAGGCTCGAAGCTGACTGCAACTCTGGCTAAAGAACTTGACCCGCCCGGCGGCCGTGCTACAACCCAGGGGCTGACCTGGGGGCGAATTGCCCCTCCTGCCCCGGCCCAGCCAGCCCGCCAGCGTGACCCAGCAGACCCAGGTCTGCCCGGCCCCAGGTATAGCGACCCACCGAGGGAAATTTCGGTATCGGTGGACCAGTGCTGACCCTGCAAAGCATCGTGCCTTGTATCCTTAATGGAAGCGAATTAGGGATAACAACACACGAAAAGGACTTGGGAATTGTTATAGACAACAAACTATGCAATAATGTGCAATGTCAATCAGCAGTGGCCAAGGCCAGTAAGGTATTGTCATGCATGAAAAAAGGGCATTCATTCTCGGGACAAGAATATAATTTTGCCTCTTTATAAATCACTGGTAAGACCCCATATTGAATATGCTGTGCAATTTTGGGCACCTGTTCTAAAGAAGGATATTATGGCACTAGAAAAAGTGCAGAGGTGGGCTACAAAATTAATAAAAAGGAATGGAACATATCAGCTATGAAGAAAGGTTAACAAATTTAAACCTATTTAGTTTAGAAAAACGTCGCCTGAGAGGGGATATGATAACATTATACAAATATATTCTGGGCCAATACAAACCATTGTGTGGAAATCTATTCACAAACCGTACTTTACATAGAACACAAGGTCATGCGTTTAGACTGGAAGAAAGAAGATTTCTTCTAAGGCAAAGGAAAGGTTTTTTTACTGTAAGAACAATAAGGATGTGGAATTTTCTGCCTGAAGAAGTGGTTTTATCAGAGTCCATACATATAATCTTTCAATGTAGGGAAATAACTGCTTGATCCAAGGATAAATCTGACTTCCATTCTGGGGTCAAGAAGGAATTTTTTTCCTAGCTTGTTGCAAAATTGGAAGTGCTTCAAACTGTGTTTTTATGTAACTATGTAACTATATTCAAATTGGTATATTTCTTTCTACATCTGTACAGCTCCTCATGGATATTTCTGCAGCATGTAACCAAGAAAACATCCAGTAAATGATTATTTTAAGAAGGGAACAAATAAAAAATCATAAGTTTGCTGTCTCAAACTCTTGTTTATTAATAAAGGCTAATTATTGATTGTTGGTATTTAGGTAAGACAAACTTGAGTGTCCACAATGGCCACCCAGGTATGATTTGAGAAGAATGCAGGGGGAATCTTAGGTTTATAGGGCTGGCAGACTGGCCACCTATCTATATTTATTATGAATATTAGCTATAGGGACAAAGGATTGGGCATCCTCTGGCCCTTGTTATAAACACTATATTTACACCTGAGTATTATACCAAAGTGGACTTTTATGCTATCACACTTTAAATACATAGACATTAATAAGTAGTCAGTTCCCCTTTTGCAGCTATAACAGCTTCTACTCTTCTGTGAAGGCTTTCCATGAGATTTTGCAGTGTTTCTGTGGGAAAATTTTCTGATTGATCAAATAGAGCATTTGTGATGTCAGGCACTGATGTTGGACAAGAAGGCTCGCACCATTCCAGTTCATCCCAATGAACAATTGGGTTGAGGTCAAGGATCTCTGTGGGCCAGTCAAATTCTTCCACACCAAACTCATCCAACAATATGTTTTGTGCACTGAAGCATAGTCATGCTGGAATAGAAAAGAGCCTTCCCCAAACTGTTCCTACAAAGTTGAAGGAATAGTATTGTCCAAAATGTCTTGGTCTGCTGAAGCATTAAGATTTCCCTTCATTGTAAGTAAGTGGCCTAGCCCAACCCATGGCAAAACAGCCATATGCAATTATCTCTACTCCACCAAACTTTATAGTTGGCACAATGCAGTCAGCAGATAACGTTCTCCTTGCATCTGCCAAACTTAGGCTTGCCCATCAGATTGCCACACAGATGCATGTTTCTTCACTCCACAGAATACATTTCCACTGCTGCAGAGTCCAGTGGTGATGTGCTTTACACCACTCAATCCAATGCTTGGCATGGTACTTGATAATGTTAGGGCTTGCTTGCAGCTGCTTGGCCATGGAAACCCATTCCATGAAGCTCCCACCACACAGTTTACATGCTGATATTAATGCCAGTGGTCTTGATGAATTTTAAAGGGAGAGCATCCATGGATGGGAACACCTAGTCATGTATATTTTAACACTGTCATTTCATTTTTATTCCCACATAAGAGATTACTGAATCTCATTGCTCCCTACTGAAGTTCCTCTGATCACATGCTGAGGTCTCACTGATTTTTTGTTTGTGTGTTTTAAGTATGGTGTATTTTTACCTGAAAACAGCAACAAAGTGTTGCTGGTTGCAACTATACTTAATCATGTATACCATTTTTTTCCAGAGATATTGCAGATTCTACTCTTTTGCAGGAAAAATATTTTGAATGACTAAGCTGAGTTACATTTAGAAGTCAGGTTGTGAGCTGTCATAGTAACGTTCCTGGATCTATTAAGTGACTTCTGAATATAACTAATTTTTAGCAACTACAGTGGTTTCACTGTCAACTAGTAGGTTGAGTTGTTTGTGTTGATAGAAATATACAAATACAAAAGTAGGTAATAATGCAGAGTAATCTAATGTAACATCTGCTAAGGTCATAAAGGTCCAAAGTAGCCTTTCTAACCTTTTCTTCTCTACTTCTTCATAAAAACCAGATGGAAAATATAATCATTTTTCACATATCTCACTTTTTGTAGGAGCCTGAAGACCTCTACATTGTAATAAAAAATAGAACAGAATAAAAAGGAGAATTCCAATATTTATGACAGTGCTTTGAATACAGATTCAGAGTTATGAAACTGTTCAAATTACTTTGAGGATAAATTAAGTCAAAGTTTGCAGATATAAACCAAGAGGTTCAATATGAATGATTAAATAGATAGCACATTAAAAAAACAAAAACGCAGTCTTGAACTTTTAAAGGTTAACTCATGATATAGGTAGCAATGCAAATTATAATTGAAAAATAAACATTTTAATTTTAAAGTCAAAAAAGATTACAGTCCAGTTTTCATGATGTTTCATGGTTGATTGCCAGGTTTGGAAGAAATCTTAAAGTGGAAAATTGCCCAATGTGCTGTAATAGTCATGCTAAGCATGTACTAATCTGCCCATTTCACAGCTGTGGGCATTTGTCTATTCACTGGTGTTTTGTTGATCCTGTCTTTGTAGGCATGAAATCACTATGTCAGAAGAAGGTAAGACAGAAAAGAGGTGGTCAAACTTGTTAAGATTGTTAAAAATTCTCTGACTAGGTAAGTATATGAAGAAAATCTGGAATCATCTTTTTTTGCAAAGTCTATTTACTATACTGAAGACAGTGACATTGCTTTATTACGTGTACATTAAGGGTTCTTCATTGCATATTATCATGCCTATATAGTTTTTCATAGCTGTATTTTTACACATTATTTCTACATGCTATCACAAAATATTTTTATAGGTTATTATACCAGAACTAGCTAAAAGAACAGCAGTATATATATATATATATATATATATATATATATATATATATATATATAATGGGAGGGGGAGGATGCACTCACCTGAACATGCATAAATAGGGTGCTGCTGGGGGCCAGTGTATTGTAGTATATATATCCTTCTATCAAGATTTAACGAGGGACACCCTCCAGTTTTGCAGGTCGCTATACCCAGTAACACAACTACTATGTGCTGCCAACATGAGCTATAGATGGGGAGCACCGGGATCGCTACTAGCTACCCACAACGGGACTACCCACAACGTCACCTCAATTGATGAAGCCCCATCCTTCCTGACAACACTGGGACTAATAGCTGCTGACACACAAGCCTCAGACACAACCTGGCATCCTGCCAACATCACTCCCTTCGTTCCAAGATTCGACATGACAAACCGTCCAACAACCTGACTGCAGCAGGACAAAGCGATGACCCTATTGGCTCTGCACTGTGATTACTGTTAACCTGCTTATTTAGATGCCAAAGATAAGGTTCTGGTTTTTTTTTTTTTTTTTTTTTTAGATTTGCTTAGAATTTCAGTTCGAGTTTTAGGCCAATTAATTTAATAGGGCCTTCTAACTGCATTTACCTGGAAAACCTGGGTCTCTCTTAAGGGCAACTGGACTTGCCATCTATACCTGCTACCAAGCACTCTAAAAAATACAGCTGACGACATAATAATCCCCTTGGTTAGGGTTATTAAACTAAACTAAAAACAATAAATATCATCGCATGTCACATTTGTGACAGGACCAAATGCATAGGGTTGTTACCCACACACATGGTTGTCATGCCTTTTAAACACAGTCAGCACCACTCTCATGCAGCGGCCCCTGTAAAAGTTTAAATTAAAGATTGTTTTTTGGGAGCTTGGTTCTAAGTTCCCAACAATACTTACCTACAATCATAACGACTTAGTGCAGAATCTAGACTCAGAACCATAATGCTACGCCAGGTATTCCTGTTATATCCCCATGAGCATTGTCATGTTTTGTTTAACACATCCCACACTCATTTACTCTCCGACATTCCCTATCATATTCTGTTATCACAAAAATGTGCTGTTAAATCATCTTTAATACTCAGTCATACAACTGTAAACATGTTCATAACCTATCTCTGCTGTTGTGGCAGACTAGGCACTCATGTATCTCTTCCACACAACAAAAATAAAGAAGTTTTAAAAAAAAAAACATTAATATTCTTCATGAAAATTATTTTATGTTTGCAGGCACAATTTATGTCAAAAAGTTGGAAATGCTATGGGTTCAAATATTACATCTTTTTATGCAAATCTCTTATGGTTTAAATGTAGATTCATATATGACAGGTAGTTGTTCTCCAGATATACCTTATTATGGTGGTATTTTACAGAAAGGACAGTACAAACCAATATTTCAATAAAGCAAGACTTAAATACTCATCTACCTAGCGTTTAGTTCACTATGAGAAAAACTAGAAGTATTTTTGGATACTACTCTATTCAATCAACATGGACTATATACAGATACATATATATAAACCATGGATTACAGCAACATTTTATATTATAACAGTTTGCAATAATATCATTACTCAATTCTTTTGGCTACGTAGCCCTTGTAAGTGCCTGTGAAACATAGTAAAGGGTAACGATATTAGAAAAAACAAAAACAAATAACAACTACACCAAAATCTTCAAACCAAGATATAACACAAAACTCCTAATCATTTACAATTTCTGGGTAAAGAAAACGAAGGAGTATACAATAAGCAACAACATGATCCTTTGCAACCATTCTAACACTAGCAATTACTCAAACCAATAAGCCCCTAGTAAACTATTGTGACCTTGAGCTTAGATAGGCATAATAGTAGTGTGTGCCAATTCAGAACACTCTTTTTGTTCAGAACACTCTGTTTGTTCCACCAACTCCTATTCTGCTATTTAAGGCTCTTTAAGGCCAAGATTTTCCTTGGATTGCAAACACAGCAAATGAAGACTATAATTCCTTTTATAACAATGCTGAGCTTTACCATTAAACAGTTTTTATAAGACATGTGCACATAGAATAAAATGTATTTAGCCCAAGCCATTTTACCTTAGATGGCTAAAATTAAAACATTTCTCAAAATTAAATAATTTTGAAGACATGAATTTTGGCCATACGGCATTTTGGCTCGTCCAAATTTCAGCAAGAAAAATATTATGTATATATTTTTCAGTAAACTGATAGAAGCATTTTTTTGACATTTGGTTTATAGATCAAGTGAGAAAAAAATAACCAATTCAGGGAAAAAGAGGAGAAGTACAAAATAAATAAAAAATCTGTATTTAATTATGTATTTATTAAATATATAATACGTAAATACATACTTTTTTACTGCTACTTCTTTTTTCTCTATTTTTTTTACTCCTACTCTATTGGACACTTCTTACCGTATTCTAAATAAAATCAATATTTAGTGAGGGTCTCCTAGCCATCAGTCATCTTTTTTTTCCTGTCAATCATCTTTTTATTTGACACTACAAGCGGAATACTGAATTGAGAATCAAAATGACCATGCTAGTTCATTGTGCATTTTGTTTTGTTTGTGATTCATCTACATTTCAGCTAAAAAAAAACCACATCTCTGAATCAATTTTTTTTATGAGCACTGCACGGTCTTATGTGAGTTGCTATAGGAAGCTAACAAATTAACTGCAACTCATGGAAACCTTAAAAGAACCTTATAGCATTAGGAATACAAACAAGAAATCTCTAATGCCCCCTCTAACGTGTGAAGGTTGGAAGTGTACGTTTGTTACATTTTAGCTCTTGTTGTGCCGGTCTCAAAGAGGAAGTTCTGCGTTCTTAGCTGAGATCTTTGAGATCGATGATCTCAAACAATCCAATGCTTTCCATTTTAACCATTGGGAAGCTAGTATGCATATGAAGCAAAATGCTGTGGTGCACCAATCAGTTGGTCTATATTAGACCATCTGACTGAAATAGCCAAGTTTTATGTAACTATTTCTGAGAACACTAGAGACATTTAAATCCTCGAAGTTGAACTTAAAGAAATCTTTCCATAGCCTTAATTTTGGAATTCAAACAACCAACTAACCTAAAGCAAAAACCTGTCTGCCGAAAACTGACACAGGAACTGGGAAACACACAAAATGTCACACTTAAACTCTCAAAAAGTGTCACCAATTATGCAACAGTAGCACAGCCAGGGACAACAACAGAAAATAGAATCATGCATAGTTTATATTCATGCACATCTGCAAGTGTGGTATACATGGGGCAATGCACATCATGCTACAGATGACAATACAGTAAAGTTAAATCTCAGGAAGAGCCTGCATAGACATTTTAGCAGTAAAAAACAAACAAACAAACAAAAAAAACCCCACAAATATTGCACCAAGATATCATTCAAAACCTAAAAATAAAACTTTAAAATGCTCAAGAATGAAAAACATTTTAAAATAGAACATATTTAGATATTATAGAGAAAGGACTTAATATAGATTCTGGATTTGTATTATATTACCTAAATATTATACACTTATATTCAACCTATATAATTAATGTGTATGTATACAGGTATGCTGACATCTTTGTGCCTTTAAAACTCCCACCTCTTTTTGAACTTACTATAGGTGTTTAATTATGTGACATCCTCACTTTGTGTGTAACAGCTGATTGGTGAGGTTTAAGGTAGATAATCTTACCTGAAGTTTTCCTTGTGGTCAGAGATCTATTGACAAGACCACAAGACCAGAGGATCCTCCAAAACCCAACTCATGTAGTGTTTAAGAAGATCTCTATTTCCCACACCCTGTACTAACTAACGCAGTGGGAGAGAAGCCATGATGTGAGCTCCCTCTATACTCAACCTGGATTTTGCCCTATGCAAAGTTGCCCGGACTAATGATATCTTTGATATCTTCAGCACAGTCTGCTTGAGTATTTCAAGATTTGATGATGAGGGCTGCTTTCATGCTAACTGAATAAATAATAATCTTTACACTAACCTCCTACAATACTCCAAACCTAATAAACTAACTACAGAATACAAATATTATGTAATAAAAAAGATATATAATGGCTAAGCATTAGTGTATCAGTGGAAATAATGAAGTCTCAGGGTTCTGGAATAAGAAATGCTCAGTGATATTGATTTCCCATAATACATGGTTCTCCTTTACGTGGTCTATCTGGCAGTCTGTCTGTCTATAATATATATAAATACACAAGAGCACAAAATGAAAGTTAGGGAGCATGGTTTGCCTGCTAATGGAGTAGGATGCAAATCCCGACAGCTCCACCTTACAAGCCCCTAAATATAGCGATTTCCCACGGAAAATGGGGAAATCCCCATACGCCCTATGACTCCTGGCCCCTCCTCACAGCATCCCCAAGGAGAGCCATGGGTCCGATGGATGAGTTCCTGGAGACACCTGACTGCTTTCGCACCACAAGGCCTACAGACAAAATGCTGCAGAGCTCCCCCGGCAGGGAAAGCCTGGACTCATTGGCAGGGACCCAGCATGACGAAGAACTCAGATCTCCGGGGAACTGGCCTCCATATCTGCCATTATGCTGACTAGGAGTGACAAGGCGGCCCTGGTAACTGAACTCCGCACAGTCTCCGCAGGGACTTGTCTGCACTGGAGCAACAGGTGACAGACATGGAGGCAGAAGGGCAGCTGACAGCCCAGCACCTCCAAGCTGCAGACGTGGCAACCTCCAGACTGGGCTCAGTTTTCCTGGAACTGCACCAGCAGTAGAGGACCTAGGCAACCGGGGATGACTCATTAACATCCACGTCAGAGGGCTCTCCGAAAGTGAAGATGAATCTCTGCCTGACATCCTGGCCCACCTATTTACCCACATTCTGAATTCAATATCGAAAGAGCACACAGAGCTCTCAGACCACCCAGGTGGGATGGCTTACCCAGAGACGTGATCTGTTGTCTATGATCCTTCCAAGTAAAAGAAGCCATAATGTGATCTGCCAGACCGCAAGCCTCCCTACCGTACATGGACACACAGGTATCTCTATACCAGAATCTGTCAGTCCTGATACTAGGCACCCGCTGTCAGGATCCAAACCCTAATTTTGGAACTTTATACCTTTCATTCAATTTTGTACCTGCAGTATCTATGTTTTGCCACTAGTGGCCAGACTAACCACTATGTCTGAACTTTCCTTTACTCATCCTCACCTGCCTGGTCTGATTACTTATCCTACAAAAAGCTATACCCTGCTCAATACATGGCCTTTAGATTGAAGTTGATTGTCAACCTGAAAAGACGTCTGTCCCTGGCTCCTGTGAAGTTACCTGTTACTAGTTGAATACTAACCTGATCTACTCAACCAAGCTTCTTTATTTCAAGGTGAACTACACAACCAACCTTCTTTGCTACCAAGATTCTTTATATCAACCTGAATTACTCTACAAACCAACCTTTATTACGAACGTGCTTCATATCAACCTGAACTATGCAATGAACCTGCTTTTTAATACCACCCTGTTTTATCTCAACCTGAACTACGCTATCAACCTGCTTTATGATATCAACTTGCTTTTATTCTAACCTGAACTACACAACCAACATGTTTTGATACCAACCTGCATTTTACCAACCTGAACTACGATACTAACTTATATTGCAACTAGTAATTTACCTGCTTTATCAGTGTTCCTACCAACATGGGACTGATTCACTAAACTTCTGTTTTATTTGCAATTCTGATACCTTCCCGTTCTGATTTGTTTGTTTTTCTTTATCGCCTATACTTTCTAGTGTAAGTGTTTGGTACCTTATCTAATTATATCTTGGTAACAACCTGCCTGGGGCATATTGCCTAAACCTATACTTCCATTATTTCACCTTCTACCTACTTACCTATAATTTCGCTTATAGGTTCCCGTTTAAAATTCACTATAATTCTGCTTTGTAAAAACCTGTCTGGGGCATTTTGCCTAAACCTCTGTTTCTATTATTTCACCTTCTACCTACTTACCTATAATTCCGCTTATAAGTTCTCCTTCAACCATACCTATAATTTCGCTTATAGGTTCTCCCTTAAACTTAACTATAATTCTGCTTAGTAACAACCTGTCTGGGACATTTTGCCTAAACCTCTGTTTCTATTATTTCAGATTCTACCTACTTACCTATAATTCTGCTTATAGGTTCTCCTTCAACTTATATATAAATCCAATTATAGGTTATCCTTCAACCTTACTGTAACGGGCCACCTGGCACCCCGATTGGGCACCTCTGTCAACGGATGCTTCATAGCAGACGCCGAGAACTATAAGCACCACACCGGACACCATCAGCACCGCATACTCTGCAACCGCCGTAGTTTAAGTGGAATCTCGCCATCTTCCTCCCACCCTGGACCAACCGGTGACATCCATGACCGTGTGGGAAAGATTTCTCCTCCAGGAGAGCGTAACAGGAACAGCTCTTACAAGAGCTAGTTATTATACAAGGAAGTATAATGAGTATAGCAATCCATGGTAGTGATATAGCAGCTCCCTACAATAAGAGACAGAACTCAGTATTGAGGGTGAAAAGGTCTAAAGGTTTATTGGTACAGGTTGGATTTATATACAATTCCTCAGGCCAGGGGAACACCGAATTACAAAATTTGGTTAAAACAATGTAACAATGAACAACACTGCCACATACAATACACAATCCCTCCCCTCTGCCTGTGATATAATTAAGGTAGTTAATGCATTAACTTAAGTATCCCCAGGCAGAAAAAACACACATTTTTATAAAGTACCATAAGTACCCCACAACACAACATATCCCCATAATCCCCTGATAGCTCTGATCTGAGTGAACAACATATCCAAAAATCACCTAGATCAGATTAGGGGTTCAGAATTTTATGGAAGTCATATTTTTACCCAGGCGAACCCAGGATTTCATGCACAAAACAGTTTCTTAGATTCGCGGCTAAGTGCCACTGGAGGACCGACAGGGAACCGCAGGGTTTTAATGCCAAAAATAGTTCCAGGGCATTCGCGGCTAAGTCCCCCTGAAGTCTATTCACGGTTTTAGTCCATGCGAACAAGATAGCTGCCACCACGTGTTCTAATGGCGGCCACTTCAACTGTTGAGTTTGAAGAACCAATGTTTAAAGTGCCAATATGCACAATTAGGGTCTCTCAGCCAAAATAAATTAAGGGGGCCATAGTCACAGGGTAAAAGGCTGGCAAGCAGCCCCCTCCAAAACCCAGTGGCAAAATGGCTTTTGTCACACTTACCTATAATTCCGCTTATAGGTTCTCCTTCAAACTTACCCATAATTCCACTTATAGGTTTTTCTGTTACCAATTGCCTAACTCTTATTTCTGTTCCCTCTTTGGCTTGCTAAGTAAACCAATTGTGTGTAAGTATGTCTAAAGTCTCCAAAAAAACTATCAAATGTTAACCCTGGCATAATTCTCTTACCTGACCTGCTCAAGACCATGACACCCGAAGAGCACTGAGACCGTTCACCCAAGTGCTCCAGGAGAGGAGACTACAATATAAGTGAATACACACCGGAGTAAATTAGTCATGTTTTGTAACACTTAGTGAGTAACACTTGGTAAGTATGCTGAAGCTTCGCATATACCAATGCATGGGTCACGAGTTGATTCTAGCAGAATTCCCTGTTTTACAGTTAGCAACCATTAGGTTCAATGCTGCTACGTATGCTGGATAAATCCAGCTGGGAGATATTACTGTGCTAAATGGGCTGAGAGGTGGAGTCTGATAATGTATATTTGTGTACGTTCAATTTAGGGGATTCCTGGCTCCCCACACAACTAACCCTAAGTAAACTCGAGCTGTGGTCCAGAGGTTGCATTTGTCTCTTCGAGGACCACACACCCAGTGCTTCACTGCTCAACCTAGGGTAAAGGTTGCCCAACGTTTACTGTCAGGTACCTGAAGGACCTACTCCCTACCCTCCTACTTTAGCCTCATTTTCCTCACCCCAAACACTCTTTTTTTTTCTCTTCTTCTTACTCTCAGTCCCTTCCCCTACTGCAGCACGTCAACGGACATGGCTGCGCATTTTGCTCCCGCACCCCTGAAACTCTAACAATACCAGAGGCCTCAACATAAGAAACAGAAACGTGTGCAATTACTTTGATCACTCTGGTTCCATAGGGTCTCAATCGCATTATTACAGGAGATGCACTTTCAAGAGCATGGGGCCCCAACACTGGGAGACAGGAGATACCTACTACTTTGGGGCTACTTTGTAATCACCCCACAGCTATCACCATGCACCAGGGTTGTCACCTTAATCGCACGCATGGTTCCATTTCAGTGTAGGATCAGACCCCTTTCATGAAAGAAACTATAGCAGACCACATGTATACTTTTTCCTCAATATACTGCCCTAATGTGCGGCAACACACCTTTCTGTCTAAAACAATGTCACTATTGGAAAAATTCTGAGAAGGTCTATTATTCCTGGCCGGAAACCTTAATATGCCCCTGAAACCCAGGCAGGACACCTCTAGAGGTCATAGCATCTTACCCCCCCACTCCATTAGAAGGGTTAAAGGGACACTATAGTGACCAGATCAACTACAACTTAATGTAGTTGTTCTGATGAGTATCATTATATGCAGGCATTTTCATGCAAACACTGCCTTTTTAGAGAAAATGCAGTGTTTACATTGTCCCTAGAGACACCTCCAGGTGGTCACTCCTCAGATGGCCAATGGAGGTGCTTCCTGGCTCAGTGCTGCACAGTAGGCAGCTCTGCCATTCAGCTTCCCCACTTCTCCATGAGGACGCTGATTTTTCCTCATAGAGATCCATTGATTCAATGCATCTCTATGATTAGGTGCTGATTGGCCAAAAAGTCATTTGGCCCCACCCACGATTTTAGCCAAGCCAATGCTTTCCCCATGGGTTCGGTTGCATCAAAGCAATAAAAATGAATGTCCTTCCACCTCTATTGTATCTGTTCCAGACTGTCTCTGTACTGATCCTAAAGGCATTCTTCACATGGGAAAGCATTGGCTTGGCTAAAAATCATCAATTCTGATGATGTCACGAATGCCGTCGGACCCGCACAGTGCTGGAAATAAGGTGAGTTATGGTCATACACAGAGAGGCTGCTCTAGCTACTGTCTGATCACGCTGCTGAATGCAGATCTCAAACTGTTCTCTAAAGCCATGGCACTGAGACTATACCGGGTCCTACTCACCCGGACCAGGTTTGTTTTATCCCTGAACGTGAAGCACAAGATAACACAATCAGGGCCCTCAATGTCATCCACACAGTCAGGGTTGGAAGCTCATGCTTCTCTCCACAGATGTCGAAAAGGCGTTCAACTGCATAGACTAGACATACTTGTTCACAACAATACAACATATGGGTTTAGGCCCTTATATGTTGTGGCAGAAACAGCCCCGCCACTTGTGCCTGGAGAGGACTGCTTGCCAGCCTCTTGCCATGTGATTATGGTCCCTGGGAGGTTTGGCCCTTGAAATAACAGATTTGGGCATATTGTATTTTATTATGCTGCTGCTGGCCCTTTAAGAACCATCTGGGGACATCTGTGGAGTTACTGGGTGGCCACCATTTCATGTATCAGAGGCACATGGTGAGAACAATGGATGAAGCACATGGTGAGAACAATGGATGGCGGTCATTTTAACTCACAGACACTGTTTGGACTTTTCTACACGGTGCCATCTCGCCGGTATTTGGGGCACAAAGACATCGTGCAGTAGTTTTAAACTATACAACAGGGGACACATTATACAGTAAATGTTTTTCATTTAGCCTGCATATGTTCTGTGGAATCTGCATTAAACTGTATCTTCCAAAGTACTGAACGGATCTGGGTGAATTTTGGATATGTGGTTCACCCAGATCCCCCGGTTCCAAAGATATAAAGATATTTTATGGGGTTATTGCATGTTTTGGGGTCCCTGTGCTGTGTTTTATAATACTGTATTTCTCTGCCTGTGATAATTAGATTAACCATTGTGTAGAGGGAAGGATTTTGTGTGGGAGTGTCTGTGTGTATTGTACGGATTGATTGGCTGTGTTTCAAAACCCTGTGGGCAGTACTATATTTGTGGATTGTGAATAAAAGAGGCTGTATGTGCCAGTCCAGTCAGTTCTGCTTGACCCTCAAACGAAGTGTCGTCTCGTTATTGGGGGAATTGGATTGTATGCTGATTGCCAGGAGTGTAAGCTGATTGTATGCTTTTCCTGTTCAGCTGCTTACAGCATTCATATGCTTGAGAGCATTTGTATGCTTCTCTGGTTTGGTGGTTGTGGTGTCTGCTGCAGTGCTTGGAGTCCTCAGGAAGCGCTAGGAGCATCCTTCAACGGAGGTACCCAGTCGGGGTGCCAGGTGATCCGTTACATATGTGTTAATGAATCTCATCCCTCTACACGACCCCCTCAGTGTGCATAAGGGTCAATGGGGCTTTGTCTTTGCCATTTCCCATCAGAAATGGCACACGACAAGGGTGCCCTCTGTCTCCTCTCCTGTTTGCCTCACTCTGAAGCCACTTCTGGAGGCGGTCAGACGGAATGGGGGCTCAGTGGGCCACACCTCGGGGGGCAGGAACACTGCGTTGCAGCATACGCAGACGATATGCTGTTCTTCCTAGAAAACCCGACGGTCTCACTTCCTAACTTCTTATGTATTTTTCAATCTTACGGGGCAATCTGCAATCTCAAGCTGAACATGGACAAATCTGAACGTCATACTATCTAGGGAACAGGAAATGCACCTGCGGACAGAGTTCCACTTTACATGTCGGGATGAAGAACTAAAATATCTGAGCATCTACTTACCGATAGATTTAACAAGGCTATACCAATTAGGTTTCCTCCGAATTCTTGCAACTCTACAAACAGATATGAAGAAATGGACGGGCCTGTACATCACCTGGTTCGGTTGCATCAACGCAATAAAAAAGAATGTCCTTCCACCTCTATTGTATCTGTTCCAGACTGTCTCTGACTGATCCTAAAGGCATTCTTCCTATCTATTACATCGGCCATAAGACAGTTCATATGGCACAGAAGAGCAGAGCGAATACGGAGGACTCTACTGGAACTCCCTAAAACCCAAGGAGGCACTGGTCTTCTTTCCTTACTTACCTACTATAGGGCAACCCACCTGCTCCGCTTTGTTGACTGGCACGAACACCCCACCATTAAGCACTGGGTACACATGAAAAGAATGCAAGCTGAAGGGAAAATTCCTTCCCTACTGTGGCATGGTAGGACCACATTTAGCTCCCTCTGAACAGGAAACCCACTGATTGATGCCACACTACAAACTTGGTGTTCCCTCCACTTCTCGCAATGCCTGACCACCTCCCCACTGACCCCCATCACACAAAATCTGGACCTAGCAGGGGGTCTAATGCCTTCAGACATACTCCCCTTCAAATGAACTGACTGGAGATTCATGAAACAATGGTGCACTAATACACAACTCAAAACACTGATCGACCTTCTACCTGAGAGAACACCCACAGGACTAGAGCTATTCTGATACCACCAAATTAAGACCTACTACATGACCCTGCCCGGCAAAAAACAGCTCCATAGGGAGTGCACCCAATACGAGACACTCTGCTCCACGAGGACCCGTATCCCCAGAGGAATACCGGTGCTATACACCATGCTGATACAGGGGAGGAGAGAATATCACCCACATACACAACACACTGGGAATGGGACACAGGGATAATGCTCACAGACCAGAAGTGGGACAAGATTTACACACACACACAAATGCTTTATTAGCTCCAAATATCAGGAAATGAGCTACACGCTTTTATCTTGCTGGCATAGGACACCAGAAGTCCTACATCATATAAACACAGCTATACAAGACACTTACTGGTGCTGTGAGTACAAAGTGGATACAACTCTGCACAACTGGTGGATTTGTCCAGTGATTGCCCCATTTTGGACAATGGTACACATCAAAGAAATAGCAGACCCTGACCTACCCTTGCTACCTTTACCCATGCTCCTACACCACATGACCAGACCATTGAAATCCTACAAAATAAATCACTGGCTAAACACTTACTGACGGCTGTGAAATCACGGATCCCAACTCTCTGGAAGCAGAAGGATGTGCCATCCTTCAGACAGTGGGTGGACAGGGTAGAGGAAATATATAACATGGAAATGATGACAGCTAAAATTACTGTCAATGCCGCTAAATGTGCACAGACTTGGTTCCCATGGTGCGATTTCATCTCTGGGGCAAACCCTCCGGGGTAACACAAAAAGCAAGCGCATATTAGACACTAATCGTACAGAGGGGCAAGTTAGGTTTTTTGTTTTTTGTTATTCCCTCCTTGTCTCTCCTCCCTTTTTCTGCCCTTCCCCTCCTACCTCAACTTTACCTGTGCCCCTCCCCCCTTCATAAAACGAAACTTGAAAATCCATTCCTATAAACCAGCGCTTCACTTCCTATGAAAACACACATTAGCAGTAATTAACATATACTGGGCCAGACCTGATACCTCAACAGGTGTCACCGACACTTGTCGATATGTAAGCAGTAAAAGGTTGCAGATTCCAAATTTCTAAACTATGTTTTGCATGCAGATGACACATACTTACTTCAACTGAGCAATGATACGTGTTACCACTTTGAAATGTGACCATTATTGTTATTATGCATCACTCTTGTTCACCAATTGAACAACCTGCCAGTGGCTGAAAGTAAACTTTTTGCACCTGGAAAATGCAAGTAAAATCAAAATAAAGTTTGTCAAAAAAGTGAAAGTTAATAAAATGGAAGAAGTGGTAAATTTCTCATTATAGTAAAGTGTTATACAAAACCACTGAGGAAAACGTTAATTGCCGTATTTCTCTTACATATAGATTACAGTACAATATAGATCTGAGCAGGTTTCCTTAATATGTCGAATCATGGTTTTACTTTCCAGTTTGCTGGAAGCCTCTAGCTGGCTTCTAGCTATATTCTGTTATATGTATTTTCAAGATAGCTTTTATTCACTATTGATTTCTAGCACATAGGAGTTTTATACAGAATTACAATTGGAGGACAGCTAGAGGCACAAAGCTTTTACTCACTATTTATTATACAGAACAAACATGCTTGAACATATTCCTCACTATTCATTATATGGCTCATACAAGTTTTAGTTAATGATAGCATCTGTTAGAGAGGTTATCTAACTCACTTGACCCAATATTTTAAAGCACTATATAGAAAATGCATTAAAAAAGTTTTGATAAAAATAACTTAACAAAATTAAAAAAGAAATATACTCATATTAGAAAATCCCAGGCAAAAGACGTTTAATGGGTGTGCCTGTAGCTCTAATCAGAAGCAGAATTCTGGTCTATGGGTGCAGATCTTATCTGATAATTCTCTGCTCAGCAAGAGATTATGGAAAAATATATGCCTCTTAATATATATATATATATAAGAAACCAAGAGGGCTGCACTCACCTGAACATGCATACATTATTGGGTGCTGCTGGGGCCAAAATAAACAAAATACAGAATCCAGCGCACTCGCTTATTCACTAAACAATGATTTCAAATCTTAGAGATTGTAATAGTTTTATTTAAAAACACCTCACCTAGGCAAAAAATTATGGCACCTGTTACAGGTGTCTCATTCCAGGACCCTATTTAGCCTTGACTTGCAGAGAGTCCCAGTAAGGAAGTATGTCCCAAGTAAGTGGATTAATCTCATAAGAGCAAGCATTAGGCTGCTACTAGGATAGGACCTGCCGAATATGGGGTACTTTGACGTAGTTGGCAGGCTTATGCAATGTATGATCATATAATGTAACTAAACCCCCATCATTTTTTGCCTAGGTGAGGTGTTTTTAAATAAAACTATTACAATCTCTAAGATTTGAAATCATTGTTTAGTGACTAAGCGAGTGTGCTGGATTCTGTATTATATATATACTCGAGTATAAGCCAAGTTTTTCAGCACATTTTTTGTGCTGAAAAACCCCCACTCGGCTTATACTCGAGTCAAGGTCTGTATTGTGGCAATTTATATTGCCACAATACAGACCAGGACCGCCAGGCTCATTACAAGCCCGGCGGTCCTGTTGGGGGCTGACAGTGAGCTGTTACTTACCTTCCTGCAGCTCCTGTCATCTCCCTTCTCCTCCGTGCAGCTCCCCGGTCAGCTCCGTTCTGCTTACAGTGTAAGTCTTGCGAAACCCGTGGAACAGTCAATGTCACTGGACCACCAGTCACTGAACAGTCAATGCCACTGGACCACCAGTGATTCAGTATTATTATTTTAATATTATATTATTTTAATAATATTATTTTATTATTATATTATTATTATTTTAATATTTGCATTATTTTTTTAAAATGTTTTTTGTCCCCCCCTCCCTGCTTGTTGCCTGGCCAGGCAATAATAATAATAATAATATAATAATAAAATAATATTATTAAAATAATATAATATTAAAATAAAAAAATTTAAATAAAAATTCCCTCCCCTCACCCAGTTTACACACACTGCACAAACACACACACTGCATTCACACAAACACACACTGCATTATATACACACTGCATTCATTATATACACACACAACACACAAACACACTCTGCATTCATTATATACACACACACAGGCCCGGACTGGCCATCGGGCACAGCGGGCAAATGCCCGGTGGGCCGCGGTGGCCATGGGCCGAGGCCGGCAGGGGAGGTCCCAGGATCTCCCCTGCCGGTCTATGCAGGGCCGGCACTCTCCTAGCGCCGGCCCCGCTGTCTGCCACGACGGGCCGGTGGGGAGATCAAGGATCTCCCTGACCGGCCCACATGCGGCCGCCAGCGGGGAGGGGGAGAGGGAGGGAGCCAGCCAGGCTGGAGAGAGGACCCGGCGGAGCTCTAATTTGCAGCTCCGCCGGGTTCCTCTCGCGAGATCCGGCGCGTTCACTCACCCACAAGGACCAGGGAACACCGCCTCCCAGCGTGCCGGACCCCCCCTCCCAGGCTAAAGGTAAGAAGGGAGGTGGGGGAAATAATGACTGTTTTATTTATTTTTTATTTACCCCCCCTACACACACACAATAACATTTATACAGCACTCTCACACCCATCACACACAGCACTCTCACACCCAGCACTCTCACACCCATCACACACAGCACTCTCTCACACAGCACTCACACCCATCACACTCTCAGCACTCTCACAGCACTCTCACAGAGCACTCTCACACACACACAGCACTCTCTCACACAGCACTCTCACACCCATCACACACAGCACTCTCACACCCATCACACTCACAGCACTCTCTCACAGCACTCTCTCACACAGCACTCTCTCACACAGCACTCTCTCACACCCATCTCACACACCCATCTCACACACCCATCTCACACAGCACTCTCACACAGCACTCTCACACCCATCACTCACACACGGCACTCTCACACCCAGGGCCGTCTATAATATGATTAGGACCGTGGGCAATGCATTTCTTGGGCCCCGTGGGCCCTGTCCCTGCCTCACCCCCCAATTACGTCCAACCCGCAATCACACTGACAGACGTACTGGCACATACACACACAGACAGACATTAAAACATTCACAGATACATACTGACACACACAGTCACTACACACAAATATATACTGGCAGACATACTGACACACACACAGACATACATACATACACAGACACATACATTAACAGATATACTGACACACACACAAACACATACACTGACAGATATACTAAAACACACAGACACATACACTGACAGACACATTGACACACACACACAGGCATACTGACATACACACTGACACACACACACGCATACTGACATATACACAGACAGATGTAATGGCTGATACAGACAGACATTAAAACATTCACAGATATATACTGACACACACATACACTGACATACAAATATATCCTGGCAGACATACGGACACACACACACACACACAGACATACATACATACACACACAGACACATACACTGACAGACATACTGACTGACACACACATACACACACAGACATACTTACATACACACACAGACATACTGACACACAAAGACATGCTGACACACACATACAGACATACTGACATACACACAGACAGACGTACTGGCACATACACACAGACAGACATTAAAACATTCACAGATACATACTGACACACATACACTGACACACAAATATATCCTGGCAGACATACTGACACACACGTACACACACACACAGAGACATACCTACATACACACACACAGACATACTGGCATACACACAAACATACTGAAACACACACACAGACACACACACACTGACATACTGGCATACACACAGACATACTGACACACACACACACAGACATATACACACACACACACACACACTGACATACTGGCATACACACAGACATACTGACACACACACACACACAGACATACTGACATACACACAGACATACTGGCATACACACACACACACACAGACCTACATTTAGCCACCCTCCAGGTTTTTACCTTTTTATGGAGGGTGGTTTCCCTGGTCCAGTGGCAGGCTGAGGCAGATGGGAGTTCTCCTCTGGAACTCCCCTCCTCCCTGCCTTCCTCCTCCTGCGTGGCCATTATCTCCGGTGGGAGGAAGTGACGTCACTTCCTCCCAGCCGGCTGCAGAACCGGAAGAGGGGCCCGGTCGCGCTGTTTAAGCGCCACAGCGCCCGACCGGGCCCCTGCTGACACATGCTCCCCGGGTGGCCCTTAGTGCATGGGCCACCCGGGGAGCCTCCCAGTCCATAGGGGCTGCGCAAATCGCGGGGCCCACAGAGCAGCTGCTCTGGGCCCCCAGGAGCAACTGGGCCCGGGGCAGCTGCCCCGTTTGCCCCGCGTTAAAGACGGCCCTGCTCACACCCATCACTCACACAGGGCACTCTCACACACATCACTCACACACGGCACTCTCACACACATCACACACACCGCACCCTCACACACACACATACTGCACCCCTCACATACACACAGAACCCCCCCATCACACTGCACCACACACATACACAATACTTCCAAATATATATATATATATATATATATATATATATACACACACACACACACACACACACACACACACACACACACACACACTACACTCTTAAAGGACCATTCTAGCCACCCAGACCACTTCAGCTTAATGAAGTGGTCTTGGTGCCAGGTCCTTCTAGGGTTAACCCATTGTTTTATAAACATAGCAGTTTCAGAGAAACTGCTATGTTTATCAATGGGTTAAGCCTTCCCCCAAAGCCTCTAGCAGCTGTCTCATTGACAGCCGCTAGAGGCGCTTGCGTGCTTTTCACTGTGAAAATCACAGTGAGAGCACGCAAGCGTCCATAGGAAAGCATTATAAATGCTTTCCTATGCGACCGGCTGAATGCGCGCAGCTCTTGCCGCGCGTGCGCAGCCAGCCGACGGGGCGGATCGGAGGAGGAGAGCTCCCCGCCCGGCGCTGGAAAAAGGTAAGTTTTAACCCCTTTCCAGAGCCGGGCGGGAGGGGGTCCCTGAGCCACATATGCATCACATTACACCACAAACACAACACGACTAAAACCGACCTTATTACACAATACCACACCACGACCAGCTCACTCTGCACACACGCAATACCACAAGCAGGCTCCAAACACATGCACAATACTCTTTCCTGGCCCTTTTGTCTCCTGGTATCCATTTATAGAGACACCAGAGACAAGTTGCAAGGAAACACAGTGCAAGCATGTTATTAAATTTGCTTGCACTGTGCAGAACAAATACAGGGCTTTTTTCTCATGCTAGAGCTCTTCAGCAGAGCTCTGCGCATGGTCTGCCCTGGAAGAGCATTGAACCAACATGCTCACTTTGAGAGGAGGCGTGTTTGTCATTGGTGATGACAAAACAGACCTCCTCTGCTCCGCCCCCTTTTTAGTGGGCCGCTGTGTTAAAAAAATGCCCGGGCCGAATTTTTCTCCCAGTCCGGCCCTGCACACACAACACACAAACACACACTGCATTCATTATATACACACACAAACACACAAACACACACTCTGCATTCATTCTATACACACACTGTAAATAAATATTCAATTAATGTAATTTTATTGGGATCTAATTTTATTTAGAAATTTACCAGTAGCTGCTGCATTTCCCACCCTAGGCTTATACTCGAGTCAATAAGTTTTCCCAGTTTTTGGGGGTAAAATTAGGGGCCTCAACTTATATTCGGGTTGGCTTATACTCGAGTATATACGGTATATATATATATATATATATATATATATATATAAAATAATTTGAACTCCTCTTTCCGAATAAACATTTTTTTTATATAATCCCTTGCTCTATAAGTGTGCAAAAAAACAAACATATATATATATATATATATATATATATATATATATATATATATATATATATATATATATATATATAACTCTATAAGTGTGCAAAAGGATGAATCCTGTATTTCCCTTTAAATCAATTTTAAGTCATAAATCTTGTACTTTTTTCTTTAAGTATACATCTGAAGGTATAACCTAACAGTCTCCAGGCAAACCAGCTGTTTCTCCTTACACATGAATGGAGGATATCATTCTCAACACATCCAAATATGTGACTTAGGTTATGTAATTTCTGAAAATGTATATGAAAAACTAATGTCTAAAATTACTTGCCAAATGTAAGGTGTTTGCTAGTTCATATGTGCATTTAGATATGTGTGTAGGAATATATTTGTTATTGCAATAACATTTTAAATGCAAGCATAACTTAATAAATGTACATTTTAAAAAAAATATATTTTGTGCCCAATAACAGGACTAGATTAGATTTTCTAAAAATGTCATAACTACTGGTCTTCTACTTCCCATATTGGGTGCTGGCTACTGTACATATTTGAAATGACATTGCTGAAATGGGAAATCATCAATAGCAAAGCCCAAATGATGCTGCATTCATAAAAAATGCAGCACAATTAAAGCGTTATTAACAATTGTGGCATTTATAATGGTTTAATTAAAGTGACTGTAGAATTGTGGGGCAGATTAGACTAAGGTTAAGGCTATGGGGAAGCTTATGAAAGGTTAAAGATAAAGGTAGATTGGGGTTAGGAGGTCTGTAGCAGCAGGTTTTCATCGGAATGTTATGATTCTTATATGATCTGAGGAAAGGGATATGTTACATACGGTTCCGGAGTTTTGTCCAGTTTTGTTGTCCTCATTTCACATGAATTAGACACTCCTCTCTTTTATTCCATACCCACCATTAGAGTAAGAGTTTACAAGCTAATGTTTGAATTTGTTGTTTATCCATTGGCATGCTGGAGGAAGCTTCTGCATCTCTTCTTCGACCTCCTCCTCTTTGGGCAGGGCCTTCCTCACCTTTTGTCCCCATTCTCTCATTGTAAAGTGCTAATGAATATGTTGGCGCTATATAAATTATAGTAGTACTAATAATACTACTCTTGGAAAAAAAGATTTCACAAAAAAAAAAAAAAATCATACTACTTTTGGAAGATGGATTGGTCCTGCATTGTCAAAACATGCCAGATTTCTATATGATGTTAGAAACACATACAGACACATATAAAATAATTATGAGTAATGTAGAGAAAGATATAAAAAGTGTGAGAGACTGAGCTAAGATTAAAAGCATAGCAAGAGGGTAACTTTCTTCCATCTAATCTCTGTCTCCCCCTTTGGGTTGTCTTGCTAAGTACTAGGAGACAGGAAAATAATAGTTCTCCTAAACTCTCTGCAGTTTCAATCTGTTACCATTACCGGCTGTGCATTCATAGTGCCACCAATCAAAAGTGGAGAAAACAGAGAAAGATCATATAGCAATGTTCCAAAGCCTGATGACTGTGTTTCAGAATAGTCTAGATAGTTAAGTGGAAGATGCTTTTCTAGAAAGGTATTTAAATGAATCAGACCAGTGGTATTGTAACATATTCTTCCTCACCTTGCAGTCTCTGCACCCAGTGGCCGTGCATCTGCATGACTGACACTTGCGGCATGTTAATGGACGCCGGCCGCTGTGGATCCATGGCAAAATATACCGCCATGTCCGCTCACGTTGTTGACGGCATCAGCGTGCACGTGACGTCACGCAGGTTTTTGGGGTCAAAGAGATATTTCAGCCAATTAGAATAGAAAAGCAGGTATTTAAATCTAAAAACATTTTCCCTCATTGCCCTGTCGTGGTTTCCCTAGTGGTTGTCCGAGAGTGCGTTCCTTATTCTGGTTATTTTGGTTATTTGACTTTGGCATTTATTTTGACTTCCCTGTTTTCTGGTATCCTTTATCATTGTGTACCTTTCTGTGTCCCCTGACCTCGGCTATTCCTGACTATAATTTGGTACGTGAGTGCGGCCATTCTAAGGCCCAGTATACGTTACCTATTAGTCTCCTGTGTTACACAGTTCTACGTGCTGGATCATACTGTAATCCTGACAGGTATCTTGAATCATTACTCCATGAGCAAGTCCAGAGGGAAGAAAACGGTAGGAATCATTGGAGGTGATTGCATGCAAACCCGTTCTAACAATATCTGCTAGAACAGGTAATTGGAGAGAGCAATTCATTCTTGACCTAAGGGGATGTTAGAAAACATGAGCAATGGCATCCAGACCTACAGAAGCTGCTTCACTGTATTGGTTTTCCATACAGGAACCACAATTGGTTATACAGCTCAGTTAGCGCCATTTATCTTGTTCATAGCGCAAGTGCAAACATTGTATGTGTGTACTTATTATTTTAAAGTTCTACACTATGATTATTTGTTCTCTATTTTATATATTAAGGCACTGAAGATACTTTGGTCTCTTATGAAGTTCCATGGAATATGATTTACCAGCATACAACTGCATTGATTATTGGGATTAGAATGAAGTGGCTCTGGAGTACTGGACTCCAAAGTCAGTAGAAAACTGTGCAACAAATGTTATGCCCAAATGTGACAATACGTGTATAAAGGTATATTCCTTATTAAATAGATATGATAAAGTATATGTAGCCTGCACCAGTGCTGCTTTCTTGTGAGTGGTATCCTTATCTCTCCTTGTATAAAGTATTTCGCAAAATCAAAGATAGCGCAAAACGGAGGAGCATATACAAATTACATTAAATAATGCAAATTTTATTTAAATCTAATTATAATCTAATTACAATCATATAGCAAGAAATAGGATAAATCATGAAAATACTATAATGCAAGTTTGCCTTAAAAATGTATTAAATAAAAAAAGGAGCTGGTATCACTGTATCTTTAAATCTCAACTGTGCACACTCGGCTCCCGGTCTGGAGAGGGAGAGGGATCTAAATAGAAAAAATAAGTTCTCATAGACCAAGAAGAAGTTGAATGGACCTAGGTAAAAAGTCCTAAAACCAACTATAAAACTGAATAAAAATGTTGGTTTTATCATATTGATACAATATTATTTCTAAATGCCCAGATACATTGCTTATCAAATACTATCACAACACTGCTATATTGAAAGTTTCAACCACCTTTGCAAAATAAAACACATAACTCTATACATTGCTAATAAGGAGAAAATCAGTTATTTATCCATGATGCACGCTAGAAAGTACAGACTCCCCGTTATATAATCCAAGCAACCCTTTCATACCTTGTATCTAGTCACCCTTTAAGATCAGAGTAGGTTTTATTTTATAAAGTTTTTAGTAGTCACTAGTTTTTTTTAATTAATAATTTATTGATTGTCCCGGTCACTGCAGGAAACACTTCGGCTGCCCAGCATATCTTAATTTGCTTCGTCAAACTGTTTAATTAGGTCTAACAGAGAACTTATTATTCTAATATATCACCTGCTGTGCAGATGAATACTTTGCCTTTGAGAGATTTGTCAGACCTCATGCTCGTTTTTATTTGTATGCTCAGAATGTTACCTTGTTTTTTTCTAGATTAAAAGAAGCAAACATGCAAAATGTGATTGTATTTATAAAAATTCAGGAACCATGTCTTGTGTTTATATTCTATCTATCTATCTATCTATCTATCTAAAATTTACTACACTATTTGTTGGTTTCTGTGTGTTTTTTATATTTTTATATTGTATTTGCTTGTTATCTATCTATCTATCTATCTATCTATCTATCTATCTATCTAAAATTTACTACACTATTTGGTGGTTTCTGTGTGTTTTTTATATTTTTATATTGTATTTGCTTGTTATCTATCTATCTATCTATCTATCTATGTTACTTGATTTTTCAATGGCAAAAATCATGTTTTAAAACTCTACTTCATTATGGGTAAAACCATCTGTGAATTATTTGTAATGTGACCAGGTGGGTTCTTCATCCACTATCTGGTATTGGTATTGAATACAGCAACACCAGATACCCAAAGAGAATAGACATCCACACTCGAGCAGGTGAGTAAATGTTTAAGCTTTATTCATCAGATAAAAAAGAAATGTCAATATCACCTAATGGCAATAGCCAGTGTGCTGATGGGTGGTAGAGAAAAGTAGATGTTTACACATTTCCACAAGATCTCTGAGAAAGTGCCTTCTAGGCATAAAATGAGGGCTATTATTATGCTGTACTGACAATTTTATTTTTTTTAGATCAATAAAGCTTAATATTTTACTCACTTGCTCGAGTGTGGACATCTATTCCCATTTGGGATCTGGTATTGCTTTATTTAACTCCAGCATGTTGTGGCCTCAGGTTTACCTTAAGCAAGATAATGCTCCTAAACACACAGCTAGATCGATAATAATTTATTTTAGGACCTGAAATGTCCTCTTATGGTCAAAATGATTAAAGGACCACTCTAGGCACCCAGACCACTTCAGCTTAATGAAGTGGTCTGGGTGCCAGGTCCTTCTAGGGTTAACCCATTTTTTCATAATTATAGCAGTTTCAGAGAAACTGCATTGATAATGCTTTCCTATGAGACCGGCTGAATGCGCGCGCAGCTCTTGCCGCGCGTGCGCATTCAGCCGGCGGGGCGGAGAGGAGGCGGAGAGGAGGAGGAGAGCTCTCCGCCCAGCGCTGGAAAAAGGTAAGTTTAAACCCCTTTCCCCCTTCCAGAGCCGGGCTGGAGGGGGTCCCTGAGGGTGGGGGCACCCTCAGGGCACTATAGTGCCAGGAAAACGAGTATGTTTTCCTGGCACTATAGTGGTCCTTTAATAATTTGTGGAAAGACCTAAACAGTTCTATTTAAAACTGTATCCATTAAACCTTAAAGATGGTCAAACATTACTGAATCAAGATATATAATACTGGTGGTGTAGATTTCAAAAGACTAACAGATTTAATCGTAGCTACATAAAAAATTATAAATCCAATACATTTTGCAATTCCTTTGTTATTGTACTCGGCTGTTCTAAGAATAAAACCTTGGGTTTCTAGCCCTTATGTTTCCTCTGATTCTGTAGTTACTGTCTTTATCGAAGATTATTTTGTTTGTTTTTCTATTATTTAATTATGTTTCTAATTCCATACTTGCCTTTTACTATTTCCAGTTTTTATGTTACAGGCCTGGTGTCTGATACCGTGTTTCTGATCATGTTTGAATTTGGTCTGTATCTAAACTTGGCCCCTCGCTCCTGGTCTAACTTTTGTTGAGAACCCTTAGTCTGAAAACTAGTTTATTTTCTGGCGGTCTCTGGCACTCTTTAAGCCAATCCCATTAGAGCCATAGACCTGGCATTCTTTCATTCAAATCATTTAAATTTGGTTACACTGTAACCTTTGTTCTGCTGGATAGTTTCCTACATTCTAGAGTTCTATCTTAATTCTGGGGTACCTAGCTTTCAGCTAACATCTAGGATGTTACTGTACAACAGTAGGGGTAACCAATAGACATTTGTGAGTTATTTAATGGCTCTGTCCCAGTATATTCATCACAAAGACATCCAGATGAAATCTGAGGGTATTTAAACCAGAGGACTAAGCAACACTCTTTGAGAGTGCACTCAAAAAAAGTTATTTTTGGGCATGCTTGCTGCCCTCCCTATAGATATAATCAAGGGCTTTCCCTAAAATATTGTTCTATGTTAGAACTATCAAACTTTACAGTAAAAAATAATAATAATAATTTTAAATAACTAAATACAAATTATTAGAGGGCACAATTTTTAATTAGGAAAATATCAACTGGACACATTAATTTCACTATTTCACTAGTATACATAGCTTTGCCTTCTTAAAAAATGTTTGTTAATGATGCATTACACTTTCTGTATTTATTATACAATATTATTGCTACAGAACCAAGTATTTTAATTTTATTTATGGTTATCTGCATTGTTCCACAAAAACTACCAATTATAATTCTACAAATGCATTTATTTAGTGGTACTATGGTGCAATTGCAAATGGTTGTGTTTGTTTTAAATTTCCACTACAACTGAAATTTGGCTCAGAATTGCCTGTCTCATTTTTTGTTTTATTAGAGCTTTCCTGACAAATGCCTGCAGATAGAATTCATGAATAATAAAAATAGTATGGTATTTAAAATACAAAACTTTTACAAACATTATTTCCCGAATACAATATAGGAAAGTACTTGATCATTAGCCAGCAGCTGGGCAATGCTTCTCATTAACTACATATAACACTCTGCAGCTGTGGACATAAAATCCTTTTTTTTTTGTTTTTTGTTTTTTTATTCACCTGGATTCTTGTGTTCCATTAACTATAAGCCTTGCTGTTGTATAGTCCCTACCATCATTTGCAATAATATCATTGATTGCTAAACCAATTATGTGAGATCTCTGCATTCCAAACTTCCTTTTATGTTTGCAAATTATTATTTTAGAATTAATATCAAATTCAAATTTCTGTTGTTACTATGCAAATTAGAAGTTGAAGGTTAAACGTGCCTTTCCTTTATTCTACATTACCATGTTTGACTCCTCTGCCTATCCACCATCTGTGAGCATTCTACAAAAGAAATTTGGAATGCTTTTGGCAGTTGTGATGAGTAAAGGGGTAATGGGTCAAATCCACTGGGATACAGCAGTGCTATATTTTCAGCTGCTTTGCTCTGGAAAGTATATAGGGGCATGTGCTTATTGAGAGTGACAGGAGCCATGGAAATTAATTTTTGATCTGTCATTGTGACCAAAACAGAGTTCATATGTTGAGATTATAAATGTATTGTCCATAAAATTTGTTTAAAACCTTGTTAAAATGTATTTAATACAACTTATATTAACCACTGAAATTTCAGGTTACAATTTCCATTTGCTACTTTGTCAGTTTTTTTTTTTTTTTTTGTCATAGCCTTCTATAATAAATGCATACTTATTGTACTCCTGTTTTTACCCAATGCCTGCTGCACAAAATTTAAAATGATGCCCTTGCCTTCTTTAATATTCCCAATATGGGTTACATACCTCCCAACAATCTATTCTGGGATATTGGGGTTCCAGAGGCGTGATCCACTTCACTAGCATTGGTCTTACTGGGCAGGCCACCAAGAAAAGGTGCATGCTGACTGATGGGCTGCCTAAACGGTCCGCAGGTTTTAGGAGCATACGTGGGCACTGTTGAAGCACTCTTTACATGGTCCTAGTGCCCACTGCACAACATATGTGCATCTAATGTTGCGCTCACACTGTGCTGCCTTGGGACAATTCCCTGTTGTCCTCAGATGCGATATGCCAAGAGGGACTGTTGGGAGGCCAGGGATTATAATAGGCTTAGGAGTGAATTAGCGCTTGAAGTGAGATCAATTTAGCATGTGAGTAATTTCTAATTAAAGTGTAATGATTTTAAAGGCAATTAAGGTTTCCCATGGAGCTTCCAATGGAAATCTTTAATTTGCTTCAGATACCTTCACATGTGGGGCAGAACACACAACATCATGTTCTTCTTTATAGCCTTTCCTAAATCAGTGACTCCAGAATCTTCCCAGAAGGATTGCCAAATCTCTCAGTGGGTGGACTATTTTTAGTATATGCTGTTAATTCCAGGTATGGAAAGAAAACTTTTTGATTTTCATAGTTCTTTAGATAGCATAGCATTTTGGCAAGAAAAATGGTTTGTAAAATCTGTAAATATTCCCTCTCCCTGACAAAAGGTAAGAAGAATGGAGGGGGAAATAAAGATTTGTATTTTAATTTTTTTTAATTAAAAAAAAATTACTATATGTTACTGCCAGTACCACCCTCCCCGCCCCTCCCTCCCCCCCGACACACATGCACAATTTAGGCTTTATGCAACCCAACACAGTAACATGGTGCACCCCTCACACACTATATCACTCACACACAATGCACTCACACACACTGTACCCCTCTCACTCACACATAGAAAACTAAATGGCATGTGTAGAAAACATACTGGCAATTGGGATGGATTAGCACCCCATTGAATAAAACAGAGGATGTAGTGTGTATAAGAACCTCACAGCACCCTCACCCACTTTCCATGTTTCTCAGAGGGTAATCCATCCCAGTTACCGTCAGTGTGTTATGTGCTTTGAAACATATATAGATATATATATTAAATTACTTTTAATGTAGTCTTATTCACACTCTGCAGCAGCACAAACAGGACAGGTACTAATATAGAGGAGGTTAGGCAGGTAGGATTATTATGACTTTAAAGTAAACTGTCCGTTCTCTTGGCATTGGCTGCCTGCCTACTATCTGGCTTGCCCGGCAAATGAGTACACTAATTTGTTGTCCCTTTTCTCTGCTCCTTGGCCTGCCCACTTGACTCCCACTGACATCCTATCTACCAAGACAGGCTGTCTCCAAGGTTAGGAAAATTGGGGTTGTATATTTTAGATGAAAGTGTGAGAGTGTTACGCTACTTGGGTGATTTGACTTGGAACTCAACTGCAGCTTGTAAAACTCCCTAATTACAATTGTGAAGAAACGGAGAATCTTTATCAATACTGTAGCTTTAAGAAAAGAGGGAATTGCTGGTAACTTGATTCAAACGAAGTTTTAATAAGTGTTAAACTTAAATGAATTGCATTTAGGCAATAATCCAATAAGAAGAAGTGCAAGTAATCATCAACACAAAGTTCATTAATAAGTATTTCCTCAGAGATGCCCCCATGTTGGGAGGTATGTATACAAAGTTCTGATGCCTTGAAATGCAGAATTGCAGGCAGTTACTTGCTTATTTTTATGGTTTATTTGATGTGCTTGTTATTAAAATTAGCCTACTGCCTTGGAATATGTAATAACTCCTCCGTTCTTTGTTAAATAAAATAAATTGAGCATCTTTTGTATGAAGATCATTACCCATTTGAAGTAAGATCAATTACACAGCCAAAGTCATTATCTCAACCTACCAGCACATGCAATGGAGGTTCGGCTGAATTCCGCATCACAAGATAACGCTTTTGCTCTCCAATTCTTTTATAATCAACGTGGAAAAATCATAAATAAAAAGGGAAATTGTTTTACGCATCATCTCTGCTACCCAGAACAGCTGTGTGTTTGTGTCTTTTGGAAATCATGCATTTATGAAAAATAAAACATAAGACAATCAATAACCACAGCGTATGCAGAGATATGTTTGTTCTGGACCTATAAAGGTAATATTGCATACGAACATGAAAGAAAAAATGCTTGCTTAAAAAAAATTAAAAAAAACATTTACTTTTTCTTTACAATAAAAATTTAAATCTTTTGGTATTATTGGAAATGTTTCATAATATTTCTTCTTTGCTTCACAGTGATAATGTCTCAGTTTCAACATCACTTCTCCTTTGAGCTACATTAAACAGTATCCATTAATCATTAACTTATAAGATGCTGTATAATTTCTGAGCTTAGTTGTAAACAGGCATTTTGTTGCTCCGGTCAGTTTATGTGGCATTTTGTTGTGTCTGTGTTTATTTGTCTCTAAATAAATATTCATTAAAGTATATTACCAGGTTGTTCATATTTTAATGGTATTTTAAAACATCAATGTATACTATCTTATCTGTAAATCCAGTCACTATTTCAGATACCAAAACTCATTAATTGCAAAGGAAAAACGTAAAATATTTTGTAGTACAGTTCACAAAATGCTCTTCCTCTTTGTCACATGCACGTTGAATGTCAGCTGAAGCCTTTGAAGGGTATGGTTTTATTAAAGGCACATCATGCCAACATTGACTAATTTCATATGTTGCAGTAATATGTCAAGTTATTTACAGTAGTCACACACTGTGCTTCCATTGAAGTGCTGAAGTTTAGTATTATAGTTTAGACATATGATGTCTGAAACTGTTTGGGTTTTCTTTAAGGGGGAGTAATCATGTTTCATGTTTCAAGTCAAAACATCAATTCTTATAAAGCTTAATTGTCATGCACATATAATACTACATGGGGTCAGTGACATGTTTCCGCATTTGTGACATGGCAAACCTGCTGTTCTTGATGCTTCCAAAGTGTTTGACTACCCTTAAATTGTGTTGGAAGGGGTTGCCAATCATTTTAGATATCTTTAATAGACTGCTCAATCTGCCACCCTTTGCATCACTCGGAATTACACCAGATGTAAAACATGGGTGCACAGTGTCTCAATCTTAGCTTTAACCAAATTGGCTTCCCCATCACTCACTGCAAAGCCTGTGTGTAATGCTGTGCTTGCTGCCTGTCCAATCGAGTTTCCTAGCATAGCCCGAAGAGTCGCCAGAGTATTATCTTAACTTTTCAGCTGATCCATAAACTCAGCAAGTAGTGAACATATTTAAACACCACACTGTCACTGGTCATTTAACCTAAAGGTGCCTACTACTGCATAGGGCAACTTTGGTTGTGTCATGATACATGTAATTGTTGCACCAGCCACGTGGAATTTCAGATGTGGAATGCTGTCGTTCCTCACCCATTTATGATGTTAAAGGCTGTCTAGATCCAAAAATGAAATAAAACAAAAAAAGAATTCCAATAGTTTAATACTGCAATTATAGCTGTGATACAATCAAAACCCAATATCACTTGCTCGCCTTAAGAAGAGCCTCAATATCAATGGTTTTTACTGGATATGCACAGAGTGCTGAAAAAGACACAAAAAAAAGATAAAGACGAAAAAAAAAATACAATTCTATGGTTCTATAAGAGCTACTAAACTGGTTCATGGATTACAGGATAAAACTTATAAGGAAAGGTTAAAGGATCTTAACATGTATAGCTTGGAGGAAAGACGAGACAATGGGAATATGATAGAAACATTTAAATACATAATACAGACTTTGCAACTCACTTCACTGACAAGATCTCTACAATCAGAGAAGAGATCTCTCATATTTCTTCTTCCCCTTACAATACTTTCCCTAACTTCGCTCCCTCTGCTGTTCTAAGTTCATTCGCACCCGCTACATTGGAAGAGGTTTCTGCTCTGCTCCAGTCCTCCTGCCCCACCACCTGCTCCCTAGATCCAATTCCCTCGCATTTCATGTGTACTCTGTCTTCTTTTCTTTCTCCACCTCTCACTAAAATTCTCAATCTCTTTCTCTCCTCTGGTATATTTCCATCGCCCTTCAAACATGCAACTGTAACCCCAATTCTAAAGAAGCCCAATCTTGACCCTAACTCCCCATTCAACTATCGTCCTATCTCGCTACTGCCTTTTGCATCCAAGATCCTTGAAAGAACTGTGTATGCGAGATTGACAGACTTCCTCGAGTCCAACTCTCTGCTAGACCCGCTTCAGTCTGGTTTCCGCAATAAACACTCTGTGGAAACGGCACTGACCAAAGTATCCAATGATCTACTCCCTGCAAAATCTCGTGTTACTACTCTATCCTAATTCTCCCTGTCTGTGGCTGTAGCGGAGATGCAATATTCCCCAGGTTATCTCCGCTTATAATCCAAGTGAGGCTCAGGAACAAGTAAATAGTAAATCCACAGCCAAGGTTTCCAGCAGGTAAAATAACAGCAATATCCCAACAGCAATCCCAATAACTGGACGACACACAGTTTCAGGAGCAGAACTGAAAGCTTTAATCCACAGTGTCCTTTTAAAGCATGCTCTCATGCAAGGGAGGGATTTACAATCATTAATACAGTAGCCAATCCTGTCCTGGTAACCTCCCACACATCTCCTCCCCTCAGCCAGCATCATAATCCCCTTATTCAGTACAGTAATTCCCCCCGTTTCTGGATGTACCCCTAAACGTAGGGGTACCTCTTTAAATCCTACATCCCCGGATAGCCCTGATCTGGGTGAACAACATATCCAAAAATCACCCAGATCAGACCAGGGGTTCAGGAAATGTATGGAGGGAATAAAATGACCGACCGCACTAACTGAGACAGCCGAATGTGGTTCCATGCGAATGGGCCCTGCGGTCGGTCCTGGAATAAGGGAACAAACTACACAAAAGCCTCTAGCTATAGAGGCTAGGGAGGGTTCGCCTGAATCCCCTCGTTCGGTTCTTTCTATCTACCGAACGAGGGGCCGTTCGGTAGTTAGGAACCGAACGGACCGGGCTTGTGGAGGTTTCAGCGGTGTTCGCCTAGTCGAGTGTCCGATTTGAGTTCCAGACACTCGACGGCAAAACACCGCTGTTCGGGAGTTTTAAAATGGCCGCCGCCACGTGTTCGTTTGTCGAATGGCGGCCACCCCCGAGAACAAAGGACGGCTACTTAACTTGTCAATTACCCGTTCGCAACAATGTTGCAACGGGTAATTGAGGACACACTTCACACAGGGGAGGTCTGATTGTTCATTAGTTTCATTCGAATAAACTAAGGGAATGAAACTACCGAACAATCAGAGGAATACAATTCTTTTAAAAACATATAACAACAGCAGATCACACGAATGCAGTCATTCACAATACATTTGCAGGACAGCCTAGTGCCATCCGCTACAGTGGCTTTTGACACTGTTGATCATCAACAGCTTCTTCTCATCCTTCGCAATATCGGTCTACAAGATATTGCTCTCTCCTGGTGCTCCTCCTACCTCTCAAAGTGCTCTTTCAGTGTTTCTTTCTCTGGCTCTACTTCTTCTCCCCAACTCCTCTCTGTTGGCGTCCCCCAAGGTTCAGTCCTTGGTCACCTACTGTTCTCCATCTATACTGCCTCCCTTGGTAAACTCATTAACTCCTTGGCTTCTAATATCATTTCTATGCAGATGACACGCAAATCTACCTGTCCTCTCCTGATCTCTCCCCGTCCCTCTTGACTAGTGTCTCTGACTGCCTCTATTCTATTTCTAACTGGATGGCTGCCCACTTCCTTAAACTAAACTTGACCAAAACTGAAATTCTGGTCTTCCCTCCCTCAAGTGTTGTTACTCCTGTGTCTGTCTCTCTCCCTACCATCAGCTCCACCACGCAGGCTCGCTGCCTAGGTGTTCTCTTTGTCTCCTTCAAGCCTCATGTTCAATCTATCACCAAATCCTGTCATTTCCATCTCAAAAACATTGCGCACATCCGACCCTACTTAATGCCAGATGCGACTAAGGTGTTGGTCCATTCCACTGTCCTTTCTCGCCTTAACTACTGTAATCCGCTTCTCAGTGGTCTTACATGCTCCCAACTTGCGCCGTTACAGTCCATAATGAATGCGGCAGCGAGGCTCATTTTCCTGTCCGCCCCCACCTCCCATGCCTCACCCTTCGGTCAGTCCCTACATTGGCTTCCTATAAAATATAGAACTCAATTTAAAATTCTGGTTCTTGCTTTCAAATGGCTACATAATGCTGCTCCCTATGCTGCTATCTATCCTCCCTTATACACAAGTATGTCCCGTCTATGCCCATCTAGACGTACGTCTATCTTCTGTCCGTACTCCCACCTCTGATGCTCGCTGTGACGAAACGCCTTTTGTCACCGGATTTTCCCCTGGCTGTTGGAGGAGCCTGATTGCCAGCCTCTTGCCTCATGACTATGGCCCTGGGTTATTTGGCCCTTCAAGTACAATATTTGGGCATATTGGATTTGTATGGTGCTGCTGCTGGCCCTTTAAAAACCATCCCTGGACATATTATGACTTTTAGGAACAATGTCCCTTTAAGACTGTGTAGCAGATTGCATTCAGGCGGTCTGCAATATTATATATGCTATTATGTGTTGGTAAATTGGAAATGTGTAGGTTCTATGTGATAAATGTAACAGTATGTATTTTTATGTCTTTTGTTGTCCTTTGTCTGCCATGTGGCTAATGGAGTTTTGCCTCTGTCCTTGGAGATAATTGCATTACTTCTCAATTATCTCCAGAATAGAAGACTCTGAAACCAGTTTGGGCCAGATATCCATGCTGCCAGCCAGGCCCCAATAGATACTTGTGCTAACTTCTGAACCCCTGGTCTGATTCAGGCCATTTTTTAATATGTTGTTCCCCTGAATGGATTGATTGTGAATATGTAGTTTTATGTGAATGTGATGTATAGTTTTAGAGTTATGAAAGTTGGGTAAAAAGTGTGTTTTAAAATGTATGGATAATTGGGTTACCTCTCAGGCTAAGGGGAGGAGATGTGTGGGATGTAACCATTGTGTGATTGGTTGTACTGTGTCCCACCCAGTGGGATGTCCCCTTGCATGGGGACCTGCATAAAAGAAGGTTCTTTGTGTGCCAATAAACAGATCATCTTGTACCTTCATGAAGTTTTGGCTCATGTTTGGGGTATTGGAGAAACTACACTCTGGGGATTGCTATAATCACTATACTCCCCAGGGTATAATCACTAAGCTCTGCTAAGAGCTTGTTCCTGTTCCTGCTCTCTGGAATTCGGAGAGAGGTCGACCTGCTGGAAGCTGGACCCTGGTCCTGGGTCCAGAGTGGGTGAGACGGCGAGATCCCAACCAAGCTGCGGCGGTTCGTGGGGTCTGCAGTGGTTATGGTGTCAGGCAGAGTGCTTGGAGTCCTCGGAAAGCACTAGGAGCATCCGTCGGCGGAAGGTACCCGGTCGGGGTGCCAGCGGTTCTGTTACACTCGCCTTCAAGATTTCTTGAGGGCTGCACCATTCCTGTGGAACTCGCTTCCCTCCTCCGTTAGATGCTCACGCAGTCTCCACTCCTTCAAAAAATCGTTAAAAACCCACTTCTTCATAAAAGCGTATCAATTAAACTGTTAATAGCTCCTGACTGATTCCTCTTCTGCAACTGTCACTAGTCTAATACTATCCTTACCTTTTTGTGTAATTTTACCCCACTCCCTCTAGCATGTAAGCTCATTGAGCAGGGCCCTCAACCCCTCTGTTCCTGTGTGTCCAACTTGTCTGGTTACAACTACATGTCTGTTCGTCCACCCATTGTAAAGCGCTGCGGAATTTGATGGCACTATCTAAATAACATAATAATAATAATAAAGGAAATCAACACAGTAAAGGAGGAGACTATATTTAAAACTATCACATTAAGAGGACATCATCTTAAATTAGAGGGGCAAAGGTTTAAAAATAATATCAGGAAGTATCATTTTACTGAGAGGGTAGTGGATGCATGCAATAGCCTTCTATCTGAAGTGGTAGAGGTTACCACAGTGAAGGAGTTTAAGCAAGGCCATAGGATCTGATGGAGCAGTGGTTCCAGGCGGCACCTTGACAGGGGCAGCATTTTTACCGCCCCTGTCACAATTTTCCAGCAGCTTGGTAAAACTTTTCTCTCTGCCGGGGCGTTCTGCCATGCCACACAAAGTTGGAACATAATAGGGGTGTCTGGGAGAGAGAGACTGACCTGGGGTTGCCTGGAGGTTATAGACACATTTCCCACTGAAGTTCCGGCACTGATTACCTGTGGCGCGTGCTGGAACTTCAGTGGATTACTGTACTGCATACATTGCGGCAGTGCTGTGGGTGGGCATCGGTCCCTCAATGTCTGATTATCTGCTGCTGATTATCTGGGGTAGGACACATAGCCCCCTGATGAAGTAGGCAGACAGGACAAGGGTCTAGGAGTCAGTTTAGACTCCACTCCAGTCAGAAGCCACATCACTGTGGATAGAACTAAGGTAAGTGTCATTTGTGGCCCTGCACCCCCAGTACACAGGCACACACAATGCACCCAAGCACACACAGACACACTGAATCCCCAGTACACACAAATACACACTATACATCCCCAGCAAACACACACATATACACATTGCACCCCTAGCACACACTGCACCACCAGCACACACACACTGCAACCCCAGCACTCAGACATACACTGTATCCCCAGGACACAGACACAAAGTGCATCCCCAGCACAGACACATAGCATCACCAGCAACCACACAAATACACTGCATCCCCAGCACACAGACACACTGCACCACCAGTACAGACACACGCTGCACCCCCAGCACATACAAGATCCCCTGCACATACACAGACACACACTGCATCCCAGCACACATACAGACACACAATTAATTCCCAGCACACAGACACACATTACATCCCCAGCACACACACACACACACACACACACACTGCATCTCCAGCAAGCACACAGACACACACGGCATCTCCAGCAAGCACTCAGACACACACAGCATCTCCAGCACGCACACACACACTCACACGCTGCATCCCCAGTCCATATTGGTACCAATGACAAAGCCAGAGGAAAATGCAAGGTCCTAAAGAATGAGTTCAGAGAACTAGGAAGTAAGCTTTTTAGAAATATTACCTGTGCCGCGCGCAACAGCAGAAAGGCAGCGGGAGATTAGAGAGGTCAATGTGTGGGTGAAGGCTTGGTACAGGTAAGAGGGTTTTTGTTTTTTAGAGCACTGTGCCGATTTTGCGCTTGTGTACAACCTGTATAGCCATGATGGATTGCACTTAAACGCAAGAGGGTCTGCTGTGCTGGGGATTAGGATGGCTAGAAGGTTGAAGGAGGGGGAGGGTCAAAGCAATCGAGAAAATGGAGATAGGATAGAAAGGAGATGGGCTTTAGCTCAGTATAAAGGGGGTGGAGATGGGAGGAGGGGAAAGCACAGAACAGAGGCGTTATGTAAAATTGATAAAAATTCACAAAAAGTACAAATGACTCATGATAATATTAAATGTATGCTTACTAATGCTTACTAATGCAAGGAGCCTATATAACAAAATGGGGGAACTAGAGGCAATAGCATACAATAAACAATATGATATAATAGGCATAACAGAAACATGGTGGGATGAGACACATGGCTGGGCAGGTAACTTAACCCCTTAAGAACCAAACTTCTGGAATAAAAGGGAATCATGACACACATGTCATGTGTCCATAAGGGGTTTAGTGGGTACACGTTATTTAGGAAGGATAGGAAAAAAACAAGAAGGGTGGTAGGGTATGTTTGTATGTCAACTATGAGTTAATGTCAAACCTTAGGCATGTGGAGTGTGACAAGGAAAATGTGGAAGCTTTATGGGTAGATACCTGCTTTTGGCAACCAAAGGGAAATCTATTATTGGTTGGGATATGTTATAAACCACCTAATGTAAATATTAGCCGGGGTATTTTGCGGTTTTCCCACTGCTCACTCGGACCGCGGGAGCTGTTCCTGCCAGGTCTTCTCGTGTAGTGGCCATTTTGGATCTCATTTACCGTGAGATTCATGGAGGCCATATTACTGTCTTACAAATAGAACTTACCAGGGACTCCTGACTATTGGAAACGCGCTCCTACTCACTAAGGACCCTACAGAATTTCACCTACTCACAAGGTGCTTCTACACTTTATGATTTTACAAATATCTATGCTTTTGTGCACTGCAGTACCATTGGGGTGAGCTCTTTATCTCAAAATACCACACGGAGAAGGAGCCACACTTGGGTACACCCCACTAAATGTACCATTAGCCCTCTCCAAGGGATTGCCCATTATCATAAACAGACTGTGAACTGAATACCTTGGTACCTACTCAGTCTTACTGGGCGCATCGGGTTATCCCATTGCCTCTGGAGGTTTTCAGCACCTCTGGTCCTCTCTCTGCAGGACTCAACACCATGACATGGGTGACTCACCAACCCAACCACAGGACTTCCAGTCCATGATACATGCTAAGGTAGCAGCATCAATCGAGAAGGCACTCTCCAAAATCCTGACCCAACCTCCTTCTAAGGTCTCTACACAAGCAATAGGCATGACATGTGAGGATGACACTGTGGACTGGACATATGTTTGATGCGAGGACCATACGACACCCGAGATCCTTGGAGTGGTCCCTGCCTCCTCATCAGGACAAATTCATCTATTTCTGGATCTGCAGACCCATTGATAGGGAGGTCAGAGCCAGACTCCGGGCAGAATGCCCTCGACCTACCCAGTCGGACAAGATGCCAATCACCCTGGAATTAGACCAATCGGTGGTCATTTTTATGTCTAGGTCAGGGAAGGACCCCCGCAAAGGTGTGGAAAAAGGGCTAAAGGGCACCCACAACAAGCTGCAAGACATCCTGGGACCGCTGGCGAAGATACTGTTCTTCGCAGATTTGGCCCTCTCCCAAGGTTCACAACTGGACCCGCATGCTGTTAGTGAGTCGGCACAGCATAGCATTTGCCTGCTAGGCAAAACCAACACCGAAAGGCGCCGAGCCAAGCTGCTTTGAATCAACGCCAATCTAATAGACATGTCAAAGAAGGAACTCGGCCCTTCAGACAACACTCTCCTGTTTGGTGAGGCCTTCATCCACAAGCTTAAAAAGCATGTCTCACTCTTTACCACCTTGAATAAGGCCCAAGCCCAAGAATATGGCCGAAGCAAAGAGGTGTTTTTGGGAGGGCTGGAGGGCAGTGAGGTTGAGCCACCAGCCGCTTCTGGGCCTCTGGCCCCAGGCCTCATCCTCCACCATCCACCTTCTTCCCAACATCATATCGGGGCTCTCCCTCCTTCAAAAGGCGCGGTTAAGTCAAGAGGCGTTCGTGGCAGAGGTTGAGGACGCTTCTCCTCAGGTGAGTTCATCTCCACTATGCCTCTCCAATATATGCACTGCAGGCAGATTGCCCCTTTTCTTGCAGAAATGGGAAGAGATTTCGGCGGATGCCTTAATCCTGCAGATGGTAAGGGGCTACATAATCGAGTTCCTCTCGCCTCTACACCAACAACATCCACCACCCCCTTTATGGGTTTCCAGAGACCATGAGTACCTCATAGACGAGGAGATTCAGGCACTCTCTAAAGATGCTGTTAAATTCGCACCGAGTGGCGGAGGTTTCTTCAAGCAACATCTTTTTGGAATGGAAAAAGACATGGGATTTCTGTCCGGTCATCAACCTACGACAACTAAACGCCTTCATGGTTTACCGCCATTTTAAAATGGAAAGTATACACCTACTACGCGACCTCCTCCTATAGAACGATTGGTTCACGCACCTTGACCTAAATGACGCTTACATGTCAGTGTCAGTAGCACCCTCCTGTCAGAAGTTCCTCAGGTTCCTATGGATAGGCACTAAGTGCCAGTTCACCTGCCTCCCTTTCAAACTCAGTTCATCCCCATGGTGCTTTACGAAACTCCTGAAGCTGGTCATGGAACACCTTCGCTCTCACGGCGTAAGATGTCTTATATACCTGGACGATTTGTTCATATTCTGCGACTCAGCCTCACACCTATCTTCTCAGATGAACTTTGTCGTCAACGTTCTGGAATCCTTTCATGGTAAACCAGGAGAAATCTGCACTAGAGCTGACGCAAGTCATCCAAATTTTAAGATTCGCCTTCCCCTCTCGAACATCGCATCCATACGGAAAGAGATTCAGAAGTTACTCCAGATGGACAAGGTCCCACTCTGACTACTGGCCTGTGTAGTGGGAGTTCTATCCATCTCGACCCAGGGAATTTATCCAGGACAGCTACACTACAGGGCCATGCAACTCCTCAAAGCTCGCTTTCTCCAAGCAGGCTTCTCCTACAACCACCTGGTCCCTCTCAACCCAGAAATTCACACAGAACTCCAATGGTGGCTCCTGCACATGCAGGCCTGGAATGGGAAGGCCATATTTGGTCCCTCACTGGATTTTGTGTTAGAATCGGATGCCCAACACATTTGCCTATGGGGCCTATGGGGCGCACACTGGGCGGACTGCTCCACTGGGTGTCCGTGGTCAGCAGAGTTAACAGGGTTGCATATCAACTGCCTGGAACTAATTGCGGGCTCGTTTGCAATCGGATTGCTGCATACTACTCTGCATGGACAACATCTTGGCAGCCCAAAACATCAACAGGCTGGGAGGAGCATGCTCCCAAGCTCTTGCGGAGGCAATAAAGGACATTTACACCTTTTGCCTGTTTTGCAACTTTACTCTGAGGGCGGAATACCTACGGGGCAGCGGACTGGTACTCCCGTCACTGGAAATACTGCAACGACTGGATTCTACATTACAAAATATTTCTAAGTCTGCACGAATGCAGAGGACCTCTACCTTTTTGCATCAAGGATCAATTGTCAACTTCCATGGTACTTCAGTTGGCTCTCAGATCCGGACTGCAAAGAGGTGGACGCATTCCTACAGAAATGGCCTCCTCTAGGAGCATACACGTTCCCACCTTTATCCATGTTGGCGAGAGTTCTACACCAACTGCAGTTACAGAGGATATCACTGCTACTGATTGCCCCGCTGTGGCCGAGCCAAGCATGGTTCACGGACCTATTGGAACTGTCCTACCACCATCCACTTCTTCTTCTGAAGTTTCCGCTTCTACTCTCAACGGCCTATCGCAGATCACTAAAGACTTATTGTTGGGCTCCCGGCACTAGACGCAGTTACCTTGCTGCCTGGAACAAGTGGAGTAGCTGGTGTGTGGAGCGGGATTCCAATCCCTTTACAGCACGTCTACCAATCGTATTGGATTTCCTGATGCAACTATTTGCCTCAGGTAGTTCATATCGTTCCATTAACGTTTCTCGTTCGGCCATTTCGGCCACACGCGTTCCAGTTCTTGGTTTACCAGTAGGGCAGAATCTGCTCGTCTGTTGACTGCTTCAAGATATCTGGTTATCACATCCACCCGCTCTGAAATACTCTCGGCTCTGGGATGTGGACATGGTTCTTTGTTTCATGAGAGATTGGCCGGATAACCCGATGTTGTCTCTGCGCCAACTCTCTGCGAAATTGAACCTACTACTTTAGTCGGGTTTTGGAGTTTTGGGCATTTGATGTCGATGGCATCTCCTTTTCTCCAGAAGAGGTTTCTTTTTCTGTTTCACATTGGACTAAGACTTATTCTACGGATTTGAGTGGTCCACTATGTGGAAGTTACCTCTTCTCTACAATGGGCTCTGTGTGGTCAGTTCCTTATTTCGTATGTGCATCCACATAAGTCAGTCTCTTCTACGACCCTTGTGAGATGGGTTAGATGGCTTTTGTCACTAGTGTCACGTCTTACCTTAGTTGGGAGTCCGGTATACAGAGATTTGTGCTCACCCTTGCAGATATACACAGTCCAAGGTGATAAGGATAGAAACCACCAGGACTGTGGATTTGTGCAAGGGGGCTGTGCATGAAATGTGTTTCCAATATGCGGTACAGACAAGGGCAAATCCAGAAGAGTAGTCAGACATGGTTCCAAAAGTCAGGGCAGGCAGCGAACAGGCAATAACGGATAATCCAAGAAGAAAGGGTCACAAGCCAAGTCAGTTTTAGGAAACAGGAAACATGATACAACAAACTGACACTGTCCTGAGGCAGAGGCAGAGTTATATACCTTGGATAATGATCCATCTGCCTCGGGTGGAATTTGATAGACAGGTGCAGCCACAGATAAAGTTCAGCCCCCGATTGCTGGTAACAAGGCAAGGTTTAACATAAAGCTGCAACATGAGCTTAAGTGCGGTTCAGAGGCAAGACAGCAGGAACAGGACACATGAGGGTCATAGTTCAAATCCCCTGTTGGGAACTTCTGTGGTGATGATGTCTGGATGTCACATTGAGAACCTGGTTATAATTAGAATGTTATTATTATCAAAAATAAGCATTGTTTTATAAAACATGCAATCTACAAAGAAGTAAAACGAAGCATAGATAAGGGTCTTACAGTGGATGTGATCTGCTTTGATTTTGCCAAGGTGTTTGATACAGTTCTTCACAATAGGTTGGTGTTCAAACCAAATTAAATTGGTCTAGGTGAAAATTCTTGTTCTTGGGTAATGGTAAATTTTCAAGCTGGATCACAGTGGTAAGCAGTGCCCGTCAAGGTTCTGTACTGGGATCAACAATGTGTAATGTCAATCAGCAGACATTAATTATCATGCTGAAAATATAAGTTTGCCACTTTATAAATCAATGGCAAGACTACACCTTAAATATGCTGTGCATTTCTGGGCACCTGCTCTAAAGAAGGATATTATGGCACAAAAAAAAAATACAGAGGTGGACTATACAATTAATAAAAAGAATGTAATATTTTAGTTATAAAGAAAATTTAACACATTTAAATCTGTTTATTTCAGACTAACTGTGCCTCAGAGGGGATATGATAGTGTTATACAAATCTATTCAGGGTCAATACAAACCATTGTCTGGAAATCAATTCATAAACTGGACTATTCACAGAACACGAGGTTATGCATTTAAACTGGCAGAAAGGAGATTTGGTCTAAGGCTAAGGAAAGGCCTTTTACAGTAAGAACAATAAGAGGTGATTTTATCAGAGTCTCTACCGATGTTAAAACAGCAACTGAATGAAAACTTCAAAAACATAATATTAAGGCATATCATTTAAGAAAAGGTATAATATAATTTTTTTTAACAGCTTATTGATCCAAGGGGAGATCTGACTGCCATTTTGGGGTAAAGAAAGGATTGTTTCTATAGTTTGTTGCTGTGGCCAAAGTAACCTCGCCACTTGTTTTTGGAGGGGCCTGTTTGCTTGCCTCCTACCCTGTGACTATGGGCCCTGCAATATACCTTGCCCAATACACTTTAAAAGGCTCTGTTCATGTGAAGTATGTACTTTTGTACTCCAGACAGAGAGACCGCCCTAATTCTCTGGAACTGTTTTGGGCATGGGACCATGTGCACGGTGGGTCAAAACTAAGACTTCCAGGAAATGCCTGAACCTATCTGGGTGATTTTTGGATATGTTGTTCACCCAGATCAGCGCTATGTGAGGGGATTTGACTTTTATGGGGATATGTTGTATTTTGGGGTACTTATTGGACTTTTTAAAAAATGTGTATTTTTCATGCCTGGGGATAATTAATTTAATGCATTATCTGCCTTAATTATATCACTGGCAGAGGGGAGGGGTTGTGTACTGTATGTGGGAGTGTCATTCATTGTCACATTGTTTTCATTGGTTTGTACACTTTGTGTCCCTGTGCCCAACAAGGTCCACCTGGGTGTCACCCTTGTTGGGAAACCTGCATAAAAGGTCAGCTGTGGCTTCCATTAAACAGACTTTCTTCACCCTCAATCTAGAGTCTTGTCTCTTATTGGGGGAAACTGCTATATCACTTCAAGGGATTGCTATAATCACTATACTCCCTTGGATTCCCTGAGCTCTTGTAAGAGCTATTCCTGCTTGACTCTCTGGAGGAAGAGATGTTCACCCACTGGAACCTGGAGCCTTGTTGTAGGTCCAGGGTGGGTCGGAGACAGCAACACCCCAGCCAAGCTGTGGCGGTTCATGGGGTCTGCAGTGCTGATGGTGTCTGGTGGAGTGCTTGGAGTCCTTGGGGAGCACTAGGAGCATCCGTCGGCGGAGGTACCCAACCGGGGTACAGGAAGCTCTGTTACAGTTGCAATATTGGAGAGCGCTTTAAACTGTCTTATTTTGGATCAACAGCAAAAACACATATGAGAAAGACTAAACTTGAATGACGTATATCTCCTTCAACCTATGTAACTATGTCAGCTAACCATTCTTAGCCAATCAGTGGCATGACTGCCCAGAATTTGAGCAAACAGAAGTAAAGAGGGAAGAGAGATCTGACAATTGAACACTGAGTTTGGAAGGAAACCATTCAAGAATGGTTTATCTACTAAAGTGAGTCAGTGCCATGGACCTCCTGGGACCATAACAACTTAATTTTAATGAAGATGTTACAGTGCTCGAACTGTTCTTTAATAGAATATGAGAAAAAAAGAAGAAGGAAAAGGGAGTTATAAGTCCCACATATTTTTTATTAGTTTTAATAGTCATTCTTTTAAACATACTTGGAAAAAAAATGGTCTATTTTAGAAACTATCATATTTTATTTAAAATTATTCCTGAACAACCCTAAATAATATATACAGTTGCTATTTTTAAAAAAATAGCATTAAATCATATTAGAAAGAGTACAAATGGAACTGTGTGTAAGAGGCACTTAAATGTGCAGAATAAACGGAATAAAGAACTGCTTCAACATTCTTGTGGGGATCCCTCTTACCCATCTTAAATATGAAAACCAAACAAAAGGAAGAAAGGCCACAAGGCTATTCACCTCTAAGAGTGGAGCAAATAGTATATAATTTAAACACCTACTCTATATGAGGGTCTTCTGATAATGTCTTTACAATATATTCACATAAGTAGCAACATATAAGACAGGGAAAGAAAACACAAAAGGAAATAATAGTGTAAATCCGCAGAGGTGATCTTTGTTGTGAAATGGTTAAATAAATTGCCAACTCACATGCTACAGAGCCTAGAGTAGGATAGGCTCAAATAGCATCCACTTTAGTGCCGTCTGGTGGCACGTTCCCCTTTAAGGATGTTGGTAATTTTCCTCAGAGTAGAGAGATAAAAAGAGTACAAAAGAGAATATTCTGGTGTAGTATTCTTAAAAAATATAGGTGAGTGTATTGTGACTTAAGTGCTCACCTTTTTCAGAGCCCAAGTACCTGGCTCTGGGTTTGACAGCTTAGGTGTCAGTAAAGGGGACACCTCCCTTCTTGGAGCAGGTTAGATGAGGACCAGGAACGGACTTGGTATGAAAATAAATTTATTATGATAAAATAGTAATAAAATACAAATATAAAATAAAATCTATAAAAAAAGTCTATAGATACAGTGTCCAACTGGGGTCCTTGTTATCCGAGACGCCTTTCACCCTTCTTGAGGGCTTTTTCAATCAGCATGTCCTGCTCTGTTTCTTATCTGTTTAAATATGCCAGTCCGGCTTTCCATTGGTAGGTGGTGTCTTGTGGCATCCAATCAGGTGTCTCTTATGAGGGGGGAGTGTGGGATCCAGCCTAGTCCCATCAATTCATTACCAGCGTACCTGAAGTGACGTTAGGCACTTCGCTGCTTCACTTCCGGTTTCGAACTCGCCATTTTATGTACGGGCATTTACTAAGAGAGAGACCTGGCACCATTATACATGTATGTCTTCCCTATTACACCCGATATTGCATGATTAATTGAAGATTCCTTTATACATGTATACATTGTAGGGGCATGTGCCCCCTATCCTTAATTAATATTGTGTCATCATTAAACATAAGAAGGAAAAAAAGGGGGAAAGAGAAAAATTAAAATGTTATGTATATCAATCCATTATAGTGACTAAGTACATAATAAATGGTTGACCTCATATATAAAGTGTTCATGTAATTATTTTTTATTAAGAATAGTTATATTCACTCAAACTTTGTGAATATCAGACTTTTGCGATAATTAAGTATATAATAAACAATTAAGCTCATATATAGAGCGTTCTTATTGCCTTTTCTTAATAAAAATAGTAGTGGATACCCAAATATATATATATAATATTTTGAAATGGTATTGGAGGGACAGTTCCATATATAGATAATGAGAAAGAATAAGATGTATACAAGCAGATAAAAATAAATGTATAAAATACAGAGGGAGCTCTTCAATATTGTTCAGGGCAAAAGACTTGTATATAACTCCTATATATAAAGAGAAAGATGATGGGGTTTAAATCTAATAAATATCCTCCATCATTTCAAATGGGATTGTTGTATTGCTGTGTCTATAATGGTGAATCCTCATTATGAGGGTGCTCTTAAAATCAAAAGAAATTTTACAAAAAAATTTTGAAGTCGCCATTAAGGCCTGTGGGAATCATTGTATTAAGATTGAATATCTATTTCATCTCTTGTTGACCCATCTTTTTTATAGGGTCTTCCCCTCTCCAATTTATGTCTACCAATTATATACCCATAAATACAAGTTGGGTTGGGTCACAGTTGTGGTGTTGTTAAAAATGTGCCGACAAGCTTTGTTTATCAAAACCCTTTTTGGTGTTTCAGATATGTTCCTGAATTTGTGTATGTAGGGTTCTAGTGATTCTGCCTACAAAGCTTAACCCACATTTGCATGTGATTAAATAGATGACTCGTTTTGAGTAACATATAATGAGAAGTTTTATCTTAAAAATATATTTTTGTTGGTTACTTCCATTAGAGTTGGAAAATGAGGTAACATGTCTCTTTTTTTTTTTAGTTGCTGTTTCTGCAGGCACCACATGTACCACACCCATAGAAACCATCTTTTTGGTTAAAGGCATTTTTTATTCCTGTTTGAACCTTTATATGATTTTGTTATCTTTTAAGTTAGGTACTCCCCTATAGGTAAAAATGGATTTAACAGGTAAAATCCTGTTTAGAGAAGCATCATTTTATAAAACTTTTGAAAAATTATTTTTAATTTATAATTTTGGCAACTGTAATTGCATATAAATGCTAAACTTCGTTCTTCTATTGCAGTGGTGGGTGTTTAAATTATATACTATTTGCTCCACTCTTAGAGGTGAATAGCCTTGCGGCCTTTCTTCATTAAATCATATTAAATCAGTAAATAAAAATTATTTTATAAACACATTTATAAGATGTGGTACATGCTGTAAAGTGAAAAATGTATACATTTTAAGTTTCACATACGATACATACATTTTTATTTATAACACATTCAGTGACACACCACTCAAACAATGTAAACTATTTAATTACCTGCACACGTGGCTTATTCTATGTTGGGAGGAGAATACGTAAACTACTTAAGTGGATCAAAGAACATAGAAATATCAAAAATACACATGTAAAACATTCCCTCTCTCCACAAAGTCTTAAATTTCTGGCAATCTGGCAAACTAACGAATTTTTAAAAATTGGAGAGGTCATTGTTTAATTTAAACAATTAGGGCAATGTGAAATTAGTGGGGGTTTTTTTTTCATTAAAATACTTTACAACCAACGGTATTCAATATATTTAATATTGTTTTAAAATGTTAAGTAATATCAAAACTAAAGGGATAATTTGAATTTATGTTTGGTAAAGGATATTTTTTTTTTATCATTGTTTGGGGTCGTTATTATGTTGGAATACTGCCCTGCGGCCCAGTCTGCAAAGGGAGGGGATCATACTCTGCTTCAGTATGTCACAATACATGTTGGCATTCATGGTTCCCTCAATGAACTGTAGCTCCCCAGTGCCAGCAGCACCCATGCAGGCCCAGACCATGACACTCCCACCACCATGCTTGACTGTAGGCAAGACACACTTGTCTTTGTACTCCTCATCTAGTTGCCGCCACACACGCTTGACACCATCTGCTGCCCTCTCTTTGTCTCATGGAACCACACAGCATGGTTCCAGTAATCCATGTCCTTACTCTGCTTGTCTTCAGCAAACTGTTTGCAGGCTTTCTTGTGCATCATCTTTAGAAGAGGCTTCCTTCTGGGACGACAGCCATGCAGACCAATTTGATGCAGTGTGCAACGTATGGTCTGAGCACTGACAAGCTGAACCCCCACCCCTTCATCCTCTGCAGCAATGCTTGCAGCACTTATATGTCTATTTCCCAAACACAACTTCTGGGTATGAAACTGAGAACGTGCACTCAACTTGTTTGGTCAACCATGGCGAGGCCTGTTCTGAGTGGAGTCTGTCCTATGAAACCGTTGTATGGTCTTGCCCACCGTGCTGCAGCTCAGTTTCAGGGTCTTGGCAATCTTCTTATATCCTAGGCCATCTTAATGTAGAGCAACAATTCTTTTTTCAGATTCTCAGAGAGTTCTTTGCCATGACGTGCCATGTTGAACTTCCAGTGACCGGTATGAGAGAGTGTGAGAGGATTAAAACCAAATTTAACACACTTGCTCCCCATTCACACCTGAGCAGGGCCAGCGCATCCATAAGGTGGCACAGGCGGCCTCCTTGGGGCGCCAGAGCAGGTGTACACAAAAAATTTGAATCCCCTGCCTCTGGCTGGGGACTCAGATTTTTCAACTTACCTCTCTCCCTGCAGCCTACAGCCAGTGGAGCTGGCTGGCCTCTCCTGATGATGTCAGAAGGAAGGGGCATGACTTCCACTGCTCTTTTCCCAGACTTCCCAGCGGATGGGAGAAGAGCAGTGGAAGTCACACCCCCTCCTCCTGACATCATCAGGAGCGGCTGGCTGACTTCAATGGCTGCTGTGCTCCCGATGCAGGCTCCAGCTCCTGTCTCACCCCTCCCTGGCCTCGGGGAGGAGGGGATAAGTTTTTTTTTTAATCCATTTTTTTAAGCAGCCATGCCCTAGCCCCGTGTGTCCCCACCACAGCCCCTGTGTCCCTCCACATGTCCTATAACCCCTTTAGAGCTCCTGTCCCCTCTCATCCCCTGTGCCCCCCTCTCAACCCCTGTGTGTCCCCCTCTGAGTCCCTGCCCTTCTCAGGGCCTGCACCCCTCACCACAGCCCCTGCCCACCTACCCCCACAGTCATGTGCCCCCCTCTAGAGCCCCTATCCACCCAAACACAGCCCCCTCACCCTATAGCCCCTTTCCCTCTCCATGGCTCCTATCACCTTTCTAGAGCCTCTCTACAGTCCCCCTCTCTGAGCCCCTGTGTCCATCTCTCTCCAGCTCCTGCCCCCCTCTCTCCAGCTCCTTTCCCCTCCAGCTCCTGTCCCCTCATCTCTAGCTTCTTTCCAACCCATCTCCAGCTCCTTCCCTCCCATCTCCAGCTCATGTAGACATTAATGGCTGTGTGTTGAGTAATTTTAAGGGGACAGCAATTTTACACTGTTATGATGGCTGTACACTTATTACTTTACATTGTAACAGAGTGTAATTTCTTCAGAGTTGTCACATGAAAAGATATAAAAAATTTACAAAAATGTTAGGGGTGTACTCACTTTTGTGAGATACTGTATATCCTTGAGGGTCCAGCTCTCACCCTCCCGGTCCTGTAGATGTCTGGGTGCAAAACTTCAAACAAAATATAAAGTAGACAAAAGGTGCACTCACAGATTTGTGTAATAATCCTTTTCTTTTGTCAAAAATGTACACCTTAGTTCTGTGAAGGTTTTAGTCCAATGCATGGCTTTTTCAAGGCCAAAAAGGTCCTGCATTGAACTTAAACATTGACAGAACCGAGGTGTACTTTTTTGACACAACAAAACGATTGTCAAAAAGACCTGTGAGTTCACTTTTTGTCTACTTTATATATAGGTACTGAAACGTCGACACTTTGCATCACTATATGCATTTTATTAAGTGTACTTTTTAAGGAATGGAGAAATAAATGTTACATGGAGACTGCTATTTACTTTTTTTGTGTATATATATATATATATATATATAAATAAATGTTTTTATATTCATTGGCCTCTCATCCCAGATCTCTTTTTGCCTCTTTATTGAATTGCCAGACAATTTTTCAGATGCGTTCCAGACCCAATGTGCCAGACCGTCGACACATTCCTGCAAGCATAGCTGATGCCTGGAGCATATGCCTTTCCCCCATTCTCCATGATTCCTAAAGACCATCATCAACTCAGAACTCTTGGGGTCAGGATACCTTCTAGCGGGTAGTTCCCTTTTAAGCATCCTATTTTTAACAGATTGGTAGAATCTACCTTCCATACTTTCTACTACCAACCTTCATCACCCACATCTTTTCTTTTAAATACCAGGCATTGAAACAGCAAATATGAAGCCTCCTGACTTGCCACAAAATTAGGGAACATTTTAGTTTCTGTGACTGAATAATCTAAATTTTATTAAACACAGGAGGCAAATATTTTCCCACTGTGACAAAAGGGACTCTGACGTGTCACATGGCACAAGAGGAAAAGCCTCTTTACCATTGTCAGATGGTAAAGACAAAAAACAAGGTTTTCTGCAATGAAATTTGAACCTACTTTTTTTAATCAGATTAGACAAATGCAGTACAAATGCAAATGACAGTTAGCATGAAATTCAAACAACAAAATTGACTGATGTACATTTCAATTTAGTGCATGTCATACAGAGAGGCCAAGTCAAAAATTCACTTCAGTAACATTGATGACAACTTATGAAAAAAACACATCATGGGATTTACTAATAAATGTTTAAAGGACCACTCTAGGCACCCAGACCACTTCAGCTTAATGAAGTGTTCTGGGTGCCAGGTCCTTCTAGGGTTAACCCATTTTTTCATAATTATAGCAGTTTCAGAGAAACTGCTATAATTATGAATGGGTTAAGCCTTCCCCCTAATCCTCTAGTGGCTGTCTCATTGACAGCCACTAGAGGCGCTTGCGTGCTTCTCACTGTGAAAATCACAGTGAGAGCACGCAAGCGTCCATAGGAAAGCATTGTAAATGCTTTCCTATGAGACCGACTGAATGCGCAGCGCGTCGCATTCAGCGGGGCGTAACGGAGGAGGAGAGGAGGAGGAGAGCTCCCCGCCCAGCGCTGGAAAAAGGTAAGTTTTTACCCCTTTCCCCCTTCCAGAGCCGGGCGGGAGGGGGACCCTGAGGGTGGGGGCGCTCTCAGGGCACTATAGTGCCAGGAAAACGAGTATGTTTTCCTGGCACTATAGTGGTCCTTTAAGGTGGAAAGATAGAACTCGAACAAAGGGACTTTAGTAACAATGATAAAATGAAACAGTAATGGATTATGATATAAAAAAAGGACACAGTTAACTCTGTGCACTAAAGATACATAATACAGTTTGTTTGTTTTACTTTGTAGAATAGTTAGTCAGGTGGAGAGCCTGAGCTAGGTGTGTTTAGGAGTGTTCAGGGGTCATGTATTTTTCTCTTTGACCTAAATTAATAGGGAATCTTCCTGTATTTCCCTAATTTCCCTTACTTTGGTCATCCACTGCTGTCTATTGTGTGACTCTGATCAATGCAAAAAGACCAAGACTAAGCACTTTCAATCATTGAACAGATTTTTAGTTAACCTCTTCACTACTGAGCACTTTTTGATTGATAAAATATTAGCATAACATTAGCAGACAAACTAAAACATTTTATTTGTGCTAATTTATAAAACAAAATAAAAATTCACTTATTCAATTAACTTTTATAAAAAATATTTGGGAAATTAAAAGCTTTAACCCCTTAAGGACCAAACCTCTGGAATAAAAGGGAATCATGACATGTCACACATGTCATGTGTCCTTAAGGCAGGGGTTCTCAACGTTAGTCCTCAGGACCCCCTACCAGTCCAGGGTTTAGGGATTACCTGGGTGTGTCTAAGGTGTTTAGAAAAAAAAAAAAAACACCTTAGAGTCTAAGGTGGTTTTTTTTCCCCTTTTTCTAAACACCTTAGACACACCCAGGTAATCCCCAAATCCTGGACTGGTAGGTGGTCCCGAGGACTGGGTTGAGAACCCCTGCCTTAAGGGGTTAAACATTATCCAGTGTCCTTTGTCCTATCAATATTTCAACCAGGAAATCACAATGTGTAATAGTGAGTGGAGCAAAGTTAAACACAACTTTAAAACAATAATTGAGAATTGTATACAAACTCCTTGGATATTGGGTGATTCTTCCAAGAAATAGTTGTAATATGTAAGAGAAAAAAAACATAAAAAATGCAATGATAGTGCAGATGGTTTTAAACTAACAGCAATTAATCAGTTGACGTTTGCTTACTAAGTCTTATTTGTAAACAGACAGTTGGATCTTCCCATTACATTAATTTATACAATAGATTAAAAAGCAAGAATACTAGAAAAGTATAACAATTTATTGTCTGCTACATGCAGCGTTAAAACCATCACATTAATACAGAAAAAATAATTATATAAAAACAGATGGTTACTAGCCCCTTAATGGATATGATGGTGGGTTAAACCGGCTTCCGCCGTTACTCATTAAAACAGTTTGTATAATTCAAAGTACAGGGTAAGCTGCTGTCTCTCCTCAGGCTCGGCTGGACTGTAGATATACCGCTGTGGTCAGTGGCTCTGGAAATTCAGTCTAAAATAAAAACCGCTCCAGATTCCGTCTAGTGCAAGCTTCTCCCCCTTGTATGACGTTGACGCTTTTCGCCGTATGATGGCTTCCTCAGGATATGCTCACGGCTGCCATGTTCGTTGTGGGCAAATAAAGGCTGAAGCCTTAATCTGATAGGTTGTCCCAAACTACCTTCATTAATGTGCAGTCTGTTTTGATTGCTGCCTTTTAATTTACATAAAGTAGCCAGCTGTGTATTAATTTACAAATTTACTAGCAAGATCAAAGTAAAAACAAATTCAAATACCAAATACAAGAAGGTATATTAACACAAATCAATACATGGTATGGACATTCAAAGTTAAATATGAGAAATTACAAAAAATTCCTTTTGCAGACCACTTTTAAAGGGACAGTATCATTTATATATTATTATACACAGATATTTATCAGTCTAGGGGATGCTAATGTAATGCTGAAAGTGAAAATGGTAGATACCATTCACTCTTCCTACCTCCATGTCTGTAGGAATAATATGACCGATTGAAACTTCCTGTATTGTTTGAAAGCAGGGGTAGCTTATATGTTCAGAAAAGTTACAGCCATTATATAAGTGATTAGTGGCTTCTGGCAAATAAATTTGTTTCTCTGTGGGTTGGTAATCATAACTAGGAAAAAGTGTGAGTGAGGCTTTATGGACTAGATCTCATAGTGCAAAATACATTAAAATAAGAGCATGTATACCTGATTTGAATAAAGGGGTTATTATTATTATTATTATTATTATTATTATTATTATTACTATTATTTATAAAGCACCAACAAATCTGCAGCATTGTACAATGTTTATTGTATTCGGAAATTGTCACTTAATTGTAGTGTAACAATATAGATGTAGCTTATAGGAGAAAGATGAGTCAATTATTTTGCATTTGATTGTATGCACCTCTTTTATAGATGTACTAATAAGAAAACAATTTAACCAATATATATAACACAGTAACTTTGTCTACCAGATACCTCCAGCATGTATTACAGCTACAACAGTTTCCAGCTCACACAAATTAAAGTGCTCTTTGTGTGAATGTTATAAGTACAATAAAGTGCAAATGGTGTACACTCAAAGTGCAATAAGAAAGTGCAATATGCAAATATTTCTATGATAAAGTGCAAATGTCAAAAAAAACAATTAGCAGATACTACAAGTGAATTGGTATGCCCTTGAGACAAGGATTCCTGTTACCCTAAGATCTACACTTGATCGCTTTTTTATGCTTTCACAACTCCGGCAAGGAAAGAGAGGTTACATATTGAAAAAAGAAACAAAACACCCCTAAAGTGTTGCTGCAGCAAAGGTGCATTTACACTCACAGCAGATGCTCAATATCAGTTCCCTTCACAAATCCAGCACTGGGAAGTAAGACAAATGTTCCCTTAGAATATATTTAATACTTATTTAAAGGGGATTTCTCTGCTATTTTTTTTTTTCCCCCATATGTTGCCTTGTTTTCCATAACGGAGTTGTGAAACCTCCAGCAGGTATCCTACACTCACCTGATAGCATATCTTAAACTGATGAAGAACATTAATAACAAAACTTTGAGGTTTTACGATATTGTTAATTAGTCTTGTATTCTTTCCATGGGTGTACAAACCTGGGTGTTTGGATTTGTCACTTGGTTAATAGTAGTTGGCATCATATCAAAATATACTGAGCAGTGTTATCCTATTCGCTTGCTGAATAGTTTCATTCATGATTTTTTACGAATGAAACAGTTTTTGGTCAGTAACATGTATGGGTGCCGTGCAGGCTGTCACAAGTAAAACTGTGACAAATTCTGTGCAATGTTTATCAAGGATGTTTATGCTGAACGTTACATTCTAGACTATAAGGAATGTCTAATATATTGTGCCTGTACACACCTGGTAAATAAATGAGGCTCATGTGGTCATACTTTAAGAATTTCACAATATATAATATATGTTTTCCTTTGTGATCTTTGTTCCAAAATATATATTTCCATAATTATAATATTAATAATAATAACTATTTTTAATTGTGTTTTCAGTAAAATTCATCCTTGCTTTAAATCTGATGAAGAATTATGTCCAACTTGCAGCACATGTTGCATATTCATTATCCCTTTCTGGAAGCTTGCTGAATTTGAAATGTTTCAGGTGCAGATATTATTTGAGAACTTCCTTTGACATTTTAAAAAGGTCAGATTTTGGACAGATCTGTTGCTCTTTTTTGCTTTATTTTTAGAACAGGCATGCACAAAGGAAACTTAAATATTGTAAAGAAGAGATCTTCAAGAGCCAAAAATATCATGAGATCAACGGGCAGGTAATTGAAAAATGAACAAATGTATAGAATACAAACAAATACATACGTATTTAAAGTTGTTTTTTTTTACTTTTCTCTCCTTATAATCTCTTATTCGGCATTAATATTTTAGATCACAAAACACTATGGGCTTTATTAACTAAAGCCTGATGGGATTTTTAAAAACATTTTTTTGCATTGCAGCAAAGTTAAACCAAAATTGGTATTTAATAGACTTCTGACAAAACTGTAATTCAGCCATATTTGGGTTAAACAGGAGTTCGGCATAATTTCTGAATTCTTAGCAGAATTAAACCCAAATGACATATTAACTGAAAGTGTAAGGCAAAATATATACATAATAGTTATGGGTAAAGATAAGTCAATTTGATATACCATATAGATATTTATTCACTAAACACCAAATTGTGAAGAACTGAAATCTGAATTGCACATTTTAGACAAATACAGCAGATTCGGAAAACATCTCTAACTCAACCATAGTCACCGTTCATTTATTTTAGAGTTAAATTTGCAATTGACTTTTTAATTAACTGCAATTCGGTATTTAGTGAATACGCTACATAGTTCTAGTTCCCATTAGCAGAGTAAGGGTTTACTCTTTTTAATGAGTAGAAGGGATAAAACAAAGACATGATTGGGCAGACTAGATGGGCCGAATGGTTCTTATCTGCCGTCACATTCTATGTTTCTATGTTTCTATGATTTAAAGGTGCACTTGGGCATCATTACAATTCATTAATGAATAATTAGATTGCAATAAAAATAATAATTACCAGTGATAAATGAAAGTCATGATTGTTCTCTTAAATTTACTTAAGATTATAAATGATTGTACATAAGGCTACATCCAGGAAAATAAAATGTATTTTGTTTTGTTTTTGTAGAGATTGACATTTTTCATACTTCCTAAATCTCTGTTGTAGAGATTTTCTCCTTAGGAGTCATTCTTTTTTCTTACTAATAGAATCTAGTTGTGTGCTTGCAATTTCTTTGTGTTCATGGATGACCGAACAGTCCTACAGAAGTACAGTTTTACCTGGAATGGCTTTGAAGATTTTTAATAAAACATTGCAGGATATCTATGCACAGCTGTCAGGGCAGATTTATTCTGAATTTATTCAGCATATAAGTGCAAATAAGTTGGTCACTAGCTTACACAGAGTCCCTATATATTTGGGGAGTTTCACTATAGAAGGCAGAGTAAATAGTTTTATAATGATCAGTCACTAATCATATATATGTTCTATTACTGACAGCTCAAGTTCTATTTTATTTTCATACTTATAATGCCATCCAGAATATCTTCATAATTATAAAAGTGGAGATATATGCCAGACCAATGCCATAGGGTGGGCTAGATGCTGTTATTATTGTTAGTTTGTCATGCTGGGTTTGATGACCGTGTTCTATAAAGAAATGTAAATGGTATAGATAACGCACATAAATGTCATAATTATGGGTCCATGTTTCTAAATGTTCTATCTTGCCAGATGTGCTCTTAAAGCTGATATATTATACACACAAATATCTGATCTGTACTAGTCATATGTGAAAACAATGAATACATGGTTTTAAATAACATTTAAACATTTTTGACTTTTTAAAGACTATAAACTATAGGATTTGATGTATTTTCCTGCTGAAGCCTCAAAGACATATTTTAATTTTGGTAAAGTAAATAATTCTAAGCATATATAATAAAACATGGGTTTGGTGAATTCCAGAACTACTCAAACATTTTCTTTAGACACAGGAGAATTCCAGCATTCGGAAATATTATTTCTCGTACATGAATATCTCAAAGTACATGAATAAATCACCAGAACTATTGTGTGATTTTCATGAATGTCTGGCCTGTTGGCAGGCCTATCAGAAAGGTGTGAAGAATGCATTAGTAGAATGTTTTTGCTATCTTTTTAATTAATTATTTCATGGGGTTCACGCTAAATAGAATTAATTTGACTTTACTTGTATTGGCAAAAGAGAAACTTTTTTTTTTAAAGTGTATGTAATATACTTAATACAATAATTAAATGGTTGCTTCTCCCTTGATGTCCCAGTCATGTCAAATGCCAAACATATATACAAAAAACTGGAGACATGACACACCTATAAAGAACAGTAACTATTCAGAAAAGCATTGTAATGATACATAAACTAGTAAGGTATGAAGGTATGAGTTGCTCTCACAAACCAAGAAGTAATAAAGGCAAAAGTAACCTCTAGATAATAGTATTAGTAATATTATTATTTTGGACAGATATCAAGAAACAGCCATCAAAATTAGTAATTAATCCAGGAGAATAAAAACAAATGAGAGAGGAATAGAGCAGAAATCTCCAAAATATGAAAGATAAATATATATTTATTCTAACTTGATAAAAGAGAATTATCACATAAAAAAAACATTACTGGATCCAATAGCTTCCACATATCCATGTCCTACGCATTTAATTTCCACTGGACTTTCTAAGGAGTTCCAGATTTCTGAGATAACAAATAAATACAATCAAAACAATAACCAAAAGTAAATAAATATGCAAGGTATCAAGTAGATATAGAATAGAAAGTAAGTTATACTAGAGACAAGGAGGAAACTGGAATAAACTGTTTATTTTAAAACTATGCACATTTGTTGCAGTGCCACCTAATGGTGGAGTCACACACACACACGCATTATATAATGATAGATTTTTGCGATTTAAACAATATCTGGCATGTCATTGTGATAAATACAATGCCAAATCCAGCACTATAAGTGCACACTAATGGCAAACTAAAAGAACCAACACTGTAAGCTCATTTGAGCAGGGTCCTCTTTATTCTATTGTTCCTGTAAGTTTTTGTAATTGTCTCATTTATAGTTAAATCTCCCCCCTCCTATAATATCGTAAAGTGCTATGCTAATAATAATAATATTAATAATAACAGTGATGAGTGCAAAACTCAGGAAATCACCATAAGAATTTCTTGAGTAACAAATAGTGCCCAGTATTGTGATACCAACATTCAATTAAGCTATTAGTGGTTAATGTATCATTAAGCAGACTAAAAAAACATCAAGCTATTCACAACTAATCCCTATGGTTGTTCAACCACTTTCTGCACTTACTCGTAAAGGCAAACTAACTTTATAAACATTCTGCATACAACTTTTTCGTATTTAAATTGAAATGCTCTCTATGAAAACTATAAGCAATTATGTGAACATTAGACTCTTGACTTTACATTTTGCAATGCTTAGTTGTATATTAAGTTTCCTACTCTCGCTGTAATAAACATCATACATCTATTCTATGCAATGGCTAAGTATGTACTAAATAAATCAGTACTTTAAATGCACCAATATTTCTAATAGCAGGGCTATAATCCTTAAAGAGAATGAATTACATAATCCATAGCTAGCTTTGTAAATGTGTTCATGGAGCTCTTGACAATTTTATATGAATTCCGTGAAAATGCAAGTAAACGACAATATGTAATCAACACAGTTAATAGAAATGCCAATACAATAGCAATATATTTTATTTGCAAGTGGTGCTGGCACACAGTATACTGTGGACTTAATGACCATATTAATAAAGGACAAATATGAAGATATTGCAGAACAACTGACACAGAATATTATGGATTTTGAAAGTAATAGGCAATAAAATAATATTTGGAATTTTATTGTTACAGACAGCATTTTCTTAGTAAGGTTCCGGTGTATTAAACTGTGCTATATGTTTATAGGTCTAAAGGTTAGCTAGGACTTCAATTAATACACAGGTTTTATTTCTATGAGTGCAGTAAATACGGGCCAATAATAGCAGATTTGCTGAGAATGTGTATATGAACATAATCAGGAAAAATGCAGTTAAAATGTGTCCATTTCAATTAAAAAAAGCAATTTTTTTTATTCATGTGTCAGCTTTAAAATCTAATAATTAAAAAAATGGGGACAACCTAATATCCCCCTCCCCCACCCCCCAATTGTAGCTACTTCCCTTTCACCCATCTAGGGACACAGAGTCAGCCAAACACTCTTATTCTCATCCCAGTAACTCAGAGGGCCATCAGTAGCATTCAATTAACCAAAAAAAATGATCCAGGAAGTCAAGGATTGTGAAAGGCAGGTTTAATGAAGATCAGTGTAACAAATACAGCAGCAGCATTTTGACATTAAAGGGACACTATAGTCACCTGAACAACTTAACCTAATGAGGTTGTTCAGGTGAGAACTATAGCTCCCTGCAGCCTTTCTCATGTAAACACTGTATTTTCTGAGAAAATACAGTGTTTAAATTGAAAGCTAGGAACACCTCCAGTTGCAGTCACTCAGAGTGATCCAGAGGGACTTCTGAGTTGATGGACACTGCAGACACTGAACTTTCCTCATAGAGATTCACTGATTCAATTCATCTCTATGAGGAGATGCCGATTGGCCAGGGCTGTGTTTGAATCATGCTGGCTCTGCCCCTGATCTGCTTCCTTGTCAGTCTCAGCCAATCCTATGGGGAAGCACTGTGATTGGATCAGGCTATCACATGTCAGCAGACAGCTTGTTTTTCCTGAGCCTAACAGCATGCAGATTTACAGCTTGAATACAGTAAGATTTTTACTATATTTATGGAGGCAGGAGATACAGGATTATTTACGAAAGTAAGAATTCAAAGTGAATTTTAAATTTAAGGCCAGATTAGCCAACGTGAAAGCATAGCTGACTTACATAAATGTTTCCAGTTTAGATTTGTTGACCTAAAATTCTGAATTAATTTTCAATTCACTCTGAATTAACACTTAAGTGAATATCCCTGATGGTGTGTGCAAAGAATTAAGCTGTGAGTTTTGTCCAGTGCTTGATCGCTATCTATGTCAGTTTTGAGGTTTAATTCTGCTATATGAATTGTTCATTTAAATGACATGTGCACTTTACTTATATCATGAATAATTGTATAATTGTATGTTTTATATCATGTGTCTGGTCTTACCTCTTGATATTTGCTTTAGAGTTTACAGTACAGATAAATTGCTAATGTGCCTTTTCCCTAAAGGATGTATGGTGATTTAACAGTCTCCCTGCGCCAGATTAGGACCCCTCAGCCACGTAATCACTTGATCACATGGCCGCAATAGGTGCCTGTGTATCTGCCTGCAGGGGACTGTCTGTGTTAATTTTGGAATAAAATAGTTTAGAAACAGCAAAGTGTTACTTGTACATATTGCCCTATAACTTTCCAAAAAAGCTAAGAACATTTAGCATTGGGTATTTTTTAACTCAGAACAAAATTTAGAAACTATTTAGCAGGGGTGTTTTTTGGCGGTTGTAGATGCATAACAGATTTTGGAAGTCAAATTTAGAAAAAGTGTGTTTTACATTTTCTCATCATATTTTATAATTTTGTTTATAGTAAATTATATGATATGATGAAAATAATGGTACCTTTAGAAAGACCATTTAATGGCGAGGAAAACGTTATATAATATGTATGGGTACAGTAAATAAAAATGAGAAATTTACAGTTAAACACAAACACCGCAGAAATTTAAAAACAGCCCTGGTCCCAAACGGTAAGAAAATTGAAAAGCGGTCTGGTCACTAAGGGTTTAAAGGTACTTAAACATTGTAATAATTAAATGGCTTAATTTATCCGCAATTGTCATGTTTAAAGTTTAAATATCTCTTACAAGCAGGAAGTTGAATGCAAGTCTTTGCCAGATGAATTATTGTTTGAAAGTGCTAATGCCTCCAAGCTGTCGTTGAATTTTTCCATATCCTGAATAGTACTTTACATTTTCTCAGACGTTCTTGACTTTGTTTCATAATTTAACATAGATTTAATTGCTTTTCAGAATTCAGCTTTCATACTTAAACCTTTTCTGAAAATCACAATAATAGTATCAAGGAATATGCAATTCATATTTTATAGAGCTCTCTTTGGGTGTACACTGGAGATACGAAAGAAAAGTTGGCAAGAAAACTTAGCATGCAATTTCAGTTTGTTTTTACAAACCATATATGAAAGAGAGAACAAAAACTGAGTCTAATTAGAAGGTAAAAAAAAACCTTGAAATAAGCATCGTGGCGGTTTGTTCACTAAACTGTAAATTGTGATAATTAAAAAAATTATATTTGGGGGCATGGCCAACCACGGAGCAAGATGGCAGCATAGAAATTTACTCTGGCGCCTGGGCATTAAATCTAAAGCAATCTTACTAAAATAAGCTGCATCTACGGATTCCAACGACCTTAAACAAACATATCACAGCAAAAAAACTAGAGAAAAAAAGAAGAGTTCAACAAAAAATGAAAAACTCAACTTTTTCAATCAAAAATCTGCCTCTGCGCCCATGGCGGGACAGGCCTCAACTAACAACAAGGCCTCGAAGTCAGGTGAAAGCATGCAAAGCTCGAGCCCAGATGCATGCGGGAATAGCTCACAGCTCACTAAAGCTGACCTAACAGCCGCTCTGGAGAAACGATCTAATAAACTGATAGCAACATGGCAGCACACAGCGGATTCTATGAGAAAAGATATACAAGAGCTGGGGAAGCGGACAACAAACATGGAGGACAAATATGGCAAATTTGCTGCGGCGCATAACGACTTAGTTACAAATGTGGAACAACTAACAGCACAAATAAACAGCATGGAAGAAAAACTGGCGGACATAAAGATTGTTCCCGCCGGAACAATCTACGCTTAAGGGGAGTCCCAGAGGAGATCAGCAACAACGACCTATCTTCCTATGTTCGAGGCCTATTACAGGCCAATGCCCCAGAGATACCAGCAGACATGCTGCTAATCGATAGAGTGCACCGCATCCCAAAACCTCGCCATCTTCATCCAGCGACCCCAAGAGACATATTACTGAGAGCTCATTACTTTAACATTAAAGAACATATTCTCAAAAGTAGCAGAATGAGAGCAAAACCACCGGAAGATTACTCCACAGTAAGCATATATGCAGATCTATCAGCTGCAACACTCCGAAGGAGAAAGTAATTCTCCAAAGTGACCGGAGCCTTGAGGGCCCATGTCATCCGCTATAGATGGGGATTCTCCACCAAACTCCTAGCTACAAAAGATGGAAGAACAATTACGATAACCACCCCCCGAAGAGGGCATAAAACAGCCAAATACCTGGGACATACCAATAACGCTGGATACTCCCGAAAAACCAACAAAAGCGGGAACACTCAGGCCGGACTGGGAAAAGACCCAAAAGAAACGTTAAAGACCAGATGATACCTGGTTCAGCAACTAAGTCTTGATGATTTATTCGACAAACACTGCAACATGAAGATACGCATAAATACCCATCAAGCATGCTCTCTTTCGTATACTTACTGAACTCGCTACCCAAGAAGAAGTGGGCCAACATCTCTGCGCCGGCTGCCGGATCCGGTGCTTCCCCCATCCCTGTGACGAGGCTAAAGCAGAGCAGTGGCTATATAGTGGGACAACTGGATCTGAGGCCACAACCCAGAGCTGTGGCAGATTCTGGTAAGGACGCCTACACACTAACAGACACCCTCGTAAAAGACCTAAAACCTCGCTGAACAAATATGGGGCATCCTAACACCCCTTTCGGAACACGGGAGTGACCCAACACCTGGAAAACAGGGACGCATAATGTAAACGACTTAAATCAGCAAGAGTCTAGAGATGCCTTCAAGGGTGACAACATATGCAAAGACTAACCTAAAGAGGTACCAGATGGGGCGAGAAACTGCTTCAAATGTGGGATAAAATGATGTGAAATTAAGGGATAGGTGACAGAATAGATGGGATGGGAGAGAGGGGATTTCACAATGTACTATGTAATTAAGGTATAAACGTATTCATGTTACCCCCCCCCCCACCCACCTATACACCCCTATCCACAAGTACGATGCAAATAGTGACAAAATACACCACGAATGGGAACAGGGGTGACTGGACTGACCCTACTCCGGGACATTACAAGGAATGGGACCCGCAAATGTAAACCACATGCGAATAAGAGAGTCGCAGCAACACTTATAGCAAGCGCCCAATGGCCACGTAAATAGAGAAACCCAAAGACTCCAACCCCCACAGTGTGATATTCTCACACTTTGTCTCACAACGAGATGCATTGTACATAGTTACCCCAAACCCCCCAAGTCACAAACTCCAAGTTAGAAACATCCCTAGATCGGTCAGACAGATACAAGAAACCCACATTAATACACGTTTGAAATATAAATGTGGCAAACAAGTTACGCAAAAACTAGCAGGCCCACATACCACGATGCGACAAACCTGAAAAATATCAATTACGCCAACCTGCAATTACATAGTACCAACCCATGATAATTATGGTGAGGTGATAAACTGGCGTGCGCAAACATACCCAGCAATAAGCTACATAACTACTGACAGGACATGAAAATACAAACAATTAACGCACGCGGACTGAACACGCCGCACAAACACAGTCTCCTGTTAGAAGAAGCACAACACAACAAAACGGACATACTTTGTGTGCAAGAAACGCATTTCGTGCACAGCAGGGTACCGACCTTTGCAAATAGAAACTACCCTGTACAATACCACTCAACATACCCCCTCTAAATCTAGAGGTGTCTCAATACTCATACACAAGTCAATAACATTTGAACTTTTACAATTAAAAAGAGATACACAGGGTAGATACGTTATATTGCATTGTAAATGGAATAATGTACAGTATGTTTTGCCAAGTGTATATGGGCCAAACAATAATCAACTAAACTTCTTACACAGTCTTATCAAAACTACCAACCACAAGCCATACACCAACAATCATATGTGGGGACATTAACCATATACTACAACCAAAATTAGACACAACTCTATCAAGCACATCGCCTAGACACAAAAATCTACGTAAACAAACAGCCACAATAACACGACTAATCTCAAAGTATGGACTCTACGACATTTGGAGAACACATCATCCAAATTAATTTACGTTTTACTCATCAGTTCATAGCACATACTCTAGGATTGATTACATACTCTTAACAGGGGACCTACTGCCGCATGCGACAAATAGCAACATAGGCGATATAACATGGTCAGATCATGCGGCAGTGTGGATGACATTAAGAGACAAATTTCCCTTTCAAGGAACTACACCATGGCGTCCGAATGACACCCTCTTAAACAACCCCGAATTCAAACGCACACTTACAGCAGAATTGAAGTCATATTTTCATCAAAAAGAAACACCGGACACATCACCTACTACGACATGTCAAACCCATAAAGCAGTCATACGGGGACATCTCATCAGCAGAGCATCACACCTCAAACACAAATCAAACCAGGAGTATATAAACTTACTAGGATCGCTCAGAGATGAAATAACAGCTCAAACACTACAACCAACACAAGAGAGACAACAACACATACAACGACTGCATAGCCAAATAAACATACACTTGCAAAAAACTATAGCCATCACAAATAAACTTAAACTAAACACGTACACACAAAGCAAAAAGGCGGGGAGAGCATTAGCATCACTCCTCAGGCAGAAACAGCAAAACGCTAAAATACCCTTCCTCCTAAACACACATGGCAATAAAGTATATAACCCACAGACCTAAACAATATGATGGCAGGTTACTACAATACACTCTATAACTTAAAAATGGACAGCAACACATACCAACCTCTCCTATCAGACATAGAGGAATTTCTAGCAGCAATAAAACTGCCTAATCTAACCCGAGATGACCAACAAAAATTAGAAGAACCCATCACGCTTAGTGAAATCCTACAGACAATAAAAACTCTTCCAAAGGGGAAATCCCCAGGACCAGACGGGTTCACAAACCTGTATTACAAATCCTTTTCACACATATTGGCACCCAAACTAGGGAAATTATATAACTATATACTGCACGAAGGCACCATACCCCAAGAGATGCTGATAGCCCATATAGCAACATTGCCCAAACCAGGCAAACCGCCAAATAAATGCCAGAACCTACGCCCAATATCACTATTGAATACAGATCTGAAAATACTGGTGAAAATCTATGCAACTAGATTGGCAGATATCCTGCAGACCCTTATAAAAGACAACCAGGTAGGATTTGTTAGAGGTAGACAAGGCTCAGATGGGACCAGGAAATTAATTAACATCATACACAAAATCTGGGGAGCCCAGTGTGGCCTTGTCACTAGACGCGGAAAAAGCGTTCGACAGGCTGCACTGGGGTTACCTGGAAGCTGTCCTAAAAAAATATAACTTCCCTCTGCGATTTCTTACACTGGTCACAGCCCTTTATGATAAACCAACAGCGAAAGTGGTCAATGGAGGCTTCACTTCCAAACAATTCCAAATATCAAATGGATCCAGGCATCACCCATGCTATACATATTAGCACTGGAACCGCTAGCACAACACATCAGAGAAACCCACGATATATACGGGATAGACATAGGAGATAAAACATACAAAATAACATTATTCGCTGGTGATGCGATGCTCACCTTAACTAAACCTGAACTATCCTTGCCAACATTAAAATTGGCAATAACAAAGTTTAGCAAATGCTCCTACTACAAACTCAACATCACCAAGACACAAGCCATGAGCTTCAACATACAAAATACAAGACTCACAAACCTACAAAACAAGTACACGTATGACTGGAGACAAGACCACCTTACCTTTTTAGGAATAGCACTCACACCAACCACACATAAGCTATATAAATACAATTATGTGAAACTACTTCAAGAAATAGAGAACCAACTGCAGAGCTGGAAGGGAATATATGTATCGTGGACAGGTAGAATAGCAGCAGCAAAAATGATGGTGTTGCCACGGCTGCAATACCTTTTTAGAACTTTACAAATAGCTCTTCCAAAGCAGTTCCTCAAAGACGCCCAACGATCCTTGAATCGATTCATAAGGGGAGGGAAAAGAGCCAGAATAGCGGCAGAGACCATGTATAGACCATTTAGAGACGGAGGCATGGGAATGCCAAACATGTCACGATACCATGAAGCAGCCATGGTAAGCACACTAATACATACTGTCACAAAACACCACTAGCATGGAACCAAACAGAAACAACACATACTGAAGGACTATCACTGTCAGCACTGGCTTGGATACCCGCAGATAAAAGACCCAAATACAAGAACATATGCCCAACTACAGCAGCAACACTCAAGGTATGGGATAATATCTTCAAGAAACAACACCGAGAACCATTCATCTCCAAAGTGTTGCAAATCCAAGCCTTAACAGTTCTTATCCCAGGGTTCGACCACAGAACATGGAACTCACATGGTGTAACATGTTTATCACAAACACTGACAAACGGACATATGAAAGATTACAACACGCTAAAAAGCAAATACAATCTCCCACCCAAAACCCTCTTCTCATATATGCAAATGAAATTGTGGGTAGATAAACACTAGAACGATGAACAGACCCAGGGCAACACACTCAAAGAAATAGAACAAATATGTATAGCAGAGAAACCACCACAAAGACTACTATCTACTCTGTATAAACTGATTAGAAATCCAGATCATAAAGAAAAGCTTACTTTTATGAAAGCATGGGAAAATTATCTTAACCAAACTCTAACACCTGAGGAATGGTCTCGGGTACAGAAGGCACACAAAAACCTCACATTAAAAACAGCACACATCTAAATAAGCAGGAAAATACTATACCGCTGGTATATGGTGTCTTCTAAGCTATATAGGATGGATCGCACAAAACATGAAACCTGCTGGAGATGCGGGGATACACCGGGTACCATGACACATATTTGGTGGGCATGCCCGAAGCTGACCGCACTCTGGTTGGGAATATCAAACACTATCGAGGGCTCCATGGGTGTGAGACTACCCCACTCACCAACAACCTACCTTCTGCTAGCATGGCCCCAAACACTGACAAAAGCATATCTCACATACCATATTATCATTACTGCGTTATTGGCTATAAGTAGACACTGGCTGAAGACTACGACCCCTAGCAAACAACAGTGTGTAGAGATGGTCGACACCATCAAGAAATACAAAAAACAGCAAGGAGAATGCAAACAGCAAAAAACTTCTGGACAATAGCATGGTACAAATGGGAAACATGGCGACAACAAGTACCGACACATACCTGAGACTTCAAAGGGCAAACTGCAACATAACATAGGCAACTAACAAGCCTCCATTAACCAAATACACAAACCCACATGCGGAATAACACACTCCCTCAGATAAGAAAGACCGATAATCTATTCACCCCCTCCCACCAATGATTCCCCCAATACCACCCCCTTACCCTGGTTATCCTCAGTTCTCACACTTCAATCAGCCAAAAAAGTGGATGAAGCTGCATTATATACACCACCACTGAATACGTCAATCACTTTACTTGAAACCAATGTGCAAAACATAAGCATACCACCTTCCTAAATTTATGCACCGACATACGAACAACGACTGTTCATAAAATGCTAATTTTGCTAATTAAAGGTATACACAACACCATATTTTATATAATACACCACACATAAATGTAGCTACCTGTACAAAACTGTAATGCCTGCATATAAGGAACAAATTACATATAACCTGTAAAACATTTATGTGTATGCTCAAACTAAAGTAATAATTTAGCATTTCAAAAGAAGGCCAGGAGGCGGGCGAAACGCGTCACGTCAGAAGAAGCCCAGGAGGCAGGCGAAATGCGCCACGTGTGACATCAGAGAGAGGCAGTCCCAGCGGTCACGTGACCGGAACCAGGAAGTGTCTAAGCTGTATCATTTCTTGTGTGTAAATTCCTGATTATCTAGTTGTGGGTTTATTGCTGGCAAACCCACTACTTCAAGTAAGAGTTTTTAACCTTTTGTTTAAATAAATACTGTGTTTGATACTATTCAATTTGGGCTCCTGCCTGTCTATTTGTTTATACTGCCTCGATATTACATCTGATTCAGAAGAGTATCCTGTTTTGCTATACTGTGGGTTTATCCCTCTCCATTGGAGCAATTCAAACCCAGAGCCAGGGGTGATAGGGCTCTGGTCCATGTGAGTTGATCCTCAGATATACTTTTGATTTTGTATACCCTGTATATACAGATAGTCTGCACTATATACTGTATATTTTTTCAGAGTACTCAGAGAAGATCCTGACTCCAGTGCAGTTGCTAGCGCACTCCAACTTTCTGGTATCTATTGCTAATTTGTGTCACTGTGTGTCACTTGGGGGTAGTGCAGCAGCACTGCAGATATTCTTAAGCGCTTTGACTCCATCTGGTTTTTCACTTGAAGTAAATAATTATGTATTGCTTTCCCTTCCCTTTTTCTTCTGTAACCCCCATGTTTTGTTTTTGTTTTTTTTTCTTATGCCTACCTATTGACAAAACAATAAAAATTGTCAAATTAAAAAAAAAAATATATATATATATGTGTGTGTGTGTGTGTGTGTGTATATATATATATATATATATATATATATATATATATATATATGTGTGTGTGTATGTATGTATATATATATATATATATATTTGCTAAATTAAGACTAAAACTAGCTGAGTTGGAAAAGTTTTGTTTAATGACAAGCCTATTGTTTATAATGAACAAAATAATAATTGTTTAATTTTGTGGACTCAATGTTAAGGAAAAAAATGATGTACAGCATTTTCTTGAAATACTGACCCCAGTTGATCTCTGAGCCTAATTTGCTGCACAATTCTATTTTCTTTGGCCTTCTCTGAATCTTCGTAAACTGAGAAATGAACATCCCTAGTGAATCCCAAGGGTTTTCATTTCAGCTTGGTGTTTTGGAAGCTTGTTACCCTGACAACTTTGTGAACATAAGAATTTGACGGATGTAACAGGAGGTGAACATGGAGCAAAAGGCCACAATGCTATTCTCCAATCAATTACTGGAAAAGTTGAAAAAAGAAGAGACCATAGGGGAAAGCCACAGGGATGTTTTCCTGTCAATAGTGGATTAAATGGGAAATCCATTATTCAATCCCTTGGATTTTTTATTGTTTTTATTTTTTTTTGCGTAGTCTTGCTGTCAGTTTGCAAATTGATTTGAATAGCTGCACACACAAGAGGTTGTAAAAAAATAAAATAAAAATCTTAATTCGATGGAGGGTAAAAGTATAAAAATAATGGGAAAATAAAGTCATAGATGTAAATTCTTGCTTTATCTGCTTCACTGCTCCCCATATACACAAACAGGTCGGACAAATACCCTAGTGGCTGCTAAAAGACTTAAAAACATCTGAAGTGGTGTTTTGGTGCTGAGCACATTTTACAGCTAACACTTCTTTGAAGACTTGTCAGATATATTTAAAAAAGATGTGTGAGTCGAAAGGAAGCATGTAAGCCCATGTACTGTGTTCAAAGCTTTTTTGTTGTTTGTTGCTTTGAAAACAGGTTAAAAAAGTATTTCGGGCAGCAATCGGTTTTATTTAACCTTTACAAATCTATATTTACAAGTGCAGACTATAAAATAGTTGTGTGAGGAGCAGTTTAAGTTTTTAACTCGGGTCAATCTCGTAAAGCAGGGGTAGGCGACCTTTGGCACTACAGATGTTGTGGACTACATCTCCCATAATGTTCTTACAGCCATAATATTTTAGATGAGATGTAGTCCACAACATGTGGACTACGTAATGCAAGTTTGCATTATATCTTCTCATTTGCAAGTGTGAGCAAGAAATTAGTGATTCGAGTAGTGCAGTCACTTTTTACTGCTCCCTTGTTGAGGTCAGTGACACTGGTGTAACAGGCCAAACTGCTCACTCTTGTTGTTATACTAGGTTGTCCCCCCTCCCCCCTCAGATTCAAATCTACAAATGTAATCATGCTTGAAACCACGTAACATCTTGTACCAACATCGAGCTACAATCTTATTTTGAATCTTAGAATCATCGAGCTACAATCTTATTTTGGAACAAAGGGTACAGTAAGAAAAGAAAATAATTGTTACCACTCAGAAAACATTTAAAGAACACTATAGTCACCAGAACAACTACAGCTTAATGATGTTGTTCTGGTGAGTATAGTTAGTCCCTGCAGGCATTGTCATGTAAACACTGGGTAAACACTAAATTACTGCGTAGGTACACATCCTTGGTCAGTACTGCACAACGTGCAGCACCGATCAGCATCCCCACCCACTGCATGGAGGCACTGAACAATACTCATAGACATGATTTCAATGCATCTCTATGAGGAGATGCTGATTGGCCAGCACAATAGCATCCCAATACTTTCCTAAGGGAAAGCACCGGACTAGCTGAGGTTGTCAATTTTGATGATCTCAGCCAAGCAGGCAGAGAGTGGGTGTGGTTACATGGGGGCCAGGGGTCCAAATAGTGTTATCACAGCTATAATGACAGGAATACATGGTCGTATTCCTGTCACTATAGTGTTCCTTTAATATAATGTGCCCAGGGCAACTGTGCTCTGGAACAGGCTAAAAACTATTGGCCCCAGATGCAGACACAAGAGAATGATGTAGACCTACATTTGTGGTTTATTTACTAAAGTAAGAATTTAAAGTGAGTTTCAAGTTAAGTCCAGAGTAGCCATCATGAAAGTACAGCTGACTTTTTTAAATAATTTTTATAGTTTGGCTATTTTGACCTAATACTTGGAAAAACTACTGTAAATGAAATAAATATATCTGAAATTATGTGAAGATACGTCAAGATAATCCATCAAAAAGGCATTGAAATACTACATCCAGTAGAGAGTGAATGAGAGAACTTGCTAAAATGCTTTCAAAATAGTGCAGATGGGATTTATGAAACCAAGGACTTTGTACATAGGACAGGGGTAGGCAACCTTTTAGCAGCACTGTGCCGATATAGGATTTTGATGTCCCGTAGCGTGTCGATCCTATTTTTTTTAAATTGAGGTGTGCATGTTGCCGTATTCTGCTTGTTATTTTTACTGTAATTGCTTTGTATTGTTGTATTTGTGCGTATATGAGCTATTATATTGTATATGTTCATTAGTAGTTTATGGTATTGTGTATGATACATATGAATGTGGGCTGTGTATGAGGGCTGCTTGTGGAATTGTGTGTGAATGGATATGTCACATTGTGTGTTTGGTAGTGTGTGTATATGTGGGGCTGTTTGGGGTATTGCACGTGAGAGGCTGCGTGTGTGGTTGTGTGCATGTATGTGCATTGTTAGTGGTGTTGTGTTTGTGGGGATTGTGTGTATGTTTGTGTGTGGGCTGTTATTATTTGTATGAGGGGAGGGTTATTATGCATTTCTGTGTAAATCTAGCAGTGTGGGTGGCTTCCCTAGGTTCCAGTGGGGACCAGGCTGGCCAGGTACAGGTCAAGGACAGGAGCTGCAACAGCAGCTGCGGGTTGTTCTACTACAGTGTGGA